>OZ008370.1:221005628-222205628 GCA_963931995.1 Phaonia tiefii | reverse complement strand
CTGAATAAGATTTTCAACTGAGCACTAGCCACATTAGCCAGTAGTCGCACTATGATATTAAAAGCTGTATATTAAAATGTAACAGTGTCTACACGTTGTTAGTAACCTTATTGCTTCATTAAACAATATGAACATAAAATTCCTAATGTCTTTTTTTTCCCAAATTTAAAGTGGATGGTGGACCACATAAATGATGTTCCAAAATTACAATTTTTTTTAAGCAATACATAGGGACAAACACTTCCTACAAACTTATGAAAATAATGGGCCGTTAGATGCACTCTAATGTACATGCTTGCAAGCATTGTTTTCATGAATTGATAACCCGCTGCTTTTATGTGTCTTCTTGTCTGTCACGTTTTTGTTTTCAGCTGATTTCAACAAACAAAGCCACATTTAGGTCATACAAATAGACATTATAACCTCTTAACCATTGTGTCTCCAACATATAATATTGAATAGCAAACACTATCTCTTTGGACACAAGTATACTCTATTTGGGACAAGCTACAAACAAGTTACTAAACATGGTACTAATATTGGAAGTAACAAGAGACACTAAAGTAATTGCCATCGTCGATGACATTGCTATTGTCACATTTGAGAGAAGCAATGAATGCTGAAAAAACAGCCCCAACAACATATTGCAGGAATCATGTATATTGCATGTTTGCGTATTGTGTTTTCAAGAATTGAAGACCTGTTGCTTTTTCGTTTCTTTGTTGCCTGTTGCGGTTTTATTTTCCACAGTTTTCAATAAAAAACTCCACAGTTGGGTCAAAAAAAAACAAACATTATAACAAGTTAATCATTGTGTCTCCAACAAGTGCTATTGAATAGCAAACACAATGTTTGGATACAAATAAACTATATTTGTGACACGCTCCAAACGTGTTATATTTGCATCCAACCTACAACAAAAGACGGATTTTTAAGAGTGCTTGTCCGTTTCATTGTTGTCTGTCACGTTTTCGATGTCACCAATTTTCAACAAACAAAGCCACAGGTGGGCAACAAAAACATATATTCTAACCTCTTAATCATTGCGTCTCAAACATGCAATATTGAGTAGCAAACACAATTTGTTTGCACACAAGTATAATATATTTGCGATAATCTACAATCACGTTGTATTTGCCTCCAAACAAAAAAAAACAGATTTTTCAAAGTATATGATAGTTGCCTACGTTAGTTACCATGGTAGGTAGTTATTCCAAGCTCTGGGTTACCAAAGAGATCAGCAGGTGCTGTACAACTGGGCGGCCTACAGATATGTATGATAGCTGAGAATAATAAGCAGTCCGCGTTGAAAAGCGTGAAATTCCCAAGGCGTACAATAAAAAGAGTACAAAGGACCTAAATATATTCTAAGATAAGACGAAGGAATTCCGTCATTCATTGAGTATGTGCCCAAAGGGGATACTCGCAGGAGGAGTGATATCAGTAGAGTGACGCCAAATTAAATCCAGAAGCATCGTTCCAGAGTGGACGGTTATCTGAGCACTGTATATTCCCCAAGACAGGGGCGGTTGTTTATCAAAGTTGGTATTCTACTCAAATCTAAATCCTCAATCCGGGGTGTCATCAATACCGTGCCTATAGTTAAATTGCAGTTAGGAAATCTGACTGTATTTTAGCGGTGGCTCAGTTATAGTACCTTGCTTGGCGCCTCAATGAGTAAGACGCCGTCGTACGGTGGTTCAGAATCGATTTTCATCGGCCAACAGTCTATGACTTTTGATCTAGTAAACATGTTTGACTTCTCTATAAAATCGATTGTAGGTAAGGAGACAACGACTATTGTGGTATACTTTATTATCAATAATTGTATACAAGTCGTACTCATATTCATCAAAGAGCAAAAGTATGACACTATGATAGATGTTTTATACTGAGATGAATTTTTGTTATTCAGATATAGCAAGAAACATTATAATAGTCACAATATATGCAATAATACGCTTTATCTGGTAAATGACACGTTATAAGATAATTTTGGTCATAACACCGGCATTTGAGTTCTTATTGGCTAAATGAGAAAAAACTAAACATCTTTTTTAACACTATTATGCTACAACCCATAATTATCAACTATGTTGGGTACTATTGCTTTGGTTTGTGTCTAGACTAACATATACTGGAAAATTTCTTGTTTAATGGGAAGTTTTCTAGGTGGAGCCTGTAATAAATATTTAGTATATATTGTAGTATTGAAGCCAATAAAAAATAAATTTAGAAAAGCCAAAGTTAAAAAAAATTAAAAAAAGAAAATTTTCTTAAATAATTGCCTTTTCATAAAAAAAATTAATTTTCTAAAAAAAAAATACCTATTCATATTTTTAATCGAAGTACCTTTTCTTAAAAAAATCTTATCCTAAAGAAGAACCTTTGCTTAAAACAGTAAATTTTCTTACAAAAAGTACCTTTTCTTAAAAAAAAAGTATTTTTTTAATAGGTATCTTTTTTTTTTAAAAAAGTAAGTTTTCTTACAACTAATTGCCTTTTCGTACAACAAATTGAATTTTTTTAAAAACTACATTTTCTTTAAAGATTACCCTTTAAATAATACAAAATAAATTTTCTGGATAAAGTACCTAATCTTAAAAATCTACCTATTCTTGAAAATAGGACCAATTCTAAAAAACATTCCTTTTCTTAAAAATCATTTTCTTCAAAAAATACTTTCTCTTAAAAAATACCTTTTCTTACAAAAATTCTTTCAGTACATTTTCTTAAAAATAAAGTGATACCATTTCTTTTCTTTTTTTGGGATAAGTAGCCTTTCTGAAAATAAGTACATTTTCGTAAAAAAATAACCTTTCCTAAAAGGAGTACCATTTCTTTAATAAGTACCTGTTCGTAAAAAAAGTACGAAGTGCCTGGACTGTCCACTTGATAAAACCTTTCAGCCTTCTGCACCTTTAGAATTATTTCACATCATATTGAAAATGTTTTAAATGGTAATAAGTATCCGTCCTCATATCTTCAACATTTAGTTAATATTACTTCGAAAGGGTTTTTCAACAGAGATGCTACAAAAGTAAATCGATAGGGACAGCAAACGACGCCACATTTTTTCCCGCTCTTTTGACATTTCTCTTCAGTACCAACGAGTCGAGCCAACGAGTCGAAATTATTAAAATTTACTACCGAAATTTGGAGTCAGTGGCCTCAACTTTAAGACCGCTACGTCAAATTTATGGTCATCATAATCGTCCTACCAGATCAACAATTGAGCGTCAGGCAGAGCACAAAATGTTCCCGTGCCATTGAGACAAAGAAGTGCCCGTGGTGTCGATAATATTGCTGCCGCTGAAGCTTCACTTCAAGAAAGCCCAAATGTGTCTCTCACATGTCGTTGTCAAGCGTTGGGCATCTCTGTGACGTCGTGGTGGCGAATTTTGCGAAAAGATCTTGGCCTACATCCTTACAAGATCAAATTGATGCAAGAACTGAAGCAACAACTGAGCAACAACTTGAAAATGATTCGGATTTTCATCGAAAAATCATCTTCAGCGATGACGCTTATTTCTGACTGAATGGCTTCGTCAATTAGCAAAATAAGCGTTATTGGTCAGACAGCAATCCACACGTAATCCATGAGTCATCATTGCATCCCGAAAAAATTACGGTTTGGTGCGGTTTATGGGCCGGCGGCGTCATTGGGCCGTACTTCTTCCGTGATGATCAAGACCGGCACATTACTGTGAATGCGAATCGCTACCGTTCAATGATAACCGAATATTTTTGGCCCCAATTGGTTAATATGGACTTGGAGGACATGTGGTTCCAACAGGACGGCGCCACAAGCCACACAGCGAATGCCACAATCAATTTATTGGAAACCAAGTTTGGTGAACGTGTTATCTCACGAAATGTCCCAGTCGATTGGCCGCCTCGGTCGTACGATTTGACGCCGTTAGATTATTTCCTGTGGGGCTACGTCAAGTCTATGGTCTATGCCAACAAACCAGCGACGATTGATGAACTTCGTACGAATATCGAACGTGAAATTGCAGCAGTATCGGCCGATTTATGCTTGAAACCCGTCGAAAATTGGGTTCAGTGTCTGGACTACTGCAAGCGTGCCCGTGGTGGCCATGCAAAAGAAATCGAGTTCCATACATAATGGCATCGAAAGTACTTTCACAGGAATAAAGAATTTCATTGGTATCTAAAACCGGTTTTGTTTTATTTAAAAAAACTTTTGTAGCGCTCTTATTGAAAACCCCGTTACTTGTTCGTAAAAAAAAGTACGAAGTCCCTGGACTGTCCACTTGAGAAAACCTTTCAACCTTGTGCACCTTTAAAATTATTTCAAATCATATTGAAACATTTTTAACTCGTAATAAGTATCCGACCTCATATCTTCAGCAATTAATTAATATTACTTATACGTAAGTGTTACTAACATATAGTCGTAGGGTTATAATACTTCAATTAATGGAGTCATAAACACTAATACACATTCTTGAAATAATCCATTTGGTACTTTTGTTAGAAATGGGGCAGTAAACGAAAAAATAGCCATCAAAAATTAAATCTAATAATTAAATGTATTAGCTGTTTGCATAAATTGCACACCATTAAATTTCTTCTTATCAGAATTTTTGAAATTGTGATTCAAACAAAAAATAAATTAAGAAATTTGACTGGAGTTTCCTTTTTCTTGACGAAGCGATTTAAAGAAAATCGATAAAGCTACACCAAAACTAAATTTTTCAAATATTAAGGCAAATTACACTAATTCTTCAAACTAAACCGGCAGACAATGATTAGAAGGATTACAAGGTCTGCTGTTGTAAGACTAATAATGCTATAAATTCTTTACCACAAAACACTAAGGAATTATTTCGGCTCTCGACTTTATAAAACCGTTCAACTCAAAAAAATCTTAAAAAAATGCATTCTCTTATAGCTTTTTCTTCCAGAAAGTATTTCTTCTAAAAATAGTACCTTTTCTTAAAAAGAACATTAGCTTTTAATTAAAGAACTACCTCTCTTTAAAGATTACCTTTTTGGTAAAATATAATACATATTCTTACAAAAAGCACCTAAAAATATACTTTTTTTAAATACATTCCAGAATAAAAGTTGTTCTTGAAAAATTTTATCATTTTACAAAAAGTATATTTATTTTCTTAAAGATCCATTTAAATTATTGTGTTTTTCAACGGGCGCCTTAGGCGTGTTGGTTTAACTAATACATAATATTCTTATATAGCGAAAGGAATTTCGTTCCAACCGGGTGTCCCGTGACACCACTTGTAATTTATTTTATTTTTATATGAGAGCAATAATTCTATAAGGGGTAATAGTGTGGCGGTAGGTTAATGAGATGTCAGACTATGTGCACCGCGAAGCAGTGTGATTTTGGTGTTAAAAACCCTATTTTTCGACCACTGAATTTCAAAAATCTAATGATGCAGTTTTGTGGAGAGATGTTTAAATAGCAAATGTGCATTTATGGTACTTTAGAAAAATTTTATTTCATATTTGAACAATTAAAGTAAAGTCCCTGCAATGGTGCTAAGCAAGAAATGACTTATATTTTCATGCAATTCTGTGGTCCATATATGTATGTATAATTTTCTCGATACTACCATTTGACTTTAAAAAAATATAGTATTTCTCCATAAATTAAAAAAAAAATTATGAAGATATCATAACATCATAAAATATGCCCAAATGTGTAAGCCTCTAGAAATTAACTAATTTTTTTTTTTCAATGGAAACAAAATAATGTGGCTCCACTTGCCTCCAAGCTGTTCTTTTAATAAAATGAGAGGTGAAAATGTCTTCCTTCGATTAAAACCAATAATAGTTTGCGGTAATTTGTGGAACTGGAAGAAAACTATATATTTCTGGTACAAGTAATGAAATTTGTCATAAAATTTTTGCAAAAAGTATTGCATACTTTTAGGCCAGCTATTTATTCCATATTGAATATAACAAAAATTTGAAAAGTACAGAGATTTTGGCATGTGGTAGGCAATATAGTGTGAAAGATAATTTATTGTTTCCTATGTTGGATGGAAAGACGGCTCAAACTGTTACAAATACAGCTTCATCAGCCGTTTGTTATATTTGTAAAGCGAACGAAGCCTTTCGAAATGACTCAATTAGCTACAATTTCAAGAAAAACTATTGATGGGGAAGCATGTAAATTGGGCCTTTCTTCGTTACATGCTAGAATTAAATTTATGGAGTGCATTCTTCATGTTGCTTACAAGAAACCCTTCCAAAAATGGTTCGCGCTAACAGACGAGCATAAACAATCAAATCAAACGAACAAGCTTCGTATACAAAAAGGGCGCAAGGAACGAATGAACATAAGAGTCCATTCAGTTCAACAAGGAACAGATTTCATCTAATGATGGAAATTCGTCGCGACGATTTTTCTCCAACTCGGCATTCGTTGCTGATATTACCGAAGTTTCCGAAGAGTTGTTAGACCGTTTACTAATAATATTACAAATGATAACGTGTGTCCATAAAATCAATTCGGAAAAGTGAAAAAACTACACTTGGGATACGGCAAAACTGTTTGTTTTAAAATATGGTTGGTATTACTTGGCAGTAACCGCCATAAAATACTTATACATGGAAAAAACATCATGGATGCAGCAATTCTTTCTATTGGTATGCTACGTGAAGAAGTGGAAGAGGCAAGAAATAAGGACTACAGGAAGTATAGGTTAATGTTTGCTAGGAAATGCAGTAGAGTTTCGACAAACACAGATATTTTTCGTCGCTTACTGGTTTCATCAGACCCTTTTATAACCAGTTTAAGACATGAACGATCCAAACAGGATTTCGAATGTGATGATGTAGTCAAAGAAACGATAGATGAAGAATAAATAAAGTTGTTTGTGGAATGATATACAAAATATTAAAAAAAACGTCTTATCTGTTTTGCATTGGCTTAATGGGCGGTGGGCGCGGCCGATTTTGACGAAACTTCGCACGCACCTTTTCTGTATGCTAGATAGTGTATGTAACAAATTTGAAGCCTTTTGTTCGGAAAGGAAAAATTTTCTGCGAAAAAATCAATTTGGATTGTATGAGCGGTGGGCGTGGCCGATTTTGATGAAACTTGTCATGTATCTGTTATTTATTGTGGAAAGTGTATGTACTAAATTTGAACACTTTTGCCGGGATAGGAAACATTTTATGCGAAAAAATCGATTTGGATTGTATGAGGGGTGGGCGTGGCCGATTTTGATAAAATTCTATTTTTTTTTTTCATAATTTAGTCAATATAATGCTCGGTGCCAACTTTCAATGAGCTAGGACCACTCCATATAGTTATTGCACAAAAATGTATGTGCGAAGTAGCGTCGCAAGAATGGCAACGATGTACATCATTGACGGTAATGTGATATTCGTTTCCGGTGACCATTAATTATAGGGAGACAGATTGCTTCTATATCGGCCAACACACGTTGTTCGTTTATCATAACTATTAGTCTTCGTTTGCCACAAAAGAAGTTTAGTTGTAGTAGTAGTACTGTAAACGATATTTTTCTTTGGGTCTACAAACCCTGAATGGTAGATAAGTATGTAATAACATCACAATCTCTAATTTTAGATCTAAATTAGCGTGGCTTACAATTAAACCTAGTAAGAGATTTTTATAACTACTACCGCTATATATGCAATCAATGCCAATTAACTAAATAGTATTACTAAGTAATTAGTATAATAAGAATTAGCATATGTTTCAAAAGAACCTAGTTTTCTTGGAGATGAGACATTCTATTGAATCTCATTGATCGCAGTTCTCTCTGGCATAATTTTTTGTGATAGATTGATCGCTTTTCTCCCAAGTTCAGTCCATAATTTGTGTACATCCATTTATTCTAATTACTTGCATTAGTCCCAATTTGAATCTGAACCGATTCAATTTAGTTTTCTCAGCTTTCATTTCCAATCAATTTCATTTGCAATAATTGCAAATGGTGATTTAATTTTTGTAGATTTAGCGAAATCTGTTACATGCAGTCAATTTGCTGATTTAAGAAGAAGAACAAGAAAATATGTATGTGAAATCACTCCACTTAGAATACAATAATACCTTAACAAACCTTAATTTAGTTGTAATTCACTTTTCTGTGCATTCATGTGATGCAATTTATATTTTATGGTACATTTGTGCCAAAGACACGCCAGACAGATAGACCGAGCGAGGTACTCTTAACCAACACACGCACACACATGGCATAGGGAATTGGCATTAACGCCCGCAATATCTTCTTTCGTATTCCCCCAACATTCAGGATAACTACCAGCTAACAACTACGAATGCGAATGTGAATGCGAATACTACAACTACATACATGTCAGTGAAAGAAAGTACTCAACTATGTGTGTATAAGTCTGTGTGTGTGTGTGTATGTGCGTGCATATATATATAAATGCGAGTGAGTATATGTGTGTGTGTTTGAAACTTATATGTCTGATTGAAAAACATATTTTTTTGGCTATTTTTCTTCTCCACCCAAGAAGACTCTTAGACTGTCCTACAAAGCAAGGGATTCTCAAACATTTCAAAGTGATATCTTTTCACAGAATCCTAGACGCGCCCCCTCTTACGGCTACGTCTGTTATCTGATGCTCGTTAGGTGAAGGAAGAAGTAGAAGAAGTGAATCTATAAATACAATTTATGGCAAATGAGACAATTTACAGCAAAAATTTTATTTGTTAAATGTCAATTTTAACAATCATCAAGTGAAAATTTTTCTTTACAACATCTACTTTTTGCCAATTTCTAAGAGTGTGCAGAGAAAGGGTCCGTCTTTCCATTTACCGCACAGCAAAAAGTTAACTGTCATTTTATGACAATTTGTTAGAGGATGAAGAGAAAAGGATCATATCCGAAGAGGACGCAGTGCAGAAATAATGTAATTTTTATTCATGTCTCAATACAACAATTTATTAACATACAACTTTTGATGTTGCTGGCATGAGTTGTCGTTGCCATTGTCGTTGCTGCTGATGATGATCTGACTTGTAATCAACAGCATAATAACTTGCAATGACATTTGTAGTAAATGAAATATCAACGAGGATGGATTAGTCAGCAGAAAATGTTTTTATTATTATTCATGGATATGGAAAATTTCCAGAATCAAACAGTAATTGTGTCGGCAACTAAGACAATTCGAATCTTAGCAATTAATGGAAGTTCAGGTAGAAAATTGAGACCGCTTTGGTTCAAGTCTTTGAGACCAGCTCCACTCGATAATTGTGAGTTGAGACATTTGTTTCTTAGGAAAAAAAAATAAAAAATGCTTTCCCATTACATCCCATCAAGCAATTGGGAAGAGCTTCTCACAACCAGTTAGCTGTGCGCTTTCTAGTTGTATACTCACTGATTGGGACCTATAGGTCACCAATTCCGAACGGTATTTTGAAAATTTTCTTCATGGCTAAATACCCGATAGTGTAGCCTAGGGTGTCCCCCAGTGGTTGGTTTTCATGGTTAATCAAGCTTGATTATAAATCATATAGGGTAAAGTATTTTTCAGATTTTTCGGAAGAGCTTTAGAGGCCGCACAAGTCGAATTTGCCCCAAAAATCGGGTATTCCTGACGTTTTTTGAATTTTGTTTAAAACTCGGTCAATAGCCACGATTTTGTTAGTTTGTAAGTCAACATTTTTAAAGCAAAACGTTCAAGCTTTTAGTGTATATGTATAAACCACCAGTTTTGGCAATGATTTTGCTCAATAAAGTACCATGTATTAATTTTTTTAGTAAATTTTGGATAAATTTTGTTAGTAACGCTTTATAACTTTTATAATTCCTTCCTAAATTAAAAAAAAAAACTAATGATGCACTTTAAAAGACGTATAAATTCCAAGCAATTTTGTGGAAATAAATTTTGAATTTGCTGTTACTGTTCCAGAGTTATACCATTTTAAAGCCCTTTACCCATTGTATAAACCCATAAAATTATAAACTGTTTGCTATATTTGCATCGGAATTTCTATGAAAAAGACGGATAAATGCCAAGCAATTTTGTAGAAAAGATTTTGAATTTGCTATTCCAGATTTATGCCATTTTAAAACTCTTTACCCATTGTATGGAACTAATAATACTATAAACTCTTTGCCGATTTTTCATCGGATTTGCTCTAAACACTATATTCATGAAAAATCTACATGCGCTTAGTAACGACAAAGAGTTACACGCAGAAAAAACGGCCCCGGTAACATATTGCAGGAAACATATATATGTTTTGAAGCAATCATATACATATATGGATCCTACAATATGTTGCCGGGGCCATTTTTTGCTACGTGTAATTCTTTGTCGTTACCGATTTTTTTAAATAATACAATGTTCAAACCAAATCCGATAGAAAGAGACAAACAGTTTATAATATTATTAGTTTATATTTAATATTTAAAGTCACATAACTCTGGAACAACTACTGCAATTTCAAAATTTTTTTTTACAAAATTTCTTGGAATTTATCCATCTTTTAAAGTGCATCATTAGTATTTTAAATTTTCATAGAAATTTAAAGCAAAACCGATTCAAAAAAAGAAAAGAGATTATAATATTATTAGTTTCATACAATGGGTGAAAGGCTTTAAAATGGTATAACTCTGGAAGAGTAACCACAAATTCAAAATTTTTTTTACGATATTACTTGGAATTTATACACCTTTTAATGCGAATCATTAGTGGTTTACATTTGCATAGGAATTTTAAAAGATATCAAGCGTTATTTAAAAAATTTACCCAAAATTTACAAAAAATAATTAATACGTGGTACATTATTGAGCAAAATCATTGCCGAAACTGGTGGTTTGTGCATACACAATAAAAGTTTGGAATGTTTTCTGTAAAAATGTTGACTTACAAACTAAGAAAATCGTGGTTATTGACCGAGTTTGAAGTAAATTTCAAAAAACGTCCGGTATACCCGATTTATGGGAGAAAGTCGACTTGTGCGACCTCTAAAACTCTTCCGAAAAATCTGAAAAAAATCTGAAAAATACTTTACCCTATAAGCTTTCAAATACAGCTTAGTCAGAGCAGGGATCGAACACAGGACCTCATTAACAAGTGGCGGGCACACTAACCATTGCACCAACGCAATTGAGATCAATTTGTCGATTAAGCTGCGTCCGGCGGTGGCAGAATTTTTTAAACAAAAATTAATGAGTGTTCGAACTTAACACCTTTTTGTTACACGGTACCTATTCAATTTCTGTGAACACATTAGTAAATGTTAAATTGGAAAATTAAAAAATAATAGCATTTGTGCTGAAGGCTCTTTTGCTATTGCACTTTCTTTTTTCTTCCGTCTGCTTTAACATTAGATGTAATATTGTTAAAATTAACAAAGCAATATTTAGTTCACTGAACTAATTGTTTTTGTTTTGTCATAAACAGAGCGACGACAACAAGTGTTGAATAGTATAGAGAACTTATTGCACTCTTTTTCCGCTCTCATGTAGAGAGTCTGAGTAAAAGAGCAAAAAACCAGACTTATTCTCTTTACAAAATATTTTAATATAAATGCACCATTTTGTCAATGTTCTGCCAACATCATGCGATTTAACGCCGTGTGCTTTCTTTCTTTGGGGTTTAGTGAAATCTCGGGTTTATGCGATCATTAGAAACAATTCCTGAGCTCAAATACGAGATCCAACGCGTCATCGGTGAGTTACAGCGACATCTCTGTGAAAAAGTAATGTAAAATTTTATGAAAAGAGTAATGGACAGTCGTCGGAGCCGTGGGCGCCATTTGACCGATTTACGATTTACAATCCTTTACAATCCAATAACAAAACCACAATTATCGCTAAAAGTATGTGTATTTATTTCAAAAGTAAAAATTGCATTCTGACTGAGACACCCTTATTTGTATACATCTGGTCCATCGATATTAAATTTTTTCTCGTCCGAAAAAATCCGGAGCACTTGTCGGACAGTTGCTTTTGCTGCCATTTTAGTGCACCCTTTCATGTTTTTTTTTTCACACTTCGCTATGTTATTCAAATAGTTGTAAACCACTTTTTTACCTCTCATAATTTTTTCTGATATTTGGAGTGCATTGGATTTCAAAAATCTAATTTGGTCCTTTTCGGAGGTGTTAAAAGCTTTTGACCGTCCCATGATGGCTGAGATTTAAAACAAAACTGTTCAGTTTTAATTGTTTTGATAATTTTCATAAATTACAATCACGAATCATGTAAAAATAATAATTCCTATAAAAAACAAAAAAAAATCTATTAAAAAAAAAAATATTTTTCTTATTTCGGTACATAAAAAGTACGATTATAGACTTTAACCGTAACGAATTTCGTAGTAATACGTTATAATATATGTATTCGTGACCCAAATGTTGATTTCTTTGTTGAAAACAAAAAAGTGACGGCCAATAAAGGAACAAAAAGCAGCAGATCTTCAATTTACGAAAACAATGCTTACAAACATTTACATGGATCCTACAATATGTTGCTGGGGTCGTTAATTTTCAGCGCTAATGATATCTACGTTCAACGTTTGAAAAATATAATTCCTTATTGAAGTCATACGCAGCATATTTTAAATTCAAATTCATTTATACATTTGTAGGCTGTCTCCAGAAAAAGATGAAATAATTTTGAATAATTTTTTCATAATTTTAAAACAAAAAAATAAAAAATTTTATAAAAATTGTAAATCATGGTTCTCTATTATTCAAGATTTGCATAAATAGTTAAAAGAATATTTCAGATAATTTGAATTAAACCCGATTTTCCGATGTAACATTACAGGGTTTCGGTTTGCTCGAAAACTAAGTTTTTAAGAAACCCTGAAACACAGTTAAAGCAAGAAAAAACATTAACCGGAATCTGCGGATTTTCAATTTAAGATTTGAACACTCTATTACTAGCTAAGTACCGGGCTACTTAATAGGAAGTAGGTCATTGAGAAGGAAATGACACCTAAGAAGCTTTTTCTATTGCACTCAACCACACTCTGAAAAAATTGTCTTTTTTGGATGCAAATATATCGTGTTTGCAGATTGTTGTAAAAATAGTATACTTTTGACCAAACACTTTGTGTTTGATAATAGATTATAATATACGCATTTCTGACAGAAATGTGACTTTGTCTGTTGCAAACTTGGGAAAACCAAAAACGTGGCAGACAATAAAGAGACAAGAAGCAGCAGATCTTCTATTCACGAAACCAATGCTTGCAAACATGTACATAGTTCCTGCAATAAGTTGCTTCGGCCGCTATTTTTCATCGTGTAGTATTGGCTTTCAAGTACTCTAAGATCATCTTTTTTTTTTTAATACAGCCAAAAATATGTCCAGATATTCAACATAAATTTGTTTGTGGCATATCTGGGCTCGCGAGTCATTAAACAAATCAATATCCTGCTGTACACGCTGAAAAATCGGTATTTTCTGTTGTTTGGATGCAAATATAAAGTGTGTATGGAGCTTAATATACTTGTGTCCAAACACATTGTGTTAGCTATTTAATTTTACATGTTTGCGACACAATGATTAATATGTTATAATATATGTTTTTGGGACCCACATATATTTATGTTTGTGACACAAATACAGCTGTGTTTGTTGCACTATCTATGCTCTTTCGAGAGCAGGAGGATAAATGAGGGACGACTTGTATCTTTATTTTTGCATTATTCTCTCAGTCAGTGAGTCATAAATGTTCCGGAATGTGCGTGCAAATTGCAGATGAAGTGTTTTTTATTTTGCCTAATATATTGCGTTTTAGTTTCATGTATTCAGTCGTCAATGGTTCATCGGACAGAGGATTTCAAAAGCGCTTGATCAATAAAAAAGAATAAACGTA
This sequence comes from Phaonia tiefii, assembly GCA_963931995.1. Taxonomy (NCBI): domain Eukaryota; kingdom Metazoa; phylum Arthropoda; class Insecta; order Diptera; family Muscidae; genus Phaonia; species Phaonia tiefii. The sequence continues at coordinate 222,191,792 of OZ008370.1, read as the reverse complement.
GGCTCGGACGGTTAAATGGTTGGTGATGTTACTTTGGTTTTTGTGTATGTGTTTCGTATATATGTATGTGTGATACCAAAGTGAGAAACGATTTTGAGGAAAGAAATTGGAAACGACAACAACGTGAAGTCCTTTGTCTCTCCGAGCGCTTACTGAAAAAATCGGAACGGCGGACCATTTGTGAAATAAGTGTAATAAAAAAAAAAGTAATTAATCCACGTTTGGCTTGCATGAATTTGATTTGTATATAAATACCTTGTTTGTGTACCAACGCATAGTGATAACCAACGCATAGCTGAAACCTTCTGAAAACAAAAATGTGAGATACAACAAAGGAAGAAGAAGCAAAAGAGCAGCAGATTCTCATTTCATGGAAAAAAGGGCCGTTTTAAATCTATAAATTTTTTGTATTAATTATAATGTGGAGTAATATTGATAAAATGAATTATAATTATTAACACACATATATTGAAATCGAAGAATAATTCGTTTCTAAATAGTATTATGTTTGGGAGGAAATTCGCATATGTTTCCACGTAAGTATATGTAGGTTTGGGGGAAACACGCGAACGCTTCCACGTAAGTATATGGATGTTTGGGATGAAGAACGTGGAATGAAGAACGTGAAATGTGGAAACAGACATAAATCCTAAAATGTTTGGCAGTAAACATGACACTATGTGCATTTAAATGCAAATAAGTTTGAGACTTGCAAATGTATGAATGTTTGGAGTGTGTTCCAAACATATACATGGTTCATGCAGAATATGTTTGGGAAAATAAGTTAGAGAGGCCGTTATTTATCAGCGTATATTTCAAAATAAATAAAAACAACAAAAAAAAACTTTTAATTATATTGAATTTATCAGCACCGTATAACTGTACCGAGTATTACTATAATAACCTCGCTTTTTTGGATTTGTAATATATTTATAATTTTTGTAACAATCACACTTATGAATTGTATATAAGGACATATTGCGATTACAGGCACTAACAAACTACCAACCTCCTTACATGCTGCACGAACTGAGTGCCAGTGTTGCTGTATCGTAAAATATATGTGCATATACATAAATGTGTTGGTAATACACGTACATATGCTCAACACAGCAACAGTGAGAAAATGTTGACATTGATATGAAGAACATGTTGTTGATATGAGTACTCACACACCCATACACACACATATACACACATACATGTAGAAAAAACTCGTATAACTGACACTGGCAGAAGGATAACAAATACATCTATAGATGTGAAATATCTTTTTGCCTCACTCTCTGCTTGTGGCGTTTACATGCATCCAATACACATTCTTCAACTTGAGAAATTGAAATGTTGCTAACAATTGTTTAACATGTTGTTGACTACAAATACAATCACACACGCACACATTCACACATACACTGAGAGACTACAGGATTCCAGTAAATGCAGTAAAGCGCCGTTGTGTGATGCATCATGCATGTCAGGGCATATATTTATATTCAGTACGTTGGGCGGATGAGCGTGGGCCAAGCGCTGATATACATATATATATTTTTTTTTTAAATTTTCTTACAAAATAAAATATTTTTATTTTCTGCTGATAATAATAAATGTATTTTCATGTGTGTGTGTTAGTTACTTAATGCTGTCATTACAACACAATCCGGCGTTTTATATCCTACAGAGAGGCTCGTTCGTGAGTGATGTATGTAAAGAATTTTGAAGGTTATTTTCTGCTGGATATTCCGTGCCCTTTTGTCATTCTTCTTAAATCGTGTAACAAAAGATGTTCTAGCTGACAAGCAGCAGCTCGTTGCAATTTTTTTTCGTGTTTTGTGATTGTCCCTCCGCCTATGTCTATTATTAAATCGTTGTAATTCAACAACAGAGTCGGTTGGGTTTCATCAACAGTAGCAACACATCATTGTGTTGAAAATCATGATACAGTCGGTTGGAAAATATGATGGTCGGAATTTAGCAAAATCCTGTGCATAAAAATCTATTGTAGGGTATTAGGGTTGCCTCTTTCATGTAGACTGACTGATAATTGTGCCTTTTATCAGCAGGGAATTTTTGGCAGTTTGGGGAAGCAACCGTTTGGTGGAGGGATAATAGTCTGGCAATGTTGGGAGTGGCTGTTGGTAAAAGATAGTACCGAAACATTGGCTACCAGACCAGGCCACAGACAATGCGACACTTTATCATGGGATGTCATCAATATCCTAGTGGAGATCATAATAAGAAAAGCTGCAGTTAATATGAATAAACCTAAGAGAAGGAAGAACAAATTTTGTGCGAGTATTCTCATGATATAGATATCCTTGGCGGACGTAGTTAAGCAAATCCAAATAATGCGATAGGATTGATGTATCATGTCCGTAGAATGGAAAATAAGACTGCACTGGAAGAATCACGTGTACGACGTCCTGCGAAAGTTTGCATTTTCCAACTGGAGGAAAATGCAAAAGATATAGCCGAGGGGAGAAACCTTTCATCTTCAGATTGTAAGGCATCTAAATCCCTGGAGGCGAATAGACTCTGACAGTAAGACGGCTATCAATTCCCTGGACTCAGAAATACTGAACCCCACATCTGCCCAGGGCTGCCGCAGTTCCCTTACCGAGGTGGCTTTCGTGTACGATATTCACTTTATATAGTGCATTGGCACAGCGGCAACCCGAAAAACTCTAGAATGGATGAACTGACAAGACCATACAAGTTTAACAGAAACTGGAAGGGGCTGTAATTTACCTAACGAGTTGTAAGCATATCCTGCTTGAACGCCCCTGTATATTAGTACTGGAAATGTGAACTATAGGCAGAGATTGTGAACGCACTAGGAAAATCAGTTCAACCATGAGTAGAAGAATCTATATGATCCTTCAGTCTTTATCTAAATTCCCCATTTGTATTGCATTTACTATGTATTATTAGGAAAATTTATAATTCCTTGTGATATGATTTCCCTAGATTTGGCTAATAAAGTTATTGTTTTCAAGATCAAAAATATGTTAAAAATACTTACGTATAAGTAACAATAATTTATTGATTTGGATATCACGGCGGATACTTAATATAATACTTCTACGTTGCACAGTGGGGCCGATTGCAAAAAAGTGGTAATAATATCAGGACTTCTATACTATTGGTCTGATTGTTTTAGAATGTAGCAGGCACTTGTAGGAGAGGAGTTACGCTTTCAGAGTATTGCATTTAGAGGCACCTTGTTTTAACATGCGTTGTGCTACAGGGTGTCCAAGTAGACTACCCAGGTGCCGTACAAACTTGCACGGCCTGTAACTTCTAAGGCGGTTTCAAAGATTATTTGTTTGCAGGATATGCGGACTTGACGCACAGATTTTGTACCCACAAGTCTAATCCGGTCAACATTGATTAGGAGGAAATTTGTAAACGTGTTGTCTATATCTACACTGAAGATGTTAATGCATGTGACGGTATACTGTCGTAATGGAAGTAATGCTGGCATGGCTTAAAGTCATGACAAATGAATTTTGCTGAGGTGTTTATGCGCAGGAAGAGTACAAGTTCACTGAGCATATTTCCTGCATGTCTTCAGCGGGATACTACAGATGATAGCTGCTTTGGGCTCCTGTTGATTTAGGAACTTTTATTCTATCTGAAAATTAATAACAAACATTTTCCTGGTCACATCTTGTCTAACCGATGCAAAATTTTCATAATTTTTGTTTGGGAATATTTTTGGGAACTGAATGACTACAGCTATAATTTGAAACTAGGCCAAGTCACTAAACTCTTTCTGAGTAGGCGCCCTGGCCTAGAAATTTTTCCAAGATTTTCTTTTCAAGTAAATATTATATTTTACATTATCATGTACTTTACTAAATCCTAGTTAAATCTTGGTTATAAAAGTGAGCTGGGTCGCGAGAAAATAGGTAATTTATATTACCTGCCCAAAATGTAGATACGTAACATAATTCTGATAATATAATAGCCGAGTTCTGATAATATAATTGGCTTGTGTCTTTGCTAGTTAAATTCGAATTTCGCGAAAGGAATGTGAGGATTCACAAAAATCTTCAGAAAAACTCATCAGTTAATGAAACGACAATTTTTGTCTACATGTCCTGTACATTTATATACGGATAGAAGACTTCGATGTCTACTTTCGCAAACTTTTTAACTAGATTCCCCCAAATTTGGGTTCGCTTTAAATTTAAATTTCAAATCTCTGCATAGTTGAAAATGGTTTTACATTTTTTGAAGCCCATTGTATAATTCAATTTGAACTACCTGCATTTCTTTCCCCGGCATTTGCACTCACAACAGTGTAACTTCTCCCTCTACCTGCCATTTAGCACCAATCTGTCTTGTGTTCGTTCATCTAATATGAACGTGTGCGTGACATGCATCAAGACAATGCAGTCATCACTGGAGACCCGGAGGAAGTACAAGATGCAATGCCACCATCAGAGTCATTATTACGATAACCACCCAGACTCAGACATAGTATAATGTGCGTAAGTGTGAGTAAACGACAAATCGTATAATTGTGGGTGTTAAAATACAAGGTACGAACATATTTAATTTAGTTCCGTTTCCGCTTACGTATATTTCTTTGTTTCCAAGAGATTTACTTGTTCTTTTGTGTTTTTTTTTCTATTGTACCTTCATTTCGCCTTCAACATTTGTTCATAACTTAATCCAAAGGATAATGCAAACGCAAAACAATTTTTTGAGGGCGAAACGCGAGCAAGCCAGAGAATTTTATTATTTTTTTTTATTTCAATGACAAAAGAATTTCCTCTAAAAAAAGATATAACTGGGAATTCAGGATGAATAAATAATTAGCTGGAGTAATTGCGATAAATATGAAGGCAGGAACAGAAGGCGACATTTATTAATTTAAACAATGAGTTATTTCCAGTAGGTTGAAAAGTTGTACATAGTAGAAAGAAAAAAATAATTGTTATTTAACAATTTCTTTAAAGGAAATTATATTTAGTGTTTTTAGGAATTTTTTCACACCCACAAATTTCCTGATATAACCCCACAAAAGCCTTTGACTTATATGGAAACTTCAGTGGCTTCGACAGTACTCCCAATGACTAATTGCAGTTTATCAGATAAGAACTAGAATACTAATTTATCAAAATTTTATGAAATTAACAGCGAATTTAAAAGGATGAATTCGCGGTTAAGACAATTTTGAATTCTTTTTGTTTACATGAACCGTATAAGTGATATCAACTGCTGATGATCGCGAGTATGAGTAATATTAATACGAGGGCGGATAACCTTTTTGAATGAATCAGTTTCTTTTGGAAAAAAAAATTATTTTTCAACATAATCTCCTTTTAGCTCAATACACTTAGTCCAACGCTTCTCCAATTTTTGTATCCCTTCCAAAAAAATAGTATATAGTATACTATAGTATATATAGTACAGGTCCATAAATAGGCATTTGTTTGATCAATAATTTCATTATTGGAGCTTAATTATTTTCCACCGAACAATTTCTTTAGGTTTGGACATATGAAATAGTCACTGGGGGCTAAATCCGGAGAATATGCCGGATGAGGTACCAATTCGTAGCCCAATTCATGGAATTTTGCCATTGAGACTACACACGTATGCACCCGTGCGTTTATGGTCAATTGAGAGCAAACGCGACACCCATCTTGCAGACACCTTTCTTAAACCCAAGTGATCATTTAAAATCGAAACCACACTGCCATATGAAATGCCTATGGCATCAACAATTTCACGCACTTTTACTCTTCCATCAGCCAACACCATATCGTGAATTTTTTTCCACATTTTCGGGTGTATTGACCTCAATTGACCGTCCAGAACGTTCAAGTCATTTGTACTTGTGCGACCATAAAGAAAGTCAGTAAATCACTTTTTACCATTGAAATCGATGGTGAAGAGTCCACGTAGTATTTATCAAGCTTTTCCTTGGTTTGATTGACGGTTTTTTTTCCAAAAAAATAATAGTTTAATGAGCACTCGAAATTCACTTTTTTCCATTTTAAACGTAAATGACGGAAGTGGCTAAAAATTTGAGAGTAGTCTATTAACAGGTGGCCCTTGATGGAAACATTGTTGCATTTCATATAACAACGAGGCAAGTTCGAAAAGTCACGGACTTATTGATCCGCCCTCGTACATATTAGATGAATAGAGTTCCATGTATTGTAAATATATAAAATAAATTCACTTACGACTTCATGTTTATCAATTTGTATTCCATTCAGTCGAAACAGCTACCATAGACCTATAAATCCATGTAAACTAATTAATTTATAGCCATGAGTAGTATTTGAATTAATTGGACTAATTTACGACCGGTTCGATTGAATTCAATTCCATTCATTTCAATTCAATTGGGTTCAATTCGATTCGATTCAATTCAAGTCAACTCAATTCAGTCCGAGTCAATTTAATTCAATTCCATCCAATTCAATCCAGTCAAATTACTCCCACTCATTTCCATTCAATTCAGCTCAATTCAATTCAGATCAATTGCATTCAATTCAATTAATATAATTCAATTCAATTCAACTCAATTAAATTTAAATTCTATTAAATAAAATTAAATTAAATTAAATTCAACTCAATTCAATTCAGTTCAATTTAATTCAATTCATTTCAATTTAACTCCATTCGATTCCGTTCAACTCAATTCAATTTAATTGGATTCAATTAAATTCAATTAATTTCAATTGAATTTAAATTAAATTAAATTAAATTAAATTAAACTAAGTTAAATTAAATTAAATTAAATTAAATTAAATTAAATTCAATTCAATTCGGTTCAGTTCAGTTCAGTTCAGTTCAATTCAATTCAATTCAATTCAATTCAATTCAATTCAATTCAATTCAATTCAGTTCAATTCAATTCAATTCAATTCAATTCAATTCAATTCAATTCCATTCAATTCCATTCAATTCAATTCAATTCAATTCAATTAAATTCAATTCAATTCAATTCAATTCAATTCCATTCCATTCCATTCCATTCACTTCAATTCACTTCAATTCAATTCAATTCAATTCAATTCAATTCAATTCAATTCAATTCAATTCAATTCAATTCAATTCAATTCAATTCAACTCAATTCAATTCAATTCAATTCAATTCAATTCAATTCAATTCAACTCAATTCAATTCAATTCAATTCAATTCAATTCAATTCAATTCAATTCAATTCAATTCAATTCAACTCAATTCAATTCAATTCAATTCAATTCAATTCGATTCAATTCAATTCAATTCAATTCAGTTCAATTTTTTTTTTAAATTTTATTATAAACATTACTTTTGACAATTTGTAAAATTCAGACCCCACGAAGCTTTTGGCTTGTCTGCGGGTGTAATAGCTATAAAAATTGACAAATTTTAATATTTACAATGTATATTCACTTCTGCATTTAAAAGTTATAATATAATATAATATAAGTTATAATATATTTAGCAATATGTCAAAAAAAAGTGGTTTTTCCAATTTAAAGATATATGTACCAAATTATATGTACTGATTTGGGGATACATTCGGCTATCTGAAATGCTCATTAGGGTGGCCCTCAATTACATGATATGTGAATTATAGGGTGTTCTTGTTGTCATTGATTTTTCAACTGATTACGAATTTTTTCCTGTAATTTTATTAGTATCCGAAAAACTGGAATTTTTTAATTTTTTACAATAAACTGGGTTAGTAGCCTTTCATTTAAGATGAATATTTCATTCGTACACTGAGAGAAAAAAAATTATTATAATAATAAGTGGTAAAGGTAGATTTACGACTTTTTCATTTAAAATGACACAAAAACGGCTAAAGATTTTTGGCCAAAATTTTCTATTTGTCGTTTAGAACCTTAAAATCTTAAATTCTACCAAGGCGCTTCGCAGTACAATGTTTCGTTTGGAAAAAAAATTGGAAAAACTTCAAGAAAAATGGAAAAAATCCAAAATTTTTAGCTTTTTTACCTTCCTCAACTCATAACGTCCAAACTAAGCTTTGTGACGTGAAGCGCCTTGGTGGAATTTTAGATTTTAAGGTTCTAAACGAGAAATAGAAAATTTTGGCCAAAAATCTTTAGCCGTTTTTGTGCCATTTTAAATGAAAAAGTCGTAAATGTACCTTTACCACTTATTATTATAATAATGTTTTTTCTCTCAGTGTACGAATGAAATATTCATCTTAAATGAAAGGCTACTAACCCAGTTTATTGTAAAAAATTAAAAAATTCCAGTTTTTTTTTTTTTTTAATTTAATTTTTTAATTTTTAAGCCCACGAAAATGGTTAAACTGTGTTATATTTTGAAATACAACTAATTTTAAAAAAAAAACTCGTGGAATAAATATTGTTTCTGAGTCCCCAAAGATTCATATTCAACAATAAAAAAGTTCTTTTTCGCAAAAAGTCGTTTTTGACATATTGCTAAATATATTTATTTTTGATTAAGTAATAAATAATTTTTAATGAGTTTTTTTCTACATATTTTATTTTGAATATCTAAAAGATATGTTGGCATTGCATTCATGATTGATGGCTGTGTTCTGGCTAGCGAGATTTTCCCATAGTCTGTTCGGAATGCTGGAATTACGAAACGTCCTTGTTCTCTATTCAATTCAATTCAATTCAATTCAATTCAATTCAATTCAATTCAATTCAATTCAATTCAATTCAATTCAATTCAATTCAATTCAATTCAATTCAATTCAAATCAATTCAATTCAATTCAATTCAATTCAATTCAATTAAATTCAATTAATTTCAATTGAATTTAAATTAAATTAAATTAAATTAAATTAAATTAAGTTAAATTAAATTAAATTAAATTAAATTAAATTAAATTCAATTCAATTCAATTCAATTCGGTTCAGTTCAGTTCAGTTCAATTCAATTCAATTCAATTCAATTCAATTCAATTCAATTCAATTCAATTCAATTCAATTCAATTCAATTCAATTCAATTCAATTCAATTCAATTCAATTCAATTCAATTCAATTCAATTCAATTCAATTCAATTCAATTCAATTCAATTCAATTCAATTCAATTCAATTCAATTCAATTCAATTCAATTCAATTCAATTCAATTCAATTCAATTCAATTCAATTCAATTCAATTCAATTCAATTCAATTCAATTCAATTCAATTCAATTCAATTCAATTCAATTCAATTCAATTCAATTCAATTCAATTCAATTCAATTCAATTCAATTCAATTCAATTCAATTCAATTCAATTCAATTCAATTCAATTCAATTAAATTAAATTAAATTAAATTCAATTCAATTCAATTCAATTCAATTCAATTGCATTCAATTCCATTCAACTCATTTCAATTCAATACATTTACCCCACAGAGTAACGGAGAAAATATTGGGTAGCTACCTACTAGGATGGGAATTGGGTTACCCACGGTAACCCATCCAAATTTTTGGTTGAAAATATAATAAACTTTTGCTGGTTGCTACGGGTTTTTCATAAAGTGGTTCAATTCGTATGGAATAATTTTGTTTTCGAAAATTCGCCAAAATAAAAAATCGCTAAAATAAAAAAGTTGCTATAACTCGGAAACGGAGCGTCCTTCGGAAACATAACCAATTTTTGCTGGTTTCTAAGGGTTTTTCATAAAGTGGTCCAATTCGTGTGGAAGAATTTTTGTTTGAAAAATCGCCAAAATAAGAAAATCGCTAAAATAAAAAAGTGGCTATGCCTCGGAAACGGTGTGTCAAATCGGAAATATATCAAATTTTTTACCTCCAAAGGAGGCTTTAACCAATGGATGTCTTCAATATGGCATCACTTTTTTTTAAAATATCGCTAAAACAAAAATCTTTCAAACAAAAAAAAATCGTTAAAACGCCCTCATGTCCGTATTTCGGAGAAGGACTGTAAAATTCGTAAAAATATGCAATTTTTGTTGGTTTCTAAGGGATTTTCATAAAGTGGTCCAATTCGTGTGGAAGAATTTTTGTTCGAAAAATCGCCAAAATAAGAAAATCACTAAAATAAAAAAGTGGCTTAACCCGGAAGCGGTGCGTCTAAAAAATAATAACAATTTTACCACAATACGAGGCTTTAACCAATGGTTGTCTTCAATATGGCATCACTTTTTTTTAAAATATTTTTGTTTATTTTACCCTCAGGGTAATGGTTAATCGTGATGGGTAATTCCCCACTTTCGTGGGTAGCTTCCCATTCTTTTCCTCAAACCATGTGGGTAATGGGTAAACGTTCATTACATGTACCCCACAACGATGTGTATGGCTTACACATGGGGGGTAAACACGAACTCTGTGTAAAACCGCATGGAAACCGTAAATTAATCCGAATATTAACTTTCTGCGAAACCAATAACTGGTTTTGCAGAGAAGTTATTTCTCGAATAAACCGAGATCCGGTTATTCGAAAATGTCGGTTTATTGGGCAGACTGAAAGTGTACCGAAAATGTATTACCAAATAGTACATAAAGTGTATCCAAAAAGTACATATAATGTACGTAAAGTATGTAAATTGATACAGACATTATCAGTGAGTGAAAACTGGAAAGCGCACAGCTCAGTGATTGTGAGAAGTTCTCCCCAGTCCCTTCATGGGATGTAATGGGAAACCATTTATTTTTTATTATACATAGTGTACTAAAGCAGTTTATAGTGTATGGTATACCTTAATTACTTTAGTTAAGTATAGTAGTGAACCTTTTGATACACATCACTGTTTTTAATAATGAAATAATGAGTTAAATAACTTTAAAACTGAATTAGATAGAGTTGAAAATATTTAAAAAAAGAAATCAAAACTTTTCGATTTTCAAAATTCGAAACGGCGACTATCTAGTACTGAAAATATTTTAATTTATTGCGCGTATTATAAACAATTATGTCAAAATATGTTTAAAATAAATACATAAAAAGAAAAACGAAATAAAATTTTCGTTTTCTTGGACATCGAAAAAACAAAAAGTAGTAGTCTTTGGATTTTTTTTTTGATATATACCTCACTGCGCGGTTTTCAATGTTGATACATCTAATCCTTGACTCTTCGCCGACAATAGGCTTTTTAAGAAACTAGAAATAGAAGATATTCAGTTGTGACCGACGGAAATTGATTCTGCGCTGCAAAAAATGGGGCCAACATTTTGTTTGTACCTAAATTGCAAATTTTTAATTTTTCCCATTTTAGCCAAAAGGCACTCATATTTGCCAAACATAGTTTCGGTCAATGTAAGCGCGTTGAGTTTCGACCTTATAGTTTTAGAAAGTTAAGTTATGGGATCAAAATGTACCTGATCTTTCCCACACGTGCGCTGCTTTTTTCGACCCGTTGCATCCCTTCAACATCCACTTCTTCACTCACTTTGGTAACTCCTAGCGGATCAAATCGAAACAGTCAAAGAATTAACGCCTACTACACTATTGTAGGATGTTAATGAGATCGCTTGAAATATTATCGTATTGCTTGACATTTTGTTTTGTAGGGAATACAATTTGTAGTCACTTTTATTTGATAACCCCCAATTCTGTTACCAAAAAGGCGTCATTTGTAACAAATACGATAGCATATGGTACCCTTATGTACTTGGGGAAATTTAACTTTCATACATAATAAAGCTGATTCTCTCGAGCTATTTTGCTACCACAAATGTGATATTGTTACAACAAAATATTCTTCCACAATATCTAATTATCTTATTGCATATATATAACACAAACTCACATGTTAGCATTATACAAATCCAATTTTCTGCTAAATTGAATTGGATATTCCATAATATATGGATGTCCTTCACTCCACCGAAAACATGTAATGAATATCCAACACCACTACATGTGAATAAGATCAAGTTATAGATACTTTCCTCAAGGCATATCCTCCCTTAACTATGCCCACTCCGTCAGCCACGACCCATGTGAATGTCAATTATGATGGATTTTCCATTATCTATTTGATAGGAAGGCGACACAACGACAGAAGGAAAGAAACATTTGAGAATATACCAAAATGCCAAAGCAAATGACAAATACCACCACAACACGTTTTACATTAGATTTGAATGAAACTGAAGATAATCCCAAAATAAAATTTCCACCTTCTGATGTTGACTAATACTTATACAATACGATACGATGTAGGGAATGGATTTCCTTTGATAGCTATTTCCATATGTTCATATAAATTAGCATGTGCCAGTAGAACTTGCACAAAATTAAAAAATACAATTCCAACTCTTCAAGGATTTGATGATGGATGATGCTTTTTCGAATGTTGTTTATTTTTCTAACATACTGGAATACAAATCCTTAGAGATTATAAAAAGGGCATAACCAAAAACGTTGTAAAAATATTTCATAGTCAAAAGTTTTTTCAACAAATTTTCAAAATTTCTAGAAAAATTACATTTAAACGGATAAAAACATTCACACAAATACAAATTTACTCATACTAACGTACGGTCGGTATACCCACACATAGGGAGAAATGTATATATACAAGTACATGAATAAACAATTTTGTTGAAAGGACTGTATAAAGTAAATTTGGTCTTGTTGTTTGTAATAATTCTATTAGTTAAACAAATATAACTTACATGCATTAGATACACATATATACGCACTCACACATGCACAAGATTTCAGCGGCGGAGAGAAGTTATTTGCCCAGTACCGGATGAAATCAATACCTAGCTAATTCTTAATAAACTTCGATGTATTGGCATGTAATTCCAATAGCATTATCGTGCAACGAATAATATATAACTTAGCAGGTAAGAGATTGATCCTCTCCGCATTACCTTCAAATGGTAGCTAATGGGTTGTTCATTTTAGGTCGTAAGTTTCCACATTACTCTACAATGCGTTCTGCATTAAATTTATGAAAATTTTAACGCAGCCTTTGTTTAATATCCAGACTCATTTCTTGCGTCCTGCCTATGATTTCATAAGACTTATCATTTTATTTCCATCAAGTTGTTGCGATAAAAAAATAAATACGTAAACATACAAATGGGTGCTGCATTACCAGGTAATGTATTCAGAGTTTATGTGTTTAGTAATCAACGATGTATCCGCTACTGTACGCTGAAAAATCGGTCCTTTTTTGTATGGATGCAAATATAATGTGTTTGTAGCTTGTCACAAATATAGTATGCTTGTGTCCAAACACAGTGTGTTTGGTATTCAATATTACATGTTGGAGACACAACGATTAGTATGTAATAATATATGTTTTTGTGACCCAAATGTGGCTTTGTTTGTTGAAAACTGCTGAACACAAAAACGTGACAGACAACGAAGACTCCAAAATGCAGCGGATCTCAATTTATGAAATCAATGCTTGCACTTAAGTATATGGGAGTTTCAAACATATACATAGTTCCAGCATAATGTTACAGAAACCATTTGTTTTCAGTGTGAGGGCGAAATTAAACAAAGACGACACATTCGGTACTAAATTTTTATATGATTAGGAGGAAGATATTTATACCAGAATGTATGCATACGGAAGATGTCTCGAGAGGTATTAACCAATAAAAATTTGTTAGAATTCCTAAACATTGCACACAAAACAATATAACTTTTCTATTTATCATTGGAACGAAGTTCCTCATCGCAAGTTGCGGGATGGGGGCTAAATGAAAAAAAAATTACACAACTTTTTTTTAGCACTATTATGCTATAACCCAGTATTATCAACTATATTGGGTACTTTTGCTTTGGTTTGTGTCTAGGCTAACATATGTTGGGAAATTTCTTGTTGAATGAGAAGTTTTCTAGGTGGAACATGTAACCAATATTAAGTATATATTGTAGTTTTGAACCAAATTAAAAGTAAATTTAGAAAAGCCAAAGTGAAAGAAGTTTAAAAGAGAAAATTTTCTTTAATAAGTCTGGTTTCTTAAAAACAGGTAAATTTTCTCAAAAAAATACCTATTCATATTCTTAAATAATACCATATCTTAAGAAGTACCTTTGCTTAAAAAAAGTTAATTTTCATACAAAAAGTACGTTTTCTTAAAAAAATAATTTATTTAAATAACTACCTTTTCTTAAAGAAGTACATTTTCTTACAACAAATAGCCTTTTCTTAAAAAACTACTTTTTCTTTAAAGAGTACCTTTTTTGTGAAACAAAATAACTTTTCTTGAGATAAGTACCTACCCTTAAAAATTTACATATTTTTGAAACAAACGACCAATTCTAAAAAACATTCCCATTTCATAAAACAAACCTTTTCTTCAAAAAATATACCTTCTCTTAAATAATAAATTTTCTTACAAAAATTCCCTTTCTTATAGGTACCTATTCTTAAAACAATAATACCTTTCCTTTTCTTTTCTTGCGATATGTAGCCTTTCGATAAATAGCTACATTTTTTAAAAAAAAAACCACTTCTCTAAAAAGTACCTGTTCTTAAAAAACGCACTTCTTTGTAAAAAAATGCATACTCTTGTGGTTTTTTCTTACAGATAGTAGTTCTTCTTAAAAATAGTACCTTTTCTTAAAAAACGCGTTAGCGTTTAATTAATGAAGTACCTCTCTTTTAAAAGGAGCTTTTAGGGAAAATAAAATACATATTCTTACAATAAGGACCTAAAAATATACTTTAAAAAAAATACATTCTATAAAAAAAAATTCATAAAAAAAAGATAATCATTTTACAAAAAGTATCTTTTCTTAGAGATCCATTTAAATTATGATATTTTTCAACGGGCGCCTTAGGCGTGTGGGAACTAACGAGTACATAATATATAGTGAAAGGAACTTCGTTCCACCCGGGTGTTCCCTGACACCTCATTTAATTTTTATTTTTATTCTACTATGAATGCCCCAAAAAGAGGAGCAATTTAATGCGCAAAATCTTTCAAGTTTGAACTGAAAAAGCGCTTCAAAAGTTTACTATACAGTAGACCGGGTAACGGAAAAGATTTCCCAAAGTCGAGGGGAAATATTAAAGGTAAACAATTTAAAAAATAAAAGTTTTCCTTTACGAGGCCATGGAAAATTACAAACATCGTTATTTATTGTAGTTTTTTTTTTGTTTGTGGCTCGATCGTAACATACAATACCCCGTTGTATAGGTATCGATGAGCACTACATTACTCCTATAGATGTCGCTGACGTACGACATAATTTAGGAATGAAGACCTCATTTTATTTACAATTATTATATTATATTTTTTCTAGGATTAAAGCCCTTTAAAAACCAAGAACATTTTGCTTTGGAAGTATACAGTTTTATTCAAAAACAAAACAGTTACGTATGATAGGATGTATTTATTTTCCATGTCGTTTGGCATTATTACCTCCAATTATTGCATACTTTTTGGGGCTAACGAAAACTTTTTCAAAAAAATGTATAGCGTATTTTTAGCGCAAATTACACTAGCCTACAGTCGTTTTGTTATTTGGTTGTAGCATATTTTTTCTCATGGATTTTGACCTCCTGAACACGAAAATGAATTTTAAAAATTTTTCTGTCGATTGGGTTTCGAGATAAAAGTTTTTGTATTTTTTTTTTAAATTTTTGGAGGTACACTTGCAATTTTCAGCGTGTCTTTAGTCTTCTTTGACCGATTTGATCCTACTAAATTTTAGATTAAAGACAATTGAGCCGTCTACAACTCATTCTCAGAAAATTTTCAAATCGGGTTAGTAGTTTTGATGTTGGCGGCTTAAAAAGGTTAAAAAACTGCGCTTTTTGAGTAAAAATGTGGCTGAAAAATTCATATAAAAATTCATATAAAATATAAAACGCGATGCTAAGAGTGATTTTAATTTTTTTACGTATAGCCGGCACTTTTCCAAAGAAAATAAGCCCTTACTTAACAAAATGTGATAACAAATAGTGGACTTATGGATTTTTTGGTAAAAGACCAAAATTCCGCTATTTCACGATTTTTTGATTTTCATTATTTGCACAGATTAGCTACCCAACGCAAACGAATTAATACATTTAAATTTAATTTAAAATAAACAAATTAGTCTTAGTATATTATTTTTTAATTTATTTAATTTAATCAGTCACCCATCATAGCCGTGTCATAGATGCCCTGATAGCGTCGTTCCGTAGCCTTCAATTCCTGATAAAAGCGCTCGCCGTGTTCGTCGCTCACGTCTCCTAAATTGTCAGGGAAAAAATCCAAATGAGAATGCAGAAAGTGTATTTTAAGTGACATGTGCACTCCTACCCAAAAATTAAAAAAAAAATTGAGAATTTAAACGCTATTTAAAACAATATTTGTATTGAAAAAAAACGTACCCATCATAGTTCTTTAGCAGATTCTCAACTATGTCCTTATAATTCGGGCTTTTGTTGTTTCCTAAAAAGTTTTCCACAACAAGCCTGAAAGAATTCCATGCTGCAGCTTCGATGGGTGATAAAAGCTTTGGGAATTTTTCATCTTTCAAAATTTTTTTTATCTCGGGTCCTGCGAAAACTCCTTTAATTTTTGCCACTTTTGGTACTGATCTAAATAAATTGAAAATTAATATACTAAGACTAATTTGTTTATTTTAAATTAAATTTAAATGTATTAATTCGTTTGCGTTGGGTAGGTAAGCTTTGCAAGTAATGAAAATCAAAAAATCGTGAAATAGCGGAATTTTGGCCTTTTACCAAAAAATCCATAAGTCCTCTATTTGTTATCACATTTTGTTAAGTAGGGGCTTATTATCTTTGGAAAAGTGCCAGCTGTACGAAAAAAAATAATATCGCTGTTAGCATCGCGTTTTATATTTTATATGAATTTTTCAGCCACATTTTTACTAAAAACCTTTTAACCTTTTTAAGCCGCCAACATCAAAACTACTAACCCGATTTGAAAATTTTCTGAAAATGAGTTGTAGACGGCTCAATTGTCTTTAATTTGAGTAGTAGTAGGATCAAATCGGTTGAAGAAGACGAAAGATATGCTCAAAATTGTAAGAGTACCACCAAAAATTTAAAAAAAAAAAATTCAAAAATTTTTATCTCGATAACCAATCGACAGAAAAATTTTTTAAATTCATTTTCGTGTTCAGGAGGTCAAAATCCATGAGAAAAAGTATGCTAGAAACAAATAACAGAAATGTTTGTTATTTGTGACCTATTGTTATTGTCAAGTTTTTGGCGCTATCGAAAAAATTTGTAAATATTTTCCTGGGATAATCCATTTTCACGCTAGTTACCATTGTAAGAGATGCCTGTCGGATGAGACCGGCATATAACATTATTTAGTATAATTGTTAGTACATAATGTTATATATCAATGTATATGCACAAATAATTATAGTTTTTTGTAACACTAAAATCCAAGGTCACCCTAACATTTCGTGTTGTTTGTTATATTATAATAAGATTAAATGAGGACTCATTAGAAAATGATGTCGTAAGTCAGCGACAGTGTGGTATAGTACTCGTCAAGAGCTAAACAACAATGTCTTGCATGTTACGATCGAGCCACAAATTAAAAAAAAACTACGATAAAAAAAATTATTTTGGCTGTTTATTACGGACTCGGAAAAGATTTTTTTTTTAAATTTATATGGTAGCCGACCCGTTCTTCTATACAGTATTCAGTCCTGAATGCACCAGGTACGTTTAAGACGGTAACGAATAGTTTTGTTGTCTTAAAATATGTAGTTGATAATATTACCTGCAAGATTTGTGTCATAATTCAGAAAGAAACCGTTCCCCTTCAAATCATGTAAAAGGCCTGTCTTGGAAAGGCAAGTCAAATTACCCCGCATCGACTGTGCGTGAATTCCCAAGTATCTACGTTGATTTCTAACACTTGCAAAGGCATTTTTCCTAAAACTGGACATGTTTATCTTTTTAGCAGTTTTTTTTTTGTATTCTATCCAGCATATGCTTGCAATAGGAGGCAGGTTTTATCAGGTTAGAAATATCAATAATTGTATTAATATACATTTTGTTTTCGATTACTTTAGAATGTAATTACTTTATTTGTTGAAACTGAGTAGGAAAATTCCGAATTCGTCCAGCGTAAAATACAATGCAATATAGGACTTTCTTCATGACACAATGTGAAAAAAACGGTACCAGAAAAATATTGCAGGACTATGTACATTGTTTTCACTAATTGAAGATCAACTGAGTTTTTGTTTCTTTTGTCTGTTTTCACTTTCAGCAGTTTTCAACAAACAAAGTCACATTTGGGGCACGAAAATATATATCATAACCTATTATTCATTATGTATCCAACATCAAATATTGAGTAGCCAACACAATATGTTTGCACACAAGTATAATACGTTAGCGAAAAGCTACAAGCGCGTTATATTTGCATCCAAACATGAAAAAAGATAGATTTTCAGTGTGTCGAAAAAGTGATATAATGAATTTAATAAGGCCCGACGTTCTTACTTACACGCCAATACATTCAATACTGCATGAACATGTGGACATAAAACATGTTGATCACCGCGGATACCGCATAATTTGTCAACCGCTCAAAAAAGTTTCATGTCGATTGGTGTAAGGAAAAATTTAAAAATGTCAATGGTATTGGTACATAACATGTCTATAAGATCACGATAGGCGACGAGTCTTGACT
This sequence comes from Phaonia tiefii, assembly GCA_963931995.1. NCBI lineage: Eukaryota > Metazoa > Arthropoda > Insecta > Diptera > Muscidae > Phaonia > Phaonia tiefii. The sequence goes on along the minus strand of OZ008370.1, from coordinate 222,173,241 downwards.
CTATGCATACAAGTCCGAGACTAAACACCAATCGACTGTATGGGTCATTCAAGACGAGGTAACTCCAAATAAAGTTCGACGAGCACAAAGCACTTCAACGCAAATTTTGCCCTGCTTCATCGGGATAACTGTTCATGCAACAACAGTTTCGCTACACTATCAAATCACGGTGAATTGTAAATATAACCATTTGTTTGCCAGAAGTTGTTGGTGAACTAAGCAAAACGAACCCCCAAATGAGAATCATTCTCCTTCACACATCGGATGAAACAAACGCGTATTTTACTAGAAAAGGCATTGAGGCGTATCATCCGCCTTACAACCCCGACCTAATGATTTATTTTTTAAAAGAAATTGTGTGGTCAGGATTTTTGACTCTCGATGAAGAGATTGTTCTCGCTTGTGGGTATCCGATTTGGCTATCCTGACGATATTTTGCCTAGTAACTTCGCCCTCGTTATCCTTATATTTAGTCTTGCAGTGATCCTGTTTGGATACTTGTTCGGGGACACCCTGCCTGAGGGAATCCGAGCTAGTGCCTAGACAGCGATAAGTCCTGTATACTCGATCTTGGATACTCTGCCTGTGGGAACCCGATTTGGGTATCCTGACGGTATTCTGCCTAGTAACTTATCCTTATATTTAATCCTGTTGTGATTCTGTTTGAATACTCGTTCGGGGACACCGAGGGAATTCGAACTAGTGCCTTGTCAGCGATAAGTCCTTTATAAGTATACACGATCGGGGACACCCTGCTTGTAGAAATCGTATTTGGGTATCCTGACGATATTTTGCCCAGTAGCATAGCCCTCGTTATCCTTATATTTAGTCGTGTAGTGATCCTGTTTGGATACTCTTTCGAGGACACCCTTCCTGAGGGAATCCGAACTAGTGCCTTGACAGCGATAAGTCCTGTATACACGATCGTGGACATCCTGCCTGTGGGAATCCGATTTGGGTATCCTGACGATAGTTCGCCTAGTAGCATTAGCCCTCTTTATCCTTATATTTAGTCGTGTAGTGATCCTGTTTGAATACTCGATCGGAGACACCCTGCCTGTGGGAATCCGATTTGGGTATCCTGATGATATTTTGCCCAGTAGCCTCCTTATCCTTATATTTATCACTGTAGTGATTCTCTTTGGATACTCGTTCCGTGACACCCTGCCTGAGGGAATCCGAGCTAGTGCCTTGACACTGATAACACCTGTATACTCGATCGAGGACAGTCGTCTGTGGGAATCCCATTTGGTATCCTACCGATACTTCGCCTGGTAGTTGTATCCCTCGTTAGCTTTGCATTTAACTCTGGGTTATTCGTATGAGTACCCTGTCCTGAAGTCATCAACATACCTCGAAGTCTCTTTCAGAAGAAGGCTGATTGGGCCGCCCTAAAGTGACAGTCAGACCTGCCCCCTCTGATCCTTACATACCCCCGATTTTACAGCAGAAGACAATGTACTCCCGCATCTCCATTTCAAGTCACCAATTTCAAGTCATCCATTTCAATTCACCATTTTGTACCTGTCGTCTGTCCTGTTTCAACCAAGCTACTGCAGTTTGAAAGAGTCCTTTCCAAGAAATATCGCCGGATCCGATTCCAGCGTTCTAAATTCCTGCGTGTACAACGCTCAAATACAGCATAACCCCGAGGGTCGTACAAGGCTTAGCAACTTTCGAAGTTACCCAAGTGAAATATAGTAGAGTGTCCTTTAAAGACGTGTTAGTTTAAGGTCAAATTAATGTGAAATAAATTGTCACCAAACACGAACAACTGACCACGCTCTCTCTCCCTGTCTCGATCTAAATTTTATGTAGCAGACTCTGGAAACCACTGAGCGTATCCTAGCTTCAAAGAGCAAAACTCGTCGTGAACACCGGACAATTCCTTATACAAGTTATTTTGTCCAATACGGATTGGTGAGTTCGACTCACAAATTGATCTACAGACTGCGTTGATGACACTCTATTTCTATAGAATATAATTTGAACTGAAAACTCGGAGATTTAGAGGAGTATTTCGCAATTTTTCTTCAAGCGTAAAACGACCCCCTTCACAGACTTCAAACATTTAACTAATAGTCTGTCACTTCATAAATATCAAATTGGGCATCTGCTTCGAAATAATGGGGGCTTCAAATTTCAAATTGTACATGGCCCACCCGTTATAAGCAACTTTTGAGAGTCATATTGCAAAAATATATGATCTGTTTCTCAAAAATACACTGGGATCAAAAATTTCAGAGATATGGACCTTTCCCAGATCACAACAGTCTGGATATAATCCCACATAAAAGCTATAGATCATCGGAGCAACATATGAAGGCGTTCTTAACTGGCACAAAACGTATGGACCTCTTACTGTTATCATAAACATAAGCACAGAGACATTTAAATGCGATGCTTGAAATTTAGTAATAAATCTGTCACTCACTCTGGAATTTTTTCTAACTTAATTGGAACGCCCTCCTTTGTTAACACAATACACTTTCAAAACATAAGCATATCCTGAATGTCAGAAAGCATATCCTTTATTGTTCAAGAAGAACAAGAGTAGTGAGAGAAATTTTGCAAAAGTCGAAAGGTTAGAAACGCAAAATAAAACAATTAAATGCAAAGCTTATTTAATCCATAGAGGAATGACGTATAGAGTAGCGATTTGTCTCAGCAAATTTACAAAGTGCTACGTGGTTGCATATGGACGTCGCATGTAGGAAAGTATTGCTTTAATTATACCAGATAGAGGCAATGGCTCAAACCAACCAACAAGAAAACATTTTTTGTGTAAATACACCACAAATATATAAAATAAATAAATGGTTTCCCATTACATCCCATGAAGGGACAGGGGAGAAAGTTCACACAATCACTGAGCTGTGCGCTTTCCAGCTTTCACTCACTGATTGGGACCTACAGTTTTACACCGATTCGGAACGATATTTTGAGAAGCTTTTTCATGGCTAGATACTCGATAGTGTCGCCGTCACTATGCGAGGTGGCCGCCGCCGAATGAAATTTTAAGGTGGGCAGAGCAGGGTTCGAACCCAGAATCTCATGTACAAGAGCCGCGCACACTAACCATAGCACCACCGACGGTACTAACAATAAAATATAACAAAGAGTCAAATGAGTCTCTATCGCACCGATCGCATCACGAATAGTGTCAAATGAAATGTCAGGTGGGAGGAATGGCAGCTCTATATGACATTACTCTATGATTTAATCATATACTGATTCACAAACACACACATCACCTTATGACCACATAAACCAACATCCTTCGTCTCCTTGTGACGACATATGATGAGAATATCGTAGCTGACGTTGAGAGAAATAAATGATGCCTGTTCTTTAGTTTGTTTTCTAAACAGGACCTCAAACAAAACCGAGAAGTCACTCGCTCATTCCATTCGCCCATTATTGATATGAACTAGTATACATATAAGTATATTCAATGGTATTGTATACATGTATAGAATTTTCTTAGTAGTTGTGAATTTGTCTGCTGAATCTAAGAGTTGGTTGCGGAATTTTAATTTAGTCATCTCAACAGACTTCATATAAGTGCCCATACATTTTAATAGTTCGTTAAGTTCCGCTTGAAAAATAGATTGTGTAGGAGGAACTTGTGCTGTGTTGGCTCCATTAACAATGTTTTAACATATGAGTAATTAAACGAATCTTTGTATTCTATTCATAATCAGGATATGTGGTCCTTAGAAAAATCGATATTGTGTTTTTATTGTTTTGAGCTTTATTATATATATTTCTTATCTTTGAACTACGTTTAGATAAAATCAACTTTGACATTATAGTTTGAGGTTGTGATTCAATATTGATATTAATAATATGAAGGTTCAGAATGATGGAAAAGATAATCCTGACACCTCCGATTGCCCTCGCATTGAAGGCAATGTGAGGAATTGAAGAAATAATTATTAAGAGTTTGAAAAAAATTAATTGTAAATTTAATTTATTTTGAAAAAAAATTCATTTATTTTGAAAAGAATATGGTTGAATTAAAACGCAAATATATTCTAAACCCCTAATGAACCCATCCTGAAACTTGTACATCTTTCAGCAAAAGGTATGCGCAATTTTTTAAAAATAAAATTAGGAAAATTAAAAAATACGTTTACAGTATATTCAATGACAAATGATATTTTCTAAATTTTGATGTCCTTGCCCGACAAGAACCAACCATTTATATTTTTTATTCCTCAAAAGGAGGTCGAAATCTATCAGATGATACCAAGATCGTTGTAATGTGATGTCGCATTCGAAAGTTATTCCAACATGAACACAGCTATCTCTTCACAAAAACACTGCAGATAGCCAACTTTAGGCAGCTATAAAACAAGAACCCTGTGGAGTTTTGACTTAAACCAGACGTCATTGTAACGTCAGAAACGAGTAGAATATATTTTTGAAATTTAAAGAAATCGAAGGAGTCAGGTTTCAAAAGTACTGTTTTTGTATCGATATTTTTTTGGAATTACCCTTTATTGAATTTGCTTAAGTTTCAATTATTAATTTTGTGATTTAAAATATGTCAGCATGATATTTTGAATTTGTCCATACATTGTAGTTAATTTATATACATTCCCGCTTTTCCCCACAGAAGATTAACATCTAGTTTTATTTTAACGTCAAGGGCCAGCTTCTATTCCTGGCCGTAATAGTTTTTTCAACTGACCAACAAATCTTGGATGCTGAGTCAGATACTTTTGGACTACAGTCATGTGGCAAAAACCTCATACAGGGGTTTTCAAATAGTTCTCCTTTATTAAAAAGTAATACATTAACTAGTTGAAAAACGAGTCTTTCTATTACCAAAATTTACCAACCTGATTCAAAATTGTTTTATTCATTGAATTCATCTCAGTTCCATAACAATTCACAAGGACAATTCTTATTGTGCAACGTTTTATATTGTACATACCTGAAAAGACAAATGAAATAAAAGAACAGTTAGCTCATGTTTCAGGTTATAAAATTTATTTTGAGTATTAAACAATCTTTCGCATAATTTGTGGAACAAAAACAACACAAAACCAAAATAAAAACCTTATTTGCATAACAATCAACAATTTGTTGGAAAACAGCTGGAGAAAAAATTCTACAAAAATAAAACTTAAACAAAAAACAATTTGAATTGAAAAACAAAAAGGAAAACAACTTAATAATGGTATTAAAATTGTAAATGAAAGCAAATTGATTAAGCACACAAATGTATAGCATATTTATCATGACAACACAAAGCTGAAGTATACTTTTAGGGGGGAAGTACACAGCAACAACAACAATTATTGTATTTCAATTCCAGGATTCTAAAAAAAACACCACTTAAATCCAACACAAAAAAGAAACCTTAAATCCAATGGAGCTCAAGTGTTCTTATTTATGTTTAAGCTGGCAAAAAGACCTGCAGTCGTGCATCAAACTCAATTTAATTTCAATAGTTTTTCTATCGCTCGTAAATAAATATTTTATATTTATGTGTATAAGTTGCATATTTTATCTCTCTACACACTCAATCTGTTATAAGCCATATTTACTTATAACCATAACAATGGCAATATGTGCTCCACATAGCCTATATTCTGGCAATAAAGGATCCTGTTTGGCTGGCCATAGTTGAGGTTTAGTTTATCTTGTTATTGCGCTTCACCACCAATAAAAAGACAACAAGAAACGAAAATCGAAAAAGAAATCTAATAAATATTGACTAGGTATATAGAGGCAGCCAATAAAAATCTAGTTTGGATGAGAAATTCCGGTTCGATGTGAACATCGTCATCAGCCTATTATAATAGACCAGGCTGAGAATGAGATCTGCATTTTAGCGCAAAGCAATTTAGTGTACGAAGGATGTACAGAAAGGGCTTTTATGTCACAGATGGTTTTATGTACCATAAATAAAAATAAATTTATTTATATATATATATATATATATATAAGTTTATATATTGACGCGCACGTTGTACTTACACAAACTTATGCGCCCAGCAAAATTAGGAACCTGAATTATTATGACGAAATTGGTTATGCTGGAATTGACCCAATACTGGTCGTTACATGCAGCAAGATTGCGTCTACATCTGCCATCAGGTGGAGTCAATTATAACAATGGGGTAGGATCAGTATCGGTCATGAAACAATGATGATTACTAATTCTGTCGACTTAACTTAGCGGAACCAATATTTGAACGGAAACAAATATACAACTCTCATATAGGAAAAAGACTTTCAGGAACGAAAGACTTCAAAAAAGACGTATATGCTGAAAGAGAGACCCACCAACAATATTGCAGGAAACATGAATATGTTTGCAAGAATTGTTTTCATGAATTGAAGATCTGGTGCGGGTTTGTTTTACTGTTGTCTGCCACGATTTTTCTTCAGCAGTTTTCAACAAAGAAATCCACATTTGGGTCACAAAAACACATATTATATCCAACTAATCATTGTGTCTCAAACATGCAATATTGAACAGTAAACATAATTCTGTTTACACACAACTATACTACATTTGAGACAAGGTACAAGCACGTTATATTTCTATCCATGCCACAAAAAAAATCGTTTCAGCGCGTAATTATGCGAACTACACTTAAGCGCAACGAACATCCGATCGAAAATATCAAAGTCTCATATAGGAAAAAAGTTTCTGTAACGAGGGAGTTCCACGTGTAGAAGACATGTGAATTTCTATGGGCATAGTGCTTATACTACAGACATAAGGTTTCCACATACTTTGTAATTTATTGTAGCACCTAGTAGGTGAAAATTATATTGACTGGAGAAGTGGCAGCTATCAAGTGTCTAGAATGAGTTGTCTCTAACGGAACATCAGCCGACAACATTTTAACAAGATGGCAACAGGGCCGACGATGGTAGTGTGCGTGGCCCTTGTACATGAGATCGTGGATTCGATCCCTACTCTGACCACCTTAACTTTATTTCAACGGAGGTCATCTCACTTAGGGAGCGGCGACACTGTTGAGTAGTTAGCCATGAAAAGGCCTTTTAAAATACCGTTCAGGTTCCACAGGATTGAAAGATGTCGGCAAGTCCCTAGCGATTTGTAAGCATATTCTCGGCGAGCGCTCTACTGTGATGACGACGAGATCAGATAGTGGGCGCATAGGGCAAACATTGACATAGGAATAGATTAGAGGATATTCTTCGCTGTTGTCCGATCGATATTGATCGACAATACGTTTGGTGACCAAAGTATGTGAATGGTGTACATCACTGATAACCTTCTCTTAACCCCTACCGAGAGTATGGGGGGGTTTTCTTTCAGATGTTACCACTAGATTTGCTGGGAAGGCAAATGGTTACAACGTCGGAAATCAGTCTAAAGCATTCCTCGCAACAACCCATATGGTCATGGGAAGATTTTAAGGGGTATAAGGCAATGTATAATAGACTTCTATCTTCTGCACTCATATCCTGGTAGGCAACATTGTTTGAAAAGAGGTTGTAGCAACTGTAATATCGGCTATGGCCACCGGATTGAAGTTGCCACAACCGAATATAGACAAATTTAGTCCCCACGACTGAAATCTGGGTGAAGCAACTTTCCATTGGTTCTGAAAACCCCTAGATATTGTGACAACCCCTTATTCAGTTGTGTTTCTAAATTAGCTTACGCCTAATTCGATCATGTGTACTGATACCGTATACGATGGCTCTATACTATGCAACAAAGCAGGATTTGGAGTTTATTCTAAAAGGGTGGTTATAGACCTTGTAGAAAGTCTAACAAACCATTATGGTCTCTGGCAAGCAGTTGTCAAGGAAATTACAAAGGTGCTCTTTGGCTACTCTGACAGTCAAGCTGCTATAAAATCGTTGCAATCTTTATTTGTTATTGCAAGAACTGTCGACAATTGCCGCGCATCTCTAAATGAGATGGCCAAGAGTAAAGACTACCTTACTCATCCCACTGGATATGAAGCAGGTGGACGGTAGCAGCACGGTATCTCGTGCTTAAGATCAATTCTACCAGACATGCGAAAGATTGATTGACTCGATGGATAAAATTCAGAATCAGCCTTAATATGACCTGAATCCTACGTAAGACTTGATATCCGTTTCTAGACAAGATATCCCCAGTAGACGCTGAAAAAGATGTGTTGGGGCCATTTGTCAGAACCATGTATATGTTTGCAAGCACTCTTTTCATGAATTGAAAATCTGCCGCTTTTTTGATTCGTTCTTGTTTGCCACGTTTTGGTTATCAGCAGTTTTCAATAAAAAAAGCTACATACATAAACATATATTATAAACTATTAATCATTGTGTCTTCAACATGTACTATTGAATTGCAAACACATTGTGCTTGGAGACAAGTATAATATGTTTGCGACAAGCTACAAACACATTACATTTGCATCCAAACAATATCGTGTAGATATTATCACTGGACTTGATATTGGACTACATATTATCTAGACTTGGAATCTTAGCTCATGATTACTACAGCAGGTGTGGGGATGTAGAGGAGGGCGGCGAACATCATATATTCTACTGCACGGCATTATTTGTGTTGGATACAATATCTAGGATCATAGTTGATATTGGATCTCAGTGACATTCCGAAAGCTAAGTTTAATAATCTTAGAATTATAATAACTACTATTAGCTACTAATCATAGTGTCCACAACATGTAACATTAAGTTGCAAAAACAATGTGTTTGGGCACAAGTATACTATGTTTGCGACAAACTAGAAACACATTATTTTTGCATCAGAACAAGAAAAAAAAATATTTTTTATCGTGTAGATATAATCACTAGAGACTGTTTAAAAGGCAAACTTACGTCTTGACTTGGAATCTTAGCTCATAATTACGACAGCAGCTGTGGGGATGTAGAGGAGAATGTCGAACATCTCATATTCTACTGCCCGGTCTTTTGTATGTGTTGGATACAATATCAAGGATCTTACTTGATATTGGATATGCCAGACATACAGGAAGCTAAGTTCGATTATCTTAGAACCCTTCTACAGATCCATAATTAGTTTGCCAGGGACTAATGTACGTCTCTTCTCCTGTAAAATCGTGGAATGTTGGGATGAGGTATCAAATGGCTTGACCGACCCTTAACAGTACCGGAACAATTTACAGGTTTAACATGGGGGACGGGATAAGATACCCTGTGGTATCACAATGGTCCTCATTGTACTAAGTGTGTTAATAGTAACAGTCATCGTCTAGTCACTCCTCTTCCCCATAGCTGATTTCTATATGTCCATATCGGTTTGATGATACATTTGTAAATCAATAGTTTGTTTTCAAGCGAGAGTGGAGATCTATAGTCAATGAGAAAATTGAATATATTCAATTGTACTTCGAGAGTCTTTCACTTTGTCTGGATATGTTTTCTCCATGTGTGTCGTTTGTCAAGATGTATTCCTAGGTATTTTACTTCCACTGCCTGTGGTGTTTCTGCGTGAGTTATGGGAGGCCAAGTTTCACGTTTGAGAGTAGAGGTGGCTTGGATTGATTTGGTCTCAAATGACTTTGATCCTCCAATCATTCATCCAAGATGAAATATTACACGGTGCTACAGTCAAAAATAACTTTTGATGTGACATGGTGTAGGTTGTAGGCCTCATCGAGTACAGGCGGAAAAAAAATTTTTTTTTTGTTGTATACCCCCAAAATCTGATTTTACCGTTAAAAACCCGTTATTTTTGACTTGTCATACAAATCGATTTATTAAGCTGTTATTTCCCAACAGATTTTCGATCATGGAACTGTTTTGGAAAGAGGAGAAATAGAGCATTAAAAATATGTAGATATAACTTCTGCAATTTTACTCCGATTGTTATGAAATAAAACTTAGTTTAATTGAGACTAAACGCACTTTCAGGATATTATATATATATAGCACCATCGGGAATGAAATAATGCAACACATCACGATCAAAGTTGAAAAATTGAGAAAATTTTTGGAAATTTCAAGTTTACTCACTTGAAATTCTATATGTTTTTATTGAAAGTACCGTCATATCTACATATTTTTAAAGCTCTATTTCTCTCCTTTCCAAAACAGTTCCATGATCGAAAATCGGTTGGGAAATAACAGCTTAATAAATCGATTTGTATGACAAGTCAAAAATAACGGGTTTTTAACGGTAAAATCAGATTTTGGGGGTATACAACAAAAAAAAAAAAAATTTTCCGGCTGTACTCGGTGAGACCTACAACCTACACTAGGTCTCTCACGAAGTTCCTTCGATTTTTTTAGTTTTGTAGCAGCGTGTTATCAATACATTTTTAGATGGTGATACTTGCCTCAATGTGGTCTTCCTTGACGGCTAAAGCAGGAAAATCGTCACGAAAAGTTCCAGTTTCAAGTCCTTCTATTAGAGGGAGATCTGAGGTGAAAGTGAATGAAGTATTGGGCAAGCGAAACGCCGGGACACGTATAGCTTTTTTTGACCGATATAACTTTTCTCGGTAGTCACAACCCCCGCCGATTTTGGATGTCAAATAAATACAGTAAATACATAGCAAAACATATTCATAGCAGCAATTAAACATATGTATTGCTGCAATGAAATGTATGCATGATACTAATGAAATATATTCATTGCAACAATGAAAAAAATTCATCGCAGCAATAACCAACTTTCGTTACTGTGACAAAACAATTTCCGGTAGCCAACAGATTTTGGTTGTGGTAATGACTCTGTAGGTTTAGCTCACTTTCTATGACAATAATTGTTACAGCGACAATCTTTCCACTCCTGTGATGAAACTTGTCCTTTCGTTGCACTGTAGCTTAATAGTTATGCTGGGTTCCGGTTGGCAACCCCATCACATAATACAACTATTTATGGGTCACTGAATATTAAAACATTTAGTATGTAAGTTGAAAACTACGCTCAACTCGTGCACAAACTGCATCGTACGTAGCAGAAGACTAAACGATTATGACTGGCAACGAGACCGTATGTGTCAGACGGATGCCTAGCCTAAAGGAGTAAATGCTACTCTACCCATCGAAAAGGATTGTTGGTGATGGCAGAAGGATGATGGAACGAACAATAAACTTGAACGCTATGGTGCACTAAGTACAAATACACTTATGGGTATATAAATTGAACTGAACCGTAGAGTAAAGAAAACTGCAAAGGCTAGAGGTAAAGATTTGCCCTTTAAAGTAATAATAAATAACTAAACATGATTGTATACAAAAGCTTATTTTATTTGTAATTAAATATGAACATATAAAATGGTAAAATAAACCATGAATATGTAACTTTTGTTCCTCAAAAAAACCCTAAAATATGTTGGGTTATTGTTTTATAAATATGGAAATAACATATATATATACACCTAAACATATACATATACATATATACACATCCATAGATATGTACACATACATATATAGAGATAGAATTTTCTATTTGCATTCATATTCCGTTACTATCGCACATAACAAATTCTCTGCAACGAAAACTGTAACAAATATTGGAATGCAATTTTCAATTGTTTTCCACGTCAATTGTCTTTTTTTATCAACAATTTTATTAGGTATTGTAGCAGTTGTGTGTAGAATTTCATGTAAACTATTTAACAATTATTCAATATGGATCGATATTTTTATTCGTTTTGTCTCTATTTTTTTTTTGTTTTTGTTCAAAAATATTGAATGATTTATTGACAGGATTGTAAAATTTCCAGCAAATAAGCGAGTGAGTGAGAATTCATAAGCCAGCAAACTCCACCAGAGTAGAATATTGAAATGTGGGTTTATGGGTCACTAGTGGCGCATGATTGACAATAAATTCAATATTTAATCAAGGCATTTTGTATTATTTTCACCAGTTTTAATAATTTTACAGAGTTGCTCTATAAAAAAACAAATAAAAAATTTTGAAAACAAAAACGCTGATGGCAGCGGACGTCTGTATAAAATACATAGTGCATAGGAATTTCTGTATACAAACACAAACTATGTTTACTGTGAACACAATTCAACTGCATAACGACAACGGCAATAAAGTGATAATAGAATATAATATTGAAATAACCTCTACTCAATATCGCCCACAGCGGTATACAATTAATATCTTCACATCATATCGAATAAATTCACCATAGACGGACATAACATATTTCGGGATAATCTTAGAAGCACAACTAACTGCATTCATTTGCAAGGACAGCTACAAAGTGCAAATATTCAAAGGTAGAACCTGAACTGCAATTCAACTTTATAATTAAGAATCGCAATATTGACCAAACACTGGGGCATGGTGATGCTAAAATCATCTGCAACGCCAGAATAAAAGTGAGCATACTAACTTGTAACACATTTTAAACAGAGCACCAAAAATTATCGAAAAATAAAAAAAAGTCTGACCATTTCCGGACACTATCTATCATTCCATTCTGTCTGACAACTGTGCAAAACCTATCAGAGGAATAGTTTCAATTTCTTATTAAACTTTCGGTAAGATTTCTGACAGAACTCGTCATCAGAATCGAAAACTTTTGCCGACTTCTGCATGAATTTGGAAGAAATTTTTAGGTTCCATTAACTTGTTTAATTAAATTAAAGGGTCTCTGAAAATTCACGCACGATTTGAATTTCGTGACTTGTGTGTGGTAAAGTCTTGATGTGGAAGAAAAGAAATTCAGGATTATTAAAAATGGAACTCTAAACTAAAAGCAACGCGTTTACATTGTTGAGAAATATTTTAAAATTAATGAATGGTTTTCGAACAAAATCATCTTAAGCGATGAGGCTCATTTTCATCTAGACGGCTTCGTTAATTATGAAAATTGTCGCATTTGCAGTTCAGAAAATACACGAGTGTTTTTTTGGGCTGGGGGCATCATCGAATCATTTTTCTTCGAAAATGCCGCTGATCGTGCATAAAACTTAATGGTGCTCTGTCGACACGTTATAATCTAGCTGTTGCCAAATTGCATGATATGAATGACATTTGGTTTCAACATGCCATATAGCCCGAGAACACTGCAAGTACATTCAATCTTACGACTATTTGGGGCACTCTTAATAAATATGTCTACCAAGATTTGTTATATTATTACTAGGGGTTTAGAATCTATATATCGTTACCTTAATTGAGAAAGGACGTTACTTTTATTGACTATTTTATATCCTCATGAGGTCAGACGTCTTACACATATTAATTAAACAAACAAATTAAGCAACTTTCATCATATTCTTCCAACTGGCTCTATCCTTTTCCTTTTCTCGCCAGTTGGTAACACCAAGGATACGGAGGGATTCTTCTACCTGGTCTTTCCAGCGGAGTCTTGGTCGCCCCCTTTTGCTGCTTCCATCGGGTACGTTATCGAAAACCTTTCGTGCTGGCTCACCTTCATTCAATCTGATAACATGGCCTTGCCAACGCAATTGGCCTAATTTGATTCGCCTAGCTATGTACACGTCAGAAACTAGAGTATATAGCTCTGCGTTCCAGCGACGACGGTACTCGCCGTTTTCTCTAACAGGACCAAATATTTTACGGAGAATTTTTCTCTCGAAAACTCCCAGGTGTTTTTCATCCGCTTGCGATATGACCCAAGTTTCGGAGCCATATTTCAAGACAGGTAAAATGAGAGTCTGATATAGCTGGACTTTTGTCCTTCGAGTGAGGGCTTTGTTCCGAAACTGCTTACCAAGCCCAAAATAGCTTATATTTGCAAGCCCAATTCTCCTATTTATCAACAGGCTGACGTTGGTGTCCTTGTTCACGGCGGATCCAAGGTAGACAAATTCATCTCTACCACTTCAAAATTAAATCGGCTATCAACGTTCAAGAGCGGACCAAGTCGAGAGGTTTTTTTAGTCGTTGACACCATCAATTTTGTCTTGCCCTCATTAACAGCAAGACCCACCTTCGCTAATTCCTTTTCGATTCTTGAAAATACTGCAGTAACCTCTCGCAAATTTCGCCCAATGATGTCTATGTCATCAGCATACGCCAGCAACATATGGTTTTTCGTGTTAATGATCTTGTTCGTATTTACTGCAGCCTTTCTCGTTATTATCTCCATTAAGATGTTGAAGAGATTGCACGTAAGCGCGTCGCCTTGTCTAAATCCTTGCTTAGTACAGAATGGTTCAGTGAGGTCTTTCCCCACTTTCACTGCTGATTTTGTGTTGGTCAGCGTCGTTCTACAGAGGCGGGTCAGTTTTGTCGGAATACCAAGTTCAGAAATAGCTGCGTACAGTTTTCCCCGTAAGGGGGCTATCGAAAGCAGCTTTGTAATCGAAAAAAAGGTGGTATGTATCGATTTGCTTTTCGTGGGTCTTTTCCAGGATTTGGCGTAGCGTGAATATTTGGTCAGTCGTGGACCTGCCTGGTCTAAAACCACACTGATAAGGTCCAATCAGGGTTTCAATAATATGCTTTAGTCTTTCACATAATACGCTCGACAAGACCTTATACGCGATGGATAAAAGAGTGATACCGCGATAGTTGGAACAGACACACGGATCGCCTTCTTGAATACAGGACATAATACACTGAGACTCCAATCGTCGGGCATAGATTACCCCAGCCATATACCGCATATAAGTTGATGCATGTGGGCTAGCAGTCCTTCGCCACCTGCCTTAAAAAGTTCAGCCGGTAGGCCATCCGCACCAGCGACTTTATTATTCTTAAGCGGTAGATCGCCTGGAAGAATCTGAGTGGAGTAGTGCTGAAAAGTGGTCTTTCCACATTTTGAGCACACACTGCTTCTCACATTCCCATTCTCGTCCTTGCACGAGGGCAGCCCATTATTAGGTCCGTTATTCAATCTTCTTACCCTCTGGAAAAACTTTCGGTATTCACCATTCATCCTACACATTTTGGTTTTTTCACTCTCTCTCTCTGCTCCCACTGTCATTTTTCCGCCTAAATAGTTGGTTTTCTGCCCTTCTTAGCTTTTTGTACCATTCACTTGCAGCACACGTTGTAACTGATTGTTTCGTTGCCATACGTGCACCGTCTTTTTCATCAGTTGCAATGCGACATTCTTCGTCGTACCAGTGCTTATCCATCTGCCGTTTTTGATAGCCAAGTTCAGTCCTTGCAGCGAATGGGAGATGTGCTTCCACTTCGCATCTGGATTTTCGGGAGGGGGGGTATTCTGCTCTAGCAGGAGATCGATAGGACATTGATATTGAGAGTTTGAGAGAACAGAGTTGCCAAATATTCATGAAATCAACCCATAAATACGAAGCTACATGTCGTTAAAAAATGATTTGTTTGGAAACACAAAATAAAAGTATTCTCGCAAAATTTTTACCAAATTCCAGAAAACTGAAGTCGAAAGACGAAAATATTTGGGCGGTCCGAATTTTTTTCGTCGTCATCAGTTCAGTGGCTGGTTGCGACTGGGCTCTAAGTAGGCGGTTGATCCAGGGGGTTTCTATGGCACAGCTGATCGAAAATCCACTAGGAAAATGATGTAGAATGAGAGACCAAAGAATACATAGAGATTACAGACCATGCAGCAAACCTAGTTTAAACCTGTTTGGTTGATACTAATGACAGCTGAATTACGTTTACATCGAACGAAACTACGCATTCCCTTTTATTTTTGTCCGTATTATGCCAACCAAAAAGAAAATTACCAAAGCAACTCGAACTCGATGAAATGGCCTACTACCTCGTCGTCATGAAGAGGCATCGAAGAGAGTATTGCTCTGTGGCTGACCTCTCACGTTTTCTCTTTATACCACTTTGTCGCTGCTCGTGATGACTGTGACTGCAGCAGTGCCATATGTGCAGCTCTATCTATATCACTTGCAATGCGCTACTCGTCATGGTACCATGATTTATAATGAAGCGGTGCGAACTCAGAATTCAAATAGGAGTCATTTTGGAAGGGCAACCAAAATTTGTTAATAAGGACCAGCGAATGTCTTCCCAAACCTCATGTTACTTACATAAAAGAAAGAAGTTTGTAACTATTAACTTACCTGTTAACGAATACAACACTGGAAATGTTCAGTTCAAACATTGTAGGCGAATTCAACTATTTGCTCTCAAAATTAATTATATGAAACCTGTCTCTCGTTATTGACCGTGACATTTTGTTTCACTCATATTAAAAGAATTTCCTGACAATTTTCCAAAAGAATCAACAAAAAACGATGCTTTTTCTAAACATTGAAACTCAAAATAGTATCAAATTTGATACCACTTCTCAGCGGTTATAGGGAGATGCAACATGGCTTAAAGCCTGAACTGAAAAATCATGACAAAATATTTTCAATAGAGACAAAAAGTGAAGTGTTTATTAAAAAAAAAATACATATATTGAATGGCAGGTCATGTAAACTGGCAAAATAACAATGGATGCAATTTCATGACTTCTATCAAATTTGAGATATTTGTATGGACTTTTTTGTTTTTGTGTTTGTTGCCCTCCATTCCCTTGTCCACGAAAATCAAACAAGCAATAAAATTTAAAATAATCAAAAAAAGAAGCATACGATGATTGTACCAACAAACAAAAAAAACACAAAAAAGTTGGAAAACAAAAAACTGTGGGAATAAACGTGACCCAAAGGTTTTGCCAAATTGACGGCATAACATAAAAAATCGCTTAGAGATGTGGTCGGTCACAGGGAAGCGATGGCTGTCAAGCGTAATAGGAAAAAAAGTTAAAAACAACTAAGAGAAAAGTAAAATGACAAACTTTGTTAGGAGAAGGCGAGGGATTCAAATTTTTTTTTAAATCCCTACAAAAAGAGACTGGATTTAAGAGTGATTTTATATTTGACCTTTTCCTCTATATATTAATTTTGAAATGCTAAAAGTTGTATTACGTTTCTCTTTATCATTGCTGATATATTTACTTACTTGAAAACTCATCCGCATAAAATCAATTAATTGGATATTGGCCCTACACATTTTTCATCGAACTATCCACCTTCTCCTTCTGTTCGGGAATGCATCATCACAATTTCTGGAAGTCTATTAAAATTCTTAATATCACAATTTTAAATTTTAAACATATCATCCTTAATATCCAGAAACATTGTCAATTCTATGTTAAACAGTAGAGTCTTGAGTTCATAAGAGTTAAATAACTGAAAGCATTTCTTTCCCATCCCAATTTACCCTTAGAAGCTATTCCGTGTGCTGTGTGTATTCAGGAAATGTACAAAACAAACATCGCATTATTGTACTGCCAGTGGTCGGTCTAGTAGCCCTATACCAATAGAAACCACGATACTCCTATGATGAAGTTAAACACAACTTGTTGTTAAAGAACACCAGGACTTGACAGGATCGGGTCGTGTTGGCGGTGGTGGTGGTGCTGGTGCTGTTGGAGGATAACTGCAGGACACGGTGTTTGTTTTAGTTCAGTTACACACTCGTGTATGCTGTGTTAACACACTTGAACCACTTCCTGTTTTGTTGCACAAAGCATACAATTGCGAACAGTGGGCCAAATAAAGATAGTGCCTAAATTATACCCTCACAGAAAAGTTCGATGACATAACCGAATTAGAGGTTGTAACAACCGAATTTAGAGGGTGGCACAACCGAATTTGGAGGTTATCATAAACGCATTAAAGGTTATTACAAACGAATTAAAGGTTCCCACAAACGAATTAGAAGTTGTCACAACCGAATTATAGGTTGTTACAAGCAAATTTAGAGGGTGTCGCAACCGAATTAGAGGTTGGCACAACCGACTTAGAGTTGAGACACCCGAATTAGCCGAAACCTAATTTAGAGGTTGCAACATTGGAATTAGAGAGTGTCACAACCGAACTAGAGGTTGTCACAAGTGAATTTAGAGGGTGTCGCTTCCGAATTAGAGGGTACCACATCCGAACTAGAGGTTGGCACAACCGAATCAGAATTGAGACACCCGAATTCGCCGAAACCTAATTTAGACGTTTTCACATCCGAATTAGAGAGTGTCACAACCGAACTAGAGGTTGGCACAACCGAATCAGAGTATATACACCTGAATTAGCCGTACCCTAATTTAGAGGTTGCCACATCCGAACTAGAGGGTGTCACAACCGAACTAGAGGTTGTCACAAGCGAATATAGAGGGTATCACAACCGAATTAGAGGTTGGCACAACCGAATTAGTACTGAGACACCCGAATTAGACGTAACCTAATTTAGATGTTGCAACATCCGAATTAGAGGGTGTCACAACCGAACTAGAGGTTGTCACAAGCGAATTTAGAGGGTGACGCAACCGAATTAGAGGTTGGCACAACCGAATTAGAGTTGAGACACCTGAATTAGCCGTAACCTAATTTAGACGTTGGAACATCCGAATTAGAGGGTGTCACAACCAATCAAGAGGTTATCATAAGCGAATTTAGAGGGCTTCGCAACCAAATTAGGGGTTGGCACAACCGAATTAGAGGTTACTACAAAGGAACTTGACGTTGTTACAACCGTATTTAGAGGTTATCACAACCATAACAACATTTTTTTTCTATAAATAAAAGATGTATTTATGGCAATTTATTAATATTTTATGAATAATTTAAAGTGCCAACAAAATTCATAAGAATTCATAAAAAATTCGGCAGTGGCAACCTCAATTTTCATAACCAATGTTGTTGCAAAAATTCGATTATTGCAACCAGTGTAAGCCTTTGATTGGTTGGTTTACCTGGTCGCTAAAAATACTATTTAACATCATTTAGTGTCCTGGGACAACGTTTTACATACCACATCACTCCGGACAGTCTAATGTGCAGTGTCTATATCCAACCTATTAATCGGAGATATCTCATTAGATCCCCTAGATCTATCTTGTGTATCTCAGTGAGGTTGTGTAGGAAGGGACGACCTATAGACTTTAGGCGTCTATTCATTAGAGCCGCACAACTGCAACTCCACTGTCTCCTCCTCTTCTGCGTCTTCGCAGGCACGGCAGTGGTCAATATATGACAAATTCAGTCATCTTGCGCGATTACCGATTGGCCAGTGCTTGATATGTTCCCCCCATTTTAGCTAATCAGGGAGTTATTCCGGTAAATGTTATATTCTGGCCATGTGTTTCTGGATATGCGGCATGTTTCCGTTCTATTCCATCTGGCCTTTGCACGTTCAAGGTAATGCAGGAAAATACCTATTTTACCCGACCCTATAGGCATTTCGACTGACGCCATATGGAGTTCGGTGGCAGACCAAATGCGTCCATATGCGTCCATATGCGTTGATCTTCCAGATTCCAAGAGCATTTAGTCGGGTGGCGCTCAAGGCCGAACTAGCTGTTATGTGAAGGTCAATTGGTGTAATACGAAGCATTGCACTTAGGGCTTCAGGTGGACACGTCCTCATTGCCCCTGATATGCCGATACAAGTTGATTTCTGAACTCTGTACAACAATTTCATGGGGGACGACTTCCCCGCGACAGGTCACCATGCCATTGCTCCGTAGGAGAGTATAGGTCTGATAAGGTCTATATACATCCATAGCACCCACCATTTCCGGTCGGAGACCCCACCGGCTTCCGAACATTTTCCGACAAGCGTAGTACGCAACGGTTGTCTTCTGTGCGCGGTGGTGTAACATAGGAAAATTTATGGTCTAGAATCACGCCCAAGTACTTGGCGTGAGTTGACAATGGAATCTCTATACCACTTAGCCGAGGAGGATTAAACTTTGGTATCTTGGTCTTCGTGGTAAAAAGCATGGCCTCAGTTTTCCCTGGATTCACTCCAAGACCACTCCCAGTGGCCCAATCGGTAAGTGATTTCAAGGCCCCATTCATGATTTCGCTCACCACGGATGGGAACAAACCATACACCATTATAACCACGTCAGCCGTATACGCCATGGGTTTGAGCCTCATATTGTGCAGTTTTAGTAGTGATTCAAGTGATTCTTCAATAGCTGAGCTCACAATATCACCAAATTGATACCACCCTCTACATCCAAGAAGGCCGCGAGGGTATATTGTTTGTGTTCTAAGGACATCTCAATAGTTCGGACGACTTCCTGCAGGGCTGTATCGATTGAGCGGCTTTTTTTATATATGCATGTTGGGTGCAGGATATTTTGGGCGATCCATCTATTTTCGTGAGGATTAGCCTTTCAAGAACTTCAGAAGAAATGACAGAGAGACTGATCGGTCTGAAATCATTAGCGCTCTCATGACTCCGTCTTCCCGCCTTGGGAATGAAAATTACTCTTACCTAGCTCCAACTCTTTCGTTAGTAGTTCAGTTAGGCAAGATCGGAACATGATACAGAGCCACGGCTTAATTATGACCTCCGCGCTTTGCAGCTTTTTTGCTATAATACCATCAGGGCCTGGAGATTTAAATGGTAAGAGGCTATTGATAGCCCAGTATTTATATCCGGTCTGGACTGATTATATCCTCTATACAGTTAGTACCTGAAGCCTTTGACGACTATATTCTTTCGACCGAAGCGGTTTAATTATTTTGATTATTTTCGTGATAGATAGATACGCCACAAAAAATGTGACCAAATTTTTTTTTTATGTATTGGTTCATTCTTTCCCCATTTTGGCTAAAATGCACACATACTTACCAAACATATGGACTCAAAACTTAACTGACATTTACACCACGTGGGCGTCTTTTTTCGTCCCATTGCATCCCTTTGTAGTAAGCCCACACTCATAAGAGTCAAATCGGACCGGTTAGAGAATCGACGTCTACGTTGCTCAATCTCCTAACTGTACAATTGTAGGTGCCAAAAAGCCTAGGGCAAACATATTTGTCTGTGGTCGTCAATGGCTTAAACACAAATTCCGTTGTTGTGACCAAATTGATACCAACTTCAATGATTGCAACCGAATTGATTTCAAATTGAATATAATATATAATACAAATACAATGAATATAATTTGAAATTTAGTTGTCACAGCAGAATCAATTACTAAACGAGGTTTACAACTCACGACCCCCAGTTGTACCCACAAATTCAGTCGTGAAAACCTCAATACGATTGTGGCAATGTTAGTTCGGTCGCATCAGTCAAAATTGCAGTTGATAGACTTGATCATTAGGTCGTAGTGAAAACTTTTTTTGTGAGGGTCTCAAACGACGCTTAATGAAGAAGTGATTACGGAAACGTCAAACTTTTTATTGCTACGGGGGTACTAATAGTCCCCTACCCGCCCTTGAAGTTTCGATTCCTAGTACATTTTCAAAAAAAAAAATATTTTTTTGGACAATATGGGGTTCAACGATGTGTCATGATAAACATTATTGAAAAAAATATTATCAAAATTTTGACAGAGTATTTTTTTCCACGTCGTCCTTTTGAAATCTTTATCATGCATGTTTTGTCCACGTCGTTATTTTGAAATCTTTATCATGCATGTTTTGCCTTCCCCATTTTACTGTATTTTACATAACTATTCCATCAAATAGCTAATTTTTCAAAAAAATTTCATTTGATTCGCAGGTTTGTATTTCTCTTTCGCAAAATCACCTACAAATATATTTTTTTAAATAGTTTATGGAATATTTCTGTAAAATACAGCAAAATGCTCTGTTAAAATTTTGAAAATATTTTTTTCTATATACACTCCGGTTCACTTATTTAAAAAAAAATAGCACTTTTTTGGACTTTATTTTATAAATTGCTCAAACAAAGTTCTTTAGTTAAGAAACCACTATTGTCATGATTTTTTTTTAATATATCAAGATGTCTAGCTTCCACTTCCATTTTAAAATTCTGCAATCGGTTACAAATTGCAAAAGATACAGGCTGCTGAATATGGAATTTTTAGTGCCTTTAAATAAGTGAACCGGAGTGTGTGTATGTTTATCGTGACACGTCGTTTGAGCTCCACATTGTCCAAAAAGTTAATAGTTTAACAAATAGTTAGGCAGACAATTGAACTGCTAGGAGTTTCAGGAACACATAGGAATATTGTCTTATGAATTAATCTTGTCTTTAGAATAGATCATGGTAGAAATATAATGGTAGATGCAGTACGACAACAAATACAACAAGCCAAAAACAACAGGCATTTTGTTTTTGCTCAGTGTTGTGTTGTGTCAAGTCAGCTGATAGAAAAATTATGAAAATGTAAACAAATTTGCAAAAGATTCCCTTTAGAAAATGATTGAGTGTTATTTGATATATTGATAGTGTTTAAGTGTGAAAATTAAAACGTTTTTATGTGATTTTTACAGAGAAAACTTTTCAAAAACAGCAGTTGCGGGCGAACGGGGGTTGCAGACAACCAAATGTAAACAAACTTTGACATAAGAGGAAAACTTACTCATACTCACTCCAGAAAAAAGTTCAAATCAGCTGGGCTAGTGCTTCATTTGTACCATGGAATAGTTTATGTTTTGAATCGGCTTCTGAATAGTACCACCTATAGGCCAGGACTAATATTAACACTTCATGTGAAATGTTACAAAATTCCATATAAAAAAATCTGCGAATTATAGGCGATTACTTCCGCCACTGTAGTACTAACTTCTTCGCGCGAATTATCAGCAATGTGTGTATCCAACAATAGTTTAATAAATATTTCTACGAAAATCCAACAATAGTTTAATAAATATTTCTACGAAAAACAATCTGTTTCAATCATTAAAGTCTCCAAGAAAAAAAAAGAGATTTTTACTGTCAAAAGAAATTTAAAATCAGAGAAAAAATAGACGTCAACACTGAAATGTTGCTAGCCCATTTCACAGCGGAACAGATGCATGCTACTCAATATTTTTCAAGCCAACGATATTAGTTCTCCGTTTAACGGCGACATAATTCACAAAGGGTGTCCCAAAATTCCCCCAAGATTGAAAGTAATTGCATTGTTACTCGGGATGTATGGCATTAGGCAGTAGTCTTGGAACAGCAAAACTAGATTACTGATTCACGACAGAGGCTTTCTTGAATTAGATTTTAGTACCCGATAGGCCGTATTTTCGAAGCAAACCGGTTCGATGATAGACCAAATCCTACACCAAACAGTGACACTTTGCTGATGCGTTTGTCTTGCAACAATCACTTGAATATATTTTCCGACCAACAAATAAAACTATTTTGACGGTTAACGAAGCCTTGAAGATGAAACTAAACCTCATCTCTGTAGGTAATTTTGTTCGAAACCCCTTCATTCTTTTTAAAATATTTCTCAATTAAAATCGCTTTGTTTTTATTTAGAGTTAAATTTTTAATAACTCTGAAGTCTCAGCTGTCACGCTGTTTTTTCTTCACCAACAAAACTTTACCGCACACATAACTCAAAATTCTAATCTTTCGTGAATTTTCGGACGGCCTTAACTATAGAAGAGAGTTAATTCCAATGAACAATGTAATAGAAAGGAGGACTGCAATATCGTCGTTTCATTAAGCGCCAACCTTCAATACTGTGTTGACCATAGCACATTGAGACTGTTAGCACCATCTGCCTTCAATTGGGTAAAAGTATACAACTACAAAAGTTTAAAAATACATAATATTAATATCGGTATAATACAACAACTTTTAAATTTTGTAACACTTGGACATTATACAAATCATAACTCTATTGTCAAAAATGTGACGAAGAACCCTAACCCACACAACGAGCTTACCACCGTGCGAATACTTGCATCCATGCAATCTGTTCGACCACCCACTATATGTAATAATGGCGATCCCTTCAACATCGTTAAAATATAAATAATAAAAATAAAATATAAATTAAAATATAATAACAGTGACTACAAGTAGCATAATCTGTCAGAATATTAACATGTTTTACTCAAGGTCTAAGATACTTAATAAAAAACGGGTAGTCCAAATATATTATTTTGACACTGATATATTTTCCACACATCCGCGCACCGCGGAAGTATATCCAGGTTTGTGACGAAGAACGCACATATGTAGATGTAAAATCATACATGTTTACCAGCAAACATGCTACTGTTTTCATTTAAATACAAGTGAGTTTGGACCTTGCAATCACATGTATGTTTGAAGTGAGTTCCAAATACATATATGGTTCCTGCAGAATATGTTTGGGAGAATATGTTACAGAGGCCCTTTTATCAAGGTGTGGAAATGACCATCGGTATCGCTTCTCAGTTTCCTCAGTTTCCGCGGTTTTTGTAATTTCAGTCGTCGGGGGGTTTCACAAGATGAGTAATTATAGTCCTCTATCGGCCGGTGAAGTTTATGTTCCTAGTGTATTTGGGTAGAAAAAATATTTTTTTGATCAATATGTTTGATCAACAATTATTTTGTTTTACATAAAAGGTACTCTTTAAAGAAACGGTAGTTTTTTAAGAAAAGGCAATTGGTTGTAAGATAATGTACATTTTTAAGAAAAGGTAATTTAAAAAAAATACTTTTTTTAAGAAAAGGTACTTTTTGTAAGAAAATTAATTTTTTTTAAGCAAAGGTACTTCTTTAAGATAAGGTATTTTTTTTTTTAAGAAAAAGTACTTTGTTTGAGAATGTGAATAGGTAGTGTTTTGAGAATATTTACTTTTATTTAAGAAAATTGTATCTTTTAAGCTTCTTTCACTTTGGCTTATCTAAATTTACATTTTGTTCGGTTCAAAACTACAATATGTAATAAACAGGCTCCACCTAGAAAATTTCCCAGTAAACAAGAAATTTCTCCCCATATGTTAGTCTAGACACAAACCAAACCAAAAGTCCGAGTGTAAGAGTAAGTGTGCTGCCAAATGTAATTCCATGCTCAGGGTTGTATTTCATGGATTTGCCAGTCTTGCACTTTGGCTATTCTAAATTAACTTTTTATTGGGTTGAAAACTACAATATGTAATAAATAGGCTCCACCTAGAAACTTCCCATTAAACCAAACCAAACCAAAAGGACCCAATATAGTTGACAATAATGGGTTGTAATAAAGTAGTTAAAAAAAAGTTGTTTAAAATTTTTCCATGTAGCCCCCATCCCGCAACGTGGCACATGGTTAAAACTTAAAAAAATTGTGTACAGTTTCCACCGATTTTTCGGTTTCGATTTTGGACACTCTAGTTCAAACGCATGCAAAAGTGTATTGTCTTCATGGAGAACATTTTGGGAAACTACAAAACCAATTTCGATCATCAGTATTTATTTATTTACTATTAGACCAGAAACATAAACATTAATTGACCATGTTAAAACTTTTTAAAAATATGTTTTGGAATCGGTGTAAAACTATATGTCCCATCCAGTAAGCATGAGATCTAACCCCAAGTTTTAGAGCATGTAATCGCTATTGCTTTGGACGTCTCAAGTCATTTTCTAAAAGAAACATTGATTTTGTCTTAAAAAATATTGTTTTTTCAACCACTGTACTCTGAGTTATTTGAACCCTTTTGAAGTTAATGTTTTTGTTTGAAGTAGATTGGCCTTTGCTTTGAAAGTCAATTGTAAAGTTTGGTTCTATTAATAAATGACATGAATGGATTTTCATATAAACTCCAAAGAGATGCTACACACTCATACCTCTGCACCATATTAACTAAGCACAAATGTATAGGTTTCTAACAAACTACTTTACACTTGGCCCTCGCAATGACTTCTAGCAAATGTTGTACCTGCAACCGACTACCACCATTTCAGCTACGGCTTGCACTATGCCAATGATCCTTGGAAAGTCCTGGTATAAATTGATATGTATGAAGGTATGTGAATGCTTTCAATTACGAACACAAATGGTGTACACTAACACACAGTGGCTGCAACACACGCATACCCTTACAAATTACCTATGTATGCAGAGTAGTAGATTCAATGAAAGGTTTGATTTTGTTTATATTGAAAAAGTAATGTACATTATGGTTTGCTTTTGTATTATGAATTCATGTGTATGGAATTTTATATGCATGTGATAACAACAAAGGTGATGCTGATGTATGGCAAAAATGAATACTTGCCACATGTTGAAAGTTTATTTAAAAATGAAATGGTATATATGTATAGCAATACATGTAAACAATAGGGTGTATGTTTTTGTACACTTTTCTTGTGTGGCTGCAAAATCTACAGGTTTTTTTTAATGTTGACAGCAGACAACAATAAAAGACATTTGATTTATGGGTTTTTTGAAAAGATTTATTATTTGGCTTCAAATAAAGAAAATGCATAAATATATCTTTATAATTACATATACTTATATATATAAATATCCTGCCTGCACACGTACATAAGAATGGAAGAACATAAACTATAAAATTTTTATTTCGTAAACACCAACATTTACTCAGTATTATACAAATTAATCGGGTTTCCGGTTAGTTCAGTATCACTTCAGTTTAGTTCAGTTCGGTCTGTCATTTCGTCCTTCCTTCCTTTACGGAATCAAAAGTCGTGCGTAAACAAATGAACTCTCTCTCTCTCTCTCTCGTTGCCGGTGCCAGGACAATAGAATCCCCCTTAGCCGACAAAACAAAAATGTATTCCTTATGATTGATGAAAACAGAAGGTGCACAAAGTTTAAAATAATTTCAAAATGTTAAAATTATGGTAAAGTTATGGCAAATCAGTTAAAGTTTACGACTGCACTACGGAAATGAGTTTGGTTGAACATTTGACTTCGGCTGCTTACAATACAATGTAATTTTAACGAGCAAACAACATTTTATTGACTTTAAGCAACACGAGAAATCAAAATTTATAGCCTAAAATATTTAAATGCTTAGGATCAGATGCACAGCGCGACATTCTCCATTAAAATGGACTTTAAACGCCCAATGTTTGGCATTTAAATGTCATTTAATATGACTATTTAGTTTGAGCGTTTAAATGTCAAACTCGCCCTCACTAAATAGCATACCATATATAATTTAACTTTTTAGAAATCAAATTCCCAAATTCCCCGCCCATATTCTTTTGCTTCAAAATCGCACAAAATTCTTTTTGTCCGTATAAACGAGTAAAAACTGCACTCTGAAAAATCTGTCTTTGTTTATTGTTTGGATGCAAATATAACGTGTTTGTAGCTTGTCCCAAATATACTATACTTGTGCCCAAACAAATTGTGTTTGATATTAATTATAACATGTTTGAGCCACAATGATCAATAGGCTATAATACATGTTTTTAAACCCAACTGTGGCATTTTTTTTGAAAACCGCTAAAAACAAATACGAAACACAACAAAGAAACAAAAACGTAGCAGATCTTCAACTTATGAAAACAGTGCTTGCAAACATGTACATGTTTCCTCCAATATGTTGCTGGGGCCGATATGTTTCAGGGTGTACCCACAAACAGAGAAGAGATTCGTTGTCACAACTCTATTTACAACCAACTAAAATTTGGCAGTTCCTTCGACTATCACAATATTCAGTTGTGATTACCAATAACCGTGTTACGTATCAGCAAATGCTCTGCATATCAATTGACTCGTAATTCCGTTTTGAGATTGCAAGAACCCAAATAATTAGTAGAAGCCACAGCAACAACAAGAAATATAAGTGATCTGTCAATCGAGTTTCAGTTCTAGCAATCAAATTATCCTGAAGTAGTGAATATTCTATTTGTTGGACCATCGAAAAACGTAAAAACTAATTCGGTTGTGCCATATAATATATTCACGCTGAAAAATAACGACCCCATCAACATATTGCAGGAACCATGTACAAGTTTTCAAGAATAGTTTTGGTGAAATGAAAATCTGCTTGTCTTTGTTTCTTTATTGTCTGTCACGTTTTTTATTTTCAGCAGTTTTCCACAAACAAACCCACAGTTGGGTCACAAATACACATAAAGGGTTTTTCAACAGAGACGCTACAAAAGTAACTCGATAGGGACTGCAAACGACGCCATATTTTTTCCCGCTCTTTTGCCATTTCATCATGGAAAGAAATTATTAAAATTTACTACCCAAATTTGGAGTCAGTGGCCTCAAGTTCAAGAGCGGTATGTCCAATTTATGATGAGGCTCATTTCTGGCTGAATGGCTTCGTCATAAAGCAAAATATGCGTTATTGGTCAGACAGCAATCCACACGTAATCCATCATTGCTACCCCGAAACAATTACGGTTTGGTGCGGTTTATGGGCCGGCGGCGTCATTGGGCCGTACTTCTTCCGTGATGATCAAGACCGGCACATTACTGTGAATGTGAATCGCTACCGTTCAATGATAACCGAATATTTTTGGCCCCAATTGGATAATATGGACTTGGAGGACATATGGTTCCAACAGGACGGCGCCACAAGCCACACGGCGAATGCCACAATCAATTTATTGGAAACCAAGTTTGGTGAAAGTGTTATCTCACGAAATGGCCTAGTCGATTGACCGCCTCGATCGTGCGATTTGACGCCGTTAGATTATTCCCTGTGGGGCTACGTCAAGTCTATCGTCTATGCCAACAAGCCAGCGACGATTGATGAACTTCGTACGAATATCGAACGTGAAATTGCAGCAGTATCGGCCGATTTATGCTTGAAAACCGTCGAAAATTGGGTTCAGCGTCTGGACTTCTGCAAACGTGCCCTTGGTGGCCATGCAAAAGAAATCGAGTTCCATACATAATGGCATCGAACGTACTTTCACAGGAATAAAGAATTTCATTGGTATCTAAAACTGGTTTTGTTTTATTTAAAAAAACTTTTGTAGCGCTCTTATTGAAAAACCCGTTACTATCACCTATTACTCACCGTTTTCCAAACATGTTATATTGAATAGCAAACACAATGTGTTTGGACACATGTATACTATATTTGCGACAAGCTACAAGCACGTTATATTTGTATTCAAACAACAAAAAAATACAAATTTTTCAAGGTGAAGGTTAGGAGTGAATCACATGAGGTTAATGGTGAATCACATGATGTTGATGAATTTTTATAGAAAAAAACGAAAAAAAATTATTTTATATTAAAATTCTGTATTTTATATTTAAATATAAACAAAAATACAGTCCCTGCAGGCTGTGTCAGAGACACGGCCATTAAGTTTAACGTAGAATACGCCATCCGATAAGGCAGAAAACATATATAACAACAAATGATAAATAACATAAACAAATGAATTTATTTATTTGATAGTTACTTTTGATAATATACATAAGCTTATGGTAGGAAAAATAGGATAAATATGTTTTTAAATTAAAAGAGTAAGGATAAATGATAAATAACAGACGCAAATCAATTTGATTTATATTTTTTATAATTATATATCCATGTTAAATTCAAATTCACATTTAACATTTTGTTTCACTTAAATACATAAGTAAATATACGAAATTTCAATATTTCATCAATCAAAACAACAGCCGAAGGTTTGTGTCCACACTGAAACAGCAGCATAGTTTGTGTTCACGCTACAAACTCAAACACTCAACCAAACACCACACATATGTTTGAGTGTATGTGTTTAAACAATTTTCATTTGAGAAATTTAAATATTAGGAAGATATCAACCAATATGAAATGTATATCAAACGAAAGATAACATCTTCATTTACCTACAAAAAAAATTTTGAAAAAAGTTATCTCGCCGTTTCCTCATAATCAATGAAATAAAGATTACAACAATAACAATCTGACATGACTCCCTATACCGTAAGGTAAGACGTATTCTACGCCAAAATGATTATTATTTGTAACCAGGGTTCCTCTTTCGTGGGTAAGTAAACCATCCCCATTTTAGATCGAAAATATGAAAATATATCTATACCTCGCAAACAAAGCGTCGAATCGCAAAAATAAAACAAATTTTGAGGGCTCCTAAGGGTTTTCCATAAAGTGGTCCAATTCGTATGGAATTTTTGGAACGGAATTCCTTATCGCACTTTGCGGTATGGGGGCTAAATGAAAAAAAAATTAAAGAACTTTTTTTAACACTATCAATTGGATACTTTTATCAACTATATTGGGTACGGTTGCTTTGGGTTGTGTCTAGACTAACATATATTGGGAAATTTCTGGTTGCCTGTAACGAATATTTAGTATATATTGTAGTTTTAAACCCAATAAAAATAAATTTAGAAAAGCCATAGTGAAAGAAGTTTAAAAAAAGAAAATTTTCTTTTCTTTTCTTAAAAAGAATAAATTTTCTCAGAATATAATTTATTCATATTCTAAAACAAAGTAAATTTTCTTAAAAAATACCTTATGATAATGAAGTATCTTTGCTTAAAAAAAGTAAAGCTTCTTACAAAAAGTACCTTTTCTTAAAAAAGTAGATTTCCTTTAAATGAAAAGCTACCTTTTCTTTAAAGAGTACCTTTTTTGTGAAACAAAATAAATTTCCTACAGATAAGTAAATACTAAGTAATGAATATTCTTCGAGCTTGAGGTCAGATTTGCTGTTGTATTTATTTGCCTCGATATTTCGCTACACCTTTGTGTAGCATCATCAGGAGATATAAACAATATTATATATATATTGTTATCGTTAATATATATATATTAGGGCGGGTCGATTTATTTTTCGACAATTTCCCTATGATTTCCGTATTCTATGGGTTATTCCATGAAAATTTGCCAAAGGAACCATACCTCTATCGTTAAAATCGAGTCCCCTACTTTTTGTTGGTAGATTTTTTCCCAAATTGACGTTCGTATGAAATATTACCTACACTTTCACATCCATAACTCAAAAACTATCGATCGGGTTTAATCGCCAGTAGGCGCGATGGAAAGGTGAGCTCATTACAAAAATCTCCAACATTGGTCCAACGGTTCAAAAGTTACGGGCATTTTGTCCAAATTTTGGAGCATTTTTCCATTTTTTTCATGATTTTGTCCAAGAATATTACTTTCATGGCCATTTTTTTGGCTCAATTTTTTTGACTTACGAAGCTTACGAACCTTACGTTACGACTGGACTGATTTGCGCTTTACATTATTGGCATATTTTTTCACAGGGTGCACACCCTGTGATATGTTTGTTTATTTCTTTTTGTTTTTAGTTTCTTTATAGACTTCTTTATTTTTGTTTGTTTATAATATTCCAGTGTATGCTAGTTTTGTTTGAGCGTCATTTCAGTGAAGTGTTACTTGAAATAACTAACAAATAATCAAACTATTTTGAAATTTAGAAAACATTTAAAGGTAAGTGTAAAACATTGCTAACTATTATAGTTAATAGTTATATTATTATTCTATGAAAAACATATTTAATTCTTTTAGTGACGGTTTAAAAAATGGATTCTGGATGGACTATACCAACAATCCCAGTGAGCAACGATCCTACATACGAACCACATTATGACGAAATGGAAGTTGATGTGAGAGGAGGTTCAGAATTAGTTCTACCACCACAAACATACACTCCCAGATACAATACTAAAAACTATGCAATGATGTGTGACAGATTTGGTGTGCATGATAGAATGGGATCAGCATTGGCAACAGCTCTGATGGAAGACCTGGGCGTAAAAGATGCTCATGGCAATCTTGTCATCATGGATAAAAGTAAACTTCGTAGAGAAAGAGAAAAATGGAGACAAGACGCACTTCGTAGGCGGTATGATGGCTCGAATTTGATATCATTTTCATTCGACGGCAGGAAAAATGATGCTCTAACTGTAGAAAAAATTGATGAGAAGTTGCATCCAAGGATGGTTAAAGAACCTCATCTAGTTGTTTTGAGGGAACCAAAATCTCAATTGGTAGGCTACACAAAACTAGAAAGTGAAACTGCGGCAAGCAAAGTCAACAAATTGATCGAATTCTTCCAAGATAAACAATTGTCTCTCGATTCATTAATTGCCATATGCGCTGATGGTGAACCAACAAATACTGGCGTACACGGTGGAATTTTGCGACTATTCGAAAAACAGTTAAAGAGACCACTGCACTGGTTTGTGTGTCTTCTGCACTTTAACGAGCTTCCGTTTAGACATTTGTTTGACACTTTAGACAAATCAACCACCACTGGACCACGATCAACTACCGGAAAGTTGAGCTCAAAAATTGCTGATTGTGAAAATCTTCCGGTATGTAATTTTTATAGCTGATTCTTTACCATTTTTCATTCTGTTTTTTAGCTTTTATGTTTTCTTTTCAGGTGGTAACCGATTTTGAGGAAATTGCTTTGGAAAATATGCCTCCTGGTGATTTAAATCCAGAAGAATTATCTACCGATTCGAGGTACTTGATGTTAATGGCCAATGCAATTTCTAATGTTGTGGTTCCTGCGGATTTGTCTCACATAAAACCAGGGCCAATTGCACATTCTCGTTGGCTGACCAAAGCCAATAGATTATTACGGTTGTATGTGACAACTAATAATCCAACTGAAAATTAAAAAATTCTGGCTAACTATATAATAAAAGTATACACGCCAATGTATTTCAATGTTAAGTATTATAGCTCTGCCGCATACGGTAGTACATTACTTTTTAAATTTATTACTTGGACACGATTTTTACCACCGAATTTACTTGGAGTTGTAAATACAGTAATTCAA
Organism: Phaonia tiefii; assembly: GCA_963931995.1. Classification (NCBI taxonomy): domain Eukaryota; kingdom Metazoa; phylum Arthropoda; class Insecta; order Diptera; family Muscidae; genus Phaonia; species Phaonia tiefii. The sequence goes on along the minus strand of OZ008370.1, from coordinate 222,140,885 downwards.
GATAATCCATATTTTGCACACTCAGAAAATATCTTGCTATCTATGTTGTTTGATGATAGAATGGAAAAACGAAACATTGCTATAAAGAAGATTTTACATTACCGAAGAGATATTGTCGACCCAACGGAACTTAGAGTTTATAAAAAATCTCTTATAAACTTTAATTGTACGGAATATACAAATATGATTGATTTAAATGACGATACCATTTTATTCGAACCACCGTTTACGCAAAGTTATTCGTATGAACACTTGGATTGATATTTAAATTTCGAAGTGCCACCGTTCGATGATCCACAAATTCATTTACACATTCAAGGAACGGAAAGACATGTCCAATTGCTGGCTGCCACTGCTAAACGAGTTGCAGGAAAGAATGTAGAAGGCGCTATGGCGACGACATTAGAGAGCCGTACGAAAACACCCAGACTTGAAAGCAAACAAGACTTTCAGAAAAAATAATGTTTTTTTTCACATTTTGTCTTTTACTGCACTCAAATTGAATATTTTTTTTTGATAATAGGGTGATAGATACTTTATTATCTCTTAATTTGAATTTTTGTAGAAAAAAAAATAAAAAGGGAAAAAAAATCAAAAAGTTGGTATATGTGTTATTTTGTTTTAGCAATATCGCATGAATTAATCAACCGCATTCGATAAATTTGGGCTTAAACTCTTCGTTTTGAATTGTAAATTGAATTAAATAATGGATTGAGCCAAAAAAATGGCCATGAATGTAGTATTCTTGGACAAAATCATGAAAAAAATGGAAAAATGGTCCAAAATTTGGACAAAAATGCCCGTAACTTTTGAACTTTTTACCAACAAAAAGTAGGGGACTCGATTTTAACGATAGAGGTATGGTTCCTTCGGCAAATTTTCATGGAATAACCCATAGAATACGGAAATCATAGGGAAATTGGTGAATTTTTTCACTCCCTAAAAATCGACCCGCCCTAATATATGTATATGTATATATTGTTAAATATTGTTTATATCTCCTGATGAGGCTACACAAAGGAGTAGCGAAATATCGAGGAAAATAAATACAACAGCAAATCTGACCTCAAGCTCGAAGAATATTGATTATTTATTGATATAGAAAAGGTCGAACAACAGAATAAAAATATGTAAGTAAATACTCTTAAAATTGTGCTAATTCTTGAAAAAAGGTGCAATTCCACAACAAAAATTCCCTTTTCTTAAAAAACCCCTTTTCTTCAAAAAATACCTTCTCTTACAAAAATACCTTTTCTTATAAAAATTTATTGTCTTAAAAGTACCTTTTCTTAAAAATAAAATAATACCCTTCTTTATATCATACAGTAAGTTTCTGAAAATAAGTACAGTAAGTTTCTGAAAATAAGTAAATTTTCTTAAAAAAATAACCTTTTTTTAAAAAACCGTTCTTTAAAAAGTACCTGTTCTTAAAAAAAGGACTTCTGTGTAAAATAAAATTCCTACTCTTATGGTTTTTTCTCCTAGAAAGTACTTCTTCTAAAAAATAGTACAAAGAAGTACCTCTCTTTAACCTGTTCCTGCTCCCATTGGGCGACTTCTTCAGGGAACAATTATTATAAAGATTATAATCATTATTATAGAAAAATTATTATATTATATTATAGACAATTATTATAATATTTATTATAGAATAAAATTGTTCCCTGAAGAAGTCGCCCAATGTGGAGACGAAATATTGGAAATAAATAAGCAATACTTATAAATGATCTTAAGCTCGTTTCAATAATAAGAAGAATATAAAAAAAATGTTTCTTAAAAAAAGTTTACCATTTTACAATAAGTGTCTACCCTCGCCAATAATGTTGGGTTATCCAGTGTGACCCAAGGTGGCCGATTGCCCACGAAATCCCAACCCTGGAATGGACTGTTAACTATTAAGTTTTATTTAACAGCTTCTGTGATTGATTTTACGAGAAAACTATTAAAAATTACATAAAACATTTTTGTAAAAAAAATTAAAAAATTGTTCGTCTCTGTTAAAACCACATCAAATATGTAGAGTGGCAATTCCGAATAAATTGTCATTTTACAATATGTTACTTACGGTAATCAAAAGGCCACAATCTTGACAAAACATAGTGAGTAATTTCAATTTTCCAGACCTCAGACAAAGTATTTCACTCATCAATTTCTAATCCATGACAAACAGCTCGCACGTTTTGAAACCACTGTATCTAGGTACTATTTTAAATTATAAACTAAATTTGTCAACCACTTTTAAATTATAGGTAGGACTCCCATATTTAATATGATTGACCTATAACACCATCAGCAACATCACAATCTGCTGCATATATTCTGTAAGTACAATTTATGTTGTTACCTCCTCATTATATCATATATACATATATAAGTACTTTAGAAAGGACTAAGTGCGGTTAGGTTGATTGCTCCTACATGTGCTGTTTTATTTAAACTATGCTGACAATGACAGGCAGACAGACGAACAGATAATATGACATTTATATTGTCAATGCTGTCGTTGTTGTTGATGGCGCTGCTGCTGCAGTGTGAATACCTGTTCCTGCTCCTACTTCTGCTTATGATGCTCATGATGTTTATATACTTCTGTCAACTGCATCTATACAGACTTGTTGTTGTATTGCGTATATTTACTCATCCATACATTTAGAAATGCTTTTGTGTCATTTTTCAATGGAAACTAATCTCGCTTGTGGCCTTTTATTCTCTCAAATACCAACGAATTTCCATAGATCTGCATGATTGTGCGTGCGTGAAGAGCACTGGTCATGTTTGTGTCCTTAGTGTGTGTGTGTGAAAGCTGTGTAAAAGTGTGTATGCTATAGCATATACACCTCTTTGTGTGTGGGTTTATTAGCTTAGGCCAATAGCCTTAACAAAACAGTGCTTTGAAATCTAACAATGTGCATAAATTTTGAAATATGATTTGAAATATATAATGAACGACGTTTACATGCCAACTTCTCTTACATGAATTTAAAAGACTAGTGAATAAATTATCGCAATTTTCGAACTGATCGTATTCTTTGCTAGACTCACGTATCGCGGAAACACCTATATAGTTTGACTGTTAGAGTTCTTAGAGAAATATAATCTTGTTTATATATAACCGAAGCGATACTTGCTAGATCAAACAACACAGTAGGGCATTAATAACAATATGCGCCATGGCAATTAAAGGAACAAAATATTAAAATATACTCGTAATATGAATATAAATCACAGCTGTTAAAATTTGTAAAAGCAAAAAACTGGAGAATCTTGTCTCAGATGCTAAAATAAAACACGAGACAGAAAAAATTATTTATTTCGAAACTTAAGTTAAACAAACGGTTACCGATGCCATCCCACGAAGGGATTGGAGAGAGCTTCTCACAACCAGTGATCTGTGCGCCTTCTAGTTTTACACTCACTAAGGTTTACACTCGGACCTACAGTTTTACATCATGGCTTTCTCATGGCTACGTAACCGGTAATGGCGCCATTACTAAGCGAGGTTAAAGTCGTTGAAAGAAATGTAAGGTGGTCAGAGCAGAGATTGAATCCACGTTCTCATGTACAAGGGCCGCGCACACTAACCTTTGCGCAGCCGATGGCTTCCAAATCTGAACTAATTTATATAAAAGAACTAAACCCCTTATACACTTTAGATCCTAGGTGGTTTTTTTTTAAGACATTGGATAAAGAGTGAGGGCTACCAAACCCTGAAGTTAAAAGTTGTACAAGTACTCCTAAAAGTATGCACGCAACATTTGTATATATCTACGAATTTCAACAAAAAGCGAATTTGTCTCATATCGCTCTCAGTTCGAATAAGTTAAAAAGTATAAATAAGATCAATTCTACATATTCCATTATACTAGGCGACATATGGGTTTTCTTTAGAGCCTGTGATTTATAGGTTACAATTCCTTCGAAGAGAGATACGTCAATTTCTCTATTGTGACACGGAAAATGGCAGAATATTTAAAATATTTGAAATTTTCTTAGCAAGTTTCGTCATTTTATGGAGCATTGATATGTTTTTCAAGAAAGGTATTATAGAATCAAAAATTTAAATTAGGAGGGGGCAAACGTCAAAGTTAAAAGTTGTACAAGGACTCCTAAAAGTATGCACGCAATATTTGTATACATTTTCGAATATCAACAAAAAGCTAAATTTTTTCTCACAGCTCTCAGTTGAATAAGTTAACAAAGTGTAAAACAGATTAATTGTACATTTCCCATTACAACCGAAACCCTGCGAGAATGTAAGAAGAAAAGAGTACTTGGAGGAAAAAAACCTTCGGCTCCTTTTTTTTGAGTAATTGACATTCAGCTGAGTAATTGACATTCAGTACTAAACTGAGGGATTTTCGATCGGTGCCAATTCGCATATGAAAATGGCATATAAATTCGATTGATGGTTTTGAGTGTGCTTTCCTGAGTTATCTATCAATTCACCGAAAACCATCCTCACTTAGAAAAATGTATCAGACCCTGAAAGTGTTTGTATGGACTTCTCATATATTTAATTTTAAAAAATAATCTTGTTAGCAAAAACCTTACAAGCAAAAAATAGTACAAGTAAGAAAAGTTAAGGGAGTTAAAACAATTCATTGGAAGCAAGAATAAATTTAACAGTTAAAAAGAAGATACAGTTTGAAAACATAAATTTGTGGGATGTCTTTTAATATCGTTTAAACTTGATGCATAAATCATGTTTTGTGTTACCATGCTATATCTAAAGATTAAATAACAACAGATCTGCACTGTACAAGACGCACAGTGTTTCCTAAAAGTATGCAATATATAGATGTAGACTACAGGTACCCAGCAACATTTTTAGAACCTGTGGCCAACAACTTATATTGCAACATCCACGTATTCCATTACTTTCGTGGCCAATTACTCAATAGTAGCACCGTTACTAAGCGAGGAAACCGTCGTCGAAATAAATGCAAGGTGGTCAGACCAGGGATCGGATACACCTTCTCATGTTCATCGAGCCGCGCACAATAACCAGTGCACCACCGATGGAAATATATTTATTTCCTCATTTCTGTTTTGACGATGGGGGCGAACTGATTCGAAGATTCTGCTTCTTGTGCATTTGTATAAGAGGTTATGGCTAATAATTTGCTTTACATTTATTGACCAATTTATATCCTCATGACGAATTAAACAAATTTTGACATATTTCTCCAACTGGTTCTACTCTTCGCCTTTCCCCGCCATATGGAACCGCCAAGGATACGGAGGTATTCTCCGGCATGGTCTTTCCAGCGGAGTCTTGGTCATCCTCCGTTCCTGCTTCAATCGGGCACGTTAACGAAAACCATTCGCGCTGGCTCTTCTCCATCAATTCTGATAACATGCCCTCTCCAACGCAGTTGGCCTAATTTGATTCGCCTGGATATGTCCAAGTCAGAATACAAATGATAAAGCTCTTGGTTCCAGCGACGTCGGTACTCGCCGTTTTCTTTAACAGAACTATATATTTTACGGAGAATTTTTCTCTCGAATACTCCTAGGTGGTTTTCATCAGGTAAAATGAGAGTCTGGTATTACTGGACTTTTGTCTGTCGAGAGAGGGCTTTGTTTTTAACATGCCTGCTGAGCCTAAAATAGCATCCATTTGCAAGCACAATTCTACTATTTATCTCCAGGCTGACGTTGTCGTCCTTGTTCACGGCTGATACAAGGTAGATAAATTCATCTAACAATTCAAAATTAAATCGGTTGTCAACGTTCAAGTGCGGACCAAGTCGAGAGGATTGTCTGGTCGTTTACACCATCAACTTAGACTTGCCTTCATTACCAGCAACACCAACCTTCGCTGATTCTCTTTCGATTCTTGAAAATACTGCAGTAACCTCTCGCAAATTTCACCCAATGATGTCCATGTCGTCAGCATATGCCAGCAGCATATAGTTTTTGGTGTTGATGGCCTTGTTCATATTTACTGCAGCTTTTCTCATTATTATCTCCGTTAAGATGTTGAAGATATTGCATTGTATCGCCTTGTCTCAGTCCTCCCTTGGTATAGAATGGCTCGGTGAGGTCTTTACCCAACTTCACTGCTGATTTGGTGTTGGTCAGCGTCATTCTACAGAGGCGGATCAGTTTTGCCGGAATTCCAAGTTCGGATATAAATAAAAAATAAATGGTTTGCCATTACATCCCATGGAGGAATTGTGGAGAGCTTCTCACACCAGTGAGCTGTGTGCTTTCTAACTTTTATACTCACTGCTTGGGACCTACAGTTTTACACCAGTTCCGAACGGTATTTTGAGAAGCCTTTTCTTGGCTAAATACTCGATAGTGTCGCCGTCATTATGCGAGGTGACCGCCGCCGAAAAAAAATTTAAGAACTCAGGATCTAATGTACAAGAGGTGCGCCCATTGCACCACCGACGGCCACAATTTCGGACATAGCCTCGAACAATTCTTCCCGTATGGAGCTATCGAAGGGCTATTTGCTTTTCGTGTTTTTTTCCCCGGATTTGGCGTAGCGTGAATATTTGGTCAGTCGTGGACGTTCCTAGTCTAAAACCGCACTGATAAAATACAATCAGGTTTTCAACAATTGGCTTTAGGTTTACACATAATACTCGTACGCTCGACAAGACCTTATACACGATGGATAAAAGACTGATACCGCCATAGTTGGAACATACACACGGATCACCCTTTTTGTATATACGACATAATACACAGAGACTACAATCGTCAGACATCGATTCCCCCAACAATATACCGTAGATAACTTGATGCATTTGGGCTAGCAGTCCTTCGCCTCCGACCGTAAAGGCTCAGCGGCTAGCCCATCCACACCAGCGGTTTTATAATTTTTAAGCCGAGACATTGGCGGTTTAATAACGCCTTGACTGGGTGGTGCAATCTACACTGTCTTCCACAAACATTAATTCCTGATCTTCAGTGGAAGAATCTGAGTGGAGTACTACTGAAAAGTTATCTCTCCATATTTTAAGCACAGACTGCTTATCTGTCAACAGATTCCCGTTCTCGTCCTTGCAGGAGGACGCCCATTATTCGGCCCGGTATTTGATCTTCTTACCCTCTGTAAAAATTTTAGCGATTCATTATTCATCCTACACATTTCGGTCTTTTCACTCGCTCTCTGCTCCCACTCCCATTTTTCCGCCTAAATAGTTGGATTTCCTCCCTTCTCATTCGCTTGTACCGCTCTTACGCCACTGTATTGCTAATACACAAAGAGATAATTTTGATCGCTTAATAGAATGTCATGAAAAGGAGAGGAACATACAAAGTTCAAATTGAATTTCTGTGGCCGCCGAAATGTAGTCACATAATTTTACAAGATGCCTGTGGCCAATACTACTACTTATTCCAAATTATTAATAATAATTTTTGCCCCAAATTAGCCGATAACTTATTAGATTCCAAACTGTTATACGATTCCAAAAAACGTTGCATGTTTCCAGCGTAAAAGTATACACAGTTTAAATTCAATACTACTACTTACAATAAGCATCCTTAAGTTATGACATTCTCATTCGTAATTGCTTCAAATACCTACAAAACCGATGGAATTGACAAGCCATCGCAAATAATGAAACATTTAATTTTTTCAACACATACTTCTTGCTACACAGTGCCATCCGTAGTCATACATATGAGACGTTTTTTCAAATGTTTAGACAGGTTTCTGTATTCCGTACATATCCAAGTAGCTTCTGTATACAAACGGAAGATTGTATCCCCACTTGTTGTAGTTTGTTTAGCTTATTTCTAGCTTTCCATGTCTTGTTTCACTCAATCTTATTCCAATTTTTTTTACGTTTCCGCTTTGCTTTCGGTTATGGAAATTGTATGTGTCAGCCTAAAGGTATGCTATGCATGTTTATTTTTTGCTGCGCATACGGAATGTCTACAAAAATTAGATGATTTTGTTGCGTGCATGACTACATAACATGAATGATGTCAATGCGTGTGTGTGGTTGGGTACGTGTAAGGGTTTCTGTATGCGGATGTATTGGTGTTTTAGTGCAGCAAATCCAAAAGACATATGTCTCCAGGGGTTGCTGCGAAGGAACATGTGTCAATATTAATGTGTCAATGAGAATGTTATTTTTCATTTATTGGGCATATGAAAATTATGAATAGTAAAACCCAGCACAGCAGAGAGGGCATAAAAACAAAGGTTGACATTTAGCAGAAATTGGAAACAAATTGATGTTTCTAAAGAATAGCTACTTATTATTCAGGAGAGCAGATGGAATTTTGTGGAATTATTTTGAAATATTATTGACGTTTGTGAAATTATTATTAATGAAATTTGACGGATGTTATCTACTTTGATGTACCAATATAATGATGAAATATAATTTTGTAATTAACCATGATTGTAATTGGCAAATGAAACTGAAACTTATGTATTGGCATATCACAGTAAAATCAATACTGAGTTTATATCACCGTTCTTTGGGATGGAAAATATCCAAATATAATTTAATTTAAATTTTTTTTATTTGCATAAAAGTATGCTATATATTCAGAAAACTATACTTCCTAAATTTATGTACTGTATATAATATTTATACAATACGAAACCAATAATATGTATACGTTCTCTTCAGAAATTAAGTAAATTATCCTAACTATATGCACTGAAAAATTAAAAATAATTAATGATCAATTAATGAATTCCTAAGAAATGAGGATAATTTTGTACTTTAGATATAAACAATTATCTGTTTGCTGTGTATACCGTAAAGTGTTTACAAGTTAAACAAATGATGCCTAATTTTATAACATTTAGCCAATTATATTTTATCTGCAGTTATGTAACAGAAATGGTTCCTCTTAATTAAACATTAATGACTTGTCTTTCTCTGTAAATAGAGTGTGTAGTAGTGATTTACAAAGTCAACATTTTCTGTACAGTATAAGACCATATACTGTACAGAAATTGTTCATATAAAAAATTCCATTTGATCTTACAGCACATACAATTTCTCACCTATTGCAGAATATGAACCCTTCTGTTTTTGCCCTCCTTAGCATTGGCAACACTTTCTGAACTGCAGTTATCCTAACTGTATGCAACACATTTTAATTTAATTTAACGTTACGTATGATTGATGTAGTTTCAATACCATTGACAATTTACTCCATTTTATGTCGAAATTTTGTGTATACCCTCTGGTGGTGTTCGTTAACATCCAATTATTCGGCCGTAACATATTTCAACTTAATGTTAACCAGAACAAAGCTAAAACTACCTCAAAGAAAAAACAACGCATAAATGTTGACAAAACAAACATCATGAAACAAAATTAAATACATGAAACAATTAAAAAGCCGCTGGTGGTTTTTAACAAGGATTTTTTTCGTATTCCCTGTACAACATTCGAAATACAAATATAAGGTATAAAATAAAATGACGTTTTAATGATATTTAACAAATGTTAATTCGTTATTTTTAACAAAAATAAACTTTGTACATTAAGGAAATGGAATTTAATGTTTAAACGATGTTCTAAATCTCACAAATGTATAAGTATTGTATGTATGCTACCATTATTCACTGGTTGCCAAAAAGTATGCAATACATTTTCATATGTTTGCTGACCCGTAAAAAAGATATTGCATACTTTTCGCCACTTTAAGCAAATACAGCTTTGAACTCTTCGAAACTAGTATTATCAACACTTTTCCGCCATAACCACTATTTCAATTTTGCTGTACCCAGATTCAGCTTTCATTTTCCGCCCAAAATTTATTTTATCGTCAAATTAAAAAGACCCCTTAAATTCGGTTATGCGTGAAAATCCATTTACTAACTATGCCGCCACCGCGCTTCGTATCTCAGCTGTGTTGGTTCTTTCACGTTGTAACCAGTAATGGCAGGCAGCGTTAAGTATCCAGCCATAATAGGAGTATTGCAACGTCATTATCAATATTCAGTGCCAAGTAGGTTAATAGCTATTCCCCTTTCTCTAAGTGTGTTTATTGCGATAGGCGGCGTTCAATATAAGGATGATACACGTGTGTATAGACTCACCGGGTGCCAATATCATAAGCGTATTCAGATTAAACCTCAGTTTTACACTCAAAAATTAACGCACTTGTATACACAATTTTATGATAAATATAAAATCTAAAGAGGATTTAATGAACAGCTAAGGAGAGACCATCAACCCGATAGAGACTGTGTTGTTAAGAACAAATGCAAATATTTTTCATCGGGTATTAGTTGAATACAATGTTTTCCACAAGTGACTTTTTGAAAGATATCTGAGATATGGAATTGTTTTTCCATTGCCATACTTTGGCGTTAGAAGTTATATTCGGATAAAATACACTTCATCTTCGAATACAACCTTTAATGCAAGCATCTGCACAAGGATGTCACCATCTTACAGTCAAAAATTAAGGTACCTGAAATCGTTCAATATTAAAATTATAGCAAATGATATAACAAATGTGGGAAGAGTTAACAAATTGTAGACCCTAAAAACTACACTCGTCCATAGCTTTTCGTAGAAAAATGCATAAGTTGCCCCTTCAGATTTGCTATAGTTTTGTAAAAAAACTGAACTAAAAGTATGCAGCAAATAATTTGTAACTAATTAAGGCTGATTTTACGAAATAGTCCCAGATTGTTATAATAAGTAAATATATGAGCTTTCTACTTGGATGACCTATATATTCGTAACATGATTTAATCATTGAAATAAAAAAATGCACTGAAACTTTATTAAAGTTTTAGGATTAAATAAGACTTCCATTTTACCGATTCGTTCATCAAGGGGCCATAACTCCACATCATTTACAAGCATGATATTAGCCCGTTTATATGATACCAAGTTATAAGAACAGTGTGTGAAAAGTTAATGTAGCTATGATCCGTTTAAAAAAATTCATAATAGCTTAGTAATGAAAGTCATACGCTAATACAATATCACGCCTTTAACCTAGTTAACATCAATCAACTCCCTAAAATATGCAACCCGTTTTAAACCAAATTTAACCTCAAAGTAGGCAGTTAAATACGAACCACTTTCTCAGTACGTATGATTAATATAAATTTTTTAATTTCAAAATTATTGAATTTTGGATGCACCAACTCATGCACAAACCTAGTATTGAAAATTTTGTATTTAACTTCGTAACGTAGACAGTTTCTAAGCAATTACCTCAGTCTCATTCATTCGATATACACACTTTAAGCACCCTAATACAACATCAATTTCCTATTAAGATTCTAATTTTAAATAAGAAAATGGTCAGCTTCCGTCTGTACGTAAAGTAAGATATAAAATGAGAAAATAAATATATTTAATGCGCATTTTACTTTTACTCTCAACTCAACTTTTTTCGAAAATCTATGTGAAAGAGTCAAACACATAAAATTAGAGCTTTACAAGTATATTCCCATTCACTGTAAGGTGAAGACAGTTCAAACAGCTACACTTGTGTGTTTTTTATTATCAACTGGAAATGGTCATGTACCAAACTGTACCAAAAATTGGCAACTAGAAGTTATTGGTACTTAAATGGACTTTAGGTTGTTGCCACTCTGCACGTGGTTTTAAGACAAAAAGGACAGGAGAAACGAGAAATTTTCAAATACTTGCAAATATATTTTGAAATGGACCTTACTTTGACATTACATTCATTAGGGCTTGTAAACATCTTAAGCATTATGTTCATTTCCAATTGTTATTGCAGCTCATTTCAATAAAAGTAATGTTTAATTTTGATTTGACTGTTTTGGAAATTGACAGTAAACGAAGAAAATATCGCTGTAATCCTAGTGTTATACAGAATGTAAGAAGTAAATTGGGGGCTAAATGTTAAACTAAGATGCTTTTTTTATAAATGTTTTGTAAATCAAAATATTTACTTGAATGATTTTTTCCAATTAAACCTACATGTTTACCTATACTTGCTCCTTAAAGTATGCTATATATTTCATGTTACATTGACCTTGGAGTATGCCGCAGATTACGCTATTATTATCCGAAATATTTTCTAGATTCATAACTGATGGCGTTTTGTAAATTCAAGGCATAATCACGTAGTTTAACAGTTCGCAGCTGGCCTTTTGATAAGAGTATCTGAAAATGCACGCAAAATTTTAAAACTTCGTGCCATGAGTGCGGTAGATTGTTAGGGTTGTAGAGGAAAATATAGCGAGACAGCTGGCAGTTCGGGGGTGTTAAAAATTGGGCTCAAAATTAAAATTGAACTCTAAATCCTTGTTGCGAAAAATTATTACAGAACTTTGAGAGATATTGTAAAAATAATGAGGCAGTTTAGAATACAATCATCTTCAGCGACGCAGTTCATTTTCATATTGTCGGCTTCGTCAAAATTGCCGCATTTGGGGTGCAGAAATTACCCGAGCGGTTATTGAGAAACAATGCATGCTAATGCATCAACAACGTGTCACTGTTTGGTGTAGATTATGAATTCGGATCATCATCGAACCATTTGTCTCCGAAAATGTGGCTGATCCGGCAATAACAGTTAATAATGCTCTGTGGCGACATGATAATATAATTTTCTCTGTTCCTAAATGCTATTATATGGATGTGAACGACATGTAGTTCCAACAAGACGCTGCCACATGCCATATGTCTCAAGAACAATGCAATCACAATTCAATCTTGTAAGAGTTTTGAGACACCTTATATTTTATTATTAATATCAGTCGCTGAAATCTATTTGCAATGACCTGCTAGATCCTTGGATAATAATTGTAATGTAACGGAACTATTCGTCCATAAATTGGATACTAAATTCTTACAAAGCACTTATCTATTCTTCCCACAACTAGTACTCTGGCACGACACTTAGATAGAAGTGGCTGTCACTATGGGCACACTTAGTCAAATAAAGACCAATGGACCAAATTGGTCTGGTATGGTTAAGAGTCGTTCACGCCATATGATACCTCATCACGACATTCCTAGATGTGGCTGAAGTAGATTCGTGAGCCAATTAAAACTCTGCAGAAAGGTCGTAAGATCATTCATTATAACTTCCTGAATGTCGATTAGATGACACATGAAGTAGGATCCAAGAAATTTGTCCGAATTATACAAAAGACTGGGCAGTAGCATATGAGATGCTCGACGCTCTCTCCCACCTCTTCACCACTACAGCTTCTGCAATAATTATGAGCTGAGACTCCAAGTCTAGACGCATGTCTGCCTATTAAACAGTGGCCACAGTGATCCCAGCAACTAGCATAGAGATATCTTGTCTTGTAATGAATATCGGGCTTAGCGTAAGTCATAACTTGGCCATACATGCCTGGTGATCCAGCAATCTGTGTCACGACCCCATCTATTATTCACATTCCTGAGAGCTTCGGTCTTAAGCATGAGCTTGCATGCAGAGAGGGGCACACCCACATGCTCCTTATCCAGCCGAACAGGTAAGGTAGTTCCTAGTCTTACTAGCTCATCTGCTCTATGTTTACCTGGAATGTTCCTGTACCTCGGCACCCATATAAGGTGGTTATCGAACTGGTTGGTCATCGCATTTAGAGATGCGGTCACTTAAGTAGGGAATACAGATTTCAGGGATCATATAGAAGCCTTACTGTCAGAGTAGTTGTTGATGCCGCAGGCGGTGATGATATTTCGTCCCAGTCAAAGAGCACAGTCTCCGATTGCCATGACTTCAGTCTAAAACACACTAGAACTGTTTGCTAGTCCTTTTGCAGAGCCTAGTCCCAGTTCCTCAGCATAAACTCCAAACCCTACCATGCCACCTAGTTTGGAGCCATCAGTGTAGAAGCCTTCTAAATACCGTCTATAATCTGGAATGCGTTCCATAAAGTCCAGCCTGTCCGGGATACGAGTGGAGAAGTTTACCTCAAAAAATTAAAGTGAGTGTCATATAAATTGGGTGTCATATAAAATCAAATCGAAGTGATCATGAAGTAGTGATCTATTGCAATGAGTGCCTTAGGAGGATTACTTGCATTGCAGCAATTTGGCTCCGAGTAAATCTAGTGGTAGCAGGTGGCCGAAAACCTCCAAACATTTCGTAGGGTTTGTGCGAATGGTACCCGTAGTACACGCCATTGCCATTCCCAGGACCTTAGTCAACAGACTTAGGTAAGTGGATATTTGCGGTATCTGCCACCAAACAACGGAAAACTGCGAGTTTCGATGTGGACTATTTTATGTGTCACCTTAGCAATTCTTATTTAGATAGCAGTTATTGTATAAGTGGTTGGCTCTTGTCGGTTATCAATCCGAAACGAATATCATTGTCATGTTAAGGAACGCATACCCGATAAAAATAGTTATTCTAAAAATAGTTATTTGTACAACTTTACGAAGGCTTTACTCTTTAGCACTGTGACTCTGTTTTATGAAGACGTTGTTCATTGTTAAAACATGAACACTACACCTTTGTTTGTACGAAGATTTTATTCTTTGTGCGAACTGCACCTTTGTCTTACTGAGGCTTTACACTTCGTGAGAACTACATATTTGTCTTTGTGAAGGTGTTAGCCCTCGTGGTTTCTGCACCATCGTCTGTACGAAGTGTTTGCTTTTCTTGGATGATGTACCTTGGTTTTTGGACGGTGTCACTCCTCGTGATCTGTACCAATGTTTATACGAAAGCTTTGCTCTCCGTGGGCGCTGCGCTTTTGCTTTTCGAAGGCTTTACTCTTTGTGAGTGCTGCGCCTTTGGTTTTACGAAGTCGTTACCTCTCGTGGGATCTGCATCTTCTATTGAACTAAGGCTTGTTTGCTCCTCGTTGGCACATTTCGTTTGTTTTCATAGAGGCATTATCCCTAGTGTATTCTGCACCCATGATTGTACGAAAGCTTGGATCGTCCTTGGAATTACACCTTTGATTGTACAAAGGCTTTGCACTCGTGACTGCCTTGGTTTGTGCGAAAGGTGTAATCTTCATGAGTACTGCACCCTTGCTATACAAGGCTTTACTCTTCGTGAGTACTGTACCTATGCTTTACGAAAGCTTTACTCTTCGTGAGTTCTCCACATTTGTCTTTGCGAAGGCATAACCACTACCCTTCGTTTGTACCAAGGTTTTGCTTTTCCTGGGTGCTGCACCGTAGCTTTACGAAAGCTTTTCATTTCGTTAGTACTGCACCTTTGCTTTACGAAAGCAGTACACACGGAGACTATTCGTTGTTTTATCAAGGCTTTACTCTTCGTGAGTACTATCTTTAAGAAGGATTCTGCATCATTGTTTATGCGAAAGCTTTGCTCCCCCTAGGCACTGCGCTTTTGCTTTGCGAAGACTACACTCTTCGTGCATACCAAACGTTTGGTTTATGAAGGCGTTAGCTTTTTCTTAGGTTCTGCACCTGCGATTGTACTAAGGCTTTGCTCTTCGTGGTCACTGTTCCTTTGTTTGTACGAATACTCTACTCTTCGTAAGTACAGTACCTTTCCTTTCGAAGGCTTTACCCTTCGCGAGTAGTGCACATTTATTTATACGAAGGTTTTACTCCTCGTGGCAAATGTACTTCTGTTTTACAATGACTTTGTCCTTAGTGACTACTGCATAATTGTTTGTACGAAGCCTTTGATCCTCGTGGGAATTGCGCCTTTGCTTATACGAAGGCTTTCGGATTCGTGTGATCTGCACCTTTGCTTGTACGACGGCTTTGCGAAGGTTTTGCGAAGGTGTTGCTCCTCGTGGGCACTGCACCTTTGTCTAAGGTCTAAGATCTTACTCTTCTCCTATAGTCTTCATCCCTCCCCTATTTCTCTCTTTGGCTCTTCCAGTTTAATACCGATATCAAAGCGGAAACATACGACCAAGCACATACGCAGGAGAAGAAGTTATTTCCATAAGTGGGAGTTTTGAATATAGTGATATTCTTTCAACCTAAATTTCAAATTAGATACACCCCTCCCCCAAAGGACAATCCTGCGTAGGTGCCTGCATACGACCCAACATCATTTTCTGCAATCATCGATCCAGTAAAGCGAACCCGTTTTACGCCGCTTATCCTCGCTTACTTCAAATGTCAACACTCCTCTAATAACGGATTCAGTACCTACAACAGCCGTGCCGTACCGTTCAACGAAAGCATCGACCAAGTATCCCGAATTCGTTCACCACCGATTTTATCCGTCTAATTTAGAGCAACCCAAACACCGGCGTTCATGTAGAAGTCGACAATTTAACGTATTCGGTCATCATCTGCAACAACCTCATATGGAACACACGTCTGGTATCTACCGTCGAATATCGCTGCTCACATCAGAACCAGCCGAATGCGAATGGCAAGGTAGAAACTACATCCAGTTCATCTGTAACCAAAGCCAGGGCTCCATCGCCGCCTGTCGTTTTCTATGTAAAAACCAGTTGAACGTCGGTGTCTAGAGTGAAGCCGACCACCCAATGTCTAACACCTTTACCACTGCAAGTGTAACTCGAACCTATTTACCGCTACCGTTTAATTCCCGTTCGACCCTAGCCATTCCAGTACCGATGTGCGACTTCCTAGCCATTGAAGGGACCTTCAATTATTTTCGTCAAAGAAGCTAAGACATGAGCCGTGTTAACCAATCTTTATAAATGATTCCATTGGTCTGGTCAGGCAAAACTGCAACGTTCTTCGAGACGCCTGAAACTACCTCACCCAAACATAAAACGAAGTTATAATTATAAGGCTTCAAATCGTTTAAACAAAGTGAATTACGTATTCACTAGTTTAGGAGTTAAAACAAAAGTTTGTAATATATTCACAGATACACAAATTTGTATGACGACGAATCCATAATATTTCCTTAATTACACCATCCGTATTCATCGTAAAAGTATGCTACGGAGTCTTAAAAACCTCGTGCTAAACCTATCCCCAAAAGTATACTTTATATTTATGTACAATTTACTTACTAATTTCTTTCGTATAACGCCAAACGTTCAAACTTACCTGTAAATAAAAGCAAGAAATGAAAACGTTAGAAACTTGTGGGAAACAAATTTATTATTTAGAAATAATTTATAAGTTTATGAATGTAAAAGATGACGTCATAAAAACGATGACTTCTTCTGCAGACTCTCAACATTTTTTTACTCCCTTTGCAAGATTTCCTGGTTTAATTAATCGAAATACGAAGTTGTTGTAAGCAACTTCCAGCATACTAATGTATTTAATACTGTTTGCGAATGACAAGTTCCGCCATGAGTCTACATCGCAATCCCCTCCCACAAGATGACCAACACAAGTTATCTCTTTTCCAAATTACAAATTTACAAAGAGAAATCTTGGTACTTGGATTATTTGGTACTTTGTAACTGAGCATTTTAGATCAGTCATGTATGACCAATTACGATTAGAGCCATTGGTAAACCCCCCACTTTATCCCATCTGCCAATCACCAAACACTACTTATGGTCTGGTCTGGCATGCCGGTGTAAAGATCTATAAGGACCTCATATATATTTAGTACATTTTCCTTTTCATGTCTTGTATGTATGTGTTCCTGCAATGTTTACAATATATACAGACGGTTCGAAATTATAATAGAGAAATTTAAGCAACACAACTAAGCCAGGAACAGTAAGGAAAAAACCAGGACGAACTCCGTGGATGGTATGAAGAGCACGTATTAAAGATGTTCCCCAAGCATTACAAAGCATATTCAATATGAAATAACCTAAAGCATCCAACATGTTTGTTGCATGTCATCTTCAGTAGAAAGATTTTATTACGAGATTCCTATCCAGACGGCTTTTAAGTACAAGGACTCTGCGGCAGAAGGAAGCACAATTCTTTGAAAATCATGTCATATGTTGGAAACCAAATGAAAAATTATAGGAGAAAAATTTAAGATAAATTAAAGATGTTAAAAGAAAAACAAAAAGCAGCGTTATCACGGGTTAAAAGAAGAAAAAAATACAGCTATTCATCCTTAACATAGGCTTCACTTAGAATCTATACATAGCATTCTCACATACACGCTCTCTCACTCACATTACTAATATAAAGCGCAATGTCATACTAGTATTAGTGGCGTGGGTAATTGCGGTGGTGGTGATAGTCATTTTGCCAACAAAATGTGACTTCAAATATTTGATTTCCACCAAGAAAGATTTCGATTTTTGCCAAGAAATCATTTCAATGCCATCACATGTTGTAATAAAATGAAGGATACGAACGCTCTGCCATATGCAGCAGCATAAAATCAAATATGCGCACTTTTATACAAGGATATCCTAACATCACATTCGTTCAAGGATATCAAGGGAAATGATGGGACCATTTTGTCATCAAAATTAACACATTCATGTATAAAAGATTCGTGTACATTGGTTATGTATCAACATTAAGGGAATTATTTATAACATCATCATTTCAAGGGTGGAGTCAAGATTAAGGATAACCGAAATATTAACTAGTTGAATTGAGTATACCTCCATATAAAGGTTGACAAAAAGTATGCTTTAGCATTGAGACACAATGGTATAGCCTCTACACTGGTCGGAATAGTTTCGTAGAAGCAATGAATATATTCGTCACGTCAATGATTTCTGACACCGAAGGAAAGTTAATATGCAGCTTCATCGAATTAGAAATATTTTGTTAAACAGAAATGTTTAGACGCTGTAATGAAAGTTAAAATAACATCGCTTCGTTGATGCGATGGTATTAATTGTTGCTGCGAAGTAGGCAATTAACCTGTTTCATTGCTGCCAAGACTACGTTTCATTGCTGCCATGAACATATTTCATTGTTGCTAAGAATATGCTTCAATGTTGGCAAGAATATGTTTCATTGCTGCTATGAACACATTTCATTGCTGCCAGGAATATATTTCATTGCTGCATGTTTCATTGCCTCTTCCATGTTGTTAACTCTCTATTTTCATCCTGTGTGCTAGATTACAAGTTTCATCGCTTTAACAACTGATTCGTTGCTGCAACGCATTTGTTTCGTCAACTTAAAATACTCGGCAAACCCTAATCATAAATAAATGACTGAAATATTAAATAAAGAAAAGTAAAAAATATCAAAATACGAGGGCGAATCAATATATCCGTGACTTTTGGAACTTTCCTCATAGTTATATGAAATGCAACACTGCTCCCATCAAGTACCACCTGTCAGTTGACTACTGTCAAATTTTGTTCAAATTCCGTCATTTACTTTGCGTTTAACAGTTGTTCAAAACATACATCATCGTGCATTTTTTAGAAATGGAAAAAAGTGAATTTCGAGTGCTCATTAAACATTATTTTTTGCGAAAAAAAAAACCGTCAATCAAACCAAGGAAAAGTTTGGTAAATACTATGGGGAATCTGTGTCATCGATTTCAATGATAAAAAAGTGGTTTACTGACTTTCGTAGTCGTCGCGCAAGTACAAATGTCGCTGACCGTTCTGGACGGCCATTTGAGGTCAATACACCCGAATATGTTGGCCGATCGAAGAGTAAAAGTGCGTGAGATTGTTGATGCCAAAGGCATTTCATATGGCAGTATGGCTTCGATTTTAAATGATCAGTTGGGTTTAAGAAATCTGTCTGCAATATGGGTGCCGCGTTTGCTCTCAATTGACCATAAATGTAATCGTGTGACAACTTCAAAGGACTGTCTGGAGTTGTTTAATTGGGCTACGAATTGGTACCTCATCCGCCATATTCTCCGGATTTAGGCCCCAGTGACTATTTCATATTTCCAAACCGAAACAACTGACTCAGTGGAAGGAGATTTAGCTCCGACGATGAAATTACTGATCAAACAAACGTCTATTTTATGGACCTCGAAAAATCCTATTTTTTTGGAAGGAATACAAAAATTGGAGAAACGTTGGACTAAATGTATTGGGCTAAAAGGATATTATGTTGAAAAATAGTTTTTTTGCGAAAAACCCTGTGTTTCATTCAAAAAGTCACGGACTTATTGATCCGCCCTCGTATTACTACATTTTATAATACCTCCAATAAAATTTTTCTAGTTTTCTCCAAATTGAAATTTCGTGATCACCGGTAAAAATATGAAAATACTCATAACTCCCGTCGGTGGTGCAATGGTTAGAGTGCGCGGCTCTTGTACATGAGATTCTGGGTTCGAACCCGGCTCTGACCACCTTCAAATTTTCTTTCGACGGCGGTCACCTTGCATAGTGACGGCCACACTATCGAGTATCTAACCATGAAAAAGCTTCTCAAATTACCGTTCGGTGTAAAACTGTAGGTCCCAATCAGTGAGTGAAAACTGGAAAGCGCACTGCTCAGTGATTGTGAGAAGTTCTCCCCAGTCCCTTCATGGGATGTAATGGGATACCATTTATTTTTTTACTCATAACTCCGGAACGGTGCCTCTAATGGTAAAAAGGATGAAATTTCGTGATCACCGGTAAAAATATTAGAATGCGAATAATTCCTAAACGGTGCGTCTAATCGCAAAACCGATGCAATTTCGTGATCATTGGTAAAAATATTCAAATACTCGTAAACTCTAAATGGTAAGTCTAATTAAAATGCTCAAATCTCCTAAACGGTGCGTCTAATTTTAAAAAATACATTTTTTCGTGATCACATGTAATCGCAAAAAGGATGAAATTTCGTGATCACTATTTTTATTCATCTGTTTTCCTAAATGATATTATTGTGGCAGCCTTCATCTTTCGAGACTGCTAAGACCCCTCAAAAGATATCGGCAAAGAATGACCCAAATTTCATTATAAAAGATGTAAGCGTTTCAAAATAAAGTGACGCTTTATGGACAGACCATGTTGAGATAATATACAAAATCTCTGATATATACAACGCATTCGATAGTGAAACCAAAGAGCTTGGTGGCACACATACCGTCGTCTAATCCCGCAGTTGAAAAAATTGGATAAAACATGGAAAAACCTACAAAAGTTGCGAATATGTATTTCAGCTTTGTATAACCTGTGAACCGTCCTGCAATGCCCATTAATTATATTCAATTTTAATATGCAAATTAAAGCCTTAATTTAGTATTAATATTGTGGAAATTGTAATCTACATACAATCTTTTAATAGATATAATACGAGTAATATATTTTATGGTACTCTCCTCGACAAGATTCTCAAGTGTGAAATATGCAAAATAATATCCTTAATGGCCTTCATACTCCTTTGCCTAGATGCATGTATTAATATTAAAAACATATTATCATATTTTCTTACACCTTTATGTGATATAAATGAACTCATAAAATCTTGGGAAACAGTACATATTAAATGCACAAAAGTTCTAGCGCCTAAAAGTATACTTTACCATGGCAGTATACGACATATTTACAGTATATATTTTATGCAGGATTGTAAAGCGACTCTCGTAATGTTCGAAAACTTATTACATATAATTAAAAACCTTCCAATTATAACAATGTATGTTAGTTAATAGCAAAAAATATACAACGAAACCATCATGTCATTATTGAAAACATACAATTCCGGTAGTAAGGCTGTAAACGTGTTGGTACATATAAACTTAATCCAAACATTATGAATGTGAACGTAATACATTTTCGTCTTATATAAACATCACGGTTGTAAAACGCAAACAGTTGTAAAATCTAATTTAAACTCGAATTTCTGGTGTAATTATAAAATATTATAGTTATGAAACATTAGAAAATAACAACTTCCTCTAACAGTATTGTAAAAGCGTTACGTATATAATGTTCGATGCATTACGTTGGTGCAAACTACCCTAGAAGTATGCTACATTTCGCTTGTCTTAAAAGTATACAAACCCATATAGGTTAAGAATTGTTATATATAAAGCAATCACTAAACTCCCCAATAGTATGCTACATTACATTTTACCTAAAAGTATAGTAACGAAACGGTATTAACCGGTTTAATGTATAACGCATTGACGTGTTTTACAAGGGCCCTTACTGCAGACGATTGCCTTAATTAGAACCGCGAGTTTACCTTAAGGTTTTTACAAGGAAGTTATTGGCTTCAGGTTAGCAGCTACAGGGGTCACCATGTCATTGTTGCATAACACATATAATTTGAAAAACTAATTTAATCTAGAATTATTAATTATACAATTTAATAATTATGAAAAATTTTCATACAAAGACCAATTTGTATCTAATATTATTGAAAAGACATTATACATAATATTTAATGTGTTTGGCTCTAACAAATGCCCCTAGAAGTTTGTTATATTTTTCAATTCCTGAAATTAGGCTAAATAGTAAAGAACACATTGACATTAGAGAATATAAATTAAGATATATTCTGTATGAATCAATCACCAAGCACGCCAATGGTATGCTACATTCAATGGTACCTAAAATTATGCTAAAGAAATAATAATTATGATAATTCTTAATATAGAGTTGTATAATATATTAATAGGTTGAACAAGGGCGACAAAATCTTAATCGCAGACAAATGCCTTCATTAATACCTCGACGTAAACCTTAAGCTTTTTTAAAACGCAGTCTTGGAATTTAGAGCAGCCGTTACCCACAGCATTTATAAAATTACAAACAAGTACAATTTTAAAAGCTAATTTAATGTAGAATTTCTGGTTTAATAATGGAATTCAATAGTTATAAAAAATTTATATAATATCTTATTTTATATAATATCTTAAGTCTGTGTTTATAACATATGCCTCTAGAAGTATACTACACTTTTTGAAAAACGTGTAATGTGTATATTGGCAAGCAGTTTGCTTCTACACACTGAAAACTAATGGTCCCAGCAACATATTGCAGGAAACATGTACATGTTTGCAAGCATTGTTTTCATGGATTGAACATTTCCTGCCTCGTTGTCTCTTTCTTATCTGTTTCGGTTTTGTTGTTAGAAGTTTTCAACAAAAAAGCCACATTTAGGTCTCAAAAACATAAATTATAGCCTATTAAGCATTGTGTCTCAAACACGTTATATTGAGTAGCAAACACAATGTGTTTGACAACAAGCATATTGTATTTGCGACAAGCTACAAACACGTTATATTTGCGTCCAAACAACAACAAAAAGGGAGATTTTTCAGAGTGTACGTCGGACTCGGAACAGTCCAGGCAGATGCCGGAATCAAATCACATTTCGATACCGAAAAGGATTTCCTGGAACAAAGTATTTCCTGGTATACAGGAATATGTGAATTTTACTTATTGTATTTACGTATCTATTTCTTTTATTTATGTATTTATTTATTTGTTCATTAGTCTCGAAAATTGGGGTCGAAAATTAATGACCAGATAGGGTATGGGGTCTACTTGAGTCAACTAGATTTATCTCTGTCTCGTAGACTTCCTGATAATCGTAACGTGTATCATGCAGAAATTTTGGCGATTAGGAAAATGCGCAGCTGGCCGAGGGATAGTAATACAGCAGTCAGTCTCTGAGAGTCAGGCAGTTATCAAGTTCCTGAAATCAGTATTCGTGACACCGGTATCTCAGACGATAAACGTTAAACTAAAGATTAAATAGTGTTCTATTTCAGCTCTATTTTAAACAGTTTTTTTACCATTTGTAATCCTTAAACATAATGCCATTTATCCCAACAATCCCTGTTTTATTTAAGGGCACAACCAATTATTCCAACAGTTTATACCAAAAATACAACCAATCAACAAACTCTCCAGCAGCTTTACCAAATAACACTCCACTCTACTCAAAAGCCCATGATAATTGAACCCCTTTCCACTATTCTGATCATAAATACGAGATTTACGACTTGTACACTCAGTTGAGTATATCTCCAGTGCTAGCAAATGGCCACTTTGCAACATCCACTTTTGGAAACAACTACCACAGCAGCAGCAGCAGCAGCAAACAACATCAATTACGCACACATTAATAGTGACTTCACAGAACACACACTCTCAGCAGTAACACCTTCACATGTACACACACACATAAATAAATAATATTTATGTTTGTTGTCACCATTAATTTCAAGAGAAAGAGGGGGATGGTGGGGTAAAGAAGAGAGGACGGGGGTGTTGTAAATGTATTACAAATGTTGTCGCTGTTACTGGTGTTGTATATGAAATTGTTGCTGGCTGTAAATTATTGTATGTTGTCCACTTTTCGGCGAGCATTGTTTTATTAGCCACTATTCGTGACCATTTGGGTGTGTCGTCATCGTCGTCACGGCTGCTATTTTGGAACCAGAAAGATATGTCATATTTTATATTTATATCCATTGTCAGCCCTATGAGCTGCCAGCGTGTCAATGTATATACAGTCAGTTCAGAAAATAGGTGGGAGTGCAATATATTGTGTTGAAGTACTTACACAAGCAAATAAAGAATATATCAAAAGAAATATTTGAAAATTGTTTTATGAAATATTGGTATCTTCAGCAAATGAACAATAGCCTTACGTGCACGCTAAAAATACCGTTTCTCTAAAATAATCTCCCAAATATATGATGCAGGAATATGTAGGGAACACACTTCAAACATTCATATGTTTGCAAGTCCCAAACTCTCTTGCATTTAAATTTAAACAGTAGCATGTTTACTGGCAACGTGTATGCTTTTTTCGTGGCCACATATGCGTTCTTCATCCCAATCATCGATATACTTACGCAGAAGCAAACCTACATATACTTACGTGGAAACATCTGCGTATTTCCTCCCAAACATACAAATGTTTAGAAACAAATTATTCTTCGAGGGTTTCAATATATATGTATTATTTATTAAAATTAATTTTATAAATATAAATCGACATTTATAAATAATTAAAAATTAAAGACGCATTATTTGTTTTTCTTTTTCATGAAATGCTGTTCTTTTGCTTGCTTTTTGTTTTCAGAAGGTTTGAGCTATGCATTGGTTATCACCATGCGTTGGTACACAAACAATATATTTATATACAATTCTAGTTCATGCAACCCAAGCGCACATTAATTACACAAATGGTCCGCCGATCCGATTTTCTGATTAAAGGCTAACACAGACAAAGACCTTCACGTTGTTGCCCTTTAAGGTTGCCCCTTAAGGTTAAGGTTCCCTCAAAATCGTTTCTCACTTTGGTAGCACACATACATATATACGAAACACGTGCGCAAAAACCAAATCAATATCACAAACCGTTTAAGTGTCCGCGCATTCTTTTATCACTGATTAAGCGCTTTTGATATCCTCTTTCCGGTGAACAAATGACGACTGAATGTTTCATGTACTCACACATCAGCCAAAATTAGAAACACTGACTTCACCTCAATTTACACGCACATTCAGGAACATTTATGAATCCCCGACTGAGAGAATAATGCAGAAACACAGATCCGCGCTTACAAGATAAATTCTTTCGTTGTTCCTCTTTTATTCTCTTTCTCTCGAAAGAGCATAAATAGTACAACAAACACACATGGATTTGTATCACAAACACAGATAAATTTGGGTCGCAAATACATATATTATAACAAATTAATAATTTTGTCCCAAACACGTTATATTGAATAGCAAAAACAATGTGTTTGGACACAAGTATATTATATTTTCGACACGCTCCAAACACACGTTATATTTGCATCCAAACAACAAAAAAACTAGAGATTTTTCAGCGTGTGGTTCGAAAAATATTGCAAGCAACTCAAATGTAAATGCAAAAGGCCTGATTGAAGGAATACATTAAAGCACAACTCAAGTATAAAAAACTCAAGTCTTTAGTACATAGAAACTAAAAAATAAACAATAATGGTAGGGATGTGCTATTAATTGATTAATCAGGCAACCAGGTTAATCCTAATAATTGATTAATCATACATTTTGATTATGATTAATCAAAAGTCATGATCTCATTAATCTAAAAATAGATTAATCAAAAATTTTAATAATTGAGCAAATCCAGTTTTAAGGCTTTCTCAGTTTGAGCAGGTGGCCCGTATTCAGAAAACCTTTTGTCATCGATCCATCTGGGTCTCCCCATAGGATCTTTGTCATCCTTCCTACTGACGACTCCGTCCATTTACCCAACTTCGTCATCCGAAAAGGTTTCGCGCCCTCTAGGCTCACCGTTTGGAGTTTCCTGGCTTTCGTTACTACGAGGTTCGCTCGTTAGTTGACGACTAAATTATTTGATTGATGAATAAAATTATTCAAATATTTAAATTAATATTAAAATTAATTGATTAATCGTAGTTTTGATTAATCGGAATTTTTGATTATTCGATTAACTGATTAATCACGATAGCGATTAATCAAAATTTTAAATAATCGATTTATAGAACATCCCTAAATAATAGGGTATGACACTCTTCTGTATCACAAAAGAACGCTCATCCTTAAATAATAGGTTACACACAAAGAAACGCCCAGAAAAAGGGGGCACTTTCAAAGGCAAAATCACTGAAATTGATATGTTTTCAGCAGTTTTTCAGATTCTTTCCTGGTTTTTTGTACCCACAATATTTGCTGGGAAAATAGACTACGACAATTTATAAGTTCAATATGATTACCGCATATCATATAATTTTTCTTGTATTTCAATTGGAGAGGTACATGCACAATTTCGACTGTAATTTAAAACACCTACTTACTTTTCATGGTCACTGTCTAAGCCGTCTGTTGTTGCTATCTTTAATTACAAAACACGCTGGCATGTGTTGTTGTAAATGGTGTTAAATACTTTTGTTCCTTAATTTGTTATAGTTTCGCGCACTTCTTTGTGTGTGGGTTGTCGTGAGTTATCATATTTATATCTGTGAAAGGACCTTTTGTGTCTGCTTACAGATAAATGTGTATACGCCCAGCGGCGGAAGTCATAAGCTGGAAGGCCTGAAATCATGACCAAACACAGATATGCCATACAATACGGCAGGCCTTCCCTAAACATTACTTCCTCCTTTCTTTTTGACTTCGAGTGGGATTGGGAGGCAAGGCCTTTCATCCCTCTCTATAATAAGGTCTTACGAAGGCCTACAAAACGAGTAGTTTCGCAAGGACTTAAGCACAAAAAATTACATGAGGTGTCAGGGGGCACCCGGTTGGAACGAATTTCCTTTCGTTATTTAATATGTACTAGTTACTTCCAACACGCCTAAGGCGCCCATTGAAAAATACGATAATTCAAATGGATCTTTAAGAGAAGATACTTTTTGTAAAATGATAAACTTTTTCCAAGAAAATTTTTTTTATAGAATGTATTTTTTTTTTTCAAAAAAGCATATTTTTGGGTCCTTTTTGTAAGAACATGTATTATATTTTCCCGAAAAGGTCCTTTTTTAAAGAGAGGTACTTCTTTTATTAAAAGCTAATGTGTTTTTTAAGAAAAGGTACCATTTTTAAGAAGAAGTACTTTCTGTTAGAAAAAGCCATAAGAGTATGAATTTTTTTTACAAAGTACTTTTTTAAGAACAGGTACTTTTTAAAGAAGTGGTACTCTTTTTAGGAAAACGTTACTTTTTAAGAAAATTTACTTATTTGCAGAAAGGCTATCTCACGAAAAAAATGTATTAGGTATTCTATTTTTAAGAAAATGTATTATTTTGAATTTACGAAAAGGTACTGTAAGAAAAGGAATTTTTGTAAGAAAATGTGTTATTTTAACAGAAGGTATTTTTTGCAGAGAAGGTTTTTTTTAAGACATGGAAATTTTATTTAGAATTGGTCCTTTTTTTGAAGACTAGTTACATTTTTAAGAGTAGATACTTATCTCAAGAAAAGTTATTTTGTTTCACAAAAAGGTAGAAAAGGTAGTTTTTTAAGAAAAGGCAATTTGTTGTAATAAAATGTACTTTTTTAAGAAAATGTACTCATTTAAAATAAAATTATTTTTTAAGAAAAGGTATTTTTGTAAGAAAATTTACCTTTTTTAACCAAAGGTACTTCTTTAAGATAAAATTTACCTTTTTTAACCAAAGGTACTTCTTTAAGATAAGGTTTGTTTTTAAGAAAATTCACTTTTATTAAGAAAGGGCACTTATTTAAGAAGATTTTCTTTTTTTAAATAAAAGTGGTTTTTAAGAAAAGGAACTTTTTTCAAATAAAAGGTAAAAAAAGGATTTGTAATAAAATGCAATATTTTTTGCCATTCTTGCACTTTGTGTTTTCTAAATTTACTTTTAATTGGGTTGAAAACTACAACATATACTAAATATTTGTTAGAGGCTCCATCTAGAAAATATCCCATTAAACAAGAAATTTTCCATCATAGTCTAGCCACAAACCAAAGCAAAAGTACCCAATATAGTTGATAATGCTGGGTTGTAGCATAATAACACTATTTTTTGTGTATTTTTTGTTGTTTAATTTTTTTTTTCATTTAGCCACCGTCCCGCAACATGCTAAAAGGAACTTCGTTCCAATAAAAAAAAAATACTTTAAATACTTCTAAATAATTTCTTTAAAATTCTGTAGCCACAGGAATCGAACAAGACCTAAGTACTTACACTGGGACGATTTATCTACTACGCTATCGCACATTGTGATTTTGGAACGACGAATTGCGAACACGGGGAAATACAGGTTTTCATGAACAACAGCGCCTTCTTGCATACTTTTAACAGCCCTGTGAAAGCTTTGAAAAATCACGTATTTCGCAGGCATTACCAAAGAACGATTACGTATGCCTTATTCATGGAAGGCCACGCGAATTCCGCCGCTGGGCGTACAGGATTATCATGTTAGTTGGTTTGTTGTGTGGCTGCGTATGCGTGAATCTGTATCCTTATGAATACGTACACATAAATAAATATGTATATACTCGTATATAAAATGTTTGTGTCTTTTGTTTTATTTATTTTTGAGTCAGGTCAAATGTTTATTTTTTCAGATAATAATTCGTATTTAACATGCTCAAGCACGCACGAAGCACATATTTATTCTAGAGCAGTTTTCATATTTTTTGTTAAATCTTCAAGTCGACATCTAAAATTCATTGGTGAAATTTATTTGCGGCAAAAGAACATTTATGTTTATGAGAAATGAAAAACGTGTCATGGTTTTAGTATATCCGACTAGAAAATGGGAGATGACAGGTGGCCCAAGTTGAAATACGCATTTTCTTTGTATTTATGTATATATTTTTTGTATACTTTAGATCGTTTTGCACCCATGTCATGGACAGAAATAGCATTTTCCGCCCAAAAGTCTGTACACTATCATATCTTGCTTAAAAAACCTACTAATATTTTCGGGTTTGGCAATGCCAAAATTGGGCTCAAAATAATAAAACAGAAAATGGTGGATCCAATATAGAGTCATCCGTCAATAAACTATTAAGGAGATTATATTGATTCCGTAATTTTAAAATCTAAAAATCAGGATGGCGATTGCAATATGCCGACGAATATTTTCTAATGTGATCCTATTGGAAAAAATAGGTATATTAAGTATCTACACTGTTCCATTCTAAAACGCATATTTTTTGTGAAATCTTCAAGTCGACATCTAAAATTCATTGGAGGAATTTATTTGCGTATCATGGTTTTAGTACATACGACTAGAAAATGGGAGATGGCAGGTGGTCCAGATTTAACCCCGTAATGAATTTAACATTTTCTTCACATTTATATATTTATTTTTTGCATAGATGGTTTTGCACCCATGCCATGGACAGAAATAGAATTTCCCGGATAAAATGCTTTACACTATCATATAGTGCCAAAACAAAACGTACTAGTATTTTCGGATTTTCGAATAATAAAAATGGGCTCTAAATAATAAATCAGAAAATGTCGGATCCAATATAGGGTCATCCGTCAGTAAACTAGTATGGAGAATATATTGATTCCGTGACTTTAAAATAAAAATCAGGATGGCGATTGCAATATGCCGCCGAATATTTTCTAATGTGATCCCACTAGAAACCATAGGTATATTGGGCCTGATTTAAACTGCTTCACTCTAAAACGCATATTGGAGACAAATCTCATCCACTGGGATAAGACAAGATTGCGAACTAGAATACATAAAATTATGGCAACCCAGAAAAAATATGACTACCCTAGTAAGCTTGAATTACTTTTCGGAATCTGTGAAAAACTTTAGTTTTTTTGGTGACCAAAAAAGGAATCATATAAGGCGTCAGGGGGCACCCGGTTGGAACGAAGTTCCTTTCGCTATATATTATTATGTACTATTTAGTTCCAACACCCGTTGAAAAATACGAGAATTTAAATGGATCTTTAAGAAAAAGATACTTTTTGTAAAATGATATAAACTTTTTTTTAGAAATTTATTTTTATAGAATGTATTTTTTTAAGTATATTTTTGGGTCCTTTTTGTAAGAACATGTATTATATTTTCCTGTAGGGTCCTTTTTTAAAGAGCGGTACTTCTTTTATTAAAAGCTAATGTTTTATTTTAAGAAAAGGTACTATTTTTAAGAAGAAGTACTTTCTGTAAGAACAAGCCATAAGAGTATAATTTTTTTTTACAAAGTACTTTTTTTAAAACAGGATCTTTTTAAAGATGGTACTCTTTTAGGAAAAGGTTATTTTTTTAAGAAAATGTGATTATTTTCAGAAAGGCTACTTATGGCAAGAAAAGAAAAGAAAAGGTAATATTTTATTTTTAAAAAATTTACTTTTAAGAAAAGGAATTTTTGTAAGAAAATTTATTTTTTTAGAGGAGGTATTTTTTTGGAGAAAAGGTTTTTTTAAGTAATGGGAATTTTTTAGAATTGGTCCTTTTTTCAGGACTATAAATTTTTAAGAGTTTCAAGAAAAGTTATTTAGTTTCACAAAAAATTTACTTTTTAAAGAAAAGGTAGTTTTTAAAGAAAAGGCAATTTTTGTAAGAAAATTTACTTTTTTTATGAAAATTAGCTTATTTTAAAATAAAATTACTTTATTCAAAATTTAAATTGTTCGAGCGCTTGGTCGTATTTTTAATTAGTTTTTCCAAACTTTCAAGAAACGTCAGTTTTGAATAGGGAAAATAATTATGAACGTCGATTTATGTTAGAAATGTTACAGATAATAAGGACTCCCCAATAGCATAGAGAATAAACTTTAAAGCAGATACGGATAATGTAGCATAGAATTATAGCCATTTAGTTAGTAAAATGTAGAACATTTCACCGAAAATTGTTTGATGTATCATTGAATTTGTTACTAGGTAATATTTTTAATATATCAGGATGTAACTTGTTGAATTTACCATTATGTTTATACGTTTTTCAACCAAATTATTTTTCTGGCTGTAAATTAGAGAAACTATTTCTACACAAAAATGTTTCTAGCTGTAACTTAAACCATTTTTCATATGACAAGAAAATTTCTTCAATTGTTTAATTTTTTAGTTTTTTGTTATTGTCGATTTTTTCAAATGACAAGAAAAAATTTTGTTTAACAATTCTTTTCGTTTCTAATTAATAATTGTGTTTATCTTCCTGACGATGCTACCCAAACGGTAGCGAAATATCGAAGAATAAAATTAATTAAAAATACGACCAAACGCTCGAACAATTTAATTTTAGAATATAATCCGAAAGGTCGGATAAATAAATCATCACTTATTCAAATTTACCTTATTTAAAAAAGGTAACTTTTGTATTAAAAACTTACTTTTTTATGTAAGGAACTTCGCTCCAAAATGATTCTAATGCCAAAATGTTGATGATCTTTTTTAAATTATATGTGCGAGTAGACTTTTTCTAATCAGCCAAAGCAGCATAAATATCGGCAAATGCATACTTTTGGGCTCTATATAATGTTTTATAGTAAATATAATTATTTACACACAGCTTTAATTGTTTACACAAGTCACAAATTTATTTTAATTCTCATTTGCTGTAACATTATGTTGCTCTTTAAGTCATCCAACTGTTCTTGTCCAATTCCATCGAATTAAAACAGAGCAAAACGAGGAGAAACACATTTTTTTATTTCACAATATATTCGATTTATTTTATACATAAAAATAATTCTTTTGTCCTTATGTTACATATCAATATATTTATATTAATATATCACTCGACATGCCAAATGAATTATAGTTCTTCTCAAATGTTATCATTCCCATACATAATGCATAAACATATGAAATAAAATATTGTGTATATATGAAGAATAATTTTAGGCTCACGCAAACAATTTCCTTTTTTTTGTTTATTTTGTTTTTAACACTTAATGGTTTTGTTTTGACACATTGTGTGTTGTATTTGATATTACTTCAGAAGAACTCCATTCATATCTGACAATTTCAACAGAGATTTGTAATTTTACAATGGCAATTAGGCAGCTCCAACCAGAAAAAATCTTTCATTGTCTTTTGATCTGTTGACATTTTATTGCAAATGTGATGATATGTCAGAATAGATTTTTTTTATTTTATGTTTAATTTTACCATGACACGATTTTATTTGGGCAAAACGTAAGTAAATAGAAAAATGTTGGTTAATAAATTGTTAAAACCAAAAAAAATAAAAGCGGAAAAAATGTAAGCATAACTATATGTAAAATATGCTGATATCGTCAATCTGAACTGATTTTTTCACTGCCAACCATGTGGACATTTGTTATCTGGTTCACCAACAAACGCTTAATTTTGTTAAATTTATAACTGATTTATTGATCTTTTGGTATTTGTTTGCCTTGGGTTCCCGTGTGACTAGAATATTACTATCTTATCTGACATTTATGGCGGAAATATTTAATTTAGCCTTGGCTAGATTTATTTTGTAAAGGATCCAAACATACGTTAAATTAAAATGTAATTGTGGCATACTTTTGGGCAAACAACAGAGTTAATTTTGTCATTTAAAGTTGTACGAAATCGACCAATGAAAAAGATCAAGCGCACGAAAATTTAGATTTAAATAAACTAAACTCGAGTCGGTGGTTCAGTGGTTGTAGTGTAGTAGTGCGAGGGTCCTTGGTTCGGTCAATGCCCTGACCACTTTACATTTCTTTCGACGGCGGTCACCTGACGGCAACACTATCGAGTATTTAGCCATGAAGCAGCTTCACTCTTCCTGACGATGCTACCCAAAGCGCACCGAAATATTGAAGAATACAATTACATATTAGAAAAAACGACCATTAATACGCTCGAACATTTTAATTGCGAATAAAATGCTTGATTTTATATATTTAGTCTGATTGTAACAAAATTCACGTATTTGTATCAAATTATTATTTAAAACCAAAAAATTTAGATTTTTTCCCCGTTTGGTCACATCCAGTCAAGTTACTCATAACTTACAGCTACCTCATATATTGCATACTTTTAGGAGTTTTGAATTATGTATTTTGCTCTTAATTTTCATTTAGAATCTCTCACCTAGTATCTATGTGCAAATGGGAGCTTACTTCGGGAATTGTTCAGTGAGACCTATAATGCTCTTTGGTGTCACCGTATTGTGACGGGTGCTTGAGGAACCCGTCGATTGTGTTCTACTGAATAGGGTTCATTGAATGGACACAATGTGCATCACGGGATATCTGTGCGTCACCCACACTGATGCTCTGAATGTATTGTTATACTTGTTATCGGTGGACCTTATTGTAACGCAGATTGCCTTTACGTCCGCCATCAGGTTAAGACAACTTTCACAATATGGCATTGTTGGAGTCGGTCGTGGAACAGTTCTCGAAGGCGCTACTAGCATTAATGCATTTGTCGACTACTAGAAAGAGGAACAATTGTTCCATCGGAAATGCCACACTCTCGTACACAAAAAGGGCCTGCTGGAACAACGAAGTTCCTGGTAAAGAGAGCTATAATAATATCTATACGGATGGGTCGAAAATAAATGATCACGTTGGCTACACTTGGGAACTAGGGTTGTTCGTTTGTCGTTGACTACCTGTTTCTTGTAACGTGTATCAGACAGAAATTTTTGGCTGACGCAGAATAGTAGGGTAATTATTGAGGTCAAAGTACTCTGGTACCTTTATGAAGGAAATATCGTGTTACTGGACCATCTCGCTAAGAGACCTGTGGGAATCCAGTCGCTGAAATCAGTAGCGAAATGGTCCAGCAGCACGATATTCTCCTCGTAAGGATACCAGGGTATAGTTGTATGCTATGGGACTACCCTCCATGTTCCACAGGAACTGAAATATGGTGGCAAGCGACTTGTCAGCACACCCTGCAAGAACGCTCTTATATGACGATGCTGAAGATATAGACTAGGAGGAGCATAGATTGTGCACACGCAACACAACTCGCGGCGATACTGGATAGCAGGAGATCCATGAATCTTCTGCTTCTAGCCAAACCCAAGCTGTCAATGCTTGTATCAGTTTTGACGAGATACTCTCAAATTGCAAGACACGCAGCGAAACTAAATGTCAAGCAAATGACTTCTGTAGCTACGAGGAAAGGGAAGAATCCACTGAACATCTTATGTCTAGGGAAATTATCTCAAATAGTCGAAGCCAAGATATTGATCATCTGTGTGCAAACTAAATGGTTATCCTGTAGGACTAATATTCAATCTCGTTAGCCCGCGATAGCTCAAAGGACTAATAGGTCTAAGTGAGTCGTTCATCGCACCGCAATTTTGTAGCTGATGGCTTAAATGCTGCATTTAATCTAAATTTAAAATAACTCTTAGGGTGGCACAATTAATAATCAACGACTTAATTTTGAAATTATTTTTAATTTTATGAATACTTGGAAATGTGTCTTGTACATACGATCATGGTTTCAATACCTATAATACTTTTTTCACCATGAGGAACTCGCTTAGTGACGTTGACACTATCAAATAAGTAGCCACGACAAAGCTACGCAGAATCAGTTTGAAATCGGTGTAAAATCGGCAGTTCTCACTCTGTAAAAATAAATAAAAAGTTTCCCATTACATCCCAGGAAGGGATAGCCTTCACCCCCTTCATCCAATTGAGGTAGCTGCGCGGTTTATAGCTTTGCACTTACTGGTTGGGAGCAGTGAGCGGTATTTTGAGAACCTTTTTCATGGCAAAGTACTCGGTAGTGTCCCCGTCACTAAGCAGAGTAACCGTCGTCGAAAGAAACGTAGGGGATCGAACCCACGTTCCTATGTACAAGAGTCACGCACACTAACCATTGCACCACCGACAGCCTCAGTAAGTATACAAATAGAAGGTGAATATTTCACTGTTAGTGAGAATCTGAGATATAATGGCTAATAAGTAAGAAAAAAATGTGCATCTAAGATCTAAACTAAATTTATATCTGACGTGTAGCATACCTTTGGGGCTACCAGAATTGATTTTCCACTCCGAGATTAGAATACAATAATAATTGTTAAGCGCTTCGAAAAATGATTGGACATAACGGCGACACCGATTTTTGGGGAGTTACATTTTGATTTTGAAACTCAGTCTTTTGCTTGAAGTTGCATCAAAGATGTACCGGTTCAAATTGTTTATTTAATGAATTTCTTTTAAATAAAATTACTTTCTTCTCTTTATTTTCTTTTTACAGCGTATCATTAATAACGAGAATTTGCACTCGAAATTTCATTGCTGCATTCTGCTGTTTACAAAAATTAGCTGAAAATGTTGCATACTTTTAGGACTTCAATAAATTTTCTCCTGCTGATTGTTTTATGTCAAAACATAACTCTATCCAAATGCAACGTAAGTCAGTGACACGTAGGATTAGATGGTCGGTAACTCGGACAGCTAGACACAGCTGAAGATGCATTTTAAATAATTGGAAATGATTGTCGGGCGAACTTGTGTCCAATGCTGATTTAAATGTATCACTACCTAAAACTGATATACCAATTCGTAAGGATTTATGTTACTTTAATAGCAATATATATAATAGCTACAAATTAAATAATTGCAAATAATCTTTTTTTTTGTCGTTTTGGATGCAATTATAACATTTTTGTAGTTTGCCAAAAATATAGCATACTTGTGTCCAAACACTTTGTGTTTACTATTCAG
The DNA here is from genome assembly GCA_963931995.1 of Phaonia tiefii. Lineage (NCBI taxonomy): Eukaryota > Metazoa > Arthropoda > Insecta > Diptera > Muscidae > Phaonia > Phaonia tiefii. The sequence goes on along the minus strand of OZ008370.1, from coordinate 222,105,107 downwards.
TATTACATGTTAGAGACACAATTATTAATTGGTTAAAATGTATTTTTTTGTGATCCAAATGTGGTTATGTTTTTTGAAAACTACGGAAAACAAAAACATGAGAGGCAACAAAGAAACAAACGAGCAGCAGATCTTCAATTCATGTAAACAATACTTGCAAACATACACGTGGTTCCTGCAATATGTTGCTGGGAGCTTTTTTTCCAGCGTGCACATAAAGTTTTATCGTTTAATATTTTATGTAAAATTCTATTGAAGGTAATTCTTTAAAAAGTTGAGTAAATCCAATGGCCAGACAGAAAAACAAGTGCTCAAATCAGAAATTGTGAATGTACATACATACATACAGTGGCTTGTAGCCATAAGAAACTTTGTGCTCTCTAAAAAAATTTAAAACCCTGGTAATATCCTTTAACGATGTCATAGAAAGCGCGGGAAATTAAGGAATGTCTCCTTCAGTTACAGTAGTATTTAGCTAAAATTAAACTTCCTCATAACAAACTACAATTAAACTGTAGAAACTTCATTTTTATAAAAAAAACCCCCCTGCCAAAACCTGTTGTTGTTTTCACAGGACCACAAATAATAGTACAAATTTGTAACACTTTTCACCTCCCCCAATCAGTTTGCTACTTTCCAATTAAACAGGGATTTACACGAATGGAAGCTGCATGCGACCAACCGACAAAGGTCATAAAGGGGATTTACAAATCCACCTCGTTTATGTCCGGAAATGTGGATATACAACATGTGTTGGTGTGAGAGTTTGTCGATGTATGCATGTGTTTATTTTAGTGTGTGTAAGAGAGAGTTTCACTAATAAATACAATATTTGAAAATACGAAATCTAATTTTATTACATTGCGTGCTAAATGCTATTTGTATTGAAATCTTTTTCCTTTTGCCATTCGGTTGGCATTGCTGTTTAACGAACTACACACTGGCAATAAAAGTATTCGCCATGTAGTTACAGCAATATTGTGGTATGTTTATTGTATATACCACACTCATGCCCCCTCTGCAAACGCACGCAGGATTCGTGGCAACATTTAATAGGACGGCTTTCCCCGGCCCTGCCTTGCACCATTAAACATTTTGTTTTTGCCACAAACTGCCACTAATGCACAGGGCCCGCATGGAGGGGCAGTATTCTGGTATACAATGGTAATAATTCAATTGTTAAATAAAGTTTGCTGGTCTAATTGGAAAATTTTGTTAGGAAAACAAACAAAAATCTAGTGTTGAAACCTAATATAATATTGCAATATTGCTTTCTTCTTCTCACTCTCCTTCTCACTGGAATCTGATGATTCGTTTCAATATCAGTTACATTTTTGGGAAAGTATTACAAGGGAAGGTTGAAAAGTGAAGTCAAAAATTATGGCATTAGGTCTTATTACTAAACGGCATTGAGAAATGCCGGGGATAGCTTTTTTATGACACCCATATTTAGAAGCGGGAAGAATGTTGCCGATAGAACCTAGTATGTTGGTCAGGCACGAGGGCGGTCCCAGAACTAGCCGACCTAACAAAGACGACACAAAATAGTTGGGAAAAATTTTCACAAGTTTCAACATAATCTCCTTTTACTTTTTCCAGCGATATTCAATAGCTTCGATGCTCTGTTTATAGTAAGAACTGCCAAACTCCTTCAAATAGCCATCAACTGCAGACTCCACCTCTTCATTGTTGGCAAATCTATTACCACCGAGCCATTTTGTCAAGATTGTAAATAGAAAATACTCCGAGGCAGCTAAATCTGGGGAATATGGTGCGTGATGAAGCAATTCGAACTTTAGTTCATTAAGTTTGGCCATCCCAATAGTGGTTGTGTGAACTGAAACTTTATCTTGATGAAACAACACTTCCTTTTCGGCCAAATCCGGGCGTTTTTCCACAATTTCATCACCAAGCGCTGCAATAAATTAGCACAATAGTCGCCGTTGATGGTTTTTCCTGTCTGAAGATAATCAATATAAATTATCCCATGAGCATCTCAAAAATCAGACGCCATGAACGTTTGCTTGTACATATTCTTTTAGAGCGGCGAATGGTTACTCCATAATTTCTTACAAAAGTTTGTGCTTCATATTTGGTTCTGTAGCTTTACAGATGGCTCTCTAGAACGCATTATAGATACGCCCGGGGTTCTCATGTATAGTATAAAGGGATACCAATTAAAAATTGTGCAACTATTTCTAAAAGAACATGTTCCAGACTAGATTCTCTTCCAACAAGGTGTAGTTACTTAATTAATTCTTAGAGCCATTTGTATAATCTAGAACTGATTCTGTAGCTCTAGTACAGTTTATTTAGAAGGCATTAGTAGTCCATTAAATGCATCTAGAGAATCACTACCTAAGGCAACAATTTCAACCAGAAGTTGTTGTTACAGTTAATGTACGAGTAGTTCATACAATGATGCAATCAAATTTAAGGATGTGGCAAGTCACATTTGATTAATATCAAGTTGAGAGTTTTACTTATATAGTTTTCGAGATATCACACAAACTACTTTAAACTCTGATATTTGAAGGAACTTCTTTTCATATTATGTTGTAAACTAAAACTGGAAGACAATAAAATTCAAGACAATTTTAAAGACAGTAAACTAAGTGAAGACAAAAGGCCTAGTGTGTTCAAAATCAAGCTAAGAAATGTGCAGTTTTCGAGATATTGCTCAAAGCTAGTAAAAAATCGATAATAACCGGAAACTTTTAAAATAATTTCTAATTACTAAAGTATTAAAAAAATTGTCAGATTCAATTTAAATATTAAACTCTGATCCAAACCAAAATTATTTAAAAAAAAAATATTTTTCCCTATAATTCTCATATCAACCTCGATTTTTGTCACACATTTTATATATACATACATATAAAATAAAGTAAATTATTTGTGAGATTTTAATTTCATTATTGAATCCCAACCAAAAAATTAAGGAAGTCAGATACAGAGAGACGAAACCCCCCGAGCTCCAGTAATGTTATTTAATTAATACATTCGCCGTGGTTGCTGTTTGACGCGGTACCAGCCAACACGCAAACAAATTCTGTTGCCAATAAATGGAATTATAGATGTGTGCGTGTGTGTATATATGGGCGTTGGGTGAAATGTAAATGTTATTATGTTTTGCTATGGCCAGGCCCAAGCCAGTGGCGCACAGTGGCAAATTAATGAAACATACCACAAAACACGACAAATGCGGTCAAATTATATTATATAAATTGGAGTTGTTGTTGTTCTTGTAGTTGTATTTTCATGCCTCACCGTCACTTTTTTTTCGTCTCGTTTTCCGTTTAGTATCCTCTCTCGCTACTCTCGTAACAAAGGCCCAAACGTATTACCGATCTTTATTAATGGGTGTGATTGTGATGAAATTGAAAAATTTGTTGCCACCATGCCAGGGTAATTTAGAATGTAATTATGTTGTTTTACTATTGTTTTGTAAATAAATTAATTTCATGTAATTCACTACAATATACCACGGAGCAACCACCCCTAAAGTATGCAGTATTTTCGGCCATTAGAAAGTATTGAAAATAACTCTGCATACATTCAGGGAAATATGTATGGAATTTAAAACAATTTTGTATTAAAATCATAATTATAGCATAATCTCAGGCTTTCACATTTCTTAAGATACACATTTTTTAAAGTTGGAGGTTTCAGGTTAAATTTCAAATTTAAAAACTTCAATTGTGCGTTTCTTTGCACACAAATTTAATGAAAATTGTATACAAATGATAAATATGAGGCAAACTTCCTGAATTCGTTTTGAAGAAAGCTGGTAACACGGAACTTGATATTTTGACGAAGTATAACAATTTATGGTAACCCAGTGGTAAAAATTCAAAGTTGTTTGGAAATCACCAATCCAACATAACAGCATAATGCAGCATAATTACGAACTTGCTTACACAGTAATAATGAACGAATGTGGTGCGTTCTCAGAACAAAAAAGAGCCGTTACTTGGTATGTTTGTGTTATGTTGTTTATTTTTTAGTTCAGTCGTAACGCTGAAGTCAATGCGCGTGGTTGGTTTTTTTAAGTGAGTTAATTAATATATTTTGTAATTTTATGTTATTTTATTTGCAGCATATTTTAAGGAGGTAGCAAAATAAAATACATCATTGGCCATCGCTTACAGAGTCTGTGAGAAGCGTTGGGGTCTCATGATTATATCATTACTTTTACATGCAAATACTGGATCAGACCTCATTTATACATTCACTTATAAATATAGTAAGAACTAGGATACAATCTACCACTATTACAATATGCATTAGTACGGTTGTATCAATGACACCTCATTTGCATTTTGATTACCCAGTAAGCGAAGGCGAAGTACTATGACACTCCCGTGTAAATGTAAGGTGGAAAGTGGATCTAGGAGTGAATGCCTCCGGTCATGATGATCGTTACCACTGGGAATCTTCTCACTTTGTAGTAAATATTCATTACACACTCAATGAAAAATAGTTCTAGTTATTGTATGGGAAGTTCACACTACAAGCTTACAAGATCAGGACAATTTTTAAATTCTTTATAACGGGCTTTTCAACAGAGACGCTACAAAAGTAAATCGATAGGGACAGCAAACGACGCCATATTTTTCCCCGCTCTTTTGACATTTCTCTTCAGTAAGGTTTGCCATTTCATCATGGAAAGCTATACTAGCCAACAACGAGTCGAAATTATTAAAATTTACTACCGAAATTTGGAGTCAGTGGCCTCAACTTTAAGAGCGCTACGTCCAATTTATGGTCTTCACCGATGAGGCTCATTTCTGGCTGAATGGCTTCGTCAATAAGCTAAATATGCGTTATTGGTCAGACAGCAATCCACACGTAATCCATAAATCATCATTGCATCCCGAAAAAATTACGGTTTGGTGGGGTTTATGGGCCGGCGGCGTCATTGGGCCGTACTTCTTCCGTGATGATCAAGACCGGCACATTACTGTGAATGCGAATCGGTACCGTTCAATGATAACCGAATATTTTTGGCCCCAATTGGATAATATGGACTTGGAGGACATGTGGTTCCAACAGGACGGCGCCACAAGCCACACAGCGAATGCCACAATCAATTTATTGGAAACCAAGTTTGGTGAACGTGTTATCTCACGAAATGACCCAGTCGATTGGCCGCCTCGGTCGTGCGATTTGACGCCGTTAGATTATTTCCTGTGGGGCTACGTCAAGTCTATGGTCTATGCCAACAAGCCAGCGACGATTGATGAACATCGTACTTCGGACTTCTGCAAGCGTGCCCGTGGCGGCCATGCAAAAGAAATCGAGTTCCATGCATAATGGCATTGAACGTACTGTCACAGGAATAAAGAATTTCATTGGTATCTAAAAACGGTTTTGTTTTATTTAAAAAAACTTTTGTAGCGCCCTTATTGAAAACCCCGTTACTAACTTCACCTATCTGTATGCGTGCCCAAAAAATTTTGGATTGATTTTGAACTCTTTTCCCGTGATCCAATCGAGCAAAACTTCGCAGGCAAACTAATGGCGACGATAAAAATGAATTTCGTCGGATTTTATGGGCGGGATTGAACAAAGGGGCGTGGTCATATATAAAGAAATTATAATCAAAAACTATGTTTTTACCGGTTGGTTTTTTTCTAATTGAAAATGGGTTGGTTTTGTTTGAAGAATAGACAATTCTGATAAACACATTCACTGGCATGGCTAGTTTCGAATTTCGTGACAAGTTCTTTATCGATTGAATAACGACTGTGCCTGAATTGTGCCATCGGTAGATCATCAATCGTATATATACAAACCTAAATTCAAAAAAAGTAACTGACACTAGCCCGGTCATCAAAAAATCTATACCACAGAAAAAATTCAACTCTGTGATATAGTACAAACTCACCTCTAAGCACTGCAAGAAAGAAGAACATGGATGAGAAAAGCTCTCTGTTCTTGTGGTGGAATTATTGATCTTTCAGTATACTAATTCTCAGATGTAAATTGCATATTTGAGTTTGAATATGTACGCCTGATGACTGAAAATACTTGCTTACCCAAGCCTGTTGACAAAGGTGAACGACAACCGTATCTAGTAAGGGTTCCCTTCGAACAAGACCTATTGATTTATCCTTCAACTGAAGAATTTTTGGAATAAAAAAATTTTAGATGGGGGCGAAATTAAAAAAAATTAAACAACTGTTTTTTAACACTATTATGCTACAGCCCAATATTATCAACTATATTGGGTACGTTTGCTTTGGTTTGTGTCTAGACTAACATCTGTTGCGAAATTTCTTGGTTAATGGGAAATGTTCTAGGTGGAGCCCGCAACCAATATTTAGTATATATTGTAGTTTTGACCCCAATAAAAATAAATTTATAAAAGCCAAAGTGAATGAACATTAAAAAATAACATTTTCTTAAACAAGTGCCTTCTGTTAAAAAAAAGTAAATTTTCTCAAAAGAGTACAAAGTACCTTTTAAAAAAAACCTTATCTTAAAGTAGTACCTTTTCTTACAAAAAGTACCTTTTCTAATAAAAAGTACCTTTTCTTACAAAAAGTACATTTTCTTACAAAAAGTACATTTTCTTACAAAAAGTACCTTTTCTTACAAAAAGTACATTTTCTTACAAAACGTACCTTTTCTTACAAAAAGTACCTCTTCTCACAAAAAGTACATTTTCTTACAAAAAGTATCTTTTCTTAAAAAAACCATTTTTTTAAATTAGTACATTTTCGTAAAAAGTACATTTTCTTACAACAAATTTATTTTTTACCGTTTTTGTGAAATAAAATAACTTCATAAGATAAGTACCTACTCGTAAAAATTTAACTATTCTTCGAAAAAGGACCAATTCTAAAAAAATTACATTTCCTAAAAAAAAACATTTCTTTAAAAAATATCTTACCTTAAAAAACCTTTCTTAAAAATAAAATAATACATTTTCTCTTCTCTTCTTGAGGTAAGTTGCCTTTCTGAAAATAACTACATTTTCTTAAAAAATAACCATTTCCTAAAAAGACTACCACGTCTTTAAAATGTACCTGTTGTTAAAAAAAGTACTTCTTGGTAAAAAAAAAAATCATACTGTTATGGCTTTTTCTTACAAAAAGTACTTTTACTTCAAAATAGTAACTTTTCTTAAAAAGCATTAGCTTTCAAGGTAAGAAGTACCTCTCTTTAAAAAATTATCCGTTCGGGAAAATATAATACACATTCTTACAAAAAGAACCCAAAAATATACTTAAAAAAACACATTCTATAAAAATAAATTTCTAAAAAAAAGTTTATATCATTTTACAAAAAGTATCTTGTCTTAAATTTCCATTTAAATTCCCGTATTTTTCAACGGGTGTTGGAACTAACTAGTACATATTATATAGCGAAAGGAACTGCTTTCCAACCGGGTGTCCCCTGACACCACATGCATTTTTTTAAATCGCCACAATAAGAAAATGGCTATAACTCTGAAACGGTGAGTCCAATCGCTAAAATAATGATTTTTTACCTTCATACTCATTTAGGGATTTTTATTATAAAAAGTTGTAGTATTACGCGATTTTTAAAAAATCAAAAGTGACGCCGTTTTAAATACATCCAATGCTTTTTAGGTTAGCGATTTTCTAATTGGACCAGTTTATAAAAACCCTCAGAATCCCCCAAAATTTACTTATTTCTTCAATTAGACGCTCCATTTCCGAGATATAGACATAAGGGCGTTTTAGCGATTCTTTATTCGAAAAGTTTTAGTTTTAGCGACTTTTTTAAAAAAAAAAAGTGATCTATGGATGTAAAAAAATATCACTCTTGCGATTGCAAGCACCGTTTCCGAGCTATATCCTTTTCTTATGTAAGCTATTTTTTTCTGATGCGGTTGTTTGAGAAAAAATTCTTCCCCTAGAAATTCCCAAAAATTAGATATTTTTTTGATTCGACGCTCTGTTTCCGAGAAATAGAAATTTTTTCTATTTTCTTCGTATTTTTGATCCCTGGATAACTCATGGGTAAGGGGTAATGAGTAATTCCCATCGTCGTGGGTAACTATTCATTATTTTCCCCATCCCTGTGGGTAATGGCTGTATGTGGTGGGTAATTCCCCATCGCTGTGGGTAGGTAGCCCTTATCGCTATGCCCTATGGGTAATGGGTACACGTTCACTACCCAGTCCCCACGGCGGTGTGTATGGGTAAATACGAACTCTGCATTAGATCAATGCCTACCCTTGAGAAAAACTTCTCGACTCATATCCCAGACAGTGGCGTCTGCGCGCCAATAGATTATATTTTTTTCTTCTACACTGATGGCTCCAAACTTGATCGTAAAGTGGGATTTGCAGTGTATTCTAATGAGGTGGGTGTAAGCCCAGCACGAAGTCAACCAGGCTATTGTAGTGTTTTTCAGGCAGAAGTCATGTCAATCAGATAAGTTGAACTCTGGGTGGGGTGTAATATCCAGCCTGAGGTACTGTACCAGTCAGGCTGCTAGCAAATATTTAAACGGGATGGACAAGTAGTGTGATATCCACCTTTTATGGGTGCACGGGCACAGAAACATTCCAAAGAACAATAGAGCAGATGAGCTGGCGAAATTAGCGATTAACTTAATTGGTTCGCTAGTGGCCGTAAGTGGTGCAATGGTACACTGTGCGGCTCTTATACATTAGAACGTATTTCTTTCGACAGCGGTCACCTCGCTTAGTGACGGCGACACTATCGAGTATTTAGCCATGAAAAAGCTTCTCAAAATAACGATCGGAACCTGTATAAGACAACAGGTCCCAATCAGTTAGTGTAAAACGAGAAAGCGCTAGAGAAGCTCTCCCCAATCCCTTCATGGGATATAATGTGAAACCATTTTTGTTTTACTTTTCCCGTTGTATATGAAGCAAACTCATACGCGCTAAAAAATCTGTATTTTTATTGTTTAGATGCAAACATATATTGTTTGAAGCTTGTCGTAAATATATTATAGTTGTGCCCAAACACAATGTGTTGAGAGACAATAAAGAATAACAAAAGCAGGAAATCTTAAATTCATTAGAACAATGTTTGCACACATATATATGGTTCCTGCAAGATGTTGCTGGAGCTGTTTTTGGAACGAAGTTCCTTATCGCACTTGAAGGATGGGAGCTAAACGAAAAAAAAAATTAACACTATTATTGTACAACCCAGTAACTATATTGGGCACTTTTGCTTTGGTTCGTGTCTGGACTAACAAATGTTGGGAAATTTCGTATTTAATGGGAAGTTTTCTAGGTGGAACCTGTAACAAATATTTAATATATATTGTTGTTTTGAACCCAATAAAAAGTAAATGTAGAAAAGCCAAAGTGAAAGAAGTTTAAAAAAGATAATTTTCTTAAATAAGAGCCTTTTTCTTAAAACAAAGTGAGTTTCTCAAAAAAATACCAATTCATATTCTTAAACAAAGTACTTTTTCTTAAATAAAATACCTAATCGTAATGAAGTACCTTTGCTTAAAACAATCGTACAAAAGTACATTTTCTTAAAATTAAAAAATTAAATTTTCTTACTACAAATTTCCTTTTCTTAAATATCTTCCTTTTCATTAAAGAGTGAATTTGTTGTGAAACAAAATAACTTTTCTTGAGATAAGTACCTATTCTTCAAAATGTACCCATTCTTGAATAAAGGACCAATTCTAAAAAATATCCGATTTAAAAAAAAAAACTTTTCTTCAACAAAATACCGTCTCTTAAAAAAATTCCTTCTTACAAAACTTCCTTTTCCTAAAAGTAGCATTTCTTAACAATAAAATAATACCTTTTTTTCTTTTTCTTTCTGAAAATAAGTAAATTTTCTTAAAATAATAGCCATTTCGTCCTTAAAAAGTACCTGTTCGTAAAATAAAGTACTTCTTTGTAAAAAACATTCATACTCTTATGGCGTATTCTTACAAAAAGTACCCTGTTCCTAAAAGTAGTACCTTTTCCTAAAACCACATTAGTTTTTAATAAAAGAAGTACCTCTCTTTACAAAAGAAACTTTTCGGGAAAATATAACACATATTCTCAAAAAAGAACCTAAAAATATATTTAAAAAAAATACATTCTATCAAAAAAATTTTAAAAAACTTTATCATTTTACAAAAAGTATCTTTTCTTAAAGATCCATTTAAATATCCTATTTTTCAACGGGCGATTTAGGCGTATTGGAACTAACTAGTACTTAACATATAACGAAAGGAACTTTGTTCCAACCGGATGTCCCTTGACACTTCATGTAATTTTTTTTCAGCGTGTACTTAAACCGGAAGCCACACATTGCAGGATCACCAGACAAATTATGACCCATATCATTCGAAAAACTCCATACTCAGTCCTTGGCCGGATATCTCTAAGCTAGAAGCTGCGACCAATAGACACTGTTTGAGAGACAAACATACATCTAGGTTTGGAATCTCAGCTCATAATTACTACAGAAGCTGCGGGGATGAAGATATGGATGGGAGTGCCGAACATCTGATATGCCCTTGTTCCGCGTTTATATGAGTAGGAGACAATATACAAGGGCGTAATACTTTTTGGGTCTAACGTATATTCAGGCAGCTGCGCCGGATGAACTTAGGCCGGGGCCACACTGGCGTTTTCTTGTCGTGCGTTTTCAAAAGCTCTAACGCAAATAAAAAGCTCAACGTTGAGTTGTATATGTTGATTGTGCATACTTCTACGAAAGCTTTTGAGAACGCTCGACAAGAAAACGCCAGTGTGGCCCCGGCCTTAAATAATTTGTATGGAGCATAAATTTGTTCGTCAGGATATAATATACCTTCCATCGTGGGATGGGATACCATATGGTTTGACCGCCCCTTAATCACACCAAATCAATTTACAGGTTCAACGATAGGGACGGAACATGACGCCCCGAGGTATCACCACGGTCCTCACTAGACTAAGTATGTCAATAGTGACTAGTGTAGATCTGATACAATATGAAAAAATCTATGATATTACATTACCACAAAACATGTGGACCCAATCCCAATCTTTTTGCTAAGGATTATCGCTCATCAATTAAACTTCAATTCAATTACTAAGAATGTTTAACATGTTCATTGGTTTCATGTGTAAATTCTTATTTCAGATGTTGTGCACTTTTACACAATACTGTTGCCCAATTTAGAACTATTGACATAATTGCATTCAAAGCTTTAATTCATTTTGCATTTTCATTAGATTTAGTATAAAGCCACACTTTTGTCTAAGAAATTGTATATCATATAACATATAGGCATTCTTTTAGGCGTTATTGCTTTCAAACACTAAATCCCATACTTCAAACTGATTAGAAAATAAGCAGTTTTTACAGTAGTATCGCTTGGTAATAAAAACTGTGGATATAGTTTAACGGCTTAATTCATAATTTGAGAGACGATTTATATTACAAAAAATACGTCTCTCAAAGCTCTCCCAACTTTTTATGTATAAGACGATAAGAATTTGTGATATGCGACAAATTTATAGCCTACTTTGAGGTTTGTGTTATCACATATATAAGTAATGATTTCCTTTATATTATAAACCGACAGCTAGTAACTATTAACTATTACCATTTGATTAACTATTACCATTGTTGATGATTTTTTAAAATCTTGTGGTTATTACGTTTTTTATAACTTCTAAATTTGTTGAATATTATGTACTTCAGTCTCTGTGTCTGTATTAATATATGTATGTATTTGATTTTGCAAACGTTGTTAAAGAAATTGTGATTACGTATATTCGATTATCCTTAGAAACTATGTAAAATTAAAAACTACTGCATATCTTTAGGCTTCTTATATATCAGCGTAGCGTAACGCCTACTTTCACGAATTTTGATGTGGTGCTATAGTTTAGGTGTTATTTATTAAATTCCTATTTCCAAGTCTACTTAGAAACGACAACACGCTTTCATCGGTTGTTTATAGCATCCAACTGATTGCATACATTTAGGCTGGTGGCCATCTTACATCTTACATCTCAACGCCACAATTTATCAAATCGGCCCTGACTTTAAAACCCCCCAACCCAATCATCAATCTAAATAAAACATAAATTGTTGAAAATACCGAGCAGAGGGTATAAATGCAAAATACGTCTTTGAGAATTCAAAAATAATCCTTGGCCATAATTTACATAAAAATGTTGAAAATTAATACTAAAGGACATTGTGTAGAGATATAACATGAATGATTGTTAGGCCAAGAATAAAAGGTTTAGATACAGAGCATTTGCATATTTTGTTGCTGTTAACAATTTTCATCCAGTTGAGATAAAGTTATTAAGGTTAACAAATCTCATCATCATCGTCATCATCATCAGCTGTGCAAGCATGGCATTGATTGATCATCATACCAAGAAATCTTTAAGAATCGCCTCAGCTCACTCACAAGCTATATTCCCTTCCCTTCTACACCCCATCCTGCCACGTTCAGCTAATAGCTACCCTCGTACATCACATAATCAAATTACTTGTCATCAATTTAAGTTTTTCAGCTCTCCCCTTTCATTACTACCATCTGAGCTTTACTATTCCCTTTGTTGTGTGTCCTTTTTTGTACTCATAGCTGGGTAATATTTTAGAGACCATATGACAGGAGTACTCAAGAGAAACGTGGCGTATTGGGTGGCTCTTTTGCATTTCTGTATTCGTTTTAAAGAGCAGCTATTAAATGTTACCCACCTAGTAGTAGCTGTGAGGGTATTTACCCGTTTATTATGCCAACGGGTACCTAGTCCCATCATAAAAAATGTGGTGTGCCCCAGTTTGAGCATCTATGTGCACATCACACTCTTCCTGGCTGCAGGACTTGCATGTGGATGCAAATGCTTCACGCATTTTAATGATGAATTACTTAACAGCTGATGCAAATATCTCTCTGTTTCCTCCTATTACGTTGTGCCAGTAGTTTTCATCAAAGCCAGAAGGTGTTAAAAAGAAAGCTGTGAAATGCTTTAGTTAAAACTGAGTATATATTCATTTCACACCAGGGTGATATTTTTCAATGCGTCACAGTAAAACTAAAGTTAAGTTTTAACGAATCATTTAAAAGGTAATAAAATCTATTTCAAAAGTTTCGTTCGCTAGCTGTTGGATGATTTCAAAACTTTATTGCAGACTCCATCAACTAACAGCAGCTCTGATGTTTTCTTTCACGCTATGCAAAAAAATAACACACATTTAAAGACATTAAAATCAGCTTTTTATCTTTTGTAATGGCAGCAAATGTGTATTTTATGATCTACCGCTTCTTCGTCAGCATATATATCCCCCCCACCATTCGATTTGTTTTGTGCCCTTGGTGACTCCGGGGTCTCATATAGGGAACTATTAGCGCGAAAAAAGTAAATTTTTATGGGAATTGTCTTTTATATATGTTTTTTTTTTGTAACAACGCAGTTTACGCTGTCACACCTTCAATGTCGGGGTTATATAGTCAAACGATTTATGTTTTTAACGAGGACAAATGAATTTTATGGCTCTTTCTCTGGGCTATTCAGGGATTCTAGAGAGTAAAAGGGTTTTAAGTTTTACGAGTTTTAGTAAATTTTTAATAATTTTAACATGATTTGTTGCACAATTACGCAGCAAATAAAAAAAAGTTGCACAGGGTACCTGAAAGTATGCAACGCTTGTAATGCGCACAAGTGCACCTGAAGTATGCAATGAATTTAGAAAAGAGAGGAAAACAAACTACGTGGAAAAGGTAAATATTTTCAAAAGGAACACAAATTATGAAAAAACCCAACAAGAAATATACTGATACATTTTTTACCAAAGAAGAAACACCTCAATATTCATTCTTTCTTTAATAATGCAGTGAATAACGACAACTATGCAGCGAATATAATGAACTTGGACAGGCTACCTGAAAGTATGTCACTCCTGTAATACTCTCAAGTGAACATAAAGTATGCACTGAATTTTGCAAAAGAGGAAAACATGTTATGTATATAACATATACTGATAGATTTTTGCAAAATATACTGATAGATTTTTTCTTATGAATAAAACTATTTAGTCTTAAAAAAAGAATTCAGTAAACATTTGTAATGATTTGTTTTATCATCACATAGTAGCCAAACAATTTAACGCATTTTCAAAGAATTTTTACAAATTGTTTAAATCTAAATTAATGAATTTTAGAACATGATTTGATGAACAATTACGCAGCAAACCATATCAAATTGATCAGAGTACTTGAAAGTATGTAACACCTGTACTACGCTAAAGCGCCCCTAAAGTATGCACTGAATTTTGAAAAATAAATATAAAAACTATGTGCAAAGCCTTATAAAATATACTGATACATTTTCTTAGCAAAAAACTACATAGTTTTAAAAAGCAAGTCTTCTATCTATATATTCCATAATTTTTTATGTCAAATTTGACTCGTTTTAATAGTATTGTTCAAATCTAAATTGTTTAAATTTAAAACATAATTTGTAACCCAATAGTACGAAAATAATACGAAATTGTACAGGGTACCTGAAAGTTTGCAACACTTCTATTGTACTCTATCCATGAAGTATTCAATAAATGTTAGAGAAAGTTTAGATCCTAAGAGACATTAAGAAATATTTCGATAAATGTTTGTGATCCAAAAACTGCTACGTTTTAACAAGAGAGAATCCAAATTAAATTTTTCATGACTTTTCTTTATCATCATATACTAGATAAAAAATTATAAGTACAACATTGTCAAAGGCTTTTTATTTATTGTCTAATTTCGGTGTAATTTTATTTTAAAACATGATTTGTTGCACAATTACGAATTAAATAAAATTAAACTACATTTCCAACATTTCTAGTGGGCTCGAGCACCTTGAAGTATGCAATAAGTTTTGAAAAAAGAGATTACACATTTTGTGGAAGGCATTAGAAAATCTTTTGATATATTTTATTGCCAAAAAAAGTAATAAGCTTTAATAGAAAGGTTTCTAAAAATATTTTTCATAATCTTGTGTTTACCACTAAATAACCATGTTTCTCCAACCGGCACGAGCTTCAACTTTTCTCCTCCAGTCGGTAACATCAAGCTCTCGTTGGCAAGATTCCCCCTGGTCTTCCCGCGAAGTCTTGGTCGTCCTATTCTTCGATGTCCTTTGAGTACGTCTTCGAATACTTTTCGCACTGTTTCATTCTGATCCATTCTACTGATATGATCGTATCAGCGTAAATGCGCTATTTTGATACACATAACTATGTACGTCGATCTCGAGATACAGATTATATTTTAGAGCTCCTGGTTCATCCGTCGTCTATGCTCGCCGTTTTCTATTATAGGACCATATATATTTCGTAGCATTTGTTTCTCGAGAGAATCTTTTGCTGACGTTACTGCTTCTGTTCATGCCTGATCCGAGGTAAATAAATTCATCCACTACTTCGAAATTATAACGTTTACCCTTTCATACAATCAGGTGGATGTGTTGCTTGTCGTAATTTTATCTTATCCTCGTTCACCGCCAAATCCCACTTTTGCTGATTCCTTCCCAATTCTTGAAAATTCTGCCGTAACTTCTCCGAGATTTCGCCGAATGATGTCTAAATCATCAGCATACGTGAGCAGCATATAACTTTTGCTGCTGATAATTTTATTCGTGTTGACTGCAACTTTTCTCTCGATGATATCAAGTAATATGTTGAAGAGATCGCATGATAGGTTGTCGACTATCTCGTACTAAGAGGTTCTTTACCAATCTTTACTGCTGATTTTGTGTCGGTCAGTGTCTTTCTACAAAGGCGTGTCAGCTTATCCGGCATAGCTTGGTACGGTTTTCCCCGTACCCGGCTATTGAAGGCAGCCTTACACTCTACATAGAGGTGGTAGGTGTCGATTTGCTTTTCTTGGGTTCTCTCCAGGATTTGTCGCAATACGAATACCTGTTCGGTTGTTGACTTTCCAGACCCAAAGCCACACTGTTAAGGTCTGATCAAATTCAGCTTACTCAGGACCTGAAACCAGCAGACCATGGAAAGCGCTGGCAATTCCTTCCATGGGTAATGGACCAAAGTGGAATCAATAAAAATTTTTCAAAAAAAAAATTATCTTCTCCAATGAACCGTATTTCCATCTGAATGGTTTCGTGAATACCCAAAATTGTCGAATTTGGGCTCAGAAAATCCTTATGCAAACCATGAGATACAAATGCGGATTTTGGTTAGGCGGCGTGATTGGGTCTTACTTTTTTTTAAGATGATGCCGAAATTACAGTGACTGTAAGCGGCATTCGTTACATGAATATGATAATGGAGATTTTGTGGTCTCAAGTGGACGACATGGATCGAGATAACATGTGGTTTCAGCAAGACGGCATCACCTGCCATACCGCGTACGCAACGATCGATTTGTTGCAGCATTTAATTTCCAAAACAAATTATCTCAAAAAATTCTGATGTCAGATGACCACCAAGATCATGCGATTTAATGCGTTGCGATTTCTTTCTTTGGGGTTTTGTGAAATCTCGGGTTTATGTGAATAAACCAGAAACAATTCCTGAGGTCAAATCGGAAATCCAACGCGTCATCGGTGAGATACAGCCACATCTCTGTGAAAAAGTTATGGAAAATTTTATGAAAAGAGTAATGGCCTGTCAAAATGCCGTGGGGGCCAATCGACGGATATTTTATTCCATACTTAATCGGAACATGGATTCTTCACAATCCAATAAAAAACCACAACTATCTCAAAATATCCGTGCTTTTAGTTTAAAATTAAGAAGTTTATTCTTACCGACACACACTTCATTATGAACTTCTAATACAGTAACGAAAAATTAACAAAAACTACTTACTTACTTATCCGGCTTCGAACAACCCCGGGGCGTCAGGGACATTACAAACCCGAAGATAACATATTTCGCCAACCAGTTCGATCTTTTGCTTTATCTATCAAAATATTTTTAATTTTTAAACGTGGTTTGTTGCACAGACTACCTGAAAGTATGCAATAGGTGTAATGCATTCAAACACCCTTAAAGTATGCAGTGCATTTTAGAAAGGAATACCAATTATGTGAAAGACATTCGACGTATGATCTCATCAATGGGGCTTCAAGCGTGGTATCTCGCAGTCATTTATTAAACTATAATAAATAACGTCGAATAAAAATCATAAATTAAAAAAATATACTTGAAATATTTAAATATAACGGGTCCGCCAAATAACTTTTTTTTTTAAATGCTATAAAAAAAAAGAAATGAATATTTTCTCAAATTTCTTTTTGTATTTGAAAGTACAATCCTTCCGGTTAATAATGGAAAATAATTTCATTCAAATGGCTGCCTCGGCTGGCCATGCAGTAGCCCACACGATCGGTCCAATTTTTAAGCACATTATCGATTGTGTGCAGCTGTATTTCACCAATGGCTTCACGAATATTGTCCTTTAAAGCGTCAATTGTCTCTGGCTTGCCGGCGTAACACTTATATTTGAGAGCACCCCACAAATTATAGTCCAACGGTGTCAAATCGCAGCTCCGAGGTGGGTGGCCAAACGACATCAGCTCTGCGGCTGATAATGCTATCTTCAAAAACAGGTCGCAAAACATCGAGTGTAGCTTCGGCTGTGTGGTACGTAGCGCCGTCCTGTTGAAACCAAATGTTGCCAATATCCTCCTCTTCAATTTTTGTGAACAAAAATTTGTTCAACATGACCCGATAACGATCGCCATTGACTGTAACGGCCACTCCTTGCTCATTTTCGAAGAAAAATGGCCCAATTATGCCTCTGGACCAAAACCCGCACCAAACAGTGACTCGTTTTGGGTGCATCGGCTTTTCAATGTATGCGTGCGGGTTTTCTGTGCCCCAAATGCGACAATTTTGCTTGTTTACATACCCGCCAAGATCAAAATGAGCTTCATCTGAAAATATGATTTTTTGGCAAAATCGGCATCTTCTCTAAGTCGATCGCAGGCCCATTTTTCCCATATTTCACAGCATTGTTCAAGCGTATACACAACCATATTCGTTCAGCGGAAGGATAAAACTAATTATCTGTCAAATCAGACATGAGCTAAGTGTTACTATTCACGAAATAAGCACTAGTTGAAAAAAAAAAAACGTTAGATGGCGGACCCGTTATAAAACAAAGTGACAAAAAGCGTCTGTTGTTCTCTGTAGCCCGTAATTTTTAACCAATTTAGTTGGGTTTTTTATTAAATGTAGACAATTACGGTACAGATGTAATAGTCACAAAACACAATCAAAAACATTTAAAAAAGCGAAAGAGAAATTAAAGAAAATTGCGCTCGTGCTTATGTATAAGCAAGAGAGAAGGTACATAAGTTAATGTGCGTAAGTTATTAGAAATACAGTTGTGCATGAGTTAATGCTTTAATTTTATTCAAATTGTTGGAAAAAGTTTTCATGCCGGGCGAATTCGGCGGGCGTTCAGCTAGTAGATTTATGAACTTTCCGTACCACACTCTTCAAAGCTTTAAGTAGAAAAGTTGAATTGTCAAATAAAATGATATAAAAAATTTTTACGGGGTGTTCTTTACCATCAGATAACACAGAGCAACACTGTTGGGGAATTAATAATTCTTACACTGATAACGTATTAAGTTCGTAAAGGACAGCCCCCAAGATAATTTCTTGTTTTTTTGGCTCCAGTATGGACTCAAGAGATTGCCATAATTCTTCGCATATGAGCAAAGAGCGTAAAGAGCGAAAATCACTCTCTACATCAACAACTGATTTTAATTTTATGTGTGAGTAAAATTCTGCAAGGAATTTTTAAATAGAATGTTCTTGTCCTCTACTTGCTGCATGGATGGGTAAATTTTGTCCTTTCTTAGGAAATGAGAAAAAAATCAATATAAATGTCCACTTTGTTAACATATAACATTCTTGTTTTCCTATATCTTTTCAGCATTACGAATTTTTGTATCCAACTAAAATACCATTTTCTTTTTGTTTCTTATTTAACTAAAAATTATTACTGTACAAAAAAATTATTTAAAAAAACACCCTAAAATGATAGTTGGTTTGATTAGATTTTTGGCAATTTGGGGCAACGCTTTCCATATCAACATTTTGAGTTTGAAAATCTTTACCGAATTTTAATTTCACACATTTTTCCAGGATACTTTAATCCACAAAATCCAGGTGTTTTTGGACTTTCTTTACATGTCACAGAGGGCCAAGATATCCTACGAAGAATATCCACTAGCATATAGTGGAATAGCACTCACAGAACTACTTGTTTGAAAAGACGTTGTTGGAACCAGAAAATTAATTGTTGGAGTCGAATTGTGTTTATCACGACCGTCTTGTAGTTTCTACGACTGAATTCAGTTGTTGCAAATTAAATATGTTAGGACCAACTTCAATTCAAAACGAACCGGTTGCCGTAAACAAAATTTTCATGACTTTGATTCCAACAACCGAATTTAGAATTTGTTCGGTTGGGAGAACTAAAATTCCTAGGAATTATGTAACGACAACCGTAGTTTTAATTTATTCGGTTACAGCAACCGCAATTATTAACAATTTGGTTGCTACAAACAAACTTGTTTTCAACTCTGTTGCCAAAACTAAATTATATATCAATTGTCTGATTTATATTTCCAATTTGTTTATAGAAACCAATTTTAATTCTGACATTAAAAAATCTGGTAGAGTATTAAGAAGCAAGTAGTTTAATATTCAATACATTAAATAAATGAAATTCCCTGGAAAAAGAATAGTATTCCAATTTCATTAAAATGAACTCCAAAAACCATTCGGCGAATGAGGAAAAACTTGCAAGATCCTGAAATTCGAAAAAAAATCTGATCGATTCAATAAGAGGTACGTGTGCACGCTGCAAAAACGGACCCAGCAACAAATTGTAGGAAACATTTACATGTTTGCAAGCATTGCTCCTTTAACTGAAGACCTGTTGCTTTTTGTGTCATTGTTGTTTCAGCGGTTTTCAAAAAACAAAGCAACATTTGGATCACTAAAACATACATTGTAGCCTATTAATCATTGTGTCTCTAAAATGCAATATTGAATAACAAACTCAATATAATTGGGCATAAGTATATTATATTTCCGGCAAGCTACAAACATGTTATATTTACATCCAACCAACAACAAAAGGACAGATTTTTCAACGTGTGGGTGTACAAATAAAAAGATATAGTATATTATGCTGTGTGATTTCAGCTACAACCATTTTGACATATGTTTTGAGCAGCGATCGCATTAGCTCGCGTGCGAGTCACTCCTTAGCCCCATAACTGGATCGCAAGCTGGGAGAGGAAGTTGAATCTGAAGCAGTTGAATTACGGATAGGAAGTCTTTGGACGGGTTCGACTTTGGCCCACGGCTTCCGAGTTGGTTAGTTTTTTTTCAAACCCACAGCACAGTTGTGACAATCTTTGAATTCGATTGGGACAACCTCGAAATTCAATTGCGGCTAATTTGTTTATATCAATCAACTTTTCCTAAAATCATAAAATTTAAAAAATTCTTAAATTATTTTTCATAAATTTTTCAATAAATAAAAGGCACACAAATTTATGATTCAAGGGAAAAAATCCTGTCTAGACTACTTTTTATTTTTTCTTGCTTTGAACAAAATTTTTCCATCAACGAAATCTAATTTAAAACAACAGAATGAAAATCAAAATCAAAAGCAAAATCAAAACAAAAAATCTTTAAAACAACAAAAATTAACAAAAAAAGAGAAATTACCAAGAAAAGCAATGTTCAACCAAAGTAATTTATCATCAATCCGCACAATTTCGGAGAAAAAATAAGAATAACCGCCTGAAAGTATGCTGCACTCTGCAACACATGTGAGAAATATTTTGCCAAACTGCAGGAGAACAAAGCAAAAGCAACAACGACATCGTGACAAATCCACTTACAATTAATTATAAATCACCTAAATCAAAAGTGAGGTAGTAGATGGGGTTCAAAATCAGGGGGCATGACGTACACAAATGCAAGATGTAGAAACTCTGCTAAGGAACCCCAATTGTATTACACAAAAATCTTCTCTGTGGCATTGATTTGCTCCCCCTTGTGCTACCGAATACTGCAAAAATCGTATTCAAAGAACACATGTTGCAACATTACATGAATGTAATATTTACTTGAACTTTCAATATAAACCCGTATTGGAGTCATACATCATAGATTCGACAGCTGGCAGAGCGTCAGAGAGAGAGAGAGAGGGAGTGAAAGAGGTTCAATTGCTGTAAACCAAAAATTGTATGATATGCGTGGCACAAAAAGGATACGGGTATAGACAAAAATGTGTGAAGGGCAACTTTAATAGAACTAGACTACTTTCAACTGTCTATATGTTAATGTGAAGGGCAAAAGTTTAGTTATTAGTTTCCAATATATTTTTTCATATGAAATTTGTTAATGAAACTTTTCCGTATGTTATATGCCTGAGAGCTCACATTGATTAATTTCAAGGACCACGTGCACTTGACAGGGAACAAAGACAGCTGACGAAACCTCTATTGAACTCTGTGGTGAAACAGTGCGTTGTCCGTATAATAGAGTACTTTGAAAAGGACAAGATGGACACCGGGAAAACTATCAAAACTGAATACAACAAAGTATTACGTACAGCGAAACGGAACTGTTTCGAATCTCTTTCGTAAACCAAGATTTAAACATTCCCATCCACTCAAATCGAAGGAAACTAGGAAGCACATGCTGAGACTAGTGATGGCAACTCACTTTCCGGCTGGTGAGGCAAAACTCACGGCAGAACAACACCAAAAGTAAGCCGGTGTCAGAAATCTATGATAAGAAGGGCGCTTAAAGGTTTCGCCACTCTAAAGGTACCAGCAGAACCGGATGGAAATTTTCCAGCCATAATACAACATGGAAGATCACTACGAGGACAAGATCAATACTGGTACGAGTATCATAGGAAACTCGGCGAATAATACAATGTGTTATAGTCAGCGAAACGGAACTCTTAAAAACTATATTGTAAACAGATTGATACAGTTAAAGATGTCTGCAAGATTTTCGAATTCCTCTCAAAAACATGTATACAAGGGAATGGAAACGGTCGAGAAACTACTTGAACTACCAATAGTGACTCAGTCTCCATCTAGTGAGGCAGAACTCACGGTGGAGCAGTTATAGCAGACAATCATTGCCAGAAATTCAAACTCAAATGATATGGTAACAAGAGCGCCTAAGAGTTTCGCAACTCTATAGGCAGCGGAACCGGATCGAACTTTATCAGCCATACAAAAACAACACTTAATGGAAGTTTAGTAGACCATTTGGCCCAAATCATCACTGCATGCCTAATACACGCATATACTCATAGGTTCTGGCCTCAGACGGGAGTAGTCTTTATCCCCAGACTGTGGAAAGCAAGTAATGCGAATCCAAAGACGTAGCGACCAAGTAGCCTAACAAATTTCTTACTTAAAATCATGGAGCGCATTCAAACGAACTGCTCGAGTTCAAACAACATGGGTCTAATAACACAAACATATGGAATAAAATCGGAGTTGGCTTAAAGGTTGTAGAAAACACAAATTCGTTTGCTGCCACGGTATTGCTGTTGCTGCAACCAAATTGAGGTTGTAACTGAATTTAATTCCCACAACTTAACTTTGTTCCCACAACTCAAATTCGGTACAAACAACCTCTAACAGGTTGTGACAACCTTTAATGCGGTCGTTGCAATCTATATTTCGGATGTGATGGCATCTAATGTGGTTGTGACCAGGGTTCGTATTTGGTGGGTACTGAGTCTTAAAAAAAATTCTTCCATACGAATTGTACGTTTTTAGGAAAACCCCTAGGAACCCCCAAAAATTGCACTCACTGTAAAATGCGGTTGAGACAACCGAATTAGGTGTAACCTCATTCGAGGTTGACACAACCTCATCAGAGGTTGTTCGAACCTCATTAGAGGTTGTCACAGCTGAATTAGAGGTTGTTACAACCGAATTTAGGTATTTTCACAAATGAATTTTGAATTTTGTTTTAATTATTAACTGATGATTTACATTCCTGAATTCTTTTAAAAACCTTACAAAAGGAGAAAAAAAGTAATTTTTGTAGGGTAATCTTTGCGGTAATACATTTGATATACCTGCCACTTCTGACTTTTTTGAAGTCCCGAACACCACGGGTCATCGCAGCAATTCCGACTTGTAGTATCTGTTGGTTTACCTAAACAGTTTTATATACAGACGATTAAAAAATTTCAAAACAGTTGATATTTTATTGGACATTTTCAGCAAAAAAACCCGTTTTAGGACACACACCTTTGTTGCACACACCTTTATTAATAACCACAAAAAAATCTTGAATTAATTGAAAATTAATTCGGTTGTAGCAACAGAATTCATTACAAATTCGGTTACAGCAACCGAATTGGTGCCACATTCGGTTAATCCAACCAAACTTAGTACCAATTTCGGTTGTTGGATCCGAATTAATTCCAAATTGTAAAAAAAATTTGGTGACAAAACGAATATAGAATATAGATTCAGATTCAGATGACAGATAGATTAAATTTTCAGTTGTCACAACCGAATCAATTATGAAACGAGGTTGTTTCAACCGAATTTCAGTTGCGGGGACTAAATTCGGTCATAACGACCTCAATTAGGTTGTGGCAACCGACATTCGGTGGTAACAGTCGAATTTACGGTTGCTACAACCTCTTTTCAAACAATTAATTCTCTGGGTGTAGTTATTTTCCCGATACGACGCTCCGTTTCCGAAATATAGGGATAAGGACGTTTTAGCGATTTTTTATTCGAAGAATTTTAGTTTTAGCATTTTTTTTAAGGTGATGCCATGTTAAAGCCTCCAATGAAGGTAAAAAATATGACTGCGATTGGACGCACCGTTTCCGAGTTATAGCCATTTTTTTACTCTAGCGATTTTATTATTTTGGCGATTTTGCGAAGAAAAAAATTTTGAAAACAAAATTAATTGGACCACTTTATTAAAACCCTTAACTAACCGCCAAAAATTATTTTTTTTTCGATTCGACACTCTGTTTTAAATTGTACATCAAAAATGGGGATGAGTTACCCATTACCATGGGTAAAGGGTAATGAGTAATCTTCGTCGTGGGTAACTACCCATTACCTTCCCCATTACCCACAAGTGATGGGGAACTCTCCGCCGCTGTGGGTAGCTACCTACATGTAACCGTTCATTTACCATTCGCCTCGGCGATATCTGTGTTACACATGGGAGCGTAAATACTAACTCTGGTTGTGACAAGCTCTATATTCGGTTATGGCCAATTCTATTATTTTTTCTGACGCTGTGTGTGCCCAGAAACGGGTTATGAATCGAGGCACAAATATTTTGAATCCTCTTTCCCAACATAATCAAATATAACCTAAGTCTGGAACGCCACAAGGTGGGATTCTATGACTAGATCTCTAGGTCACAACCAGAAATAGCCTATTAAGTATTTTGGCCAACAAGAGATTCAAGCCCCTCTGATACGCAGGCAATGGGACGATACTTCTTAGGGGCAAAACCTAAAAGGTTACAAGGGTCGCAAGAGCACTTGAAATATCGTAAATCTGGGCACAACCTATAGGACTGGCTTCAAACCCGGACAAAGCGGAAATGTGTTTATTTATGAGGAAAATGCAGATAACGCTCACGTGGAGCATAACGTCTTTGGAAAGACTGTAAAGTTGTTCAACAGTGACAAATAATTAAGAGTATTCCAGAATCGGAAATTACTTTGGAAACACTCCGACGAGAATGTTTGGCCTCTGTGGCGTCATTGTAGAAGAGTTATAAGCTTATAATTGAGCCTCACCCTAAGATGGCACACTAGCTCCATACGAGCATGATAAGGCCAATTTTTACATACACGCGGAAAGAAAATGGCGACAGTAATATATTACAGGGACCATGTATATGTTAGCTACCATTGTTTTCGTTTTTTTGACGTAGAATACGTCTTACCTTACGGTATGAGGAGTCATGTCAGGTTTTTATTGTTGTAATCTTTATTTCATTGAATTTGAGGAAACGGCTAGATGAATTTTTTTTAAATTTTTTTTTGTAGGTAAATGAAGATGTTATCTTTCGTTTGATATACATTTTATATTGGTTGATATATTTCTAGTATTTTAATTTCTCAAATGAAAATTGTTTAAACACATACACTCAAACATATGTGTGGTGTTTGGTTGAGTGTTTTTGGTTGCTCAACATTGCTTAGGAACATGTATCTAGTAAAAAGTGAAACGAACAGCAAGCTAATGTTGCTTGGCAACATGTATCTAGTAAAAAGTGAAACAAACAGTAAACTAACGTAATGAAGCTTATTTGCGAAAGCTTCAATAAAGCTGTTGTAACATTAATTTTGAATTGTAAAGCGTAAAGCTTTCACACGACGCTCGAATGCTAATGCGAAGACTCGATAAGGTAAACCTTTTTTAATATTAGGGCGGCCCTCTCAACATTCGCAGAACTTATTTCAATAAAAATATTAATTAAAATACATAAATTAAATTAAGTTTAAAAAAATTGAACATAATATTTTTTTTTTAAACGGACTTGAATCAAATGCCGTTGGTAAATATAAAAATTACAGCAGACAGTTGTTCGAGGCCTTCGGCCACGGACTGTCCCTGCAGGCTGTGTCAGAGACACGGCCATTAAGTTTAACGTAGAATACGCCATCCGATAAGACAGAAAACATATATAACAATAAATGATAAATAATATAAGCAAATGAATTTATTGTTATATACATATGTTTTCTGTCTTATCGGATGGCGTATTCTACGTTAAACTTAATGGCCGTGTCTCTGACACAGCCTGCAGGGACAGTCCGTGGCCGAAGGCCTCGGACAACTGTCTGCTGTAATTTTTTTTACCCGTAGACTATGGGGGAGACCTTATATAAATCGAAATTTTGGGAATATCTAATAAATCTTGAAAATAGTCAAACCCCCTGGTATTTCCATTTCCTGACCTCAAGCCGAACTAAATAAACATAGTCAAAATAATGGTCAGCAATCAATATCATAATTATTAAACCGTCAAATATAGACAACTAAATGTATATGTTCCTAGCAAAAATATAATGTAGTAGTTCCAACGGCTCTACCCCTTTCAGTACTACCAACGAAGTACTATGTCGGATTTTCGGCATACAGGAATCCGACATTGCATTACAGATATTATGGTGTTTGTCCGAAGAAAAAGATTATCTGCCACTAATGCTGTATTGTTCGTTCACGTTCAATGTCTTCGATAGCTCGATAGTGAGATGCGCGGCCTGCAATCAAAAAGCTTGACCCCCGTAATTTGTATGGTATACTTTTAGGCAAATACAATTTGATTCCGAAAATTTTGTCAATAAATGTTCGTTCGTTGTACTTGCCACATTGAGCAATTTTTTTTAAATAATTGTTGTGCTGAAAGTTTGCAATTTTTGTGCTGAAAGTTCGCATTAAGGAACAGCATTTTTTCCACACAAACGTTCGAAATTGAAACTACCGCCGTCCTAGGTCGACACACTGTATAAAGGAATGGAGTAGGAATCTGATAATTGGTATAGTACATTGTTTTTGCTGGGAACCTACACGCTAAAAAATCTGATTTTAATTCTTTGGATGCAAATAAACACAATGATTATAAATTTATAATATATATATATGTGTTTGTGCACCAAATATAACTATGTGCTATAAATACAACTGTGTTTGTTGCACTATTTATACTCTATCAAGAGCATGAGTATAGAAGAGGGTTAAAGAGAGATTTATCACAGTCTATGTTGTATGTGTGTAACTGTATTTTGCAATATTCTTTCAGTCATTCATTAATAAATTTAAAAAATAAATTAAATATATTAAATTAAATTACCAATGAAATGAGAGTTTATTATTGTGGCTAGTTTATTCCGTTTTAGTTTCATGCATTCAGTCAATCTATCATCAAACATAGGATATCAGAAGCGCTTTGACGTTTTAGTAACTATGCCTTTACTAAGTGTTGTAGTGTTTGGCGACGTTGAATCTTTCTGAAACCAAAACCTGAGAGAGAACAAAGAAATAGGACGCAAAAGAATCTGCTGCTCTTTCATAATGAGCACTTAAATATACAACAACACTACACATACCTTTTACCTTAATATAAAAAAGACCCAATTCATAATATTTCGAAATCGAGGTTTTTACTGAATCTTGTTGAAACTAAGAAAACTAAGAAAGCTATACGAGTAAGTTACTTAAATAATTGTATTGTAAGTTGTAATTGTATTTTTATATTATGTCCATTTTTAACACGATTTTTTCTTCTTCCTTTCTTAAGGTATCGATGTGTTTCGCAAGATCGCAATATCTATGTGACAAATCCAATGTTACAATTATGCACTCTCTTCGAAGTTACAATATTGCACTCTCCTCAACTTTTAAAAATCCAGAAATGAATGTACGTGTGAGTGAACTGTTCTTGGAAGTATCAAAAGATTGTGTGATAAAGCTGCAGAGAAGAAAAATAACTCATTTTTATCACCAAAGAATCTAAAGGCTCGTCGAGAATTCGTCAAGGTCTACGAAAACTGGACTGAGGCTGACTGGAAGAAGGTAAAGTATTAAATTCGACACTTTTTAAATAATAAAAATACAACTACGCCTTGTGTTTAAGGTTTTATGGTCTGATGAGACTAAAGTCAATCGATTTGATTCGATTTGTGGGATAGAGGAAACGTAACTTGGGATGCGATTCCAGCAGAAATGACAACAGAATTTTGTAATAACATGCCTCGCCGCATACAAGCTCTGAAAAAAGCCAAAGGCTACTAGACAAAATATTGAATTAAGATTGGCATAACTTCAAAATATTTACTGTTCAGTTTGTATATATCAACATAGAATTAAATTTTTTTTTTGTTTTTATCCACGAGAGAACAATAAATGCATTTAGTTAATTTTTTTTAATGTTTTTAAACAAATATTTAAAATATTCACATTTATTTCCAAACTGTGTCAACCCTGTTACAGTTTTGCTAGTCATTGTATATTGAAATCAGAAAATAATTTGTTTCTAAATATTATTATATTATTATTAACCGCGTATTTGGGAGGGAATACACACACGCCTGCTTCCATGTAAGAGTATGAAGGTTTGGGAGGAAACACAGGAATGCTTCCAGGTAAGTATGTTGATGTTTGAGAAAGCATACACGTTTGATAATTACACATGATGATACAAGGATTTGCAAATGCATGAATGTTAGGAGTGTGTTCAAAACATATACATTGGTCCTGCAGAATGTGTTTGAGAGAATATGTTACAGAGGCGGCGAAACTGCCATGTATATATACACTTCGAAAACCAACAACTCCGGAATAAATCAAACCGAAATCCTTTCTTATTATTAAAATTATTTAAAAGATTAGTCAGAAGCTTTAACTGATTCTTTACACCTAACGAAAAAAAAATATGAGAAAAAAACACATCAGAGTACCTGTGAATGAACTTCATATCTAGAGTAATAACTTTTTAAAAAAACAAACAGATCAAACGCACGTCCAATAAAATGTTACTCAAAACAGCATTTCAAATACTCAGCCAGAAAGTATGCTATAGAAATCCACTGATCTATAGAAATACATTTATCTAAACTTTGATTGGGAAACTTGCATGGTCAGATACACATGATGGATATCATTGTATCCATATGACATCAGTGTTTACTTTTATTTTTATTCATCTCTTGAATTTGTCCCCAGACAAGTAGACCTCTTTATCATTTGTGACCCACAATTAAGGGATATGGACAACCTTCTCAGCAAGGCGTTCCAGATCGGGGAGTACAAGTGAAATATATAATTATTACATATTTACACATGATCTATGTCAATATCTTAATAACCTATTACACATTTGTCTTCATTTATAATACACTAAAGGATATTACAATCTTCCTAAGTAATAGTCTATACCACAAAATGTCTTACTATTCTCCACATGAACTCTTTGTCCTACAAAGAAAGAAAACCCCATAATCATGTGACGGGCTCCATTGGAAAACACTAATACTGTAACAAATCTCTTCTCTTTTGCCGGTCAAACCATTTTCAAAAAGTCACAGAATAGAAATAAACAAAAAGAAACTAAAACCATTAGCGTCAATTTGGTTTTCTGTAACTGTATGAGTTTTTGATACTACTCGTCACCGAAGAAAATAAACTAAAGATATTCAGAGAACCTTTACATATAAAAACTACATAAATCTATCTAACTCTGTGTGTGAGTGTATGACAAAAATAAAAGTTTTGTTTTCTTCCTCCTGCTTCACAACCAATACGAGGAGTATACGACATGAAAAAATTTAATGTGATAAGTATTTCTTTCCAAAGTCATTGACACATACGTCAAGAAATACAAATATTCCTAGCAGTACTACTTAGTCTCCAAAAGGTGCAAATATATGTACTACACACAAGGACACAATAGCGGACGTATACTATACTCACATGCAATTACATAGTCATCTCACATAAACAGATAGCACAAACACAGATAGCACATACAGAGCATATAAACAGATAGCACAAAAGGATATACAGGTCACAGTGGCTACAAAATATTACGATGCAGAACGAAACAATTACACTAGTAAAGGCAATTGCAGCTTTCTTCCACTTTGAGATACAAGCCTAAAATTATGCTTGTCATTTTCGCCCCCATAACTATGCAACATTTAACTGTGATACTTAAATCAGCACAAATCAATACTACTGAATTAACTGTTCAAAACCCACGATTTTTATGAGTAATGACGCTACTTAAACCTATTTAGAAAAAACCAATACACATATATAAGCTTTTCCCCTCACTGTGCGACCAAAGAAGCCACTGAATGGAAATACACAAAAAAAAACTTAACATTTTCCATACAATTGTAACAGAAAATTAATCTCTTTTGCGTTACAAATCCGTAAAGATATTGTTCGTTTGATAACAGCTTCGACGCCAGCAAAGTTGCAAAAGGAATGAAATGAAAACTTTGCTATTGAGAGTTGTTTACACTGGAATCACATTGGGGCCAATATTTGATGTATGGTTGTATGAATGTGTGTATTCTCTTGTGTGCGTGAAAGTATGCGGTTAGATTTCTTTAACGCACATACATGTGCGTTGCAGGATGTGTAATTGTTTGTTTCGAAAGTATTTAATTTGTGTGAGTGTCAGTTTTTTCCTTTATTTATTAGGCACTTCCATTCCCACATCCACACCAGCACAAATTTACGAAAAAAAATCGGAAAACCACATCATCCATTTTTGTGGGAATTTGTAAGAGGTCTGAGGTTTTTTTTTTTTTGTTTCACTGACACACATTCTTACATCTCAAGTTGATGCTGATGATGACGACGATTAGTTGATTGATTTTTTTCTAAGCAAATAGTAAATGACCTTTAGAACGCAGGGGCGTTGTTTCTTTTTCCTCTATAAACTGTTACATGCTATTGATATTTATGTTTTAAACGAAATTGAAAAATAAACTTAAGATTTCGCTGAAAATTCTGGTGTATACTTTAAAGATCAGACCATGTTATCAAACAGTGGTGCATACCTTAAGGTACAACAAAGATATTACAATTTCATTTAGAAAAAAGATGAATATTCGTAACAAGTTGAAGTCCATAAAAAAACTGCCAGAAAAAACTTAATTTTCTAAAATATTATTAGAATTTATAATAGAAATTACACCTAAATTTTTTCTCTAAAAACAACTAGATTTTCCATACAACGCACACTGGTCCAAAATGAAGTTTTTTTGGCATGTGTCAACTATTCGCAGAGTGGTCGCAAATTTTAAGAAACTCGGTCGGTTATGGACAGTGGGTTTCCTGTGCGTCAACGTACCGGTCGGTCTCTTGAAAACATTGCTGCTGTAAATGAGAGTGTTACCGAAAACCAGAAAACATCAATTCAACATCGTTCTCAAAAATGATATTACGTATTTTTGGAAGGCAATTTCGAAAAAAAACTAATTTTAGTTTTTTGCCGAAAGTAGTGAATTGAGGTCTATCACAATTCAAATTATATGAAATTAGATACCGAAGGTATGGCAAAAACTTAAAAAGGGAGACCGTACATGCGGTAACAAAAAAAAATTAAAATTGTTCTGCTTGAATTATTGAAATACTTCGTTAGCTAAAGTTTATTGATTTTTCGCGAGCTTTTATTTTAACGTCAATTGCTCGGGGACCACAACATTGGTATCCTCGAGAGAAAAACATGGATATATCACACTTTAAGTTGCGACTGTAAATTACGAACACATAACGAAAAATGTAAAAAGGTGACCCCTAAAATGTTTTTAAATTGCCTGCCAAAAATACGTCGTATTCGAAAATTTACGCGCACTTTTTTTTAGGTACGGCCTAATGTACATATCTGCAAGCATTGTTTTCATGAATTGAAGATCAGCTGCTTTTTTGTTTCCATGCTGTCTTTCACGTTATTGTTTTAGCGGTTTTCCACAAACAGAGCCACATTTGGGTCTCAAAAAGATATTCTATAGCCTATTAATCATGGTGCCTCAAACATGTTATATTGAATATCAAAAATAATGTATGTATTTGCGCACAAGTACAGTATATTTGTGACAAGCTACAAACACATTATAGTTGCATCCAAAAAACAAAAAAGTTAGATTTTTCAGCGCGTATTAAACAATAATCATTCGTGGTGCCAGCTTGCTTGGCTAACTGGGAAATATTAAACATTAAAAACTTTCTTTCAAAGTTTAGAGTCTTCAACTCAAATAGTAAGACATCTCCGAAATAAATTCGATAGAAATAGAGCGCCCTCAACGGAAAATATCGCCGCTGTAGCTGAAAGTGCACTGACAGAAAAATTCGGTTGAGACAGCCCAATTAGCCGTAACCGAATTTAGGAGTTATCACAACTTCACTAGAGGTTGACGGAACATCATTAGAGCTTGACACAACCTCATGAGAGGTTTTCTCAACCGAATTTAGATAGTGTCACAAATGAAACTTGAATTTTTTTAATTAACTAATGATTTTTTCCAGTATTCTATAAAAAACATTAGAAAGCAAGAAAGTAAAGTTATTTATATACGGTAATCTTTTTGAAGTCCCGTCCATCATGGGTCACCGCACCAGTTCTGGCGTGTTGTATCTGTTCATTTAGATTCTAAACCGTTTCGTGAACAGATGACTGCAGCATAAGTCAAACGACTGACCTTGAAAAGCTTCAAAACTCTTGATATCTGCTTGGACCTTTCTTAACAACCACAAAAAAAGTTGATATCGCTGCAACGAGAACAGTCTTTAAATTCTTTTACTATAATATTTATTTTTAGAATTTTAAACGTCAAGTTGTGGTAACCGAATTGAAAATGATATTCGGTTTTATCCACAGAATTCATGAGGAATTCAGTTACAGCAACCGAATTGACGCCGAATTCGATCGATGCAATAGACTTAAGGGTTAATTCGAATTGAAATCAAATTCGGTAGTGAACCCCGTATTGATGCCAAATTCTGTTGTTGCACCTTAATTGATGCCACACTCCCTCACTCCATTCGAATTTGGTACCAAGTTCGGTTGCTGCATCCGAATTAATTACAAATTTAGTTGTTCCAACTGAAATTTTAGAAAATCTGGTTGACAAAAGGAATATAATTCAAAATTCAATTGTCACAACCAAATCAATTATGTAACGTGGTAGCTTCAACGGAATTTCAGTTGTGAGGACTAAATTCGGTCGTGACAGCCTCAATTCGGTTGCGGCAACCGCAATTCGTTGGGAGAGACGAATTTATGGTTGCCACAACCTCTTTTCAGTCAATTGATTCTCTAGGTGTGTGATCGAAGACAACTCGCCACCGGTCGTAGCAGTTGAAAATTTATCGGACTTCTTGGCGCAGAATTTTGCATATAGATTGAATGTGGTACTGTAAATCAAATCGTGGAAGCCATTTGAACGATGTTGTGCTTCGTTCCAAAATTTCAATGATGAGCCTTGCCAATAAAATCACAATTTTCAAAAAAATGTCTATTAGTATTTTTTTTAACCAAAATATTCTATAAAGCTACGTTCAAGTCTACTGGGATTTCGCTGTATTCGCGATTTAATTTCAATAAACAGATGGTTTTTGTACCGTAAAACATATTCTTGGTTGCTAGAAATCTCGAAATCTTTGAAATAACGGTTTACCTTGCCGTCGCTTACGTTGTCTAGGACTTAAAAATAGTAAATTTTTTAAATAACGATATGATTGTTGTACTGGCTTTCGGACAACTTTATTGTGGTTCCAAGATTGTTGTGTTGTAAAATATCTTAAAATGCTTTGATTATGTGTGGAAATTGTTTTATTTTTGTTTACTCAAATTATTTGTATACCCTCATCCAAGCCAACAAATTGTGTTAAACAGTAAAACAAGAAACGTATATATTGCTGTTACGTACAGCATTATTATGTTGCATAGTTTCCGGCGTAAAGAGAACCCCCTTGAATTACCTTGTAAAGGGAGAGAGTAATGAAATGGATCATACTTTTTATATATTGCCCTAAATAATGTTCCAATTTTCTACTTACGACTTATGAACATATTAGACAATTTAGTCTTAACATAGGCTTACCTGAAAAGAAAGAAAATTTGAAAATGATTATTAAAAAAAATATAAAAATAGGTACTCTTTGGAAATTTTATTGGAATACAACAAGCAGTTAGGTACAATGGTTGGAACTAATCAAGTTACACTATCGGACGGTTGTTCTTAAGGAGAAAATAAATCACAGTTGTGTTACTATTATGAAAATATTTATTTAAAATGAAAATATATTCGAGCATTAGGTCAAAATTTTAAATTATTTTTATATTTCCATATTTCGCTACCCATTGGGTAGCACCGTCAGGAAAATATATAACAATTAGTTGATTTTCAATTATTAATTATGATTATTATCCTAGCGATGCAACCCAATGGGTAGCGAAATATTTAAGTACAAAAAGGGTTTAAAATTTTGACCTAAAATTGGAACATTTTATTTTAAATAAAATGCAATAAGGTCGAATAAATTATCACATAACGAAAACTTTTTGAAACTTAATTTGGACTTAACTTCAGTAGCGTAATGAAAGTGTAGAATGGCATGTACTGTACAAGTACTCTACAAATTGAGTAATATAAGTGGTTTAGTATCAAGTAGTATTAGTTAGTTAGCATAGTTTTAGGCTGTCAGGAATATAACGAAGAAAGGAAACGGTTTAAGACTTCACTAATTATAGAACATGCTAGAAAATACTAGGCTATTGTAGCTAATTGTAGATGGTCGTATAGAGGTTAGTGCGTTAGTAATATATATCGCACTGCTTTTAAGTTGAATTTTAATTCAAACTCTGTACTGCAAACACAGCTAAATAGAATTGTGAAGCGAAATATATCACATAAATAAAAAGATTTCAATATTCATAATTCTGGTCTCAAAAACAATAAAAAGCCAAAATTACAGTCAAAAGTAATAACACCAAAAATTAACAAATTTGTTGCCGATCTGACCCATGGGGATAGCGGGATCCATAAAACGCCTCCACATAGGGAAATTTAGCAACAGGCAATAGTGGGTACTCAAATGAAACGTATTTCTCTGAGGAATTAAACGGTTTATAACACAAAAATCGTAAAAGTACAAGGAACAAATAAAATATATTAAATTTCGATAACTCGATAACGAAGCAAGTTATCGACAAATTTTATTTAATATTTTCGACAGTCTACAAACAGAACGATAAATAAATAAATTGTTTCCCATTACATCCCATGAAGGTATTGGGGAGAGCTTCTCACAACCACTGACCTGTGCGCTTTTTAGTTTTCTGCTCACTGATTGGGACCTACAGTGTTACACCGGTTCCAACCGGTATTTTGAGAAGCTTTTTCATGGCTATACACTCGATAGTGTCGCCGTCACTATGCGAGGATCTTATGTACAAGAGGCGCGCGCACCAACCATTGTACCACCGACGGCAACAAGAAATACTGGTTCTTTAAAATATCTTTACATTTTTAAAGTATTTAAATTATTATAAATTATTTAAAATTTTTCGAAAATATATATTCCGATAACTCGATAACTACGTGAGTTATCAAAGAATATTATTTATTTTTTCCTCATATTTTGAGGTATTCTATAAAAAAAAGATCATCTAGTGGCACTTTTTTAAAATCGTCCTCGAGACCTGTCTTTGGACCTTGTGACCCCAGGAATCTGCCGACAAATTTCTTTAAATTTTTGCTGTTGCTATATTTTACTCCAATTTGAGCCTTTTTTAGATCCACTTGGTATTCGTCAATTTTGCCGAAAATTATATGGTTTTCGTGAAAACAAATACAACAAGCTAAAAACATAACTCCCAAATAGGAAATTAATACGAAACAATAATTCGAAACTTTTTTAAAACTTAAAATCGAAAAAGAGCAGGTTCATAAGCTTCCATACCTACACGCTGAAAAATAACGGTCCTACCAAACATATTGCAGGAACCATGTATATATTTGCAATAATTGTTTTCACGAATTTGAATTTGAATTGTTATGACCGATTTTGATTTCACGAATTTTAGGTCTTCTGTCACTTTGTTTCTTTGGTCTGTCACGTTTTTGTTTTAAGTAGTGTTCAACAAACAAAGCCACATTTTGGTTCAAAACCATAAACTATAACCTATTAATCATTTTGTCTGCAACATGAAAAATCTAATAGCAAACTTAATGTGTTTGGACGGAAGTATAATATATTTGCCACAAACTACAAACACGTTATATTTGCATTCAAACGACAAAAAAGACAGATCTCTCAGTGTGCCGATAGTGAAGTAGTAAGACAAGGACATGCTCTTAAAATAGACTGGTATCAAAATCCTACATCATCGAGATGGTTACTAAATTGTAGGTCCAAACACATCAGAACAATTATTATGAACACATCTAGAAATATTAAAAGGAGAGTATAACACGCAGAAAAATCTGTATCTTTGTTGTTGTTTGGATGCAAATATAACGTGTTTGTAGCTTGTCGCAAATATACTATATTTGTGCCCAAACACATTGTGTTGGCTATTCAATATAACATGTTTGAGACACAGAGTCCGCGTGATTTAATGTGGTTCTCGACGTGAAGTCCTTAACCATAGGTGAGCACCGCCCCACCAAGAACATGTTTGATACGACTGTTAGCGCCGCCCGTGAGATATCCGTGCTACCCCTCATAGAGGGGCAGCCAAGAGATCAGGAATAGGAAGCCTTACACCATTGGTATACACGATTACGTAGGAGAACAAACGCCCCGTATTCGCATATCCGCCAGCGCGACTTCTTTCTTCCGTCCACGAGCTACCAATTGAGCAAACTCTATGTACATGAGCTACTCCTCCTTGGTAAAGAGTGAGGTACTATCCAAACATCTTCCGTGATAAGGGCCACGGATCCCATATTTCGAGGATATGCACCTGCCTAGCATACTTCGTTACAAGTAACTGATATACAAGGCAACTACATAGCCTCTACCAGCGATTTTGGTGGCAACCACAGCCAGCACGATCTCCCACAAGGGGGCCAACACCACCCTTGCTACCAGATAGGCATACTCTCTGGTCCGAGTTTCGCAGTGAAGCTGCTTCCAGTTTTTACTTTGTACTAAGTAGGGGACTGGTCACCCCCGGCGACAAAAGCATCAATCGTGAAACAATTCTACAATATCAACACCAACAACAACATCACGTGCCATTGCCATTTAAATGCTAAGATTGCAATTTAAACGGTCTAATAACTACTCACACTCCACTCACCACCGGATCTGGTGACACACATGCCGACTAAATCCCTAAAAGCCCCGTAAAGGGGACACTCGCACAAAACATGGATCCAATCTTCGATTGGCGCTTCGCAATCACACGACTCCCGATCCGCAAGTCTCATTCTGTGCAAGAATGCATTTAACGACCCGTGACCTGTCAGTATGAAACCAAGGCTTAGGTTGAAGCTAAACTCAGGGTTCTTCCCGACGAATTCTACATCCGGTATAAATCTATTCGTTACTCGACCGTTGGTACTGGAATTCCAACGGCCCTGCCACTCAGATGTGACTAACGCATCTAACCGAGCCCGCCGCTCACTTCTACTCATGCTCTCTGCTCCAACTATGAGCCAATCTGACTCACCCAGTGCGTACCCCCTCTTGATTTTGAAGTCCATGCTACGACGCATCACCTCTAGATCAAGAGGAGTGGCACCCATCAAAACTTGCAGAGCCTCAGTAGACACCGTACGATACTGGCATACATGCCAATAACATTACTCTCTGAACAGAGAATAATCGACGTTGCCCGAAGACGCTTCTCGAAGTTTCGCACCAAACAGAAGACCCAAATGTTGCCATGGCAACAAAAAGGCCCCTGTACACGGTCCTGACTGCTTGACGACTCAGACCCCACTCACTCCTCATAACACGCCTAACCTTTCCTACAACGCTCGTCAGTTTCTCGCGAAGTCTCCCTATATGAGGCAAAAAGTTCATCCTTTCTCCCATGGTGACTCCGACGTACTTCACCTCCGTGGAGTAACGGATTGGGCCACCACCATTCAAACGCACGATTGGAAAATGGGACTTGAAACTACCCTTCAGCAACATGGTCACTGTCTTTTCCACCGACAAACTAACTCCTACACGCTCGCCCCACCGAGTGATAATACTCATCATAGCCGCGGATAGCTGTTCCAACTCGGAACGAGAACTACCCTCGACCATAATAAGCAAGTCATCAGCGTACGCACATATCTTGCATTCGGCCTCAAGCTCATGCAAAAGCGAATCCATCATCAGATTCCACACAAACGGTCCACAAATGGAACCCTGTGGAAATCCTCGGACCACATCAACACACTCAGACTATAACTGCTTTTCTGCCAGAGAAGTAACTTCTCCAGAGTACTACTTCCTGACACCCTAGCCCCGCTAGTCTTTCTTCCGCGCTCGCCCAACTCAGATAATCAAACGCACCTTTAAAGTCGATGAAAACACCCAGAAGATACTTCTGAGTACACTCTACAACAGTTCTCCTCACGTGCGCCCAGGCATCTTCAACACTTCGGCCCCTTACAAAGCCGAACTGCCAACGGCACATGCTGTCAGCGACTCTCTCATTCAGTCTCTGCACCAGAATCCTCTCCAGTACTTTTCCAAATACTGGTAAGAGACTGATACCCCGATAAGAACGAGGATTACTCCTGTCCTTATCGATTGACTTCAAGAGTACAATGACACGGGCTACCTTCCACTCGCGTGGAAAATATCCCTCATGTACACACCGCCCATACAAAGCCGCTAGGTATTCCGGAATAGCCTTCCAGACGCTTTTACACATCTCTCCAGCTATTCCATCCATACCAGGTGACTTTCGCGACTTAACCAACGCCATGCTTTCTGCGATCTCTGATCTTTCAGGCTGGGGTGCAACAGTCTCAACTTCCCCAGAAGAAGAAGAAGAGGCCACTGAGACACAATGAACAATAGGTTACAATATATGTTTTTGAGAGCCAAATGTTGTTATTTTGTTTTGTTGAAAACCACGACAAACAAATGCGACACCGCCAGCAAAGACGCAAAAAAAGCTTTCAAATATGTACATGTTTCCTGCAATATGTTGCTGGGGCCGATATTTTTCAGCGTTTACGGGTAAATGACATCCAGTTTCATGGGATGAATAAAAAGAAAATACGGAGAATACTTCCCAAGTAAATAAATAATTATAAATAAATAATTTAAAATATAAATAATTTCCCAAGGGCGAAGATTGAAGATTTGATTTTTCGAGCCGAGAGTGCACAAAGGACAATTAATGTTAACACGTCCGAATTGAAAATATATAAATCGAGGACATATTCCTGAACTATCTTAGACGATGAAACACTAGGAAATATAAGATAAGGGACAATATGAATTGGCCCTAAAATCTCATCAAACGGTAAATTACAGCCGGAATAAATCGTACGGTGAATTTTAGCCGAACTAAATCGAAAATTTACGAAGAGGACAAAGCCATTGTGGTGTACAAAATAACATGTAATGGGGACAAGTCCAACATATGCCAGAAAGTATATGTTAGCACAACTATTAATAAACTGAAGACAAGAATAAATAAATTGTTTCCCATTACATCCCATGAAGGGACTGGGGAGAACTTCTCACAATCACTGAGCTGTGCGCTTTCCAGTTTTCACTCACTGATTGGGACCTACAGTTTTACACCGATCCCGAACGGTAATTTGAGAAGCTTTTTCATGGCTAGATACTCGATAGTGTCGCCGTCACTATGCGAGGTGACCGCCGCCGAAAGAAAATTTGAAGGTGGTCAGAGCAGGGTTCAAATCCACGATCTCATGTACAAGAGCCGCGCACACTAACCATTGCACCACCGACGGCCACAAGAATATCTTCTCATAAATCGGACCAAATGGCACACTCTAAGCCTTTGGAGCAAAACAAAAACTCAAACCCTGGCCCACTGTATTTTAACTGGACATAGACCAAACTTTGACGAAGTGGAAGTTCTTGTGTAAGAGAAAAAATACTCTCGACGTCTCTTTCAAGAAACGTGACACATAGCTGACGTTCCAACAACGAAATAGCTTAACTTAACTTTAAACGTGGTCGCAAGTGTATAGACACGCAACTGAAAAATGTTGAGGAAATTTTAAAAACAGTTGGCATAAGCTTGTGGAAAAGTTTGAACGCATTTGATGTTATCTCGCAATGGAACTACAACTTTTAGTCTGTTTATAAGAAAGCATAAATATTTTGTGGTTTTTGTTCTTAATATGTTACTAATGTATAAAATACTCAAAGTTTTTCTTGTCTTAGATCCTTGAAAATTACCAACGGAGTTGCTCGAAATATTGGAATTAATAATAAAATCATTGCTGTCGGTGGTACAATCGTTGGAGTGCACGGCTCTTGTACATGACAAACATGAGAACGTGGTTCCGAGCCCTGCTCTGACCACCTTAGATTTCTTTCGACGACGGTCACCACGTTTAGTGACGGCAACAATATCGAGTAATTAGTCATTAAAAGAGATTCTCAAAAAAAACTGCTTCGACCCAGTGTAAAACTGTAGGTAGTTAACTGTAGTCAGTGAATATAGAACTAAAAAGTGGTCGCTCTTCAAGTTTTGAGTAAACTTATAATAATTAGGACACATATGTAGCAATATCTTCCCGATCGCACTGCCAGGGTATATAGCTTCAAATATTTGATCCATAAAACCAACTAACAACGTGTCGTTACAGTTATACACAAGTAAGTATTCCAACTCCTACTCATATCGTTTTTTTCTTCTCCTCGCTTTTACAGCACCTTTCATAGCAGTTGCAGTTCATTGAAATAACTGCTTTAAGAAAATCACCCACAACATCTCTCTTTCTTTGAATGCCAACAACCACTGCATACCACTTTCGCTACACGTACAGAAAACCTTTTACACCTCCTAAAAGTATACAACATAAGAGTATGCAACCCAACCCCATAACAACGCAACACAAAGTATGCTCGTAATACAAGATCTCTCTCTACGATTTTTACACAGAATTTCCATGTACTTTCAGAAACGTTAAGAATTTTTGTTGATATATTTTTTTTGTTCTTTTTTTAAGATTTTTATGAGCATTTTTTGTGTGCGGGAGCAATAACAACAACAACAACAGAATTAATTAAAATGGCATAAATATTTTAACAACCATACAAGTGGAGTAGTAAAAAAAAACCTGAAACTGAAGCTGCACAATGCAACCAGAGAACAGGACGACAACAATGAAAAAGTTGTAGTGGTAGTAAAGGAAGAAGCTAACAAATAATTCGCTGCAAGACATGTAGGATGTAACATTAACTACTCTCATTCATACACAAACGCAGTGATTAACACAAACACAACTGTATAAATAGGAAGAGCTACGCATACTAGGATATAATAATACATTTGTTGAGATTGTTTTCTGTTCTGTTGCGAAACAACTCTGTAAAGATTCTTCCTGTATTTTCTTTGCTTTTCTCTTTTGAATATTGAAAATTCTTATTTGTATGGGAATGTGTTTGAGTTTGTGTGAGTGCAGATCTGCGCCATTTTTGTGGCGCCCTACAACTTTAAATACTTTATATTCTGATATACAAAGAACAAATCTTTTTTTTGCAATGCTGAAAAGTTTGGAAAAAAAGCTCTGTAATTTGCCACAAGTATCTGGTAGGAGGGTGGTATAATGTGTGGGTTACAATAAAAAAAGGATAATTAAATTAAAAGGATAATTACATATTTTATTTAAAAATCCATATTAGCGTCGAGACATAATGATTATAAGTGGCAATTTAATAGAATACGGAGAACTTCGATATCCCTCCCCAAAAATGAACAAAAGTCACCCAATTTATATTGCGAACCTATGAACGACGCAACTAAAGCCTAATACCGCAAATGGGCATACAAGATAAATGCAGCCTATTGCAATCAAGAGCCCATTGATTGTGCGCATGCTGGAGCGCAGTGCTAACGTGGTAGTTTTAAGAAATAGTTATTACACAATGTCCAAGATAAATTAATGGCTGCACGACAGAAAATGTAGCGCATCTGCTACAGAAGAAACCACAGTACACTTGGTAATGCTCAAGTCACTTGCAACGTAGTACGTGCCAGTAGTAAAGACTATCTCAGTAAGATTGCACTTTTTCATTTTAAGACAAAAACATATATTTTTTGAGATAGTTGTGATTTATTTATTGGATTGTAAAGAAGACATGTTGCGATTAAATGTGGAATAAAATATCCGTCAAATGGCCCCCACGGCTCTGATGACAGGCCGTTATTCTTCTAATGGAATTTTCCATGGCTTTTTTTCCATGCACAGCGTTAAATCGCATGATCTTGGTGGACAGTTGACATCAGAACTTCTTGAGATAATTTGTTCTGGAAATCGTTGCTGCAATAAATCGATTGTTTCATGTGTGTGGTGTGGCAGGTGCCGCCGATATGTCGCACAGTGGGATTTTGGTGTTAAAACCCCTATTTTTCGACCACTGAATTCAAAAATCTAATGATGCAGTTTTGTTGGGGAATGTTTAAATATGAAATGTGCATTTATGGTATTTTAGAAAAATATTATTTTTTATTTGAAAAATTTAAGTAAAGTCCCTGCAATGGTTCTAAGCAAGAAATGACTTACATTTTCATGCAATTCAGTGGTCCATATATGTATAATTTTCTTGATAGTACCACTTGACTTTAATATATTTGAAAGATATAGTATTTCTCCATAAACTGAAAAAAAATTATGGGGATATCATAATCCGTTAAGAAGATATGCCGAAATGTGTACGCCTCTAAAAATTAAACTATTTTTTATTTTCAATGGAATCAAAATAATGTAGCTCCACTTGCCTCCAAGCTGTTCTTTTAATAAAAGGTTAAAATATCTTCATTCGATTAAAACCACTAATAGTTTGCGATAATTTGTGGTACTGGAAGAAAACTATAAATTTCTGGTAAAAGTCACAAATTTTTTGCAAAAAAAGTATTGCCTACTTTTAGGCCAGCTATTTATTCCATATTGAATAAAATTTATTCACAATTATTCACAACAAAAAAAATTGAGATAAATAAAAACAAAACCATATGATGTTTAGGATTAGCAAATGAGAAAATAAAAAACAAAGCCATATGATTTGTGGGATGAGCAAATGAATATTTTATCATTTTTTAGTGAACAAAAGGCAGAATAACAAAAAGACATCATGGATGCAGCAATTCTGACTATTGGTATGCTAAGTGACTACAGGAAGTATAGGTTAATGTTTGCTAAGAAATGCAGTAGAGTTTCATCAGACCCTTTAATAACCATCTTAAGGCATGAGCGATCCAAACTGGATTTGGAATGGGATGCTGTGGTCAAAGAAATGATAGACGAAGAATATATAAAGTTTTTTGTGGAATGATAAATAAGATATTAAAAAAAATCTTATCTATATTTTGTAAGGGTTTTTGATAAAATTCTAGTTTTTTCTTAGTATAGTCAATATAATGCTCGGTGCCAACTTTCAATGATCTAAGACCACTCCTTATATCGGGGTTTTCAATAAGAGCGCTACAAAAGTTTTTTTAAATAAAACAAAACGGGTTTTAGATACCAATGAAATTCTTTATTCCTGTGAAAGTACGTTCGATGCCATTATGTATGGAACTCGATTTCTTTTGCATGGCCACCACGGGCACGCTTGCAGAAGTCCAGACGCTGAACCCAATTTTCGACGGGTTTCAAGCATAAATCGGCCGATACTGCTGCAATTTCACGTTCGATATTCGCACGAAGTTCATCAATCGTCGCTGGCTTGTTGGCATAGACCATAGACTTAACGTAGCCCCATAGGAAATAATCTAACGGCGTCAAATCGCACGACCGAGGCGGCCAATCGACTGGGCCATTTCGTGAGATAACACGTTCACGAAACTTGGTTTCCAATAAATTGATTGTGGCATTCGCTGTGTGGCTAGTGGCGCCGTCCTGTTGGAACCACATGTCCTCCAAGTCCATATTATCCAATTGGGGCCAAAAAT
The DNA here is from genome assembly GCA_963931995.1 of Phaonia tiefii. Taxonomy (NCBI): domain Eukaryota; kingdom Metazoa; phylum Arthropoda; class Insecta; order Diptera; family Muscidae; genus Phaonia; species Phaonia tiefii. Next base: position 222,061,491 of record OZ008370.1, on the reverse strand, counting down.
ATTCGGTTATCATTGAACGGTAGCGATTCGCATTCACAGTAATGTGCCGGTCTTGATCATCACGGTAGAAGTGCGGCCCAATGACGCCGCCGGCCCATAAACCGCACCAAACAGTAATTTGTTCGGGATGCAATGATGACTCATGGATTTCGTGTGGATTTCTGTCTGACCAATAACGCATATTTTGCTTATTGACGAAGCCATTCAGCCAGAAATGAGCCTCATCGCTGATTGTTGAGGCCTCTTAAAGTTGGCCTCTTAAAGTTGAGGCCACTGACTCTTATTGAAGAGAAATGTCAAAAGAGCGGGAAAAAATATGGCGTCGTTTGCTGTCCATAACGATTTACTTTTGTAGCGTCTCTGTTGAAAACCCCTTTAGTTATTGCACAAAAATGTATGAAGCCATCCCACTGTGTGTCGTCCAGATCCATGCCGTCCAGTTGAGGTCACAAGAACTCCGTTATCATGTTCCTGTAACGAATACCATTCAGTCGAAACTAAGGCCCAATCACGCCGGCTGACCAAAATCCGCACCACACAGTTGCTCGTTGTGGGTGCATTTGTTTCTCGTAGATTGCATGACGATTTTCTGAGCCAAAAAACCGACAATTTTGTGTCTGCACGAAGCCATTCAGATGGAAATGCGCTTCATCCGAGAAGATGAATTTTTTTGAAAAATTGGCATTGACTTCACTATGCTCCATTACCCATTGATCGAATTGCCGGCTCTTTCCATAGTCTGCTGGTTTGAGAACCTGAGTAAGCTGATTTTTGTACGCATGAAGGTGGAGGTCACTAAGTTAGGTGGTCGCCGTCGAAAGAATTATAAGGTACTTAGAGCAAGAACTGAACCGGTCGGAGAAAACGCACAGTTGATGGTCGTAAAAGAAGAATACATACATGTAAACTGGACACTCAACAAGCAATATATAGGGACGTAAGGACTTTATACACATTGGCTGCAGAAAAACTCACATTATAAACATCCTTCAAAGAGGACTAAAACAAATGTTTGTTACTCAATGAAAGCGAGAACAGAACCGACATTAACCAACTTAAAAGTCATGCAAATTTAAGTCATTGAAGGTCAGTGATCAAACGACGACTTTAGAGGATTTAAGATTTTACTAATTCCATTTACGGAACACAGTTCACAACTCTAAAGGCTTTTGAGAAAGAACCTACACACGCTGACAAACGGCCCCAGCAATACTCTTATTGCAGGAACCAAGTATATGCTTGCAAGCATTGTTTTTATGAATTGAAGATCTGCAACTTTTTTGTTTCTTTATTGTCTGTCAACAGTCTGTTCTCGGCGGTTTTCAACAAACAAAGCCATACCTAATAATTGTATCTCAACATGTGTCTACAACATGTAATATAGAATAGCAAACACAATGTGTTTGGATACAACTATACTATATTTGCGATAAGCTACAAACATCCAAACAACAAAGAAAGTCAGACATTTTTAGTTTGTATGACTTTAACATAATTGCTTAAGATCATTTAAATCCACAATAGACCACAAATATTTATTCACCTCACTTATCCCATCTTAGCCCTCTAACAGGCAAGACCGTCAAAAGACGGTCTTCAGTTTTTGGGCTCCAATGCAATATTATAATTCCCCCCAAAATCAAAGTAGTAAAAACTCCAGTCTGGCAACTCTACTTGACATTTTGGCGCATTCCCCAACACATTCTGACAAGTTGTTCGTCAGCTGTGTTCAATCAAAAGTGAGAAGTCAACAAATACGTAGCAAAAATTATTTTGTAAATTTGACTTTTAACAATTAAAAAAAAAACAATTTAGAATAAAGTGATCGTCTTCATAATTTTACCGTAAGTATCTTCGACGGTATATTTGGGGTTTATAATACATTTAAAGTGAAAAAAATAGTAAACTGTGCATGCGAAACGAAAAAGTGAAGACCGTCTTTAGAAGGTCTTGCCGGTTTGTGCGTAAAAAATGTACGTGTTTGTTTCAGTGTTTTCCATAGCTTTTGTTTATTTAAATACTATTGTTTCCCTGTTCTGCTATTATTTTCACCGTTTTATTGGATCTTCGTGGTAAAGATGGATCATACAAAACGTGCATATAGGAAAAAAATTAATTTGGGGGTAATGTCTGATGAAGAATTGATGGAGTTCATCGACTCTGTGGAAAGCGAAGATCAATCGTTTGATAGTGATGACAGTATTCCTGATGCAACTTATGTTTTCGATAATATCGAGCCCGATGCATTGCCAGAGGATGATCAGATCATAGCAGATTGCATACCCAATATGGATGCAGCTGAGACCACCGATGCATTTCTAAAGGACATACATTTATCAATGGATATCACATCGGCTCCTTCAACTTCAGCATCCTTCACATCCAAAAGAGCCCGATCTCCATTGCCAACAGCTGAAGCTACTGAACCATCAGTTCAACCTAATCCTGGCGGCTTCGTTGGAGGTATGCACTTTTTAGCTTATTTCATAAATAATTTAAATTATCATTGTCCCTAAAATTTACAGCTTTAAATGCAATATCTAAAGACTCGAAAGAGCTGTCCAAACTGATCTGACGCAAACGCTCCATGTGCTTACATGTAAATGAGGTAGCATTTCGAGGCGATTCGTCCCTTCCGTTTGCATGCCGAGAAAGCAAACACTTCCAACAACGATTCCGATGAGCAACTGCAGCTTCTACAGCTTCCAGATTTTCGTGAGGAAATAGCTGCTGGACTTGTTTCTTTAAAAAACAAACGATCTGCAGGACGACCGTCATCTGCTCAAAATGACAGTAGACCAATATCACCACAGCCTGGCATATCAGGTGTTGGGAAAAGAGCTGTTCATCAAGTTGCTGATGTACTGTTCGATGGTGTCGATCATTTTCCCATTTGGGTGGATAGAAAAGAAAAAATTAGTAAGAAATCCGACACACAAGTAGTTTGTTCCAAATGCCATCTGCATTTATGCGGTCAGATTGATAAAAATTGTTTCTGGGACTATCATCATCGAAAATAATATGTATTACAACTTTTTTTGCTTCCTTTTCTCAATAAACATGTCTTATAGATAAAGTTTACCTGTAATGTTTTTTTACACCGAATCCGGCAAGACCGTCTAAAAACGGTCTTCACTATTTCTCACCTGACGTCCGTTTACCTTAAGATTTTGTCATGAAAATTGAAACTTAAGCTTCTTTTGACTACATCTACATAAAAAAAAATTATTGGCCTCATGCGATCATTTTTACGGTCTTGCCTGTTAGAGGGTTAAGCCGTATTACCTCTGGTTCTTTCCAAATAATTCGGCAGCATCGTTGGACTTCAGTCTCAATAGACGAGAAATAATCACAATAAATGCTATCATGTCCTAATCCTATTAAACCTATTACCTTTGGGCCTTTCCGAATGATGCGATTTTTGAGCTCCAGAATATATGTGTTTGCTTATCGATGGCTTAATTGTAAGACCCAAATCTCTCTCCTTCGACTCAGTTATTCAATTTTGGAAACAGGAAATGGTTAGAAAATCTTCGATATTTTACTGAGGGAACCACTTGTAGACCAATTAAAGACATTTATCTATGGTGACAAGTGCATTGTCTTCTCGGGAGAGCAAATATTTTCTGGTCCAAGTTGTGTTGGATTTTCTTCAAACTATCTTTGAAACGGTCCAATAACTTACGATAATATACGACATGGACTGTTCTGAAACACTTTTGCAAATTCTGGTATATTAATATTGGGGCCATTTAAGAGCAAACGCGGGACCCATCTTGGGAAACATTAATAATACCAAAATAATCAAGTGGGTGCATACATGGGGCGAATTAATTATATGACAATTTTAATTTGTTGTTTAATTTGAATTACCTTTCGAAATGCAAATTCAAAAAAATGTCAATACCCTTGGCAATTGTACTTATTTTCAGAGCAATTCCTTCATAGCTGGCACTTTTGGTTTTCAAATATTTTATACAGTACAGGTTTATGAATTTGATAGTCCTACGAGGCAATACCTATCGAAGCCACAAACCTATACATTTAAAATACTTAAAAAACAGAACTGCCAGCAGTCAAAAAAAGTCAAAATATCAAAAGCATTGCCATATTTCATTACAATTGGCATCCGATTCCACAACCACCATTTACATTTACCAAATGCAATTTCAAAAATTTTTAATTTCCATTGCGAACAATGGTAATTCTTTTGCATTTGTATTAGATAAAGTAATGCAAAGTAAAATCCAGTGCAAATTAAAAAACCCATGTGTGCAAATTATATAAACAGGATATAGTATACAACTTAAAATCATCTGATAATTTCGCAGATTAAACAAGATGATGGCTTCTCAAATTGATAATCTAGGAAAACGTTTAGTTCTAATCCGGAAGAGTTCAGTGATTGAGATAAGTGTCAAATTATAGCTATTGGTATCTATCGTCGTTATTTAATACCCGCATTTCCGAAAAATCTTCAGAATTTAGAATACACGCCCAAGAACTTATGAAAAGTTTGTATCGGTGGGAGAAGCTGCGTCCAAGGTTGTAAACAGAAAAATATAAGTGATTGGAACTATAATCGAATTATAGCCACTGTTATAATTTTTCCTTGTTTAATATCCTCATCCAAAAAAATTTCGGACTATGGAATTCTTCCAAGAGCTTATCACATCTTTGCTTCGGATGTACAAGATGTGTCCATGGTAGTCAGCAGGAAAAATTTTGGTGATGGGGTCATACATAGATGCTATTTGTATTTTCAACATAAAGAAAATTCTAGAGAACTTAACTTCAATTGAGCAATTTGTTTGAGAACATTTAAATTACCGAATATTATTATTGGAACCAAGTCCCTTATCGCACGTTCCGGGATGGGGGCTAAATGAAAAAAAAATTAAACAACTTTTTTAACACTATTATGCTAACACAATAGGAGAATAGGAGAATTGTGCTTGCAAATCATAGAGCGTAGAGCAATCAAAATACGCTCTCGCTCTCTTGAGTTATCTTTACAATGAGTTTATCATTTTCAAAACAAGTGAGCGAAAGCAATCAAGCAATCTTCTCTTCTATAAACTCCTCATTAGTTTCACTCATTCAATACATCGCTTTGATAAGTTAAAATGGCGACCGCTTGTTTGAATAGAATTTTTCAATTGACTAACTCATTGTACGCTCATTGAAGCAAAAAAGGAGCGCTCATTTCACGAAAATGATCGATTGAATTTTACTTATCAATCATAAATAAGCAAATGTAAACATATGTATAATGTTGATTTTTCAAGTGCCGTCGTTTCGTTGAACACAGAAATGAATTGTGTTGCTTGGAAAATATGCATTGATATTTAGGTAGTATGTAAGGAAATTATTATTATTTTTGAAATAATAATACTGTTAACACATTGAATCATTTATTTTTATTTTTTTTATATTAAAAATAACATTTAATAAACCTAAATTATAAAACTAACAGTTAACTCAAACATACATATGTAATTCCTGTAAACCAAATCAGTTATGAACAACAACAAATTCACTGAATTTTGTAAATCATACTCAAATGAAAAATGAGATACTATTGGTGTTGCCTACTGCTGCTCTGATATTCTTATTAAACAGGAGCATTCAAAACTTAGCTTTGTTGTTGTAAAGAGTTTATCATCGCAATAACTTTTGAGTGAGAAATATCAAAGCATTGAAAGCAATGAGTACTCTTTTGTTGAGTGCTTTCGAAAGCGTATTCAACGAGCGATGACGTTCTAGAGCATTAACAAACGAGCGCTTATTTCTTTTTACGTCGAAAATGATAACACAAAATTGAGTCGCTCGCAAATAGAGTTGTATTTGAGGAGAAGAGCAAAATAATACTTCTCAATGATAAGTATTTACGAACTCTGTTGCAAATAGATGCTATTTTGGGCTCAGCAAGCAGTTTAGGCACAAAGCCCTCTCTCGACGGACAAAAGTTCAGCTATATCAGACTCTCATTTTACCTGTCTTGACATATGGCACCGAAACTTGGGTCATATGGCTAGCGGATGAAACACACCTGGGAGTATACGAGAGAAAAAATCTCCGTAAAATATATGGTCCTGATAGAGAAAACGGCGAGTACCGACGTCGCTGGAATCCAGAGCTATATAATCTATATTCTGACGAGGACATCGCTATGCGAATCAAATTAGGCCAATTGCGTTGGCTAGGCCATGGTATCAGAATGGATGAAGATGAGCCAGCGCGATATGTTTTCGATAACGTACCCGAAGGAAGCAGGAATAGAGGATGACCTAGACTCCGCTGGAAAGACCAGGCAGAAGAATCCCTCCGTATACTTAGTGTTACCAACTGGCGAGAAAAGGCCAAGGATAGAGCCAGTTGGAAGAATATGTTGAAATGTGTTTATTAACATGTGTAAGACATCTGACCTCATGATGTTGTAAAATAGTCAATAAAAGTAAGTCAAGTAATGCTACATCCCATTATTTTCAACTATATTGCTTACTTTTGATTTGGTTTGTGTCTAGACTAACATATGTTGGGAAATTTCTTGTTTAATGGGAAGTTCTCTAGCTGGAGTCGGTAACCAATCTTTAGCATATATTGTAGTTGTGAACCCAATAAAAAGCAAATTTAGAATAGCCAAAGTGAAAGAAGTTTAAGAAAAAAAACATTTGCTTAAATAAGTGCCTTTTCTTAAACAAATTACCTTTTCTCAAAAAAACCCTTATCTTAAAGAAGTACCTTTGCTTTAAATAAGTAAATTTTCCTACAAAAAGTACCTCTTTTTAAAAAAGGAAGTTCTTTTAAAATAAGTACCTTTTCTTAAAAAAGTAAATTTTCTTACAAGAAATTATCTTTTCTTAAAAAACAACGTTTTCTTTAAAGAGTACCTTTTTTGTGAAACAAAATAACTTTTCTTGAGATAAGTACCCGCTCTCAAAAATTTACCTATTCTTGAAAGAAGAACTAATTCTACAAAAAACGTTTCTTAAAAAAAACCCCTTTTCGTAAAAAAATACCATCTCTTAAAAAAAATACTTTTTCTTCCAAATATTCCATTTCTTAAAATCACCTTTTCTTAAAAATAAAACTCCTTTTGAAAACTATATATATATTAATAGAGATATAGAATGGTTTCGAGCTTGATGAATAAAATTAAAAAGTACCAATAAAAAAGACCGAATAAATAAAAATCATCCCTAATGAATTTGTATAACGTGGAGCACGACGAAACTGCATGCAATTGTTATTGCATGTACAATATTTTGTTGTCTTTTAGGCAATAACAAGAAACATTTCTAATGGGAACCGAAGGTTTTCTGGAGATGGAAAGAAGTTTCTGCAAATTTTTCTTGTGCATTTTGCTTGCGATATTTTTCGAATAATTGCATAATGCTGAATTCTCAATCCGAATGAGATTACATTTGCATTTAGTTTGATGAATTGTTCAATAACATTATTCCAAAAAACCGCTGATGAATATCTGTGGCTAGATCTGAAATAGCTATACGGTTTGCAAGGAATCATAGAAATACATTTGCAAAAATCCTTTTGCAAACTATATTTCTATTAAAAGAGATATAGAATGGCCTCGAGAATAAGTACATTCCGAAAATAAGTACATTTTCTTAAAAATATACCTTTTCCTATAAAGAGTACCACTTCTTTAAAAAGTACCAGTTCTTAAAAAAAGTACTTCCTTGTAAAAAAAAATCATACTCTTATGGGATTTTCTTACAAAAAGTACTTCTTCTTAAAAATTGTATCTTATCTTAAAAAAACATTAGCTTTCAATATAAGAAGCACGTACCTCTCTTTAAAAAAGGACCTTTTCGGGAATTTATAATACATATTCATCAGGGATGATCTTTTTTATTCGGCCTTTATATTGGTACTTTTTCATATTATTGTTCAAACCGTAAAGCTATTTCAGATCTAGCCACAGATCTTCATCAGCGGTTGTTTGGAATGATGCTATTGAAAAATCATCAAACTAAATGCAAACGAAATCTCATTTGAATTGAGAATTCACTATAATCAGTGGCCGTCGATGGTGCAGTGGGTAGTGTGCGCGCCTCTTGTTCATGAGATCCCGGATTCGATCCCTGGTCTGACCACCTTAAACATTTATTTCGGCGGCGCTCACCTCGCATAGTGACGGGGACACTATCGAGTATTTAACCACGAAAAAGCTTCTCAAAATACCGTTCGGAATCGGTGTAAAAACTGTAGGTCCCAATTAGTGAGTGGAAAATAAGAAAGCGCACAGGCTCACTGTCTGTGAGAGAAGCTCTCCTCAATCCCTTCATGGGATGCAATGGGAAACGGGTTTATTCACTATAATCAAGGTCCTAAATCAAAGGTCCTAAAAATATCCTTTTTTGGAAAATAAAAAAGAATAGTTTTGAGCAGAAGGTTTTTTGCTATTGCACTTTATTTTTTCTTACATCTTCTTTAACATGAGATGAAATATTGTTAAAATAAATATAGGAATATTTAGCTCACTGAAATAATTGTTTTTATTTTGTTATAAACAGAGCGACGACAAAAAATATTGAATAGTATAGAGAACTTATTGCACTCTTTTTCCACTCTCATGTTTAAAAGAACATAAACGAGTTTTATTCCCTTTATAGAATATTTCAATATAAATGCACCATTTCGACAATGTTATTACACAAAACAATACAAAATGCATAAATGATTCAAAAGGACCAAGTTATGATAAAAAGAGAGTAATACGTTTTGAATCATTCGTCAGATGTCGCCAGTTGTTTTGAATCATACAATTCGTTCCATGAATTCTCTATACTACTCAATACTCTTTGGCGACGATGATCTGATTATTTGTCCGCTGCCGCTACATCAATACCATCATACTTATTTTCAGGCAGAAACTATTGTTGTACAACAACCACGTATATGATACTAACGCTGTGTGTTGTTTGTTTATGTTCACTTTGATAGATTGATTGCCGTACACGTGCCTATAGATGTTAACACATCAAAAATACCTACAACTTGGAAAGTGGGCGTCCAATCGCAAAAATAATATTTTTTTTACCTCCGTGGGAGCCTTTAATGTCTTGAATACGGCAAAATACATTGCTTAAAAAAAATTTCTAAAAAAATTTATCATTTTACAAAATTACCGTATTTTTCGACAGGCGCCTTAGGCGGAACTAACTGGTACATAATATATAGCGAAAGGAATTTCGTTCCAACCGGGTGTTCCCTGACACCCCCTGACGTTCTATTAAATTATTATTAAATATTATAAAATATTACAAACATTTAAATTGTTCATAATTTGTAAACTGTTGTTAATTATAAAACCTTGCTTTTAGATCCCTCCTCTGTAACCGCCATAAAAATATAGCAAAACAAAATACAAACATAAAACTAGAAAAGAAAAACCAAAAACAAAACAACAATAGTGCTGGGAAAAATAAAAAAAAAACAAAGAGGAAATGCATTTTTAACGGAAGTTGAAACAATTTAGTTCTTAGCAACTTCCGGCGTTTAATTGAATGCACACACACACATACACACACCGACAGAGGTAACTCCCTATGCTTGTCTTTCTCGCACTCACACATACTGTGATATTTATGGCGGATATAGAAGTTTGCTGTTATGTTTCGCTTTTTCTTTAAGCAATTTGTTAAACTCAGCCAAAGCAAAGATTTCTTTCTTTCTGAAACTCATAAAACATAGCAGGCAAAGTTTGAGGAAAAAAATACGAAAATAACTACAAAACAAAAAACGAAAGAGAAAATAGAATTAAACTTTAGAATGAGGCAAAGAAATTATCATTAAATATATGTCAACTATATAAATATTCTTAACATTGTATGTACATAGTTGCAAAGTTTTTCGCTGGTTGCATTGTTTTTTGTACATCTTTATTATGTCGTCTCCTTTTGAAGCAGCTAAAAATGCTTATAGAGCTGCTCATGCACACAGTTGAAGCATAACTTTCGCTATATTCTTATGAGTGTGTGTGTGTGTGCATGTGTACATCTTCATATGCAATTGTTGGACTATGGAATATGCTTGGGTGTCTGTGAGTGAGAATAGCTCTTCAAAGAATGTGTGTGTGCGTCCGTAACTGCCTTTCGTATACATCGTTGCGTATACGTTCCATTAATTTTTATTTCACTGCTCTTTATGTTGCGTCCTGGGTATATTTAGACGCGTTTTGTATGTGTGTTCTTGAATATTTCACTGTGATTGCATTCGTATTTTATGCTCGCACAAATGTGTGTGCGTGTGTCTGTGTACAGAGCTGCATAAATTACTGTTTGTTTTGTGTTTTTGTTTTGCAAATACTTATACTATGTACATATGTGTCTCTTTGTATGCGTGCATTCAAATGTGTTTGTTTTAATTGTTATTTCATTTTCTTTACATGTGTTTCTATATCTCACATATGCGAGGGCAATGTGAGAATTTTTTCAAAAACCCAAAATTTAAGTTGCGTGTTGAGAAAATGGAATTAAAAGTAATTGAAAATAATAATCTTAAGCAGGGCATGAGTTAAAAACAAAAGTTTGCACTACATCCCATGAAGGGATTGGGAATGACTTCTCACACCCAGTGAACTGTGTGCTATCTAGTTGTACACTCTCTGATGGGACCTACAGTTTTAGACCGGTTACGAACGGTATACAGAGTAGCTTTTTCCTGGGTAAACACTGAAAAAATATGAAAAAATTATATTCGTCGAAGCATATTCGAAGGTATGCTAAAAGCTTTTTAGGGAATGTAGGTCTGAAATTATTAAACTCAATACCAATACCTATTATTTGATACTAGTCCCATTGACGCAACCTTCCCCGTTTGGCCACCATGGACGCACTTACTCCGTCCTCCATGTGAAAAAGCTATATTGGTCGAAGAATATGATATTCTGAAGCATTTTCGGGAAATGCGGGTCTGAAATTGTTTAACTAGACACCAATACCTATTATTTGATACTAGTCCCATTGACGCTACCTTCACGGTTTGACCAGTATGGACGCACTCAGTCCGTCCTCTATATGAAAAAGTTATATTCGTCGTAGAATATGATATTGTGAAAGTTTTTTGTGAAATCGGTCTGAAATTGTTAATCTAGACACCAATACCTATCATTTGACACTTGTCCCATGGACGCAACCTTCCCCATTTGGCCACCAAGAACGCAGTTAGTTCGTCCTCCATATGAAACGTTATATTCGTCGAAGAATATGATATTCTGAAAGGTTTTTGGGAAATGCGGGTCTGAAATTATTAAACTAGACACAAATACCTATTATTTGATACTAGTGCGATTGACGCAACCTTGCGTGTTTGACCACTATGGACGCACTTAGTCCGTCCTCCATATGAAAAAGTTATATACGTCGAAGAATAAGATATTCTGAAAGTTGTGTGGGAAATCTGAGTTTGAAGTTATTAAACTAGACACCAATATCTATTATTTGATACTAGTCCCTTTGACACAACCCGCTCCAAATCGTGTCGTCTATATTGCATACTGAATCCTTTGCAGAATCATAACTCTTTAACATAGGTCTGTTATCTAGCTAACAGACTGCTGTCAATTGCTCTGCCGGCAGAGCTCTGGAAGTTATATTCGAACTTATCCTCACCTACACCATACTCGCATACATTCTAAAATTATATCTCTCCTAAAAACGTACAAGAACTCCTGTTGTTAAGAATTTGTGCGTCTTTGTCTTGTTCTCACTTGCTGACACACCCACTTTTGCTGATTTTCTCCGATTATCGAGAAAACAGGCGAAGCCTCTCTCTTGTCCAGTCCGCCCAATAGATATCATCATCATCAGCATATCAAAGCAGCAAGTGGCTTTTGCTCTCTTCTATGTGCGTAAAATAGCAAGACACAAATTTCTCAAGGTCCTTGGGAAATTCTACACTTTAAATTTCGAAGACACTCCTTAAGGGCTATTGAAGACACTCGTAAGGACTGCTTTTTTGTATGAAATACAAATGAAGAATCTTCGGTTCTGAAGGTCTTCTGAAATATGTGGTGGCATGTTGTGAAAGGATGAGTCAAGCACTAAGGATTGCAGACGAAATAAATGGTGCACACATTTTTGGTAAAAAAAAAATCAATATACATGAATTAATTTGTTTACAAGTATTTAGTTGTCAACAAAGATTAAGTTCTTTTTAGACTGGCTTCCAAATATTTAGTTTTTATTTAACCCTCTTTTTATTTTTTCATGGATGCCTTCTATTAAGACTTTATCTGTACTCTCTGTTACCATATTAGTGATTGTAGTCCACTTTCTTGCACCCTTAGCAGCTCCTTTTGTAGCCTTTAAATGCCCCTAAACTAAGGTCCAATATCTTTCGATCTGCCGCAACTCTGGACACTTAGGTGGATTTACCTTCTTTGGAACAAACACTAAATTATTGTCTTTGTACCAGTCAATAGCTCGTTTGCTGTAATGGCAAAACGCGAGATCCCGCAAAAGAATGTAGAATCTTCGTGCTTTCTTAAAAGTGGAAGAAGTCGTTTTTGTAGATATTCCTTGATATACACTTCAGTATTTATCATGCGAGTTGTAACGAATGAACACTGCTCCTTTTTCCACAAATGCAAATGGCTTGCCACACCTGAGGACATTTCCTCTACTATCAGTCGGACAGCACGGAGATTTCATCATCCATTACACAGTACCCACAATTTGGATTGAAATTTCTTTGTAAATTTTTAGCTCGCAGTATTGCTTTCGAATTTTTTGGTTGGAATTTTTATCGGGCACTGATTGAACTTTATAAGTCTTGAGACCTGCCGCTTTTTAATTTTTGAGACCTGCTCGCTTTTCTTACCACAGGCTCCGCGCAGTTGGTCTTCTGAGCAACTTTTCTTCCTGATACGTTGGGATTTTTCTTAAGAATTTCTTATATTTTGTTTGGCTTCCCGATGTCTGAAATGCCCTTATTTCTGCCACACCCAAATTTTCTATCGATCGTCAGAAGTTCCTTATATTTTTATAGAACCCTAGAAGTTGTATTATGGGACACTCCTGCCATCCTAGCAATTGTTTTATATGGCCGTCTTTCATTTTTGTTCAAAATTGTAATTATCTTTTCGAATTGTAATTATCTAAAGAACGTGGTTATTGAAATATGAATGCATTGGATACAAAAAATGTTTAAGCCTAAAAGTATGCACCATTTATTTCGTACACACATCTTACTCAACCGCACATATTGGAGAATTCTTCGTTTGACACAGTGGGCAATAATCTTGCAAAGGTACCTCACACAGAAAATTTCAAATTTTGAATTTCAGAATGTCGCTGGAATATTAGTCTAGATTCTAAATTTCGAAGACGCCCTTTAAAGGCTATCGACTGGCATATGTTTGGTTTATGGAGAACTCTTCTTTGGGTCATAGTGGGCGTAAAATTGTTTTCGTATATGAAATACAAAATGAAGAATCTTAAGTTCTGAAGGTCTTCTGAAATATGTGGAATATCTGATTAGTTATGGATTTTCCAGGTCTAAATCCACACTGTGTGGCCGTCGGTGGTGTAATGGTTAGTGTGCGCGGCTCTTGTACATGAATACGTGGGTTCGATCCCTGCTCTGACCGCCTTAGTTATTTCGACGGCGGTCATCTGGCATAGTGATGGCGACACTGCCGAGTACTTAGCCATAACAAATCTTCTCAACATACCGTTCGGAACCATTGTAAAACTGTCGGTCCCAATCAGTTAGTGTAAAAACTTAAAAGCGCACATCTCACTGATTGTAAGAAGAAGCTCTTCCTAATCCCTTCAGGTGCGACCAGGTCTGCAGGAAATTGATTTACCCTTTTGTGCATTACGCTTGGTAGGACCATGTAAAAAACCCCCCGTTTCTCATTACATTCCATGAAGGGATTGGAGAGATCTTCTCACAACCAGTGAGCGGTGCGCGTTCTAATTTGTCACTCACTGATGAGAGAAATGAAAAGTAAAGTGTATTATGAGAACTTGTTCATGGCTAATACTCGATAGCGTCGCCATCAATACGTGAGGTGGCCGTCGTTGAAGGAACTGTATGGTGGTCAGAGCAGGTATTCGACAGCCACGGCAGGACCATGTAACCATAGTAGTTAGCATATATACCCCGATCATCAGTTTTAAATATGAAATATAGTACGCTGAGGCTTCAAACATCGGTCATCCACTTGTCTTACCAACTTCTCGCCGCCAGTCTTTAACATCCATAGTCAATACACACTTGAGGGTTTATTGTTTTTACTGCGGAAATTTTATGTTACCGAGGTCGCTGCTTAGTTGTCCTTTGAGGATATGTCGTTTATAATTTGTTAGCCCTCTCAATTTTTGCAGTTAATTGTAGTTAACATTTGTGGTATTTTAGTTTTCGCTCAGCAAGTCTTTCTTCGTTCTCGGCATAATTCTGTAGTATAGTTTTCGGGTTTTCTTTTAGTTATTCTTTTCACAGTTTAGTTATTCTTTTCACTTGTGCATTAAATATGCAACTGTTAAGTATAAGTGACATAATAGATTGTAGTTGAGCATTTATATCTAAATACTTTTCTTAAGTACAAAATTATAATATCAAATGTATATCAGAAATAAATAAATATAAGTATATATTAAAAGTATATCCTTAAATCGACTTATTTCTGTAGCATACTTATAGGATCATATTTTTGAAAATGCTCTTTCTACTTGAGAAAATTGTAAAGAACTTCTGTTCAATTAATTCTACAGTGAAAGGTGCATATACAACCTGCCAATTATATTTTTATTAGCACCTCTCAAGTACGAATGCTTGTAACTTCATACCAGTACATGATCCAAAATGTATGCAACAGATATCAATTGATTAAAAAAATATGCATTTATTTGTTCGTCCTTCTTTATCCTGGCAATGTGAATATTGTAGTCGAAGAACAAGACGCAATATATTCAGAGTTTGGACTAAATTGAAATCAGATTATATTTCATATACGGAGAATAGTGTTCCATATGTGGCAGACGTTACAGACCGAAATGTACGGTCCGAAAACATTTTTCTAAGTGACAATTATTTAAGGTTAGGTTAATATAGTTGACAATTTCAGAAAGCACCGTCACTAGCATGACTTGTTTCGAATTCGGTAACGACTTAATATTGTCTTGAGATCTCTTATGAGATCTTCCAACAAACGGGAACTGTTAGAAAATGATCTTTTAGCCTTAAAGGAAATTACAAGTTTAAAAATAACTCGGATCTAGGACAATAAAAGTTAACGGAAGTGATTTCTCATTTCAGACCAGGTTTTACATTGATTACATACAGTCTGTTAAACATTCGTATCTCAGAATATAAAATTTTTCAGGAAAGTCTAAAAAACTATATCCCTTTAAATTATACTTCGAGTAGAAGACAACAATTAAAAACCAAAGAGTGAATCATATTGTAGGGATCAAATCACAACCGCCTGTGAAGTAATGGTTAGGATGTGTGGGCATTGCGCCGCAGATCACAGATATAAATTTTCCCCAGCCCATATCATTTATTCTGGGATATTTATCTCTTTTAGAGACAGGTCCATTCAAACGCGTTAGCATTCGAAAGCAGAATAAATATTAAAGTCGCAGATAAAGATGGGCGCACCTCACTAAAATCATTTAATATGAAAAACTGTTGATCATTGCATACAATAATTTTTTATCACTTACAAATTTATTCAAGCTCAAGACCTTTTTAAATTTTATAAAGCTAATTAGCTTCATATTACTTTCAAAAAAGTCGATGATAATTTTTTATCGTTAAACCCTCATTGAGGTTGTTCTAGCAAAGCGATCGAGTAAAATCGAATACGATTTGACTATTTAAACAAATTTTATTGGTTTAATTCCTTATATTTGGGAACAAATATTTTACATCTTCATTATTTAATGACAGAAAAAGAGAAATATTTTAATTGATATCCATTATTTGCACAACAAAATCATCATTATTATGTCAAGTCGTATTCTATTTAAATCGATCGATTTCCATCACATACCGGTATAATTGTGGAGTTCAATAAAACTGTTGCATACTTTAAGGTGTATGAAAATTTTTTTTAAATATACTTTATACAGCTTTAAAGTGAATTTAAGCACGGTAGAAATTAACGACAGATGTGTGTTTATCTTTAATTAGCAATATAATTATAGAAATGAATAATTTTGGCAAAACTCAGCACAATTAAACTTTCCCTATATTTTGAATTAGTTAACTGACTATAGTTGCCTACAACTGTGGAGTTCAATAAATTTGTTGCATACTTTAAAGTTTATATACAAAAGATTTTTCAATTATGCAGTTTTGAAATAAAGTTAAGCACGCAGAAATAAACGACAGAATTGTGTTTATCTTTTATCGGCAATATAATTATAGAAATTAATTATTTGGACAAAACACACCACAACTAAAGATTCCATATATTCTGAGTTAGTTAATTTTGAAAATTGTTATTCATAAATGACAAGAATTTCAATTAAGGAAAATAAAATTAAATTTTTATTAGGCACCACACAATTGTAACTTCACTTTAACCTCAAGTCAGATTCCAATTAATCCCTAGCCTTATTAAATAACAAAATACTCTACATACACAAACACCTACCAGAATATCATAACATGTATATTGTCCTTACAATTATTTCAAAATTGTTATTTATCAGATTTTGTAGGTGGGTGTTGTGAACTGTCAACTTGTCCAAAATTACACATTATGAACATCGATAACACAATCAGACACAAGAAACTTTAACCCAAGGCACCAGCAAGCACAACAGGACCTTTTTGGTAAAGTCTCAAAGATAAAAACCGCCTATACACAGACTCACAACACATCCTTGTCACATAGGGCAAAGGATTGTGAAGAGGTGCACAAATATATTTTGAAACAAGACACTTGACAACAACAAGTGTGCAACAATTTTTAAATTAAATTTTAATTGCTATACGTAGTACACACAAAACTCTACAGATAATCGTGTAAATACACACACACTGATTTAGAGATAAGGTCATATAAATATAAAATATTTAAATTGTAATTGGAAAATATATTGGTTTTAAAATGTTTGCAATACTTGTATTTGATGTGCAAACTTTGTGCACTGCTACGATGTTGCATACTAATAAGAGAAACAATATTTGAAAAGGGCTTGTATACTTTAAGGATGTGGTGATTTATTAAAGAAAACTTTGAAGTAAGTTAATGGCAGAAAATTGCTTGCAAAAAATGGAAAGTCTCTTAAATATTTTATACAAAATCTAATGTAAATCAGTGATTGTCCTTGTTGTTGAAAAAACAATAAACTTGCAACCAAAAAACCGTTTCCCATTACATCCCATGAAAGGATTGGGGAGAGCTTCTCACGACCAGCTCAACTACATCTGTCTTATTTTTACAACATAATTTGTTGTTAAAAAATTGGATTTGTAATCTGAATAGCGTATGCTTGGAAGAAATTTAAACCGATTTTGTTTTTACTCATGAAATGTTGAGCATTGTTAGGAGTTAAGATGGTAAAAATACATTTTAAAGTCATGAACAAGTTATATTTAAGATACCGATACCGTACAATTTTCCCTACAACAGTTATGATTATAATACTGATAGCTCGGATTCTGGAGGGGGAGATAATGGATATTGGTAGAACTAAAATATGAATACATAAACATGTATATACTTCAAAACCTAATTCTAATCTAATAAATGATTTTTCAAGTTCGAGGTCTTAGTTTATTTATTTGTTTTCAATATTTCGCAATTCGTCGAATAGCATCTTCTGGAATATATGAGTAACAATAACCAAACGTACAGACGGTTTAACATTCAATATTGTACTAATCAACTGATATTGAAAATCGGGTTTGGATGAAAAACTTTTTGTACTTAGACAATTTTATACTTCCAAAAATCAAACATTTGCTGAAGAATAATAAGCGTGGTTTCATGTGTCTACGACTACTATAGTTGCACTTCTTAATATATGCTTTCAAGTTCATGGTTGCCTAAATTTGGGGTACCAAACCAATACAAAATATTAGCATACTTTGTGGCTGCCAACAGTTATTCTCATATTTAAAATCAACACTCACATCTATCGTGAACAACTTTCAGCGGAGAATTTATCTATTACAGGAAAATATAAACTGAAACTAGAAAACAATCCGCGAAAATACCCAGCTACCATTAACATGAAACTAACAATTACTGCAAACGATTTTTACGCCAATTTCCCCCCTTTGCACTGTGATTAGTTCTTGCGAACAAAATATTCTCCAGGAAATATTATTCGCGACAGGGGCGAACATCTAAGTCCTCGAGGGCTTAAAGTTGAATTTTATAAAAAGGAGCTTTAGAAATTCCAATATTCTACAAACCAATTAGGATCCAACCTTTGTTGTAATAAGCTTTTGTAGAAATTTTAAAGTTTTTTTTAAAGAAAAGAACAGATCTTACATATGAAACGGAAACTGATCACAAATGTAATAATTTAAATTGAGACAAAATATTTTTACAAAAATCTAACATGCTGACAGATGACACAGACACTTCTTTGTGTCTCAGCATATGAGATTATAACTTTCTAGACGCTGAAAAATTGGTCTGTTTTTGTTATTTGGATGCAAATATATGGTGTTTGTAGCTTGTCGCAAATATAGTATACTTGTGTCCAAACACATTGTGTTTGCTATTCAATATTTTATGGTAGAGAGACAATGATCAATACGTTTTTATGACCCAAATGGAGCTGTCGTTGTTGAAAACTGCTGAAAACAAAATCGTGACAGACAAAAAACGAAACAAAAAGTAGGCGATCCGCAGTTCATGAAAGTAATGGTTGCAAACATATACATGGTTTCTGCAATATGTTGCCAGGGCCGTTACTTTTAAGCGTGTACAGAAAACTACATTCGCAGAAAAAGACTAAGGTTTTCGTTGAAGTCAGCTACACCAGACTCTCATACAACCTGTCTTGCTTTATGGTGCAGAATCCTGGGTCTTATCGCAAGTAGACGAAACTCCGCTAGGAGTCTTCAAGAGAAAATACTGCGAAAAATGTATGGCCCTATAGTACACAACGGCGAGTATCCACGTCGCCTGAACCGTGAGCTCTATAAGCTATATCCCGACATTGGCATAGTTAAGCGGATCACAATAACGAGATTGCCCTGACCAGGCCAGTGGATGAAGACGAACCAGCACGTAGGGTTTACGAAACCAAACTCGAAGAAAGATGAAAAATAGGAAGACCAAGACTCGACTGGAGGGATCAGGTTGACGAATCTCTGCGTACACTTGTTATTACCAACTGGAGAGATAAGGCAAAAGATCGAACTGGTTGGCAATATATGTTATCTTCGTTTTGTAAGGTACCTGACCCCCCGGGGTTGTGCGAGACTGGATAAGTAAGTTTCGTTGAAAAAAAAAATATTGTTACCAATTATGCTTTTTCGCGCTGTTTGTTTCTGGCTGGTTCAATGTGGTTCTGTTTTAGTTACGATAGTCACAACAGTAATTTTATGTTTGTACTCTACAAAACTCAATACTTCAAAATAAGTACTAACAGCAACATTCACCCAGTGACGTCGCTTTTACTATAACTCGACGATGTACACTTTTAGGCGCTTGAAAGAAGAATTGTTCAAAATAGGCCGCAACAGTCTGTGTCAGTCACAATTCTTTCAGTCACAATTGTTTACCATCAGCAGCTTCTCGATTCATCTCAAACATTGCGCCATCTATTTCTCGATTCTTTCAGAAAATTCACTAGCGAATTCATCAACCGTTCATGGTGAGATCGGATATGGTAGCTTTCTACTTACAGCCACGGTGTATTTATTAACGACGTAATTGTCGTCAGTGGTGCAATGGTAGTTTGCGCGGCTCTTGACCATGAGATCGTGGTTGGAACCCTGCTTTCAAGACCATAAATTTCTTTCGACGGCGGTCACCTCGCTTAGTAACGGTGACACTATCGAAAATTTAGTCATGATAAAGCTTCTCGGAATGCTGTTCGGAACAGGTGTAAAACTGTAGGTTCCCATCAGTTAGTATAAAACTGGAAAGCGCACAGCAAACTGGTTGTGAGCAGCTCTCCCCAATTCCTTCATGGGATGTAATGGAAATCCATTTATGTTTGTTAGAATAATCAAGCTGTCATACACTTCCAAAATATTCCAAGGATGGCTTAGCATACTTTTAATTAACATTCTGATGTTAATTTCACATATTGATGTGTGTGGATTAAAATATTATTTAAGCCAAAAATTTAAGCATATTTTCCTAACAAGTTATGATCACGAATTCTACAAGATATGTTGTATACTTTAAGGCTGACATGAGTAAAATATTTGCAACTGATAGTGATCCGGAAGGGATTAAGACATCTTGAATTTCTAAAACACTAACAGAATAACCTTTTGTATTTTATAAAGCCCGGGACATCAAATATTACGACTAATTTCTTTCATGTTTGAAGCAAAGTTAAAAAATTTCTACATATAAAACGAAAAGTTTTAGCAAATTTTACTGCAAATTTTGGATTCAATTATACAAAAAAAAACTATGGTTTTTTATAAAAAATAATATCTTCTTAAGACAATGATTACGCATTGTATGAATTTTTTGTTTTGAGTAGAAACTTTTAGTAACAAGAGTATTTTTATTATTAAATGTGTAATGCAGACAAATCTATTTACCTATACTGGAACGTCCTTCTATCTCAATCAAATTTAAATGTTAAATATTTTACGGTGTCTGCATGACTTTTGTACACGACAACGTGGGTAAGATCACTTCTCTTACTATCTTACATTTTATTAGATTACTGATACCTCTATAAGTTACGAAGACACTATCGAGTAATTAGGCATTAGGACCCAATCAGCGATTATACAACTAGAAATCGTACAGCTCATTTGTGATAAAGAAAAGATGGACGTAATGGGGACATATTTCTTAGAAGAATATGTTTCTATTCCTTATTAAACAGTCGGCACCACGATTTGAAGTGCTCATCAGCGCCGTAGCACTCTAGGGCAGTGACCGTTTTGTTCACATTGTAACTAATTGCAGTTGTCATCATCAGGGTTTCGCTCCTCTTTCTATGTCTCGTGTGAACAGCTTTATTCCATTATAAACACGTTTTTCTTTCTTACTTTCATTTATTAATTTATTCAAATAGTTTACGGAGCAATTTAAATACGACACTACATACACTTCAGTTACATATAATAAAAATATTGTTGTCTACATTTTGAGTTAAAAAATGTACTAAAGGTTTTCATCCTTTTTGTTGGATATATTCCAACCAAACTTTCTGAGAGAAAACCTAAATAAATAAATGGTTCCCGTTACATATCATGTAGGGATTAGGGAGAGCTTCTCGCAACCAGTGAGCTGTGCGCGTTCTAGGTCTGCACTCACTGATTGAGACCTACAGTTTTACAAATCTACGACTCAGAAACACTAAACGTAAAATAAAATGTTTGTGAATAATCAGTCTTAAAACAAGCCGCAAATATATCTGATCCGAAGTCTTCGGATTGGAATTTATAAAAAGTACACTAGGTGCCAACACAGAAATCTCTGATCTTATGGCCGAAGACTTAACATTTTTTAACAAAATTTAACAAACAAAAAAATTTAGAAAATTCAAAAAAATCGGAAACAAAAATCGAAACAAATCAACAAACCCTTGTATTTATTTTTTATTTTTTTTGTTTGTTTGTTGAATGTGTCAGTATAATGGGTGATGATGAACCGGCGCAAAAGGTATTCGCAGACGTAATCGAAGGATCCTGAAAACTATGGCGACGAGGACTTGGGTTGAAGGGGCAGGTGAACGCGTTCTTGCGAAAGCTAGGTGTTACCAACTGGAGAGATAATAACAAAACCTAGCCGATTGGAAAATTTGCAATCTTTGCTTTAAAATACCCCTACGCCCCCTGCCTTGTTTCAGGGCAATTAAGCAAGTTTATTTCACAAAGACTGTATTTCAACTATTGCTTTATATTTGTTTTATAATCTATGCTGTTAACTACGTCAATTCATTAAAATAAATTCCGAACCATTTACGACAACTAATATCGCCCACTTCATTGCAGCAGACATTGTGGCTGTTGTATGCGGTTTAATTACGAGAAATTTAATGCATACTTTCTGGCGGTCATTTCTCTCCCTTACCATGTTGTTGCGGTATAGAACATGCAATTTGTTTATAAAAACATTTAATATTTTAAAACACATATATTTTTCGTCTACAAATTTAATTTTAAATTAATTAAATTTTAATATGTATATTAATGCAAACAAAATGTTGTCCATTAAAATCTTTTTCCCCCATCTGCTACCGTACGCTTGCCGCCATTGCTCACTCTTGAGTGTCTCTGCCAGTGGTGAAAGGATATAAAAAATCTCCCATTTGGCTGAAGGGAAACAGGCAAGCAAAGGAAATTAGCATAATCCTTCAATGTGTACATTAACCATTACATACTAAAACGACCATCGAGTGAATGGTATGAAATAAAATGAAATGAAAGAATGAATATCTCTGATATGAGATGAGTGGAAACACTCGCAATGCAAACATTTTCAGACACATTTAAATGTATGTGTTAAACTTTTTTTATAATTTTTTTTTTGTATTTGCCATCGTTCATTGTTTTGTTTTATTTAAAAAATAAACATTAATTTACATAATTGTTCCCGTATGAGCGCAGCGGGCGAACAAATATGATTCAAAGTACCCACTGCAAATGAATGAAAATTGCAATAGGACACCAAGAGAATCATGAGTATTAATTCTCATATAGGTTTATTATAAAAATTACTTGGCTTTTTTCTGTTTGCTTTGGCTGAATGATATACAATACAAAAATCATTGGAAAAAGTGGCCTTTAAATGACAGGACATTTTAATTACAATGAAGCAGACTGTTGGACGCAACGTGTTAAAATAAATATTTCACCACATTTAGTTTTACTCGCATCGACAATAAAAGCAAACGGAATACATATTTAATTGCTGTCAACTATAAATAAAGAATTGTCTGCCAATAAATATTGAAACTAAGAAATAAGACCTGGGCCATTTTATGGGACGGAGATAAGGTATATCCTTACAGTTGTGTCTGTATCTAGTTAGATGTAACACGAATGATTGCCTAGCCATCCTGTGTGAGGAAGGATATATAGAGAAAGCAGTTATTGGTAGTCGAATAACATTTTGAAGTATCACTCGGCGTGGGAGATTTAAGAGTAAAATAAATACCATTACAGTCACTAACAGAAATATTGTTTGTACTGTGTGCTATTATTTTTGTTCTATAAACACACAAGTCCTAGCCCACGACGTCTATGAAATATTGGTTGCCAGGATAGTTAGACAGTGTTACAGAAAGGTAAAAATTAAGAGAAAAAGGAAACATAAGAAAGTGCTGTTTGTAGGTTGCGCGTATCACAATCTTTAAAAACGAACTGAAGGACAAAATTGTCCTTTTAGTGTGATTATTTAAATTCATTTCTTTCGATATTACCACAATATTGCCTACTATCAAGGAGTTTTAAAATGTTGCATAATTTTAGGCGAACGAAAAAATTAACTTATTATAAAGTTTAGTACGATGAAACGACTGAAATAGACTGTTATTATTTAAAGAAACTGTCAAAGTTTATAAATATAAAAAACAAAAATACAAAAACGAGCCTGATCACAGCAGAGTGACTGTGAGAACTTTGAAACTATGTTCTTACATCGGATATCTTGGGTATTCGGTTCTTCTAACTGTAGCGACAGAATTATAACTACTATTTGAGAAAACTTCAGTGCACTTTAAATATAATGCCTTCAGTCAAACCCTAATATAACTTGTTGCACTTGAGGAACGATAGTTTCCTTATAAGATAAAAATAATTTAGTTTCTCGTATAGACAATCGTTCAATTGCTGTTAATTTTGCAAGAGTTTAATGACTTTCGCGGATCGTTGCATACCTGTAGGAAGCTTAATATTCCCACCTAGGGAACTTCTGTAGTTTCTTATTAATTTTAATTGGTACAAAGCAAGGCAAGTTGGACGGAAGTAAATTGAGTGAGATAGACATAGAAAGCATTGCATGGTCACAGCTGGCTGATTGTGAGAACTTCAAATTGTGTTATTCATGGGTATTAGATTCTTCTAATTGTAGCGGCAGACTGTAAATGCAGACGATAATATGGTTCAATAGAAATACAATATCTTCGATCAAACCCCAATAAAAATGTTTACTCCTGAGGCACGGAGTTCTCATATCGACGATCGGTCAATTGCTTTTAATTTTGCAAGAGTTTAATGACCTCCGTGGAGTGTTGCATACCTTTAGGAGGTTAAAAATATCCACCTAGGTAACTGTGATATTTTCTTATTAATATTAATTGATACAAAACAATGCACGTCTCACTGAAGTAAATCGAGTGAAACGGAAACAGTAAGAACAGCATGATCACAACCGACTGACTGAGAATTTCGAAAATGTTTTACTAATGGGTATTCAATTCTTCTGATTATAGCGGCAGACTATTAATACAGACTATAATACGGTTCACTATAAACACAATATCTTCGATCAAACCCTAACAAAAAATGTTCGCCTGATGTACGAATTCTTATAACGACTGTCGATCACTTCCTGTTAATTTTGCAAGAGTTTAATGACTTCCGCGGAGCGTTGCATACCTTTAGGAAGTTAACAATTTCCACCTAGGTAACTGTGCGATTTTGTTATTAATATTAATTGATAAAAAGCAAGCCAAATTTCACTGAAGTAAATTGAGATAGGCGTAGGAAGAATAGCATGATCACAGCTGATTGACTGTGAGAACTTCGAAACTGTGTTCTTCATGGGTATTCAATTCTTCCTATTGTAGCGGTAGACTATAAATACAGACTCAAATACGGTTCACTATAAATATAAAATCTTCGATCAAACCCTAACAAAACTTTTGGACCTGGACCTATCATATCGGCAGTCGCTAAATTGCTAGAAATTTTGCAAGAGTTTAACGACCTCCGAGGAGCGTTGCATACCTTTAGGAAGCTTAAAATTTCCGCCTAGGCAACTGCATTAGTTTATTTTTACATTTAATTGACCAGAAGGAAGATATGTGTCACTGAAGTAAATTGAGTGAGGTAGACGCAGCAAGAATAGCATGATCACAGCCGTCTGACTATGAGAACTTCGAAACTGTGTTCTTAAAGGGTACTCGATTCTTCTAATTATAGCGGAAGACTATAAATACAGACTATAATACGGTTAACTATAAATACAATATCTTCGATCAAACCCCAACAAAAAATTTTTCACCTGAGCTACGAGTTCTCATATCGACGATCGTTCAACTGATGTTCATTTTGCAAGAGTTTAACGACTCCGAGGTGCATTACATAGCTTTAGGAAGCTCACTTCCTCCACCTAGGGTACTGCTTTAGTCTCATATTAATTTTAAGACAAGTTTCCCTGAAGTAAATTGAGTGGGTTAGATGGAACTAGCTTTATGGCCTGCATAGAAAGACTTGTACCAACTGGGTACGAGTTTTTATACGTTACATACTTTTGGGCTTTATCCTCAATTTTCTTTACAACAAGAAGACATACAGCAAAATGGTTACAAACTGTTGCCAACATCACATCTTGTAGAACACGTTGCTTTGTAATGACCTTGCAATCCAAGTATCTTACGATCGGTAGATCATCAATCGAATGAATTCAAACTATTACATAAAAATTTACATATGCGAATTAGTATCGATCGAAGATACCTAAGAACCAACTCAAACCGAAAGTAAATTACTCCAACACGAGATCAAAAGCCTTTTTCGTCAATGTTCTTACTTTCTGGTGCATTCTCGCGTTCTCCGCTTGCTGTCATCATTTAAATTGTTTTTATTTGATACTGCTTCTCTATTGCCCTTTATCAAGGAGTTTTATAAAATTGTTGCCTACTTTTAGGTGCAAGAAAATATACGATTTTGTTGAAAAGTTCGGTAGTTCATCAATCGAATGTATTCACATTATTGTATGATAATTTACATATGCAAATTAGTGTCGATCGAAGATACCTAAGAACCAACTCAAACCGAAAGCAAAGTACGCCAATACTAGATCAGAAGGCCTTTTTCCTTTATGTTCTTCTGTCCTGGTGCATTCTCGCGTTATCCGCTTGCTGTCATCATTTAAATTGTTTATATTTATTACTACCACTCAATTGTCTATTACCAAGGAGTTTATAAAATAGTTGCCTAATTTTAGGAGCAAGAAAATATACGATTTTGTTGAAAAGTTATTTGAAAAGATACTTACGACGAAACAACTGAAATAAACTGAATGGTATTTCAGTAGAATGGATCTGAATGAACCAGTGCGAAGGACCAGTGAACGACCAGGACTTCGCTGGAGAGACCAGGTAGAAGATTGCATGCGAGAGTTTGGTACTACCAATAGGAGGAGGAAAGCTGAAGATCGAGCCGATTGAAAAACAATGTTATCCTCATTTTGTAAGGCCCGTGACTCCTCTGTGTTGTTTTAAGGGCACATAAATAAGTAAGTAAGCATTTTTGGGCTGTTCCCCGATCTCGAAAGTAATCAAATTGGATTCCTCTAAGTCGAAATTTTCGTTCGACTGCCTCAATTGTTGTTCCCAAATGACAGCACATTCGAAATAGAGGAAGAAATATTTGTACTGAAAGGTTTTGAACAATTTTATGTTTCCACTCGGCATGAAATGACAAGATTGTGGAACCCAAATCAAAATTCCTTCGATTAGAACACGTACGAAAGCTTTCGTCCAAGATCGAGGAACTGATAACTTCACTGATATCTTCAATTAAAAATGTTATCAAATATTAGTACAATATTATAAATTTTATTAGAAGTTAATAGTTTCACATATCATCCCATGAAGGGACCGGGCAGAGGTTCTTAAGGACAGTGAGCTGATTGGGACTTACAGTTTTACACCCATTCCGGATAGGTTTTTGAGAAACTTATTCATGGTCAATTACTCGCAAGAGCAATCCTCTAAGCGTGAAGACTCTCGTTGAAAGAAATGTATGGTGGCCAGAGCAGTGACCGAACCCGCGATCCCATTCAGAAGAGCCGCGAATACTAATCCTTGCATCATCAACGGTTTATTAAACGATGCTACATTTCAGTGATGCCCAAAATTTGAACTTCCATAACACGCGTGGTACACAGCAAAATGCTGTTCCCGCGTATAGTATGCGATTCTTAGTACTTTGTTTTCATTTTTCAATACGAATCAAAACAGTTGCTATTCAACATTTGTTAGAGGAAGATCGCGCTGCGTAATTGTTTCAAAATTAAAACTTCATTTTATTCTGCTTCACAAACAAGCGCAATATATTACAATATGTGTGTGGGCATCACCGCTATATATGCAATGGTTGCCTACAATTAGGGGGGACTTCATTTTGAAACGTTGCATATTTTGCGGCGATATAAACACATATATTATTGTAAGCAATTTCCCACCTAATAATTTATTTGTGTTTCATTTGTTTTATATTTTTATTTCGAATCTTTCAAGACATTTCCAAATTTTCGGAAAATAAGCATTTATTAACAAATTTGTGTGCTTGTTCGATTCATCATACGAAACGACCGGAAAGAGTTAATAAATGTAATGGTAGACATATTTTTTCGATATTTTTATAGATTATTGTTGTTCGCTGTGCTTGGAAATTGATTCTGAACCAATTTTAATGCGGGGAATACACGTTGCATTAGTATGATGAAAATCAAATTAATTTCATATTTTGTTTTGATTGACGAGCATACTATTTTCTTGTCCGCGTGTGCACGCGCACAAGTTTTTTTTCACTACACTAAATAAACATTCATATCAATCTGAGTTACCGTGTATTCCTCGCACACCACATAACAATAAATTTGTTAAGACTGATCACATCACGAAGTTGAGACAAATAATGGATTTACTTAACTTTTAAATTCAACAGATAAATGCAGAATAAACTATTATAAATAATTCAATCACTATCTGATTTTATTTCGAGACTAGTATGTGCAATTACATTTTTTGAATAATTTAATGATCGGACATAATTTGCCTAAAAGTATGCCGCGAAGTTGAGACAAATAATGGATTTACTTAACTTTTATGTTCAACAGACAAATTCAGGATTTAATGCCAGAAACTATTATAAATAATTCAATCACTATCTGATTTTATTACGAGTCTAAGTTGTGCAATTAAATTTTTTCAATAATTTAATGATCGACTTTAAAAATTTGTAGCAGAGTACGAGTATAATCATGTCAATCAGATAAAAACTAATAGACTTTATTGTATTACAGCCTTTTCAATTTGATGCCTTTGCGATTTTAAACTATTTGACGTACGACATTTAACACATTTGATTCAGGTGTCGGTATCACCATCAACATTGGCTGAAGCTTCACAAGCGAAATTAATCATCATCAGCAATTCCATCTTGCCAGGATTAAATTGTAAAATGTTAAATGTGGCGGAGATGCAATTAATGCAATTTAAAACATGTATGAACTATTTAATAATGCGACCCGTTTGCGTAACTTTTCATTTTGGTGCCAAGATTATTTCAAACGGGAATGAACTGCATTTCTCACCGGTCATTAAGTGGTACTACATCCGGAATATAGAACAAAATCTTGAATATAACTACCTTACTTTGTGAGGCCTCTTTTGAGAAAAGGAATGAGGAATTGTATGAAAAAATTGTAAATCCTTTCACCCTAATACTGAATGTCTACTGTCGAATTGACTGTCGTTGGCCCATGAAAGGATATGTCTCTGTAAATAAATGAGTGTCAACGGAAGAAATAATTTTATAGACCGTGTGTTTAACATAAAAGTCGAATCCTTTCAAGTGCCCACTTTTGACTTCAGATAATTCGATAATTCTTTTTAATTTACATCCAAATTAAATTGTTTCATTTTAATTGCAGCAACATATCCTTTACGCACAGGTCTCTCAGTACAAATTTCTACAGTAACGTGGGAGTTGCTTTAAAGCCTATAAATAAACTTGTCTCTCCCCAAAACAGCGTATTGTAGTAATGTTGTAAGATATTTATCAGATTTTATGATCCTGAACATTATTATTGATAGGGAAATAAGGACTAAAACAAAGAAACCTACTTATTTTGTATACAAATGCTTGAGTGGGAGTCAGGAAAAGCATGAAGGATGAAGTGGAAGTCGATGACAACCATTTTCATTCACAAACGTTAAGATGCCTTTTGTTAAGCATCGTTACTTGATTTTTGGGCTCCACGGGTTTGCCAGGTCATTATTAGAATAAAAGCTGTTTGGGTATATTTTTTCCTTTTGCGTTTGTTACAATAGAAAGTGGGAGATTTTATCTTTTGAGGTCGTATTCATTTTTTAACAATTAAAAAGTTTATACAAGTTATTTCCTTTGTGTTTCTATTTCCGACTCCACCACCACTTTGGTAGTTTTTTTTTTGGTACTTTTAATGTTTTAAAGTACAAACTAGAATAATAGAACAATCATTAATTCAGCCGTCACGTGCTGAAAACAACAATACGATACGGTCACAGTGGGTCACAAAATTGGCAGGATATTAAATATTTTCAAGCGTGGTAGATAAGGGTTGTTGGGCGTACATATTTGAAACCCCATAAAGTACTAAGTACTGCACTAAATATATTTATTTAAATATTATGTTGTACAGTACTTATGTACAAAAATGTACAGTTATTTATAATGGGGTATTTTTTTGCCCAATTGAAATTGAAGAAACCACACAAAACTTGTATAAGTGAATGAAATATTTAGTTAGATTCATAAATCAATGCCTGCCATTTATTATTAGATTATGCAAGATTAAATAATTGGTTTCCCATAACATCCCATAAAGGAATTGGGGAAAGCTTCTCAGAACCAGTAAGATATGCGCTTTCTAGTTCTATACTGACTGATTGGGACCTACAGTTTTACACCGGTTCGGAAAGGTATTTTGAGGTGCTTTTTCATTGCTACATACTCGATAATGTGGCCATCAGTGCCGTCGCCGAATGAAATTTAAGGTGGTCTGAGCAGGGATCGAACCCAAGATCTCATGTACAGGAGGCGCGCACACAATCCAATGCACCAACGATGGCCACATGATTTAGTTCATGCCAATGTTGCTCACGACTACGCTTTACGTGGTCCATTATAAATGTCCAATTTTGGCACAGTTTTTCCAATACCCGCTGTTAGCCTTTGAGGTCTACTTTTCGAATTTACTATTCCCATTTTTCAGCACGATTTCAGAATCTTGCAATTAAAGAATGCGTCGTCAACCATGGACCAAGTGTACACGCTCTTGGAGCTCTTGAAGAGTATATATTTGGTTCGTGGATGAAGCCCTATTTGGCCACAGTGTGTATTATATACTTTAAAGGCTATTCTAGTGGGTTCAAATGCCACGGCCAATTGATAGCACCACAAGGTGAGATTAAAACTCGCTTGTCAATTGGTTTATGGCAAAGCGTACAACGCGTCACATGTGACACCATGTGGCTGCTGCGGCAATCGTAGTCTTTGAAGAAGTACCGCCGACCCATAAATCGCACCAAACAGCGCATTTTTTAGGGTGCGTTGGTGGCTCTTGAACAGCGCCTGGCTGCTCTTTGGACCAAATTTGGCAATCCCACATATTTACATACCCATATAGCCAAAACCTAGCCTCATCGCTGAAGACCGCAAAATGGACGTAACTTGCGAAACACACATTTTTCACAGACCACTCAATGATTTGCCAGCGGTGTTCTGAAAACTGAATATTTTTTCACACAAAGAAAAAACCTTTTCCTCCCAAACGAAATCTCAGAAAACTGAAGTTCGTTTGGGGACTTTAGTTGGGAGAAACGAACTTCTGTTAATGCATACATGTCATTTCGTTTGCGAGAACTAAAAAACGTTTGCAGTAAACGAGTTATGAAAAATTACAACTGAAAAAATGTTTGCGGGAAACGAAAAACGGTTCCACCAACCGTTCGTTCGGTTACAGCAACCGAGTTCTAGTTACTCCAAAATAAAAAACGTTTGCGAGAACTGAAAAACATTTTCAGTAAACGAGTTATGATAAATTAGAGCTGAAAAATCGTTTACGAGAAACGAAAACCGGTTCCACCAACTGTTCTTTCGGCTACAGCAAACGAGTTGTATTTAAAACGTTTATTTATGGCTTCCAAAGCTCTTTTTTGTTTAAGTTTCCAACTTTTATGATTTTGGTTTTACCCATAAAGTTTGCTTTAAAAAAAAATCCAATGAGTGTTCGAACTCACGGGCGATGTGTTAACACCTTTTTGCTACACGGTACCTGTTCGATTTCTATGAACACATTCGTAAATGTTACATTGGAAAATAAAAAACAGCGTTCAATCATATGATGACGTTACAGTTGCGGCAACCGAACAATAAACGTTTTTTTTTACACATGTCACGAACCACGCCTGAACTGGCAAAAACTTAACACTGAAAAGCCAAACAGCAAAAAATCTCCCGTTACTTGCGAACTGTAAACCATTAAAACGTTAAAGTCTCTGAAAGTATAATAATAAAACATTACTACAAACAATAAAAATAAATGGTTTCCCATTACATCCCATGAAGCAATTGGGGAGAGTTTCTCACAACCAGTGAGCTGTGCGCTTTATAGTTTTATACTCACTGATTGGGACCTACAGTTTTACACCGGTTCCGTACGGTATTTTGAGAGGTTTTTCATGGCTAAGTACTCGAAAGTGTCGCCGTCACTAACCGAGGTGACCGTCGTCGAAATAAATTTTAAGGTGGTCGGAGCAGGGATCGAACCCAGGATCTCCTGTACAAGAGGCGCGCACAGTAACCATTGCACCACCAACGGCCAACAAACATTAACAAACATTACTGCAGCATAACTTATTATACATACAGCTAGTAGCACTTTGTACAGTACAGCTTAGTACTTTGTACAGTACTTGTTATATGGTACTTCAATATGTAGTCCGACAATTGTCAAATCCTCGTTACATAGCATCTAAGAAAACACGACTATAAAAAACGAATAATAATTTTTCTACCATACGTGTCTTATACAGTACTTTTTCAAAACCAGTTACTATAGAATGAAATATGAATTTCAATAAAAGGCCTATGAACTATTTTAATACATGGAAATGAATTATATTATAGAACCAGCTAACAACATTTTGCAAATGTACTGTAAACAAAATGCGTTAGAACGACTGGAAAAAAACATAATACATAAATGCTGAATAAGTATTTTCTACTGGATTTGTAGTATATTTTCGATTTTACCAACAAGGTACTTTAAAATGTAAAATGTATTTCGATAACAAACGCCGAAGCTATCTGAATAAATACAATTTAATTACAAACCCCGATAAGGATTGTTCTAAAAATGTATATAGTGTGTAACCTAAGAAAGAACGACTAAAAAACAAAAATGTGTAAGAAGTATCCAGCGAAAAAAATCAGAATTTCCACCAGAACTACGCGTCGTCGCACCGTCGTTTTTTACAGTGTGTTGGCCTAGGACGGTAGAATTAGGATGGTAGAACTAAAAAACGGCAGTTGGTGAAGGTTCTGAGTTCGAATCCCACCAAAGCAATAATTTTGTTTTTATTGCTGTTGTTCTCCTTTGGCGTTTTGTAATGTTTCGTTTCATTTTGTACAAAATGTTCAAATGTGACAAGTACAACGAACGAACATTTAGTTGCCGAAATTATGCGGAATTAGCCTGCATTCGCCTGAAAGTATGCCATACAAATTACGTGGTGTGTGCAGCGAGGGTTTAATAAATATTACTGTTTCTGACCACAATTCGAACTCAAGATCCTTGATTACCAGCCATGCGTCTCGCCATCGAGCTATCGAACACATTGCGCTTGGACGAACAATACCACCATTAGTGACGACAAATCTACAACTCAATGTCGGATTTCTGTGATCCGGACATCTATAACATCTATAGGAACGGGTAGGGCAATCTATCAAAGTGAACACATGCAAACAACACACAGCGTTAGCATCACATACGTGGTTGTTATACAACAATAGTCTCTGCCTGAAAATAAGTGTGATGGTATTGATGTGGCGGCAGTGAACAAACAAGCAGGTCGTTGTCGCAAGAGTATTGAATAGTTTAGAGAACTCATGGAACGAATTGTATGACTCAAAAGTACTGCCAACATCTGGCGAATGATTCAAAACGTAACGGGTTTTTCAATAAGAGCGCTACAAAACTTTTTTTAAATAAAACAAAACCGGTTTTAGATACCAATGAAATTCTTTATTCCTGTGAAAGTACTTTCGGTGCCATTATGTATGGAACTCGATTTCTTTTGCATGGCCACCACGGGCACGCTTGCAGAATTCCAGACGCTGAACTCAATTTTCGACGGTTTTCAAGCATAAATCGGCCGATACTGCTGCAATTTCACGTTCGATATTCGTACGAAGTTCATCAATCGTCGCTGGCTTGTTGGCATAGACCATAGACTTGACGTAGCCCACAGGAAATAATCTAACGGCGTCAAATCGCACGACCGAGGCGGCCAATCGACTGGGCCATGTCGTGAGATAACACGTTCGCCAAACTTGGTTTCCAATAAATTGATTGTCGCATTCGCGGTGTGGCTTGTGGCGCCGTCCTGTTTCAGCCACATGTCCTCCAAGTCCATATTATCCAATTGGGGCCAAAAATATTGGGTTATCATTGAACAGTAGCGATTCGCATTCACAGTAATGGGCCGTAAACCGTAATTTTTTCGGGATGCAATGATGACTCATGGATTACGTGTGGATTGCTGTCTGACCAATAACGCATATTTTGCTTATTGACGAAGCCATTAAGCCAGAAATGAGCCTCATCGCTGGATATTGAGGCCTCTTAAAGTTGGCCTCTTAAAGTTGTGGCCACCGACTCCGAATTTCGGTAGTAAATTTTAATAATTTCGACTCGTTGTTGGCTCGTATATCTTTCCATGATGAAATGGCAAACCTTACTGAAGAGAAATGTCAAAAGAGCGGGAAAAAATATGGTTTCCCTTTCACTCAGACTATTGACATGAGAGCGGAAAAAGAGTGCAATAAGTTCTCTATACTATTCAGTACTTTTTATCGTCGGTCTGTTTATGACAAAACAAAGGCAATTATTTCATTGAGCTAAATGTTGATTTATTTATTTTAAAAATAGTATATCTAATGCTAAAGCAGATGTAGGAAAAAAGAAAGTGCAATAGCAAAAGAGCCTTCAGCACTATTCTTTTTTTTTATTTTCCAATGTAACATTTGCTAATGTGTTCATAGAAATCGAACAGGTACCGTGTAATAAAAAGGTGTTAGCACATCGCCCGTGAGTTCGAATACTCGTTGATTTTTTATTATTGTACTGTAAAGAAGACAAAGTATTCGACAAATGGCCTCGGCGGCTCCGGTCCTTCAGATCAGAATTTCGAGAAATGATTCGGTCTCGAAATCGTTGCTCCAATAAATCGATTGTTACATGTGCGATGTGACAGAAGTCGCCGTCCTGCTGAAGCCTCATGTTGCCAGATCAATACCGTCTAGTTGTTCCTCCGGTATCATGTTCCTGTAACGAATGCCAATTTAAATCATGTACTTTTATTGGGACATCCTTTATATCAAAATAAATTACTGAAGCAGAAAAAAAACGTAACTGTACTGTACATGGCATAAGCCAAATAGCCTAATACAGCCAAATAAATTATTAAGTACTGTATAAACTGTAACAGCTATGCGTATCCAAAAAGTATTTCCTAAAGTACTTGTTCTATACTGTACAAGTTTCATGTGGTTATGTAGAAATGACAAGATCGTTAGCATTATAACTTGGAAATTAAACAAATTGTGTGTACAGTCCACCTCTAGTAGAGCATACGATTCACGTTTATTCAAAAAAAAGTTAAAAAAGTGAAAACAAAAATGTCACTGTATAGGAAATATGACAATCGAGAATAAGGAAGTTGTACAGTATGTAACGGACTGTACCTACACGGAGGTGAAATCTGAACAGATCATCTGAAATTGTTTAGTTTAGCTCAAAAAGCTCTAAATCCAAATATACCGTACACTTTTTAACTGATGATCGACTGGGGTTTCATTTTCACAAAAAATATGTATCCTTCACTCAATATGCTTACTTATTCAGGGCTGCTCTTACCACCGCAGCCCCTTAAACCATATTTCAGTCCTTCTAACAGTAGGTTACCTAGTTTCGGAATGTACATATAGGTAAGACAAGCTGAATTTCAACCGACTGGGTATATGAGAGACTTCTCATTCATTCCCAACAACCGCTGATGAAGATATGTGACTAGATGTGAAATAGCTGTACGCTTTGCAGGGAATCATGAGGATGCATTTGCAAAAACTTCTTTTTTAAAAATCTATATCTCCATTACGGTCTTGAGTTTAAAAAATAAAATAAAAAAGTACCAATAAAAAGGCCGAATAAATAAAAATCATCCCTGATTTGTATTGCCTGTAAAATTTGTTTTGCCTTTAAAATTCGTATAGCCTGTAAAACTTGTATTGTCTTTTAGGCAACAACAAAAATCATTTCTAATGGGGACCGATGGTTCCTTGGAGATGGGAAGAAGTTTTTTGCAAATGTTTTCTTGTGTGTTTTGCTTGCGATATTTTTCGAACACTTGCATAGTGGAAAATTCTCAATTGATATGAGTTTTCGTTTGCATTTAGTTTGATAAATTTTTCAAAAGCACAATTCCAACCTGCCGCTGCTGAAGATCTGTGGATAAGTCTGAAATAGCTATACGGTTTGCCACGAATAGTTATAAAAAACTACATCTGTGTGGCCGTCGGTGGTGCAATGGGTAGGGTGCGCGCCTCTTGTACTTGAGATCCTGGGTTCGATCCCTGCTCTGACCACCTTAAAATGTCTTTCGATGGCGGTCACCTCGCATAGTGACGGCGACACTATCGAGTATTTAGCCATGAAAATGCTTCTCAAAAATACCGTTCGGAACCGTTGTAAAAGTGTAGGTCCCAATCAGTGAGTATAGAACTAGAAAGCGCACAGCTCACTGGTTGTGAGAAGGTCTCCCCGATTCCTTCTAGGGATGTAATGGGAAACCATTTTACATCTCTGTTTATAGAGATATAGTATGGTCTTGAGCTTGAGCTTGAATAATAAAATATAAAAGTAAAAATTTAAATTGATATGGAATATTTACAATAGGCCTAGTGAGGCCCAGTAGGATGGTTCAGCGGATCAGAGGCAGAACACTACAAGCAATGGGTCGAATTCATTCTCAATAGACCTAAAAGTCACAAATTGAGGCGAGAAATTAAAAGCGTCAATCACTGAATGACCAATTTCAATTTATGTGTCGGGGAAATAATGTAATTCCTCATTGCAAATTTGTACAGTATTTAATAGCCTGTTCTTGTAGACTGTTATGTGATTTGAAAATATAGAAGTTGCGAAATCTTTGAATACAAGCACTTTGTCAAAATGTACTGTACATATTTGCTAAGTAGTTATAAGGTCGCTGGAATAAGATGCTGATATTCATCCTAAAGCCTACACTGATGCGTTTACAAGTCATCGGCACATAGTGTTACGAATTGAATTTTTAGCGTTGATTCATAAAACGTTGATAATTAAACGAGTGACCGCCAGTGGCTATTGCGCATGAGAACGTGGATTCGATCCCTGCTCTGACCACCTTACATTTCCTTCGACGACGGTAACCTCGCTTAGTGATGGCGACACTTTCGAGTACTTAACCATGATAATACACCAGGTATTTTTAGATGGTTTAGAAGTTAGCCAATTCATCAACCATGGTTAATGTTGACAGAAATCAGCTAACATTTAAATCAGAAAAACCTCCGTACTTAAAACTTAGAAATTCGTTTTTTTGCAGAATATCCCTGAAAAGAGGACGCGTCAGGATATGTTTTGACATGATTTATATAGCGTTGGACTCGCCATAAACAGTCCTTTCACATGATGCTAACATTGTATACAGTGTTTTTAACTAATGTAAAAATTTCTTCGAAAAACTAAAAAAAATACGTTTTTTAAAAACGGTCCAGCTCACCGGATCCTAATGCTAGACACGAAATATTTTGGGAATCATCAGAAAACATACCTAGGTACATTTTGAAGGGTGGACAAAACAACACTTTTTCCCTATATAACTTCATTAATAACCACATGCTATAACGTCACACGAGTGAACCGTTTTTGATCCTTTGTTCCACTGTCACACAGCCTGGACTTTACATTGTATTGTGTACCTTGGTGGCTACACTGAGTTTAGAGTATTCACGAGTGGGAAGACGACGAGTTAGTTAGAGTTAAAGAGAAAAAAACAGTAGCAATTGTTGCTGAAAGTTGCTTAATGGAATTATTTGTTATTTCTATTTGCAAAACATAAAAACCTACACACATACACCAAGAGTTTCAGTGTGCAATTAGGCTAAAGCTAAGAGAGAGATAGGTAAACTTAAGCAAAGAGATGACTCCTATATGATGACGATGGTGCAGGTGATGATGATGCTACCTTGCTATTATGATGAAAATACTGTTCTACTGTTGATGCTGCCAAAAGCTGATGAGCGGAGGATGAAATTAAGGTGGATCCTGACGACGATGCAGACAAAGTTTACACTGTGTGTGTGTGTTGAATTATAAAGTAAACTAAAACATTACACCAACAACCACGCCCGACCATGTAGTCGCATGTGTGTTTTGTGTACAAAACTCTCCCATACAATTAAAACAAATAGAACATAAATGCATGAGTAAATAAGTTAGGAATAGTTATGATTATGATTGTGTAACATATAAGTATGAGTGAATCTAAGTAGTAGCATGTATGGGTGTGTGTGTGTGGGTGTATGTGACGAGCAGTGGGAGTTTCTAAATGAATGGGAACAGGTAAATATGATGCCATAAAAATACCATGAATAATAATTGCATTAATAATTTCCAAATCTAATGGAGTTGTGTTCCTCGCAGTTATCAAATGAAAATGTGAATATGAATGGGGCACTCAGCTTCATATTGGGGTTAAGTTATTTATTTAACTAAAGATAATAGGAATATGAGTGAATACAAAGGATTTTCAGCAATTACACAGTAAAAAAAGTGAAGTGTTTCTAGAGGAAACACATATCAAATATAAACTGAGAATAGCTAAGTAGGTATTGAATTGCCGGTGATCCCGGGACCAAAGCGTAATTTTAAAATTGAAATTGAAAAAGTTCGAAATTTTGAAATATTGAGAAAATTAAATTTAAATAAAAATTTTTAAATTAATATGTACTAAGAAATGGATAATAAACAATCAAAACCTGTTATAAGAAGCCTTTAGTTTGGTATTAAACAATAAAACATTAATTCGAAAAAATTTAAATGGTATTATTTCTTAATATTAATTTTAGCATTTTTCAATATAGGAATTACACTGTGTGTAATTCTTTAAGTCATGGAAATATAACCATATACGGACACCACTACATGATAAAAGCCCAAAAAAATGACCCGTATCTCCCAGTTTTGCCCAAACTCATACACTTTTTTTATGGGCCCCCAAAGATTTGGGGCCTCGGTGACATTTTTGCAAAAAAAAGTGATAATTTTTTCAGGCTCATATCTTGGAAACCGTTCGGAATTTTGATTTACTCTCTGAGGGAAAGTTGTAGCTCTTGGCATAAAGAACAAAAATTCTGCTCTTGGCATAAAGAACAATAAATCAAAAAACCCAAGATAAAGATAAATCAAATCACGAATCATTCGTAGGAAGTTCATATGTTTATTGAGATCTTATGTACATTTTTGTAGTTGATTGTTTCCTTGAATTTTGAACGGTTTGCTACCTATTGACCTGAACAGGGAAAAAAAGGTAAACAAATCGAATTTTTTAAAGTTTTTTTTGCGATTTTGACCTTGAAGATGAAGTTTTATTGATTTTATATGATTTGACCCCAAAGATTTGGGGCATCGGTGTCATATTTGAAAAAAAAAGTGATCATTTTGTCAGGCTCATATCTTGTAAACTGTTCGGAATTTTGATTTACTCTCTGAGGAAAAGTTGTAGCTCTTGGCATAAAGAAATTGTGCTCTTGGCATAAAGAACAATAAATGAAAATAAAACAAGATAAAGATAAATCAAAACAAGAATCATTCCAAGGAAGTTCATATGCTTATTTATCTTAGGTAAATTTTTGTAGTTGATGGATTCCTTGAATTTGAACGGTTTGCTAGCTATTTACCTGAACAGGAGAAAAAAATGGAAAAAATCGAATTTTTTAAAGTTCTTTGCGATTTTGACCGTGAAGATGATTTTATACGTTTACAATTTTTGTTCTTTATGACAAGAGCTACAACTTTCCCTCAGAGATTAAATCAAAATTCCGAACGAATTGCAAGATATGACCCAGACAAAATGATCAAAAATCACACCCTGGCACCAAATCTTTGGGACCCATGAACAAAAGGCCATGACTTTGGGAAAAACTGGGAGACGCGGATCTGTTTTTTTGGTCTTTTATCACGTTGTCGTGTCTGTATATGGTTATATTTTTTCGTGTTTCAGTGTGGAAGTAAAGAAAAAACAAATGAAATTAAAAAAAATTTCGGGAAATTTTTCACTTTTGCGGCTACCTAAACGCTACCTGCACGGTGTTAAGATTCATTCCTAGGAAGTTTATATGTTCTAAAAAGCTGTTTATTGAGATCTTAGGTACATTTTTGTAGTTGATTCTTTCCTTGAATTTTGAACGGTTTGCTCCCAATAGACCTGAAAAGGGGAAAAAAGGTTAACAAAATTTGATCTTGAAAATATAGTATATTTGATTTTATGTGTTCACAATTCTTTCTTTATGACAAGAGCCTACAACTTTCGCTCAGAGAGTAAATCAAAATTCCGAACGGTTTGCAAGATATGAGCCTGACAAAATTATCACTTTTTTGCAAAAATGACACCGAGGCCACAAATTTTTGGGGGCCCATAAAAAAAGTGCATGACTTTGGACATAACTGGGAGATACGGGTCTTTTTTTTGGTCTTTTATCACGTAGTGGTGTCCGTATATGGTTATATCTTTTCGTGCTGCAGTGTGGAAGTGAAGAAAAAACAAATGAAATTAAAAAATTTTCGGGAAATTTTTCACTTTTGCGGCTACCTAAACGCTACCTAAACGGTGTTAAGAATCATTCATAGGAAGTCCATATGTTCTAAAAAGTTGTTTATTGAGATCTTGGGTACATTTTCGTAGGTGACCTAAACAGGGGAAAAAGGTTAAAAAAATCAAATTTTTTAAAGTTTTTTGCGATTTTTTACCTTGAAGATGTTTTGATTTTATGTGTTCACAGTCTTTATGACAAAAGCTACAACTTTCCCTCAGAGAGTAAAGCAAAATTCCGAGCGGTTTGCAAGATATGAGCCTGACAAAATTATCACTTTTTTGCAAAAATTACACCGAGGCCCCAAATTGTTGGGGGCCCATAAAGAAAACTGCATGACTTTGGGCATAACTGGGAGATACGGGTCTTTTTTTTGGTCTTATATCACTTAGTGGTGTCCGCATATGGTTATATTTTTTGTGTTGCACTTTGTAATTTCCATTTCCCAATACTAAGTCAGCAATGAGAAACTTTAAATTTAATTATCGCAATATCAAGTTTCCTTTTTTAATTATTATGTTTTATTTATTTATAACAACTTGAATTATCTCAATATTAATTTTTTTCTTCCCGATATTAGTTTCCTTTTTTTTAATTAAATTTTATTTATTTTCTTGTTATTCTTCATATCATCGTCCTCTTCTCCATCACCGCAACCTCTGCACTAATCATGAACTGAGATTACAAGTACAGACGCATTCCTGCCGTTGAATTTTGAACAGTATCCAGTGATCAGAGATACTAGTGTAGAAATATCCTGTCCAGAAAATCTTTACATAAAATCGATGATAAATGTTTACCAATTGTTCTGCATTGAATTGATGACAAATTTCATCAACTCAGTGAAAGGATTCTTCAGTTTGAAGATTGTACGTTGCATAAACATTTTAGCTTCATTGAATTGATGATCTTTTGTACGTCAATCTTCATCAAAATAGGGACGTAGTATTGAAAAAATACAGAGAAAAAGAGAGAAGCTAGTAGAAAATTTAAAATTAATACATAATAGAAAATAGTGCAATAAACAGAAAACAATATCCACGCTATGAACATTTTCTATGTGGTCTGTTACCCTGTTTTGGTATTTTTTTACAATGAAAATTAGTCCAAAGAGTTTGGCTACACATTAACAAACAACTTACTTCAAAATGATGTCAAATTTATGACAAACATACATCAAATTGATAGCAAACTTCCATATAATTCGATCCATAAATGTACAAGAAATTCATGAACAATTTACATCAATATGGTGCAAGATTTCCTTCAACTTGATGAAAAACTTACAAATTAGTGAAAAACGTATATCACCTTGATGTAACGTTGTCGTTGAATCAACATAAAGTATGGATGAAAGATTTACGAAATGTTCTTCATCAATTCAATGAAATGTGCCGTAGGTTGGAAAATGAGGCAATGTTTCCTCAAATTGATTGTAGGAATGATCATCAATTTCATTCAACTACTTCGCTCATAACTTGGTCTCACCAGCCTACCGATCCTGCAATTTGTGCCTCCAGACCATCTAATATTCGGATGTTTAAAGACTGAACTTGCAGGTAAAAAGGGGTATACACACATGAAACATGTCCAGTGGAACAAGCCAGGTCATTCCTAATCTCGCCAGCTCATTCAATCTATAGATACTTGGAATATTCTTGTGGCCCGGCAGCCATATAACTTGGATATCAAGCTCGTTGACCATCTTATTTAAAGATACGCTGCAGTTGTGGGCAATTTCTGAAGTCGAGAATACAAATTGTAGAGATTTTAAAGAACCTTGACTGTCACAGTAGATGTTGATGCCCTCGGCAGTGATGACATTTTGTCCAAGTTAGAGGTCCACTTCATCTATTGCCATAACTTCTGCTGAAAACCCCCTTCAATTGTCTGGTAGACTCCGTCAAATATCTCGACCCATCACTTTTATATAGACTCCAGAACCTATTTTGTTATGTACACTGTTTCCAATTGAAATTTAAAACAATATATACTTAGCTGTGCAAAATGCAGTTGAACTTTCAAAATTCTTTCTGAAATTTAAAAAATATCAATTAAAATATCTAATTGAAATTTAAATACATCAGTTCAAAGTTTTAAACTCTATTTTAACTTTAAAATACATCAATTGAAGTTCAAAAACGATCAATCGAAATTAAGAAGACTGCAGTTGAACTTTAAAACTCATCAGTTGAAAATTAAAAAACATCAATTGAGATTGGAAAGACATGACTTAGAATTTAAAGCACTGCAGTTGAAATATAAAACACATCAACTGCATTTTAAAGGACATTAATTGAAATTAAAAGTATATTCGAGAGTTAGGTAAATATTTGAAATTCATTTATTTTCAATATCTCGCTACCCTGTGGGTAGCATCGTCATCGTTATTTATTTTCCTGACGATGCTACCCAAAGGCTTGCGTATTATTAAAAATAAAAAAAAATTATAAATATTGAGCTAACTCTCGAATATTTTCATTTTAAATAAAATACAATAAGGTCGAATAAATTGTCACATTTTGAAATTAAAAGTCCTAATATATAAAATCGGTTAATAATTTTTGAATTGGAACTAAAGAATTTTAAATTTCAATGGAAGTTTTTGAAACTTAGATTTATATGTCTTAAAACTCTATTTGTATCTTCTAATATAAATTGATGTGTTTTAGATTTCAACAGATGACTTTTAGAATTCGGTTGTTGTTATTTAAATTTCAATTAATGTCTACCAGGTTTCGATTAGTGTTTGGTAAATTTCAATTTTCAACATGAGCTCCTGGGTTCGATCCCTGCTCAGATCACCTTAAAATTTCTTTCGGCTGCGGTCACCTCGCATAGTGATGGCGACAGTATCGAGTATTTAGCTATGAAAAAGCTTCTCAAAAATACCGTTCAGAACCGGTGTAAAACTGTAGGTCTCAATCAGTGAGTGTAAAACTAGAAAGCGCACATCTCACTGATTGTGAGAAGCTCTCCCCTGTCCCTTCATGGGATGTAATTTTTTTTTATTTTTACTTTCCAAATTGACCTTTTCTAAATTTGAATTGTTCCTTTTAAACTTCAATTAAAGTATTTTCAATTTCATTTGATGTGTTTAATTTCAATTTATGTCTTTTAAATTTCAATTGTTATCTTTTAACTTGCAATTGATGTATTTTAAAATTCAATGGAGGTCATTCAAATTTCGAGTGATGTCTTTAAAATTCTAATTGATGTGTTTCAAGTTTTATCTGATGTCTCTCAAATTTCAATTAATGTCTTTGAAATCTGAATTGAATTTGAAATTGTAATTGATGCCTTTTAAATTTCAATTGATTTTTCAAAATTTCAGATTTTTTTTAAATTCCAATTAAGTCTTTTAAATTGAAATTAATCTTTCTTTAAATTCTACTGCAGTATTTGAAATTCAATTTAATGTTTCCAAATTTCAATAGATGAATTTTAAATTTCAATTATTGTTTTCTAAATTTCAGTTGTTTTTTTTAGTGCAAAAATTTTTTTTTTTTAATTTTATTTTTTTTTTAAATTTAAAAGCGTCAAAATTTAAAATAAATAATTTTTGACGCTTTTAAATTTCAGTCGATGTTCTTAAAATTTTACTTGAATTCTTTAAAATGTTAATTTATATATTTTAAATTTCAATTAATGTCTTTAAAATTTCAACTATTGTTTTTCAAGGTTCAGGTAATGTTTCTTTAAATTTCAATTGATGTCTTTTAAATTTCAATTGACGACTTTTAAATTTCAATGTCACTTAAATTTTAACTGATATCTTTTATATTTTAACTGACGTCTTCAAAATTTCCATTGATGTCTTTTAAATTTCAATTGATGACATCCAAATTTCAATTATTGTTTTTTAATTTCAATTGATGCATATTAATTTTTAATTTCTTCTAAATTTCAATGATGTATTCTAAATTTCAGTCGTTGTTTTTTTTTTTAAATTTCAGTTGATGTATTTTTAATTCCAATAGATTTTTTTTTCTAAATATCAATGATGTCTTTTAAATTTTATAGATGTTTTTCAAATTTCAACTATTGTTCTTCAAATTTCTACTAATGCATATTAATTTTGATGTTTAATTATATTTAATTTCTGAAATTGATGATTTCTAAATTTCAATCATTGTTTTTTTTAAATTTCAATTTATTTCTTTTAAATATCAATGGATGTTGTTTAAATTTCA
Organism: Phaonia tiefii; assembly: GCA_963931995.1. NCBI lineage: Eukaryota > Metazoa > Arthropoda > Insecta > Diptera > Muscidae > Phaonia > Phaonia tiefii. The sequence continues at coordinate 222,017,017 of OZ008370.1, read as the reverse complement.
ATTGATTTTCTTTTACATTTCAATTGATGTCTGTTAAATTTCAACTGACGCCTTTTAAATTTCAATTGATGTCTTAAATATCATTGGTGTATTTTAAATTTCAATTGATATATTTTAAATTGCAACTGATGTAGTTTAAAATTCAATCGATGTATTTTAAATTCTATTTAATGCTCCCAAATTTCAATTAATGTATTTTTAATTTCAATTGATGTTTTCAAACTTCAATTGATGTATTTTTAATTGAAATTGATGATTTCAAATTTCAATTGATGTATAATAAATTTCAATTGATGTTTCCAAATTACAATTGTTGTTTTTCAAATTTCAATGATGTCCTTTGAAAATTCAGTTGACGTATTTTAAATTTAAAGTTAAATTTATTTAAATTCCAATTAATTGTTTTGAAATTTCAATTGAAATTTTCCAAATTTCAGTTACTGTTTTAATAAATTTCAATTGAAAATGTTGAAGTTTTTAAATTTCATTCGATGTCGTTAAATTCCAATTGATATCATTAAAATTTCAATTGAGTTTTTTTTTTTAATTTCAGTCGATATCTTTTAAATTTTAACGGATGTCTTTTAAATTTAATTTGATGTTTATTAAATTTCAATTTTATTCTCTTGAATTTCAATTGTCACGTGTTATATTTCAATTTATGTCTTTAAAACTTCAACTTGTGTCTTTTAAATTTCAATTGATATCTCTTAAAATTCAATTGGTACTTATATATTCTAAATTTCACTTGATTCGTTTTTAAATTTCAAAATAAATCTCTAAAATCGCAAGTTGTGATTGGTTTTCACATCTTACTTAGGATGTTCTCTTTTTGCTGGGTATAAATAATTTTGTATCTCCCACAGGATAAAATGGAGGAATGCCAACTTAGACATTCGTATGGAAATAGCAGTAGGGGGTTATATCAAATATTAGTCAGAATTTCAAAGACCAGGACAGGGACGTCTGCAGGGGTGGGCCCGGGGGCTCGGTTCGCCCCCCCCCCCCCCCCCCCCCCGCCCGCGAAATTATTACTTTAATAGGTAATTTTAGAATTTAGCGCTATTTTCAACCTAAATATGGGCATTTCCAGAGAAAGTTCCACCCTATGTCACATCACGTCACCCTCGTTAATTGGTTATATTTTATGACCTTGTGGTTCGATTATTTTCAATTCTTTTCCTAAATACAGAATGTAAGTAACTACATATTTATTAAAAGAAAATAAGACAATCAAACAAACTGGTCCTAAAATATAAGTAATTATCGAGAGTGACGTGATGTGACAAAAGGTTGACCTTTTTGTGGAAATGCCCATATCAAGCTGGGCCCCCCTCCCGAAATAAAATCCTGCGTACGCTACTGGAACAGGATATTGTTTGTTTGTTTTAAAAAAATCTTTGATTTTTTAGCGAGAGTTAATAAATGAAGAGGTTCCATTTCTCTCCCTCTCTGTCTTTAGGTTGAGCGCTAAACTTCTATATTTTACCTAAAGTAGCAGCACCTCTTAAGTACTAAATTTGAGAAAACATATTGCATATACCTGTGCTAAAAATGTAGTGAAATGGAGCACATAAAAACGACATCCCGTGTACTACATGTAGAATTTCGAATCACAAGTTGAAGTTACTTTTTATTTCATTAAATTTTATTGTTTTCTAGGTATAGAAATAATATTCTCCCTCTTGTTAATCTAATATAAGAAATGGTATTGGATAACCTGCTTTCTTCTTCCTTCCCACTATTCAAAATCCTTGTACAGAATCCTTATCACTTAACTGCAATAATACTCAACATATCATCATAGTTCAATATCTGTTATGTGTACACAGTTATATTTACTCAATTTATTATTAACATTTTGATTTCATATTTGTCCATATAACGTATCATTTCATGCTTCCCACATCTATACATTCCTTTGAAAATTAGTATTAATTACAATATCCTTATTTATCTTCAAGTGTGCAGACACAGGTCTTATCAGGACATCGTATGGTTATAACGATGTATGATTTGCACAAACTAAATCGAATATTTATGTAAATGTAGTCATTATTTGTTGGTCAATATTTGATTTGTATCTTAAGGATATTCATGTGTCTGTGAGAGGAGAACAAATGAAGCGAGAAAGCCAAATCTTCCAATACCCCTTACGAAACTGAAAATGTCAACTGTGTGTGTGGATCAGGTGTTTAAGCAAGACTTATGGTTATACGTCAATGTTTGCGTATGAATGCATCCAATAATGGGGATGCGTTTAAATAAACGGAATTGTGTTACAAAATAAGCCTACAGATGATATAACATCATATATGTATGTATGTGTGTCCATCTGAAATGATGAATCCTTTCATGTGGACGCAGTAGGTCTTTAAAATACTGCAGTGCTTATTTGACTTTTCCTGTTTTGTAATTAAACGAAACAAAAACAGCCTTAAGTATGCTATATTTTTGAGATAAATACATTCCTAAAAGTAGGCTAGGGATATTTAAATAATAAAATCTCTCTACTAATCGTGCGGGTTTTTATATGGGTGAGAGAAACATAGTTTAGGATTTTAATTTTCATATTTTTTTACACAGATTTACACAATTTTCAAATGAAGTTTAAAAAATAATAATTGAAATAAAACATACTTTTGAAAAGGCTACCAGATAAAGCAATAACATTTCTTGTATCGATATTTAACAGTTGCATCCGACTAAACTACTTTCCATCATTTTTTAAAAAAGCGAAAATTATTGCTGTTCTCAAACCTAATAAACCCAAGAGCGATCCCAACAGCTACCGGCCGATCAGCCTTTTAAGCAACTTGGGAAAAATTTACGAAAAACTTATATATTACCGACTTAATGATTTTGTCACTGAACACAATATAATATCTAAAGAACAATTTGGCTTTAAACGAGAACATAGCACCATCCATCAGATCCACAGAATAAAAAATAAAATAATTGCAAACAAACACAACAAAAGATCTTCTGGGATAATTCTCTTAGATATCGAAAAAGCTTTCGATTCAGTTTGGCATTACGGGCTAATATATAAACTTATTCTAACCAATTTGCCGTCATACCTCAGCAAAATTGTTGCTGATTTCCTAGACAAGAGAACCTTCGTCGTATCGGTTAATAATTCGATATCATCCACAAAATCCATCCCTGCAGGACTTCCTCAAGGTTCCAACCTCTCACCACTCTTGTACAACATATTCACCTCCGATTTTAAACCACCTAGGGAAATAGATGTTGCTTACTACGCGGACGACACTGCATTAATTTCATCGAGTAAACTCACGAGCGCTCTCCTTAAAAAAATGGAGAAAAGCTTAACGGCATGCTCCAATTATTTCACTAAATGGAAAATTAAAATGAATCATGGAAAAACCCAAGCCATCATATTTCCTTACAACAAATTATACAAGCGAAACCCAAATAGGCAATTACAATTCCATAACAATACCATCTGTATAAAGGATCACGTCAAATATCTAGGCGTCATTCTCGATAAAAAACTCAACTTTGGCATGCACATCGAGGACACATGCGATAAAGCGATAAAGTCACTAAGATCGCTCAGAGCACTCTTTCACAGGCGATCTTTTCTCAACCACAAAAACAAAAATGCAATATTCAAATGTGTGATAAGACCAATTTTGGCATATGCCTCACCTATATGGTACAAAGCCGCCAAAACTCATCTAAAAAAGCTGCAAATAATACAGAACAAATGTCTGAAAATTATTAACAATAAAAATTGGAGGTATCCTACACGAAGATTACACCATGAAACGAACTATGAGATTTTTGCAGACTTTATAACGCGACAAAATATAAGATACTTCAACCGAAATTCAAACTCTTCTTATGAAATAATTAGAGAATGCAGAGACTTATAAGTATGCAAATCCATATTAGTCCTTGAAATTTATGACACTGGAAATTACTGTTATATCTCCGATTATGTTTTAAAAATAATTGACAGATATACAAATGTAATCCCATTTCGTGTGTTTCAAATTACTACTTAAATAAAGGTTTTCCCATTTTTCCTTTAAAAATATCATTAGCTTTACAAAAACAAATCCTTATAATATTGTTAAACTCAATAAGTATATATTTCAAAAACATATAGTACTAGTACATCAATTGCTGTGATATCTTTGATAAATCTCAAAAAATGTTATACATATATACACTCATATATTTTAAATGTAAATTTTTGGAAGAATAAAATTGAATTGAAAAAAAAAAACAAATTTAATTATTACTTTATATACAGAACTATGTTTACTACACCATTTCCAAATGAAGCAAAAAAAATATTGCAATTTGAAACGTCCATTAAAAATTCAAAATACATCGATTGAAATACAAAAATTCCAGTTCCAATTTAGAAGAAATCAATTGAAATTTAAACCACATCGCTTGAAATTTGAATAAAACTAATTTATTTTTTAATTATTATTTTCTCTTTAAATTGAATAAAAACCAATGCAAATTTAAAAATTCTACATGAAATTTAAAATTCGTCCATTAAAATTCAAAACTTCACTTGAAATTTAGAAGCCATCGTTGGAAATTTAAAACTCATCCCCTGAGATTTTAAACAAATTTATTTTTTTAATTGTTATATTTTTCAAAACTTAATAAAAATTAATGCAAATTTAAAAACTCAATCCGAAATTGAAAATTCGGTCATTAAAACACGTCAATAGAAAAATTTCTATTTCGGAAATCTATTTAAACTATGTTAGGAGACATCCATCAGATTTCAATTTATGTCTTTTAACCCATTTTGAGCCGCGTTGCAAAAACTTTGAATTTTTATTGAAAATTACTTTTCAATGGTAATTGAGGTCCGCTGAACAGAATTTCAGAATTCACAAAGTCGTGAGAAATTCGCTATCTCATATAGTCTCACAGATATCGGATGTAGCTTATTTGTAGCTTTTTCTTCAAAAGTAATATATAAATAAGACACATTACAAATATAAGGTTTTTATAAACATCCCCTCACCCAGAGCCCATAAAGAGCAGAGGGTGAGCCATTTAATTATTTTTTGAAAGCCAACAAAATTTCCTATATCGCTGCATCATTGCGTTTGGCATCGCGCATACGTCGTTATAGAACAAACTACGTTCAAACTAGCTGTTCGAAAACCCAAACTGTGGCCCAAAATGTTTTAAATTTCAATTGCTATCCTTTAAACTGCAATTTATGTGTTCTATCAATTGATGAATTTTAAATTTCAATTGTTGAGTATTAAATTACAATTGATGTGTTATTAATTTCAATATGTGATTTTTTCAATTTCTAATTGAATTTCATAATTTCAATTGTTGAAACGAAGTTCTTTATCGCACGTTGCTAAGTGAAAAAATTAAACGATTGTTTAACACTATTATGCTACAACCCAGTATTATCAACTATATTGGGTACTTTTGCTTTGGTTTGTGTCTAGACTAACATATGTTGGGAAATTTCTTGTTTAATTGGGAAGTTTTCCAGGTGGAGCCTGTAACCAATATTTAGTATATATTGTAGTTTTGAACCCAATAAAAAGTAAATTTAGAAAAGCCAAAGTGAAAGAAGTTTAAAAAAGAAAAAAATTCTTAAATAAGTGCCTTTTCTTAAAAAAAGTAAATTTTCCCCAAAAAAATTACATATTCATATTCTTAAACAAAGTACCTTTTCTTTGAAAAAAAAACATCATCTTAATGAAGTACCTTTGCTAAAATAAAGTGAATTTTCTTCCAAAAAGTAAAATTTTTTTAAAAAAGTACTTTTTCTTAAAAAAGAAATTTGTTTTAAATAAGTACTTTTTCGTCAAAAAGTACATTATCTTACAACAAATAGCCTTTTCTTAAAAAACTACCTTCTCTTTAAAGAATACCGTTTTTGTGAAACAAAATAACTTTTCTTGAGATAAGTACCTACTCTTAAAAATGTACCTATTCTTGAAAAAAGAACCAATTCTTAAAAAAAATCCTATTTCTTAAAAAAAAACCTTGCTTCAAAAAATGCCTTCTCTTTAAAAAAAAACTTTTCTCACAAAAATTCCTTTTCTTAAAAGTACATTTTCTTAAAAATAAAATAACAACTTTTCTTTTCTTTTTTTGGGCTAAGTAGTCATTCTGAAAATAAGTACATTTTCTTAAAAAAAATAACCTTTTCCAAAAAAGAAGTACCTGTTTTTAAAAAAGTACTTCTTTGTAAAAAAAAATTATTACTCTCATGGCTTTTCTTCCAGAAAGTACTTCTTCATAAAAATAGTACCTTTTCTAAAAAAAAAAAATTAGCTTGAAATACAAGAAGTACCTCTGTTTAAAAAAGGATCTTTTCGGGAAAATATAATACATATTCGTACAAAAAGGACCTACAAATATACTTTTGTTTAAAAAAATAATAAATCCTATAAAAAAATTGTTCTTAAAAAAAGTTTATCATTTTACAAAAAGTATCTATTCTTAAAGATCCATTTAAATTGTAGTATTTTCCAACGGGCGCCTTAGGCGTTTTGGAACTAACTAGTACATAGAATATAGAGAAAGGAACTTCGTTCCAACCGGGTGTCCCCTGACACCTCATGTAATTTTTTTTTAATTTCGATTGATGGATTTTAAATTTCAAATAGAATGTTCAAATTTAAGTTGGAATAAACATATGTATATGTACATTAGGGCGGGTCAAATTGTATGGAACGATTTTTTTTTTGATGAAGGGTATAGCAAAAACATAATCTGTAGGTGATTCTGAGAAATTTTGCTCAAGAGGCCATAGATCTAAGTCGGATTTGGAGCCCCCCAAAAGGTATTTTTATCACCTTTCAGAATCTGTATTGATACCAGTAGAGTAAGTCGTCAATGGCTGCATTGTTCAATTGAACAACTTCCTAATATCTCTACTAAAAATAAAAGAAATATTGGTATCAATGCCTTTCAAACAAGCCCACATTGAGAAATCTACTATAATTCTATCCGATTTTATGACGAACTTAATTAAGTTATTCTATGTAATTCTATTTTGAAATTTTTGGGGGGTCCAAATCCGACTTAGAGCAATGGTCTCTTGAGCAAAATTTCTCAAAATCACCTATAGATTACGTTTTTGCTATACGCTTCATCAAAAAAAAAATTAACCCGCCCTAATGTACATATCAGAATCATATTAGAATCATCAAATTTCAATTGATTTTTTTTTTCAAAATTATACCGATATTTGTTGAATTTCAATTGGAATAGCTTCTCCCATATCCTTATTGTGAAAGAACCTCTTAATGAGCTTATGTTTCTCTATCTCTCTTAGTCTGATATTTTATTCAGTCCCGTTAGTCTTATAATGAAAGGACTTCTTAAGGATTTCTCAAAGGTTTTGATCTACTTGTTTGGAAGCAAAATCTTTCGCAAGCGTTTTAAATCTAGTTTTTCGGACTTAGTTCACACTACGATTTAAAAGAAATTTCCGGACACTCTTTCTAAAAGAGAAAATATATTTCAATTTTTTCTGTCAGTCAATATTTATCGCCCGTCCTTATTTTAAGAAATAATTAAGGATCTTGTTGCGTGCATCACAAGCCAACCATGGAATTTGTTATTGAGTTCTTCGGCTCAAAACCCCTTTGAACTGTATTTGTTTAAATGATGGTTGTTTCGGTTAATTTATTGCATCTGTATAAATTTTCTTACTACTATAGAGGAAAGAGTCATTGATACTGTGCTTTAATTGTTTTTAGTTTTCACAGTGAGAAACCGTGGCATACAAATCTTATTTAAATTTCTTGTAGATTTTGTAATCACTTTTGACTTAGCCAGTTCATTTAAACACCCCAAGGAAAGTAATCCGCTACTATTGAAATGGAAAAATCCCCCCAAATGTAAGAAAATTATTCTTATTTGTATTTCACTACTTGCAGTTTGTACATACTTTATTTGTATAATATCTAACCTAAACATAAAGTAGTTGATAGTTGTTAAGCTTCCCTTAACGTGCAACTGTTACACATATCCACCTATCCACTTACAGTCCTTAAACACTTTAAGTGGATAGGTAGATATATGCAAAGATTGCACTTTAGGTTTCAAAGATCTCAAAGATATAAAAACTATATTTCCTCATACTATTTTATTTACACCCCAAGGCAGTGTTCTTATTCTTTTTAAGTTCGTTACATAAATAGAGGATCAAAATAAAGCCCTAAGATATACACTGGATTTAGTGTTAATGTGTTACCTAAAGGTATGCTTTATTTTTCGAAAAATAAAAACAAAAGTTTGCTGGTGGTCTCACGAAATTTATTTTCTGGATTTTTGTATAATCTTGAAATGAAATTGATTTTGTAAAGGATATTAGACAAATCTTACCAAAAATTTCACTTTCAAAATTATTTACAAAACATTTTTTGTTTCTGCTATGAGGTTACTATTTATATTTCGAGAATAGCAAATAATAACAAAAATTTTTAAATTAAAATGGCTATATTGTTTTTCAAAATATTCCCCTTGATGATCAATACACTTTTGCATTCGTTCAAACCATTTGCCATAGCAGTTTTTCCATTCCCTTTGGGACACCTCCAAAACATGGTTTTGAACGCTTTAACTGCTTCTTCGGCGCTGGTACATCGTTGACCACGTAGTTTACGTTTAATAATCGCGAACAAGAAGAAGTCATTGGTGCCAAATCAGGACTGTATGGAGAAGGAGTCATCAATTCGATGTTTTCACTGCTCAAAAATTCTCCTGTTCGACGAGATATGTGATAGCTTGCATTGTCATCACGGAGAGTGATTTGTTTTTGGCGGTTGGTTTTACGAATTTCTCCGATGACTTCCGGCAAACAAATGGTAGTGTACCACTCAGAATTCACCGTCCTACGTTGCTCAAGCGGAACAGTGGACACATGACCCATTAGGCCGCAGAAGCAGGCGACAATTTGCTTCGCTGTACTTCTTCCACGAATAACTTTTGTTGGATTTACGATAAATCGTCTTCAAAGGCCCACACGGTCGATTGCTGTTTCGTTTCCGGCTTATACGTATATATCCATGATCCCTCACCTGTCACGATTTTATACACGTCTTGTGAAGCAACACGGTGGAACTTTTTAATCATTTCCTTACAAACAAATATTTTTTACAGCCAAATATTTATGCAAAATCGAATGTTATGAAGTGGTTCTAATGTGCAAGGATGCCTCTATCTCACGGTATATCACATGACGATCTTGCTTTACCAGTTCACGCACAGCAACGATGGTTTCCGACAAAGCGAGCGAAGTTGGACGACCTTGACGAAATGCATCCTGGAGAGAACGACGTCCGTGGCGTTCATCGCTCGAAATTTTTCACGGGTTAATTTAATTTTTTATGCTTAAAAATATCAAACATTTCAATGGAAGTTCCAGTTTTCATCTGGCAGCTCTACATAGTACTCCCAGGACCCAAAATATAAATAACAACCCTCTAACTATCATGTTTACAAGAAGTCCACTGTCTCACGAATAAAGATAACACAATTTTTTTTGGAATTTTTGTATCAACTTGGTACTGTAGTAGCCTGTCTTAAGGAGTTTCCCTTCATATGCATCCGTTAATGCCAGTCTATAAAATTTTTAATTATGTATAATTTTATGAATTTGTGTATCAACTTCATACTGTAGTAGCCTATCTCACGGGGTTTCCATCAAGTGACTCCATTAATGTCTTTCAATAAAGTTTTATACATGTATTCACTACCTCACAAAACCTCATGTGCCTACACTGATGACTGTTAATAAAGTTTATTACATGTGTTCACTAGTTTCTGTTCAAATAGTGTACAAATAAAGCCATAAGGTATATCCTGTACTAAGCATTCATGTGTTACCTAAAGGTATGCTTTAGTTTTAGAAAAAAATAAAATGAATTTCTAAAGTTTTCTGCTGATATCATAGAGCTTCTTTAGAGATTAAAGGAAGCCATGTATGAAATTAGACTATCTAGGTTTATGTATTATCATCAAATAAAAAGAAATTTGTAAAACCTATACGGCTAATCTCTAAACCCAACGCAGTTTCAAAATTCCTTACAAAATATGTTGCTTTATATTCGACTATTGGTTAAATAACGATTATAAGATTTTTTTAATTTCCGAATTTTTACATCAACTTTATTCGTAGCCTATCTTAAGGGGTTTCAATAATGTGCTGCCATTTATGCCTGCTATAAAGTTTTTAATTTGTATATACATATAAGTATTACTTACTCACTCTTCAAGCAGGTTCCCTTTTCGGAACTTTTTAAAAATGCATTGCATACTTTTTGGCTGTATTTTATGCAAGGTATGTAATGGTGTTGTAACTGAACAGTTCTCGTCTACAAAATCAATAATGTTTGTAAGTTGGGCTTGTTCTTGTATCCATGTCTGGTGCATGGGCTGTCAAAGGAATTCTACAGTGAAATAGTTTATGTTATGTGTTTTGTCAATATAAATAGGAATTTGTCCTGTGTTTCAGCAGACAAATACTGCAAAATTGGCCTTTGATATTTTTTGACTTCGTGTAACAAAGTAAGTATATTTAATGCTTCTCAAACAAAAACGGATAAAAAATTTTGTAACTGTTTCAAAAGATGAATGTATATACTATATAGGTGCATTATATATTTCAGCTGTGAAATGTAGCTTTAGAAAGTTTTTGATAAAGGAAGCCAGACTCGATAGTTCACAAATAGTTTTCGTCCTTTAACACAAAATACATTTTGTATAAATAATAAAAGCATTGTATGTATATTTACACGCAGACAAAGTTTTTTAAAGCTCCAGATGATTTCGTATATGGAAGTCACTCTGAGGATGTATGCAGGCAGGAAGCTAGAAGCAAATAAACTGAATATTACGGAGTTAAAGAAACCACAACTCAATTGAAGCCGCTGCTGGAAGATGGTGTTAACTCACATTTATTTTGAAAAACAATATTTTCCTTCTTTTTAATGTTTCCATGGTATCTGATTTTGTTTTAGATAAGAAAAAAAGTCAACATCTGATAAATTATTAAAATTAAATTTAAAAAATATTTTTTAATTTCTTAAAATCAGTTACAATGGAAACATTAGATGGAGGAAAATATTGTTTTTTGAAAAAAGAAAGTTAATACCTTCTTCCACCAGGGGCTTCAATTCTCGTTGTCTTCGATCCGAGTTAATTTTTATATTTTTTTTTTTTTCCTTTTAACCTAACAGATCAATTTTACGTATGTTTGGAAAAATATAAAACAGCTGTAGGTAGGATTCGAACCCACATTCGCTGGACGATCGTTTCGAGATTTGTGAAGTATCATCTTCAGCAGTTGTGTTATTTGGCTGGAATGAAACATCATCACCGCCTTGAGTATCAACATCCACTCATGACATAAAATTATGCCATAAAATCCTGAATCCCTAAAAAACCACTCCTGACTTCAAGAACTCACCATAACTGCCGCTCATATTTACATGATATGGCTCATCCTATTTCGCTGCCGGGCACAGGAACATTCCAGGGAAGCATTGAGCTCCTCTCCTCTAAACCAAAACTCCCAAGCATGCGAATGGTCTCATGATACAAATTGCAGGATCACCAGGGAAGTATAGCCAAGTTATATCCTAAATAGAACACTAAAACTGATATCCATTCCTAGAAAGGATATCTCTATGCTTGCAGCTGTGGTCACTGGACACTGTTTAACAGGCAGACATGCGTCTAGTCTTGGAATCTCAGCTCATTCACTGCAGAAACTGTGGGAATGAGGAGGAGGACGAGATCGTCGAACATGTGATATGCTACTGACCGGCCTTTTGTGTAAGTAGGAGGAAATATCTAGGATCTTACTTCATTTTGAATCTAACAGACATTCTGGGAGTTAAACTGAATTATATTAGGATCTTTCTGCAGAGTAGTAATTGGTTCGCCAGGAAGTAATGGATGTCTCTTTTTCAGCCACATCATGGAACATCGAGATGAGGTATCATATGGTTTGAACCCCCCATAATCATACCGGGCTATTTTACAGCTTCAACGAGGGGTACGGTATATGATGCTCCGTTGCATCACAACCGTCCTGATTGGACTAAGTGTGTCAATTATGACAGCCACTTCTACCTCACATAACTTCAGCAACGTCTTGCTAAAAGTATGTATTCGTCCTGTCAAACAAAAATACATACTTCCTTCTATAACGAAGTTCCTTCTATAAGGAAAGCAAGTAAGCCTTAAGATAGGCTACAAATTTTTGCGCGTAAACATGATTTAGTTACTGCATTAACTGCAAATTATTATATATACACGCTGGAAAATATCGGCCTTAGCAACATATTGCTGGAAACATATCCACGTTTGCAAGCATTGTTTTCATGACTTGAAGATCTGCTGCCCTTTTGATTTCTTTGTTGTCCGTCTCTATTTGATTTTTAGGCGTTTTCCAAAAACAAAGGCATATTCGTATCTCAAAATCATATATCATAACCTATTGACCATTGTGTCTCAAATATGTTATATTGAATAGCAAACACAATGTGTTTGGGCACAAGCATAGCATATTTGCGATCACCTACAATCACGTTTTATTTGCGTCCAAACAACAAAGAAGGACAAAGTTTTCAGCGTGTACATACTTTATATACTTATATATGCTTTATATATATGCTTTATTTAGTGTATAAACTAGTCAATGAATTTTTGTTGAAAAGTTCAATCAAACATATTAAAACATACAAATATTTTCCAATTACACCCCAAGAGGAGTCATGGGAGAGCTTCTCACAATCAGCGAATAAACCATAAATTTAAAAAATTTCGCTTTTTATATTTAATCCCCTTCTAATACTGCAATATAATTGCACAATAACAGAACTAATATATATAAGTACCTCCCCCCCCAAATTGGTGGTATTGCTTTAAACCCCACACCATAATCTAAAGCATACTTCTAGGCAATTAATTAATAGCCATATAAAGTATACCTTAAGGCGCGGCTTGTAAACTTTTAGTGTAAAGGCAAAAGCATCAAACGATTTCAATGCCCTACTCGTTTAAAACTAACACGTTTGTGTTGGCATATGAATTGAAAAGACGATATGAATAATAATAATAATATTTGAATCAGAAATACAAAAACAACTCCCTAGGGGAGTTAACAGCATCTACTGAGATAGAAAATAGAAAGTTAAAGAACAAGAATTAAATTGACTAAATACAATCATACATATGATTTAAGGCAACTTGTGTAGTTGAGTTGGCTACAATTTATTTGTGTGAAACGGACTGTATAATTTGAATGAGCACACAATTATGAAAACAATAAAAGTCAAATACATTTCTATATCAAGTCAATTTGCAATCATCGTATTTCGTTTAGGCCCCCGACAGATTATTGTACAAATTCCTTGACTAGTTAATATCCCCTGCCGTTACACAATACCCCTTTGTTATAATCCTAGATGAAATTGAGAAAAAAAAATACCCTTAGTATCTGCCAGTGGGCGGTAATTCAATGCAATCATTTTTGCTCTGGGTTCCAAGCAATTTATTTTGTGTACGCGATCGATGTTTAATACAAATATTGACCTTTAACCTTAAGGCGCCTAATAGCATACAACAACGAAATTAAGCTGTCATCACAGCAGTACCGAAATAGTATTGGAGCATTGGGATTTACTGTTAAGCAAAGGCAAATACAAACCTCACCCCCCATCAATCGAATAATCTGATACGTATATTTCAAAATAGAAAAAAAAGGAATTTAAATATATTTTTGGAGACCGTCTTTCATTTCCTGACCCATTCTTGATGTGGCTAGAATATTGTAGACCAATTAAGATAACAACGATGATGGAAATGTATTGGAAATATTATTTATTCGTCCTTTAGATTAACATTGTATGGCAATAAATATCCTTAACCAAATCGAGAAGAGGATAGGTAGGGTTTCAAAAGTTATTTATCATCAAACAGTGACACAAATTCTGTTTGATGTCATTAGAAATATTTGCTTAAAAAACGATGCAACGCGACTAGAGTATCCTCCTAGCATTGATAGTAAACTAATTTTGATTTCAGGAGAATAACGTCCTTAAGCATTTCCAAACTTTTCCACGCACTCCCAATGCATTTAATATTCGTTAAATTCCGAATCAATCTAATGAAAAAAGAAGTGTTTGGGTGCAAATATGATGTGTTTGTAGCTTTTCGCAAATACAGTACACTTGTGTCCAAACTCATTGTGTTTGCGACTCAGTACAACGTGTTTGGGACATAATGATTAATATATTTGTATTTGTTGTCCAAGGACCCTAGAGTCCTCGGCGACATTAAAAAATCCGATGGGTCATGGACAAACTCCGGAGCTGAGACTCTTGAGCTTCTTATGGAAACTCTCTTTCCAAATTGTGTGGATATAGACTCGGCGGAGAGGAATCACCTGACGACTTCCACTCCAGATATCTCGCAAATGGGAGTGAATGAGGAAATAGTTGACGAATCAAGGTTGCTTTAGGGTATCCATAGCTTCAATTCCTACAATTCTGCGGGTCCTGACGGGATCCTGCCGGTTATGCTGCAGAAATGTGACGCTTTTGTCACCCCTCATCTTCTGAGTATCTATAGGGCTTGTCTCAGACTTTCCCTGATACCAAATAAATGAAAGAAGGGTACTAGTCGATTTTATTCCCAAGTCGGGAAAGACTAGTCATGTCTCTCTTAAGGACTACAGACCAATCAGTCTCCCATCCTTTCTATTAAAAGTTTTGGAGGGAATGGTTGATTTGTACATTAGGAAATGAATTGGCTCATGCTTTTTGAGTGATAGACAACATGCCTATCTCAAGGGAAAATCTGTGGAAACTGCTCTGCACGATGTTGTGGGTTATCTTGAGCGCAACTTGAAGTTTGGGGATTTCTCTTTGGCAGCCTTCTTGGATATAAAAGGTGCTTTTGACAATGTGTCATCCAACGCTATCAGGGAATCTCAGGAATCCGCTGGGATGCCTCCTCATCGAATGGATTGCGAACATGCTTAGAATTGCGAACATGCTTAGAGATCGCATTGTAAATTCGAACCTAGGAGTGAGACTACAAGGGGCACGCCGCAGGGTGGAGTGTTATCCCCTCTGCTGTGGCTGTTAGTGGTTGACGACATTCTTAGGAACTTTGAGTTGAGTGGACGTAGACTAGTTGCCTATACGGACGACGTTGTTATTCTTGTCGCTGACCTAATGCAGGATGCCCTGGGTGAGTTGTCAGTTTGGGCCAGGTACTACGAGCCAGGTTTATTTACGAGCAGACGAAAGATTGGATTTTTTAGGAAACCAAGGTTGGAGGGCATAGAGCTATCTCTATCTTCTGAGGCTAAATATCTAGGTAGCGTTCTTGCTCGGAAACTTAACTGAAAGCGAAATACTGAGGAGTGAATGAGGAAAGGATTGAACGTACTCTTCGCCTGTAGGATGTACGTACTCTACGCCTGTAGGACGCGATTGTCAAACGCTGGGGCTTTGTCCCAAAATCGTGCATTGGAAAGAATTGGGGAACAGCTATCAGTTGAAAATACTCAGTATTAGTGGGCGAGGAGAAGCACTCCGCAGGTGGTCCTGGATGTAATCCTGAATAAGACTTCTCTTTATGTCTATGCGAGACAGTGTGTTGTGAGAAAAGACCAGCTCTAGTAAGCCAGCTCTCAGTGCGATCAGATCGCACAAATATAAATCCAAATTGTTTAGGGATTACAAGCAGATCTTGAACAGTGTAGTGCCCGACAAGCTAAGACTCTGCTGGGTTCTGGGACCTAGTAATGTCACAGGTAATATTGTAATAAACAGTTTTGCTAGAGCAGGATGTACTTCTACTGATTTGTGATTGACTGCCTCTTCAAATCCACCGATCTGTTACTTGTATTGCTTGATCGATCGCTGGTCCCTGGACGAGATCAACGCTGCCTGGCTGGCCAGAGTGGATTGCAGGATTTCAAGAGACATATGGCCGGCAGTTGACTCAGGGAAGAGTAAGTCGCTTCCTCGACTGGACAAGGCCGACATACAGCTCCTCATTGGGGTAATCACGAGTCACTGTGATGTTGGAGGCTTCACTCGCAATTGGATTGTGAACGGGGTTGATTACTGTAGTGCTTGTGGTGATGAAGAAGAGGTGGAGACTATTGAGCACGTTCTATGTCAATGCCCACCCCTACAGCGTAGGCGTCGCCGTTGCTTTGGTTGGTTTCAGGCAGAGTGCCTGGCCTCTGTGCGCGATGTGGATTTGATGGAATTCTCGGGGGGTCTGACATGGATCCGGCCAGGCGATACCATCATCTGATGATTTGTCTATTGGTTATTTCTACCCCGCTGAAAATCTCGAATGGTAAACCTTGACCTGTACATGTGGATTCTCATCTTGGATGGTATTGTATGTATTGATCAGGGCTTATCAGGTGATGTATATAAATAAATACTGGGAACATAATTGACTGGTAATTCTGGTTGTCCTACGTCTATCTAACCATCTATCGGAAGTTGTTCACTATTAGTGGGGCCCGCCCCCACTCTTCCATCCCTTAACCCTTTTCTCCTCATATATATGGGCAATCACAATGGGTCGACCGACCTCCGAGCGCAGTGACAAAAAGTTGTACAAAAAAGAAAATAAAATAAATGATTACCCATTACATTCCATGAAGGAATAGAGGAGAGATTCTCTGAACAAGTGAGCTTTGCGCTTTCTAGTTTTATACTCACTGATTGGGACTTACAGTTTTTACATCGATTTCGAACGGCATTTTGTGAAGATTTTTCATGGCTAAATACTCGATAGTGTCGCCGTCACTATGCGAGGTGACCGCCGCCGAAAGAAATTTAGGGTGGTGAGATCAGGGAACGGGGATATGGAACTGTCCGTGGAGGTGGAAAGTTTCTGATAGGAGTGGCCTGAAATGATTCCTTCATTGGGCAGTCCAAGCAGCTCACTACTTCCAAGCAGTATGTCCCGGGCAATGGCTTTTTCGGAAACCTCCGTTAGCTAGCTAGACTTAGAAGGCGAAACGAATGTGCAGCCTGATTGGTTATGCGATCACTAATATGCCTCAGGTTTTATTAGCGACTGATGTCACTGAGATATCCAATGACGATGGGACAATCGATCACAATATGGACGACGACGTCGATTGCCCCCTCCTAACCAAGACGAGGTCAGAACAGCTATTGCCCGGCTTAAGAACAACAAAGCCGCAGGATACGATGGATTACCGGCGGAGCTGTTTAGGGCTGGCAGCGATGAGCTGATAAGGTGCATGTATCAGCTCATTAGCAAAATTTGGTTAGATGAATGCATGCCCGGCGATGGGAGTCTCAGTGTACTATGTCCCATATTTAAAAATGGTGATAAGGCATATAAGGTTCTATCAAGCATAATGTGCGAAAGACTAAAACCATACCAGTATGGCTTTAGGCCTGGAAAATGGACAACCGACCTGGGTCAAATTACCGAATCCGATTCGTATCAAAATCAGGATTACGAAAATTATATTAAAGGGTCATTTTGACGATAACCTCTAAAGAACTAGTAGTAACGAAATCGTATTACTATATTGACTTAATACACACAACTAGATATTTAGTTTGGATATCGGTTTCCGTTATATCGCATTTACGATACGAAACGAATGCGGTGATCAGACCCCGCCAAATCCTGGAGAAGACCCACGAAAAACAAATCGACACCTATAATCTATTTGTCGATTATAAGGTGGCCTTCGATAGCCCGATACGGGGGAAACTCTACGAAGCAATGTCTGAGCTTGGTATTCCTGCAAAACTCACACGCTTTTGCAGGATGACCATGACGAACACCAAATCCGCAGTGAAAGTTGGTAAGGATCTTGCCTAACCTTTCGAAACTAAGCGCGGCCTCAGGCAAGGCGACACCCTATCGTGCGATCTCTTTAACATCTTAAAGCTGCAGTCAACATGAATAAAACTATCAACAGCAAAAGTCACATGTTGCTTGCGTATGATGGTGATATCGATATCATTGGCGCACAATTAGAGAAGTTACTGCGGTTTTTTCAAGAATTGAGAAGGAGTGAGGAAAAGTGGGTGTGACGGTAAATGAGGACAAGACAAAATTAATGGTTTCACTGAACAGGGCCTCCACGCGATTAGACCAAAGCGTGAACGTTGATAAACGTTATAATTTCGAGGTGGTAGACGAATTTATATACCTCGGATCTGCCGTAAACAAAAACAACAACGTCAGCCTTGAGATCAAGCGGAGAATTGTGCTTGCGAATATGAATATATGTTATTTTGGGCTAAGCAAGCACTTTAGAGATAAAGCCCTCTCTCGAGTAACAAAAGTCCAACTATACCAGACTCTCCTACAACCTGTCTTGCTTTATGGCGCAGAATCCTGGGTCTTATCGTAAGCAGATGAAACATCTGTGGGAGTCTTCGAGAGAAAAATACTCCGGAAGATTTATGGCCCTATAGTGCACAATGGCAAGTATCGGCGACGCACAAACCATGAGCTGTATGAGCCATATCCTGACATAGTTAAGCGGATCAAAATAACGCGATTGCGCTGGCTAGGCGATGTCAGTAGATGAAGACGAACCAGCACGAAGGGTTTTCGTAACCGAACTGGAAGGAAGACGAAAAATAGGAAGACCAAGACTCCGCTGGAAGGATCAGGTTGACGAATCCCTGCGTACACTTGGTATTGCCAACTGGAGAAATAAAACAAAAGATCGAACTGGTTGGCGAAATATGTTATCTTCGTTTTGTAAGGTCCCTGACCCCCAGGGGTGAACGAGACCGTATAAGTAAGTAAGTTACTTATATGGCTTGATCGATCGCTGGTCGCTGGACGAGATCAACGCTACCTGGCTGGCCACAGTGGATTGCAGGATTTCAAAAGACATATGACCGGCAGTGTGATCAGGGAGGAGTAAGTCGTTTCTTCGACAGGACAAGGATGAATTGCAGCTTCTCATTGGGGTAATCGAGGCTCAATGTGTTGCTGGAGGCTTCACTCGCAACTGGATTGTGAACGGGGTTGATTACTGACATGCTTGTGGTGATGAAGACGACGTGGAGACCATTGATCACCTTCTATGTCAATGCCCAGCCCTACAGCGTAGGCGTCGCAGATGCTTTGGTTGGTTTCAGGTAGAGTGCCTGGCCTCATTGCGCGATGTTGCCATTGAGGATTAGATGGAATTCTCGGGGGGCTGCCATGGATCCGGGCAGGCGATACCATCATCTGATGTTTTGTCTATTGGTTCTTTCTACCCCGCTGGAAATCTGGAATGGTAAACCTTGACCTGCACATATGGATCCTCATCTTGGATGGTATTGTATGTATATATCAGGGCTTGTCAGGTGATGGATATATATATACACTGGGAACATAATTGCGTGGTTCTTCTAGCTGTCCTACGTCTATCTATCTTTCAACAATTTTCACTATCAGTGAGGCTCGCCCCCCTCTCTTCATTATTTTCTGCTCATATATATGGGTAATCACAATGGGTCAACTGACCTCCGAGTGTGGTGACAATAAATTGTATACTGTCTCTTATTGTCACATGTCCTAAACCTAACCTAACTTATGTATTTGTGACCCAAATGTAACTTTGTTGAAAACTGCTGAAACCGAAAACGTGGCAGACAATAAAGAAACAAAAAGAAGCAGATCTCCTACTCACGAAAACAATGCTTGCAAACATATACATGGTTCCTGCAGTATGTTCTTGAGGACGTTATTTTTCAGCATGCACACGCAGAAAAATAACTAGAAGATCTGCTGATTTTTGTTTCCTTATTGCCAGTCACGTTTTTGTTTTCAGCAGTTTTTAACAAACAAAATCACATTTGGTTCACAAATACATATATTATACTCGTAGCCTATTAATCATTGTGATCCAAACATGATATATTGAATAGCAAACACAATGTGTTTGGACACAAATATGTTATATTTGCGACAAGCTGCAAACACGTTATATTTGCATTCAAACAGCAAAACAAATTGCACAGACCGCATATATATTTCCCTATGGCATCATAATTTCCTTTCATGCTGATCCTTATTAAACTTGCACAAGAAACTTCCTGAATACACTTTCGATGACAAATAATTTAACCCTTCTTAATGTTTATTCAACTCCAAGTAAATCTCATAGCATTTTTCATTGCACTCACTTTTATCCCACTGTGCACTGTGAGATGAACGAAAGAAAACCCCTAAGAAAAATAAAGTAATTTTCTTTAATGTAGCAGAAAATATAAACAACATCTTGACGCGTTTTTCTACACAAGACGAACGGAAGTGCGAGTAAATACAACAAAAACAACAGCAAATGAGAGAAGAGACAACGCAAAAGACGGACGCTGTCCATGAAAGCAGGATGTCTGGAAGTACGACGGCAGTCAAAGTAAGAAAGAAAGAGTAGAGTTGTTGATTTATGCCTTGGCGACTACAAATACCACAGCGATTTTTTTTTTCGGAAAACCTGCTCGGACACTGTGTGTGTTTGTGAATGTGTAAAAGGAGTTATGGCCTTCCTTTGATCCTTCGAAATAGTTAGGTGGTTGGGATGGCTGATTTTTGCAAGGGCAGTCTTGGTTGGGGGTTTTTTTTTTGCTGTTGGTTCACAGAGCTTCATTATTTACACAAAATGCTTATAATGGAAGATAAAAGATAAAACATAATAAAATGTTTTAAACGAAACGTATAATAATGTGAGAGCAAAATGCGAACTGCTACAATGGGACAGTACAAAAAGATATAGATAAAAACTCACACACACACACACCAATAGCAGAGAAAGGAGTCAAGATGAAAACGAAGTCTGAGGGGGGCGAGAGAAATTCAATTTATTTCATAATTAGTAAATAAGTCTTATCTATAGACGATACGTTGCTATGTGCTCGAGAACGAAGAAGGATATCGCATTTTGCTTTCTTACTTTTTTTTGGAAGGACCAAAGTAGAAATTGAAAAGCCAAGGAATATAGTGAAGTTTATATATCCTGTAGATGTGGGATATAATTGCAAAATGCTTCACATTATATGGTCAGAGACTTGGTGGGATACCAGAGAATATCCCAGGAAGCGGCCTCGCAAAGTTATGCAAATATTTGAAGTGACTTTTGTGATATTTATTTGGTAGCTTTGCGGCGCATGAAGGCGGATTTAGTAAGAAAAATAAATTGATTTCTAATCTGTAAAAGAGCTGGACTTCTAGGGTTCCTATACACTTTCCCATAATCATGACAGATATAAATTATATATAACAACAACCATTTTTTAACTATTTTGTTCGATAGCTCAAAGAGTATAGGTTTTCTAGGATCTGTCGCACAAAAATCGTATTAAGATTTCTCAACCTCTGCTAATTTTCAAGAGATTTACAAAGGACATTTTAAAATCAGCAAAACTACTTAGTTACTTATAGACTATCTGGTTAACTAAACTCGACCACGTAGAACGAAAAGTCTATTTGGAATTCCAAAATGTCAGTTCCATAATTTTATTATGGCTCGTAAAACACGAACCATAAAACTGATTAGCCTAAGTAGCCCAAGTATTTTCAGGCCTATTACGAAAACCACAAATTAATTTGTGAATTTCCAGTTATATCCTTAAATTTCTTACAAAGTTATAAGGCCTTCTTAAGGTCTTCTAGTGGGGTCGAGAGCTTCACATTGTGTCCAACGTTTTGTGATTGCCTTTCGTTGTGGGAATAACCAACCGCAATTCCTTTGTAAAATTTCCCCAGCAGTCCACCATTTCCGATATAATGGCATTAATAGGGTAATGCCATTTTCAAATTTCCATGTGGTATCTAAAATGATAATGGGATTAGTGCTAACTCTGGAGGACCTCCGGTTATCAGATGACAACCGTTACTGAAATTCACCTTACTATTAGGGCACTTCTTTTAACCTTAAAATCAGTATGAACCAACGCTACTGGTCAATACCATCTAAAAACTAAAAAAAGGTTGTAATATCCTGGTCACCATCAAAACCTTAATCGGCGATTGTAATATAAACCCGGGAAGTTGCTAAAATGCAAATCCCACGAAAAAGCTGGTTTCCCATTACATCCCATGAAGGAATTGGGGAGAGCTTCTCACAGCCAGTGAGCTGTGCGCTTTCTAGTTTTATACTCACTAATTGGAACCTACAGTTTTAACCCGGTTCCGAACGTTATTTTTTGAGAAGCTTTTTCATGGCTGAATACTCGATAGTGTCGCCGTTACTATGTGAGGTGACCGCCGCCGAAAGAAATTTAAGGTGGTCAGGGGAGGGATCCAACCCAGGATTTCATGTACAAGAGGCGCGCACACTAGCCATTGCACCACCGTTTATGTTGTAAGTTTCAATTGGAAATGTTGTTGCCTCTAGGTTCAAAGGAGTCGGCCATAAAACAGTGCTGGAGGGTGCTCCCAACAATTCATTTCAGTTCATTTATTTCAGTCAATGAAAATACAGTTCCTCACAAACAATAAAGACATTCCTACAATTGTCGACTACTGGAAAGCAGAACCACTATTAGATCGAAAATAACACACTCCCATGCTCAAAAGGGATACATGGTTTAAAGGAGTTCCTGCTACAGAGGGATGTGTGAATTTTCCAGTATTGCCACAGATTTCTTAAGGACATCATCCAGCAGATGGATATTCAAATAATATGGGTGCTAGGGCACAAGGAAATTCCGGGGAACTGCAGACCGGATGTGCTAGGCAAAATAGGGACTACCTTACACGTTACAGGAGCTGGAACGCTTTGGTATGCGCCTAGCGACTGGAAAACATATTCAGCAAGAACGTTCTTATATGATGATGTAGGAGAGGTGGACAAGGGGCACAAATTGTGTATGCGCAAGACAAATCTGGCCGATAGTGGGTAACATGAGATCCATAAACCTTCTGGCTCTAGTCTGGCCCAAGGTATCAACAATGCTTTTCTCAGTTTGATGAGACACTGCCTGATTGGTTGATATGCGAAGAGACTGAAGGTCAGGGCAAATGGCTTCTGCAGAAGCCGCAAGAATAAGGAAGAGGAAGAATCCGCTGAACATCTTCTCGGCGCAGGATCACATCTGTAGGTATAAGTGCGTGTGGCCGTCGGTGGCGCAATCCCTGCTCAGACCACCCTACATTTCTTTCGACGACGGTCACCTCGCTTAGTGATGACAACACTATCGTGTATTTAGGCACGAAAAAGCTTCTCAAAATACCGTTCGGAACCTGTGTAAAACTATTGGCCTCAATCAGTGAGTGTAAAAACTTGAGAGCGCACATCTCACTGATTGTGAGAAGCTCTCCTCAATCCCTTCGTGGGATGGTATGGGACATCATTTTTTTATAAGGAGTGCGTACAAAATCAATGGTGCACACATTTGTGGTCAAAAAAATCAAGATGCATGGATTAATTTGTTTACAAATATTTTTTTAGTAGCAAAAATTTAGCTCAAATTCATCTTTTTACACTGGCTTACAAATTTTTAGATTTAATTTAAAAAAATTTATTTTTCCCAAGATGCCTTCCATTAGGGCTTTAATAGTACTCTCTGATACTATATTAGTTCTTCCTTGTAGCCCACTTTCTTCTAAAACCTTTTTCTTCTTCAGCAGCTCCTTTCATAACCTTTAAATGCCGCCTAACTAAGGCCCAATATCTTTCGATCGGGCGGACTTCTGGGCAGTAAGGTGGATTTGTCTCCTTTGGTATAAACACTACATTATTGTTTTGGTACCAGTCAATAGCTCGTTTGCTGTAATGGCAAGACGCGTAATCGTGCCAAATGAATATAGAATCTTCGTGCTTTTTTAAAAATTGAAGAAGTCACTTTTGTAGACATTCCTTGATATATACTTCAGTATTTGACGTGCCAGTTGTAAGGAGTGAGCTGCTCCTTTGTCCACAGCCGAAAATGGTTTGCTACACCAAAAGTTTCTTCGGGAACTTTGTGTTTCTTACCAATGACTCCGATTAATTGATCTGAGCAACTTTTATTCCTGCTACTCTTGGATTTTTCGAAAGAACGTCTAATATTTTCTTTACCTTCCCGACGTCGGAAAAGCCCAGGAGCCTCAAGAGTTCCTTATATTTTTTTATATCTCCAGAAACTGTATTACGGAAAACCCTGCCAGACTAGTAATTGTTTTATATGGGCGTATTTCACTTTCGCTGACAATTTTAATTGTCTTTTCGCGAACTTTTTGCTGGCTCTCCATTTAAAAAAAAAAGTAATAGAACGATTTATGTATGTTATACTAAGCACGTGGTTTTTGATTGCACTGACAGATGTCAAACTGTCAATGACATCTAAATGCGTTAGCATAAAACAAGTTTTAAGCCTAAAAGTATGCACCATTTATTTCGTACGCACGCGCTTATTCTCGTTAGCCCGTGGTACACAATGGACTAATAAATCTAAGTGAGTCTTTCATCGACTGGCACTAATACCTAACATAACCTAGATTCAAACCGGTGTCTGAACGTATAGTTACTCTCCGCATTAAGACGAAGGAAGTTCTTCAACGTTTCGTTAATTTGTGTAAATGCCCCGATGGCAGATGAAGAAGAAGAGATTAAGAACATCTTCCATGGACGACTGGAAAATATCCATGACCGCTGCCCTGGCCAAGACATTAAAATTGTTTTAGGAGATTTTAAAGGCAAAATTCGCTGGATGGGTGTATTTCGACCAACCCTTTATTAATAATGTCTTTAGTGTATTTCACCAGAACCCCTGAAGATGACTCGCAATGATAGTCGAAATATTGGGTAAAAATAAATAAGGAAAAAAGAGGAACATAGTTTTTTCCTCAATCGACCTAATAGACGAACAAAATCAACACTACATAACACTTGGAGAAGGTCAAGAATCAATGAAAAACATTAAAATCAAAATCTGGTACGAGATCGGCAGAGTATGTTGCGGTTATAGAGAAATAATTTACCTTGCATCACGTGTCACAGACGCAACCAAAGCAGATGAGGGTATAAACCAAATACATGACGGTGGTTCCGTTTACCCTCTCCTAATCAAGACGGGGTCAGCACATCAATTTATCGACTAAAAAAACAACAAAGGCGCAGGTGCAGATGGAACAACCGGCTACGGGCTTCTAAGGTGCATACACCGGCTCATGCTCAAAATTTGGATAGACGAATGCATGTCAAGCGATTAGAGTCTCAGGGTAATATGTGCTGTATTTAAAAGGCATGTCCCGAGCGATTGTACCAACTATCGTCGTATAATCTTTATATCCATTGCATACAAGGTCCTTTCAAAAGAAATAAGTGAAATACTAAAGTCATTATTGCCGATCTGATCAGACTTTATCAGTGTGGATGTAGACCTTGAAAATCCACGCCCGACCAGATATTACCAAAACACCGAATTCTAAAAACCCCCACGAGGAACAAATAGACACCACCTATGAATTCATTAACCCGATAATGAGAAAATTTTACGAAGCTATGTCTTGGTTTGGTATCACTGCGGAGCTAATACGTCTCTGCAGTATGACACAGCCTTAGTGAAATATGGTAAAGATCTTACCGAACTATTTCGCCCTATCGTGCAATCTCTTCAACATCATAATAGAAATCTTAACGAGAAAAACTGCAGTTAACACGAATCAAAACATCTGCAGCAAAAAAACAAGCCGCTCGCATATGCTGATGATATAAATATCATTGGGACGACTGTGCGAAAAGTTACTGCGTTACTTTCTAGAATCAAGAAAGAATCAGCAAAAGTGGCTTTGACAACCACTGAGAATAAGACAAAGTTAAAGATCTACCCGCGGCAAAAAACATGGTCATTAGTGGTACAAGATTCCACCGTAAAGACATCCACAAGGCTACTTGGGTATCCCCTGATCAAAGAACGAAGAACCAAATTTATCACGTGGTAATTGATGGAAGACACTCATCCAGTGTAATGGACGTACGTGTGATCAGAGGAGCTAACATTGATTCTGATCACTACAACAAAGCAACAAAGGTTCGCACAAGGTTAAGTAGAGCGAAAATCGTACAAAACCAGCCGCAGAGGAACCTATACATCGGAATGATGTAATTACCAGAGGTAGCCACAGTCTACTCAAGGAAGCTCTCGTAACCCCTCCCCATGACGATCCTGAAGCCCAGGGGAAACCTATTTCCGACTCTATAAAAACTGCCGCAACAACCGTACTTGGTTTTGAAAAACCGCTTCGGAGCAAACCATGGTACGATGAAGAGTGTCGCATTGCAAATGATGAAAAGAACGCAGCACTCATAGCAATGCTTCAGTCAATTGCAACGCGAGCTGTGACTGAGCGGTATAGGGAGAAAAGAAAGGAGGTAAACCGTCTCTTCAGGCGAAAGAAACGGCAGTGGAGAAAGCGCGAGAGTGAGAAAATTGAGTCAAACAGAAGGAAGAACGAAGCCCGAAAATTCTACCCAAAAGACAAAAACGGAACTAATAGACATGGTTCAGGGGCCCCCTTCTGTAAAGACAAGGACGGAAATCTCATCGCAGATGTGCAGAGTATGTTGGGAATATGGAGAGATCATTTCTCCGCGCTATTGGTTCGTGAGACCGTCGGTGGTGCAATGGGTAGTGTGCGCGCCTCTTGTACAGGAGATCCTGGGTTCGATCCCTGCTCCAACCACCTTAAAATTTCTTTCGACGACGGTCACCTCGCTTAGTAAAGGCGACACTATCCATGAAAAAGCTTCTCAAAATACCGTTCGGAATCGGTGTAAAACTGTAGGTCCCAATCAGTGAGTGAAAACTGGAAAGCGCACAGCTCAGTGATTGTGAGAAGTTCTCCCCGGTCCCTTCATGGAATGTAATGGGAAACCATTTATTTCTTTTTTTTATTGGTTCGTGAGATATTCATCGATTCCCGCCCTCCTAACCAAAATGAGGTCAGAACAGCTATTGCCCGACTTAAGAACGACAAATCCGCAGGAGCCCATGGATTACCGGCGGAGCTGTTTAAGGCTGGCGGCGATGAGCTGATAAGATGCATGCATCAGTTCATTAGCAAAATTTGGTTAGATGAATGCATGCCCGGCGATTGAAGTCTCAGTGTACTTTGTCCCATATTTAAAAAAGGTGAACCGAATCTCTGTGCCAACTACCGTGGAATAAGCCTTTTATCCATAGCATATAAGGTTCTATCAAGCATAATGTGCGAAAGACTAAAACCAATTATCGCTGACCCGATTGGACCATACCAGTGTGGCTTTAGGCCCAGAAAATCGACAACCGACCAGATTTTCACGCTACGCCAAATCCTGGAGAAGACCCACGAAAAACAAATCGACACCTATCATCTATTTGTCGATTATAAAGCGGCCTTCGATAGCCCGATACGGGATAAACTCTACGAAACAATGTCTGAGCTTGGTATTCCTGCAAAACTCATACGCGTTTGCAGGATGACGTTCGCGAACACCAAATCCGCAGTGAAAGTTGGTAAGGATCTTACCGAACCTTTCGAAACTAAGCGAGGCCTGAGGCAAGGCGACACCCTATCGTGCGATCTCTTTAAAATCTTAATGGAGATCATTATGAGAAAAGCTGCTGTCAACATGAATAAAACCATCAGCAGCAAAAGTCACATGCTGCTCGCGCATGCTGATGATATAGATACCATTGGGCGCACAATTGGAGAAGCTACTGCGGTTCTTTCGAGAATTGAGAAGGAGTCAGCAAAAGTGGGTAAATGAGGACAAGACAAAATTAATGGTTTCAACGAGCAGGGCCTCCACGCGATTAGACCAAAGCGTGAACGTTGATAACCGTTATAATTTCGAGGTGGTAGACGAATTTATATACCTCGGATCTGCCGTAAACAAAAACAACAAAGTCAGCCTTGAGATCAAGCGGAGAATTGTGCTTGCAAATATATGTTATTTTGGGTTAAGCAAACACTTTAGAGGTAAGCCCTCTCTCGAGTAACAAAAGTTCAACTATACCAGACTCTCATACAACCTGTCTTGCTTTATGGCACAGAATCCTGAGTCTTATCGCAAGCGAAACATCTGTAGGAGTCTTCGAGAGAAAAATACTTGGAAAAATATATAAAGTGCACAACGGCGAGTATAGGCGACGCATGAACCATGAGCAGTATGAGCTTTAACCCGACGTTGACATAGTTAAGCGGATCAAAATAACGTGATTGCGCTGGCTAGGTCATGTCAGTAGAATGGATGAAGACGAACCAGTACGAAGGGTTTTCGAAACCAAACTCGAAGGAAGACGAAAAATAGGAAGACCAAGACTCCGCTGGAGGGATCAGGTTGAGAAATCCCTGTGTACACTTGGTATTACTAACTGTAGAGATAAGGCAAACGATCAAACTGGTTGGTGAAATATGTTATCTTCGTTTTGTAAGGTTGGATAAGTAAGTAACTAAGTGTTCACCTCGGAAGTGCCGCAAATACAAGTATTACCATCAGCATGGAGACCCAGCGGTGAAATATTCTTACGAATTGCTGCTATTTCGGAATAAACAAAAACCTCGGAGATAAACCGCTCTCTCGAGAAAGAGAGCTATCTAAGAATCAAATTATATAAGAAACTCATACACGCTGAAAAATCTGTAATTTATTGTTGTTTGGATTGCAAATATAATGCGTTTGTTGCTTGTCGCAAATATAATATACTTGTGTCGAAACAAACTGTGTTTGCTATTCAATATTACATGTTTCAGACACAATGATTAATAGGCTACAGTAAATGTTCTGGTGAATCGATGAATGGGGAATCGCGAAAGTTTTTCCAGAGGGTAGGAGGATCGACCAACGGGCCTGATAATGGGCTGCCCTGCTGCAAGGACGAGAATGGAAATCTGGTGACTGAGAAGCAGTGTGTGCTCAAAATGTGGAGAGACCACTTTTCAGCACTACTCCACTCAGATTCTTCCACTAAAAGATCAGGAGGTAATGATAGTGGAATATAGTATAGATTGTACCCCCACCCCAAAAACGAGATTATAACGGCGATCTGCCGCCTGATGACCTACCTACAGATGGCCTACCCGCTGAACTTTTTAAGGCAGGTGGAGAAGGACTGATAGCCCACATGCATCAACTGATATGCGGTATATGGCTGGGGGAATCTATGCCCGACGACTGGAGTCTCAGTGTATTATGTCCTGTATTCAAAAAGGGTGATCCGTGTGTCTGTTCCGACTATCGCGGTATCAGTCTTTTATCCATCGCGTACAAGGTCTTGTCGAGCGTATTATGTGAAAGACTAAAACCAATTATTGAAAACCTGATTGGACCTTATCAGTGCGGTTTTAGACCAGTTAAGTCCACAACCGACCAAATATTCACGCTACGCCAAATCCTGGAAAAGACCCACGAAAAGCAAATCGATACATACCACCTTTTTGTCGATTACAAAGCTGCTTTCGATAGCCCCATACGGGGAAAACTGTACGAAGCTATATCTGAACTTGGTATTCCGGCAAAACTGATCCGCCTCTGTAGAATGACGCTGACCAACACCAAATCAGCAGTGAAAGTGGGGAAAGACCTCACTGAGCCATTCTGTACCAAGCGAGGACTTAGACAATTCGACACACTTTCGTGCAATCTCTTCAACATCTTAATGGAGATAATAATGAGAAAGGCTGCAGTAAATACGAACAAGACCATTAACACGAAAAGCCATATGTTGCTGGCTTATGCTGACGACATAGACATCATTGGGCGAAATTTGCGAGAGGTTACTGCAGTATTTTCAAGAATCGAAAAGGAATCAGCAAAGGTGGGTCTTGCTGTTTATGAGGGCAAGACAAAATTGATGGTGTCAACGACTACAGAAACCTCTCGACTTGGTCCGCACTTGAACGTTGACAACCGATTTAATTTTGAAGTGGTAGATGAATTTGTCTACCTTTGATCCGCCGTGAACAAGGACAACAACGTCAGCCTGGAGACAGATAGGAGAATTGTGCTTGCAAATAGATGTTATTTTGGGCTCAGCAAGCAGTTTAGGAACAAAGCCCTCTCTCGACGGACAAAAGTCCAGCCATATCAGACTCTCATTTTACCTGTCTTGATACATGGCTCCGAAACTTGGGTCATATCGCAAGCGGATGAAAAACACCTGGGAGTTTTCGAGAGAAAAATTCTCCGTAAAATATATGGTCCTATTGGGGGAAACGGCGAGTACCCACGTCGCTGGAACGCAGAACCATATAATCTCTATTCTGACGTGGACGTAGCTAGATGAATCAAAGTGTGTCAATTGCGTTGGCTAGGCCATGTTATCAGAATGGATGAAGATGGGCCAGCGCGGAAGATTTTTGATAACGTACCCGATGGAAGCACACAATCAGAGAGTATAAAACTAGAAAATGCACAGCCCCGTGATTGTGAGAAACTCTCTCCAGTTCCTTTATGGGCTGTAATGGAAACCATTTTATTTTGTACAACTTGCCTAGCGTTATAATGCAGAATCCTGGATCATATCGAAAGTAGATGAAGCAATAGTGGCGGGGTTCTTAACGAGAGAAATACTCTGAAAAATATATATAAATTGTTTTACCATTATATGCCATGAAGGGACAAAGGACAGCTTATCAAATCACTGAGCTGTATGCTTTCTAGTTCAATACTCACTGACTGGGACCTACAACTTTACACCGATTGAGAACGTTTTTCTTTGAATCTTTCTTTATACACAATTTCTTAATAGTTTCGCTGTTACTAAGCAAGTTCATAGTCGTCGAAAGAAAATGTAAAGAAAACATAAATGACCCCGTCAAGTCTTGTGTCGGTCAGCAAATAACGAAGAATGCAAAGAAGGTCCTTAAAGCATAGCAATTCGAAAATTATTTCAACAATTTTTGAATATAATTTTTGTGGGCATCACAGATAAATTGTCGTCTTTATTTTGGTATTTAACTTTTTGTAACTTTCTTGCGAATAAACAAAATCCCAAACAAATAATCTCTTGATTATAAATACGAATAAACTGTAGACCAACACAATAGGAAAAGAGGAGAATAATGACAGGATAAAAGAAACAGACAAAAGTCATAAATGCTTTATAATGGAACAACAAGCTAAGCAACAAATCAAGAAGCACGATAGCTATGCCAAGATAAAACAAAACAAAAAAACAACCTTAAACAACATTTAACGCCTTTATAATCCACCCTTAGATCTTCGTCTCCAACTGCGTCACACACATGTCCTTAATCGACCCCCTAAACGAAGATATTAAATATCAAATTCCTTTGCGCCCTTTAATTTCTGCCTTTTTTTTCTCTCTCTTTCACTACAAAACAAAAAGTGACCTCAAACCGGAAATAAACAAAGCGGTCAAGTTTTTGATTCTTTGCTTTGGCGCCACTGGTAATATTTCCTGTTGTGCTGTCAAGCTGTATGGAGGGAGGATAGGAGGTACAGATGTATTTCATATCCTTGGTATTACGGTAATATATTTATCAGTTTTGTTGGGGATGACTTTGTTTTATAATCCTTTGCACATAAACACACACAGAGAGAGATAGAGAACATTTAATTCATTAATAAAAAAAAACTGGGTTCGCTAGATAAATTTCGCATGTCTAAACTTTGTGGGAGGTCACAAGGGCTCTAACACTGTCACAATTCTAAACGAAATATCGTAATCCTTCTGCAGTGTGCAGCCATAAAATAAGAACCTTGCTTGCCTGTGTGTTTGTGTCAAGTTTTTTGGTTGGCTTTATAACTGGCCAATATCCTGTTACCGCACACACGTCCTCTTACATATACATGTACATTCCCTACACTTATACACTGTAGCTTCGTCTGATGTGAGGTGCTTTGATATTAGAGGTCGTTGTTGGTCTAGAAAGGATTCAGTTTGGCGTAAAATATGTGCAGATACTTAAATTACATTAACTGGTTTCGTTAAGGTTAATTCGAGGATACCACATAAAAAACAAAAGCAGGCACAATAAAACACTCACGAACATACAGACCCAGTAGCCAGAGGAAACACTTACCTGTAAATAAAACAAGAAAAAGAGAGAAAGGTTAAAAAGGAAATAATAAAGATTAAAACAATTATAAAAACTCAGGACTTCTGCAAACATGGTGGAGTGGAATAGTCGAAACATGTTATGTTAATTTTGACCATAAAGTTGGGTTGTTTAAAACGGGAGTATTATAAAGGATGTGGGTTAGTTACTGTTAGTATTTATGCGACAATAGAAAGGGAGTCATTAAAAAATACAAATGAGTTTTTTCTCCTGGATAACTCGAAGTGTTTATATTATCCAGGCAGCGGACAGGTTATTGTGGTTTCTGTCTTGGCAAATCGTTACGCCTGTTGTCCATCTCGAACGCAATCCAGTCACTCGAGTTCGACTGAAAGTGGGTTCCTCTAATTCCTAAGGTTTCGTTCGATTTATTGTATCTTTGATCTTAAATGACACAACCTATAAAATAGATAAATTTTACGGTTTCCTTCGATGTGAAATAGCAAGATTGTGGAACCTAGATCAAATTGCTTTCGGCAAAAACACGAAAAAAGAATTAATAATGTGTGTCCGAACTCACGAGCGATGTGTTACCACCTTTTTGTCACACGATATCTGTTCGATTTCTATAAACACTTTAGTAAATGTTACATTGAAAAATAAAAAAAGAAAAGTTTTTGTGCTGAAGTCTCTTTTGCTATTGCGCTTTCTTTTTTCTTACATCTGCTTTAACATTTGATGTAATATTTTGCAGATAAATAAAACAACATTTAGCTGAATGAAATAATCGTTTTTGTTTTGTCATAAACAGAGCGATGACAAAAAGTATTGAACAGTATAGAGAACTCATTGCACTCATTTTCCGCTCTCATATAGAGAGTCTGAGTAAAAGAGCATAAACGAAATATATTCTCTTTATAGAATATTTCAATATAAATGCACCATTTCGAAAATGTTATTACATAAAACAATACAAAAGGAATAAATGTTTCAAAAGCCATTAATGTTTCACATCAATATTATGAATAGACCAAGTTACGACAAAAATAGAGTAATGCGTTTTGAATTACTCGCCAGGTGTCGCCAGTGCTTTTGAGTCATTCAATTCGTTCCATGAGTTCTCTATAATATTCAATACCTGCTTGTTTGTTCGCTGCCACTACATCAACACCATCATACTTCTTTTCAAGCAAAGACTATTGTAGTACAACAAGCACGTATGTGATGCTAACGCTGTGTGTTGTTTACATGTGTTCACTTTGATAAATTGCCCTAACCGTGCCTATAGATATTAACACATCAAAAAAAGACATAAGAAGCCACGGACATGGGACTAACCGTGGAGGTGGAATGTTTCTAATAACCCCTCACTTGAGATTGGACGGACATTTTTCCTTTATAGGGCAGTCCAAGCCGCTCACTAATTCCTAGATTAACTAAGTCCCGGGAAAGGGCTTTATCGGTACCCTCCGTTAGTTAGGTAGAGTGAGAAGGTGAAACGAATAACCAGCCTGATTGGTGATTGATGCATCTCAGGTTAAGTAGGTGTGTTTTCGAACAAGCGGCAATATTACATTGTCCTTTGAAGGCGGATGAACCAACACTACTGGCCAACGGCGGGTCAAAAGTATAGAAGTAAAAATCCAGTTTCGACACAAAGCATTCTGGTCAGTGTCTGATCCATAATGGCGGCTGAAACATAATTATATTGGCAGTAGTTAAAATGCAGACCCACAGTGGACTGGACTTGCCTTCCGCCACCGTTATATTGTACATGAAAATACGAAATCAAAATGCTAAACATAAAACCCCTTTTTGTTGCCGACCGATTTCTTGTTGTGGCAGTCTGTGGTGCAAGGGCAAAGGCTCTTGTGCATGATAACGTGGGTTTGATCCCTGCTCTGACCTCCCTCCATTCCTTCCACGACGGCCACCTCGCTTAGTGGTGGCACCATTATCGAGTACTTAGCCACGAAAAAACTTCTCAAAATAAAGTTCGGAACTGATGTAAATCTGTAGGTTCGAATCAGTGAGTCAAAAATAAGAAAGGGCATCGCTCACTGTTTGTGAGAAGCTCTCCCCAATCCCTTTATGGGATGTACTGGGAAACTGGTTGTTTTCGTTGCCGGCCCCCCACAGACGGAACACGATTTACGGATATGCACTTGGAATGTTATAAAACTATGCACATCCAGTGCCACTGTCCTATAGATGTCCTCGAAAATTATAAAGCTGACATTACCGCTAGCCAGGAGATGCGATGGACGGATCATGGCTGTACAAGAAAGAAGAACTGTGACATATACTACGATACAGCTGCCATAAGAAAAAGCATGAATTTGGATGCAGATTTGTAGTCGACAAAAGGTAGCGACATCTGGTCTCAAGGATCAACCCCTTGACTGAACTTATAGACACCATCCGCATAAAAGCGAAATACTTGAACATATCGTAAATTTGTGTACATGTCCCGATGGAAGAAAGACACGATGACACCAAGGACATGATCTATGACGAACTAGAAGAAAGTCGGAAGGGACAATGTCTTTGAACCAACCATCGGTAAACTCAGTCTACACGCCATAAACTTCCGATAACGTAATGAGACTGTTAGATTTTGACTCAGCGAAAAACACGGTTATCAGTGGTACGAGATTCCACCATAAAGACATCCATAAGGCTACTTGGCTATCCCCTGATCAATAGACGAAAACCCAGACTGATCGCCTGGTAATTGATGGAAGGCACTGTACTAGTGTAATGGACGTATATGTGATTCGAGGAGCTACTATCGATGCGGATCAAAAAGTTGTTGCAGCAAAGTTTCCCACAAGGTTAAGCACAGCGAAAGACCTACGAAACCAGACACATAGGAAGCTGGACATCGGAAAGCTGTAATTACTGGAGATAGCCACGGTCTATACAGAGAACCTCACCAAAATGTTGGCGCAAAACGCACCCACGCCTCATGATCCTAAATCGCAGTGGAAGTACAATTCTTCGCTATGGAAACTGCTGCCGATATCGTACAGGGTTATGAAAAACCACTGAAAGACAAACCATGGTACGATGAAGAGTGTCACATGGCTGCACGTACGGTAACGCTTCAGTCAGTTGCAACGGGATCAGCGACAGAGCGGTATAAGGCAAAGAGGATGGAGGAAACTCGGTTGTTTAAGAGGAAAAAACGATTGTGGAGAAAGCACGAGAGTGAGCAAATTGAATCTTACAGAAGGAAGAAAGAATTAAGTCTTACCGAAAAGTACAAAGCCAAACCAAAGGAAATTGATAACAGTCCCTCTTTTGTAGACACAAGCCGGGAATCTTGTCACAGACGTGCAGAATATGTTGGGAATATAAAGTGATCACTTCTCTGCTTTACTTGTCTCAGGACACACACATAGATCAATGTGTTAAGCACATAGAGGTCGATGGCGTCGACTACTATCCTTCTAGCCAAAGCGAAGTTAGAAGTGCAATTTCCCGGAAATAAACCAAATGTTTTTTTTTCTCTTTTTTTAATGGTACCAGTAATGAAGGCACACGTGATTAAAAACATTAAACTTTTTTATAAAATAAATATATTAATCAAAGACATTAAGTTAAATATCGTCCTTTTTCCACAAGAAAATCTATAGCCCAAAATGAATAACTGAAATATAAGAAGTTTCAATTTCTGAACATTTAAAAAAAATTCCCTTCAGGTCCTACCTGTGAGGAATATGAGTTGAGCAGTTTCTTGCATAGGCGAAAGACATAAACGTAATCCTTCCCTAAAGAAGTTATTGTCCACTCAAACCATATGCATTGGAAGAGCCATCACGCTCTACCGTAATTCAATAACGCTCATTCACAACTCAAGTTTGTGAGCCATATCGAGCAAGAGTTTAAAAAAAATACATTACTCCCATGAAGGAATTGGGGAGAGCTGCACGTGACCTTCCTAGTTTTTATAGTCACTGATTGGGGCATACAGTTTTGCACCGGTTTCGAACGGTATTTTGAGAATCTTTTTCATGGTTAAATACTCGGCAGTGTCGCCGTCACTTCGAAAGAAATTCATCAAAAAGGAATCGATCTCATGTACAACAGGCACGCACAACCAACGGCCTGGGAGCGAAAGTAGAACCTTTTGAAATCTGCAGGCTCTCAGCTCGGAAGCTGACTCTCAAATATGCGCGCCGGCTCACGTGCAGCCAAACTGAACCGAGACGACAGTTGCCAAATGAAATGTAGTCACTCGGCTCGGGAGTCGCAAGTCAGTGTCAAACTATGGGAGTAAATCAAGTTGGAAAATTTTAACTAGTCACGTATTTTCAGTCCTTGATTCTTTGTACGAGAAGAAGTCAATAATGATAAAAGACTAAATATGCAATCGACGATTTGCATAAATGATTTGCAGAACAAAATATCTCAAGAAATTCTGATGTCAACTGGCCACCAAGATCATGCGATTCAACGCCGTGCGATTTCTTTTTTTGGGGCTTTGTGAAATCTCGGGGTTATGCGAACAAACCAGGAACAATTCTTGAGCTGAAATCCAAGATCCAACGCGTCATCGGTGAGATACAGCGACATCTCTGTGAAAAAATTATGGAAAATTTTAAGAAAAGAGTCATGGCTATGTCCGTGAAGATAAATTCCGAATTTAATTAGCAAAGACACAAACAACATTCATTTATAGATTCTGAGAGTGGTGTTAAAGACGTTTTCTGAGAGTGGTGTTGAAGACGTGAGAACACGGGAGAATTCATTGTTTTCGCACAATGGGCGAAAAAAAAATGTTGTGTCTGAAGCCAAATTGAAATACTTGGATCCTTCAAAGGACTCTTTGCACATACTGATTACAGATTTTGAAAGTGTTTTTGAATACCTTTCCAACGAGGTGTTGAGAACACGGGAGAATTCCTCGTTTTCGCACAATGAGCGAAAAAAATTTTGGGTGTCTGAATCGAATTTGAAATACTTACTTGGATCCTTCGAAGGACTTTTTGGACATTCTGATTACAGATTCTAAAAGCGTTTTTAAGGACCTTTCCAACGACGTATGTGAGAACATGGTAGAATTCCTGGTAATCTCACAATGGGCGAAAGTATTTTTTGGCTGTCTGAAACCAAATTTAAATACTTGGATCTTTCGAAGATCCAGAAAGACCTTTCCAACGAGGTATTGACAACACGGGAGAATTACTCGTTTTCGCACAATGACTTTTTATACATTCTGATTATAGATTCTAAAAGTGTTTTTAAAGACCTTTCCAACGAGGTATGTGAGAACATGGGAGAATTCCTTGTTTTCGAACAATGGGCGAAAATATTTGTTGGGTGTCTGGAACCAAATTGAAATACTTGCATCCTCGGAAGGACATTTTACACTTTCGAATTACAGATTCACAAAGTGTATTTAAAGACCTTTCCAACGAGGTATGTGAGAGCACGGGAGAATTCATTGTGTCGTAATAATCTTTCTAAATGTTTCCAAGATGCATACATTTTTATGTGAGGACAATAGCCCTTTTACTGAGCTGTTTTTGTTTGGGCGTGGCAATTTTTTTTTAATAATATAATGTTATTAGTTTAATATTTAATTTTCGTGTATATTGAATGCTCTGAGTTCTATAAATAAATGTGGTTTGTGTCTTTGCTAGTTAAATTGGGAATTTATCTTCACGGACATGTCAGAGCCGTGGCGCTCATTTGACGGATATTTTATTCCAAACTTAATCGGAACATGTCTTCTTTACAATCCAATAAAAAATCAAAATTATCTCAAAAAACACATGTTTTATATTAAAATGGAAAAGTGCATTCTTACTGAGTGCATTCTATAATACTCTTAAAGACAAACTCCATCTTAAAGAAGTCCTCGTTGTCAGAACAAAATTGAATTTAGAAGTTATGTTTTCTTTTTTTTAATTTTTCAATACACCTTTTATCCAATAATTCCGCCAATAATCCCCAAAATCCCATTACATGCAAAGCAAACACTCCACATACGTTATTGTTAACTCAAAGCAACATCGTAACTCTTTCAAGCGACGTTGTTACACATTTCCATTAAACAGTATTTCCCTTCCCTCGTTTTTTTTTTCAATTTCATTTATTGTAAATATTATTGTTCTATGATTCAATGTTTGGTTTTTAGTTTATGCATTGTAGTTTTTGGGATTTCATAGTTTGTCTTTCATCATTTAATTCATTGTCTTGTCCGAAGCTCATACATCATGCATCACATACATTCACAGCTGCTGCTACGATTTGGGGCAACAACACATTGGGTTGGCCACACCACCCAATCAGCAATAAAAGCTGCATTTGTATCCTTCTCAATATGAATGTCAACAATACAAAAGAGCAATTCATATTTACCCACAGGATTTTTTTTTTTTTTGCTTCATTTTTCTTTGTATTTACCAATTTCTACTTGAATGCTACACGACAATGTCCTTCTTTCTGGGCGCTACCAACTCATAGTCAGGATACTTCTCCACGCCATCATTGATGCAGCAGTCAGTTTCAGAGAAATGCAATTCCATTCATATCCTGTTTCTTATAACTTAGCTATTCTTGTCTCTTTCGTTCTCGCTGTCTGTGTCTGATTGTACTTCTGAGTGTGTGTTAAAGTGTTTTCTATGTGTTTGGCTTTCTAAGTCTATAATAATGTGACTTTATTGTATATCTGTGTGATTAAGTGTCACAGTGTCCGTGTGTGTGAAAGTCATAGAGAAATGACATATAGAGAAGCGATTTGACTCCGTAAATTTACTCAGTTTGGTGTATTGCATTTGGACGTTGCATGTTGGAAAGTATTGATTTAATAACACCAGATAGAGGCAATGGCTCAAACCAACCAACAAGAAAACAGCAACGTCATTTCGTTTTGTGCGTTAAATTTTTTGCCTAAATACACCACAAATATATACTAACAATAAAAGATAAATAAAATCACATGAGGTGTCAGGGGAGACCCGCTTGGAACGAAGTTCCTTTCGCTTTAAATTATGTAGTAGTTAGTTCCAACATGCCTAAGGCGCACGGTGAAAAATTCGATAATTTAAATGGATCTTTAAGAAAAGATACTTTTTGTAAAATTATGAACTTTTTAAGAAAATTTTTTTTTAGAGAATGTATTTTTAAAAGAAAGTATATTTTTGGGTCCTTTTTGTAACAATATGTATTCTATTTTCCCGAAAAGGTCCTTTTTAAAGAAAGGTACTTCATTTATTAAAAGATAATGTTTTTTTTACGAAAAGGTACTATTTTTAAGAAAAAGTACTTTCTGTAGGAAAAAGCCATAAGAGTATTATTTTTTTTTAAAAGAAGTAATTTTTTAAGAACAAGTACTTTTTAAAGAAGCGGTACTTTTTGTAGGAAAAGGTTATTTTTTTAAAAAAAATTTACTTATTTTCAGATGGCTTCTTATCTCAAGAAAAGAAACGAAAAGGTATTATTTCATTTTTAACAAAATGTACTTTTAAGAAATGGAATTTTTGTAAGAAGAGTTATTTTTTTAAGAGAAGTTTTTTTTTGGTTGAAGAAAAGCTTTTTTTTAAGAAATGGGATTTTTTAGCAGTGGTCCTTTTTTCCAAGAATATATTCATTTTTCAGAGTAGGTTATCTCAAGAAATGTTATTTTGTTTCACAAAAAGGTACTCTTTAAAGAAAATGTAATTTTTTAAGAAAATGCAATTTGTTGTAAGAAAATGTACTTTGTTAAGAATAAGTACTTATTTAAAAAAATTCTTTGTACTTTTGTATGTACTTTTTTTGTAATGTACTTTTTTAAGCAAATGTACTTCTTAAGATAAGGTTTTTTTTTAAGAAAAGGTACTTTGTTTAAGAATATGAATAGGTGTTTTTGAGAAAATTTACTTGTTTTAAGAAACGGCACTTTAGAGTGTACCGTCTTCAAATTTATATTCGTTTGAGTTTATATTATTCGACGCCAATCTCATAGCATATCGTTGTTTCTGTTTTGAAACAACAACATCTATGTAATGACTTTCGATGAAAGCATGCATAGGAAATAAATGTTGTGAATATTGATGGTTATGGCAAAGTATTGTTGTGGATGTGTTCGCACAAGTAGGAGTTTAGACAATTCTCGCTTACTTGAGAATTGTTTATCCCTATAATGTGTGATGATATACCTAAATACTTGGCTTCGTAGGATAGCTGACAGGACTCGTGATCCTGGCAGGGCGATGACGGTGCGTGCCGTGATAGGCAATCTCGACAGGATCATCCAGGGATCCATATACGAGTTTGAGCAGCGGACGAGGTCTGACAATCTACGTAAGATTGTGGTCAACAGCCAGACATTTAGACGAGTTAAGACGGCAACGGGAATTGGGGCTAGATGCCCCATGCCTGACCTTCTGGACGAAAACGACTCACTGATTGTAGTCAATGAAAGTAAGGCTAATCACCTTGCTGACTACATTCAGGGACTTCTCCCGGTGACTACCGATGGATCGGACGAAATTGACAACGAGACGGCGCGATTAGCTTATGATGGGCCAGCTGTGATATTCGGACGAGATATCACAGCAGACGGAACATTGGGCACGGAGTGCGATAGCTGGCGGGAGCATGGCTTTATTAAGCCTGCTGAAGTCGGCGAGGCACTACGAACGAGAAGGAACCGTAGACCCCTGGACTTGACGGAGTCCCGGAAGTGGTTCTAAAGCGGGTCAATGCCGCTATTTGGAGTTTCCTGGCAGTGTTATTCAATCACTGCCTAAACCTGGGGTATTTTCCGGTGGCGTGGAAGGAAGCGGTAACGGTTCCTATCCCAAAACCGGGCGCAGATCCCAGGAGGTGTGCGAGTTACAGGCCGATATCCCTACTATCATCCCTTGGCAAACTCTTTGAGTATTTCATATTGTCAAGGGTCAGGGGTACGGCAGAGGATAAAAGGGTCCTCAAGAACAACCAATTTGGTTTTCGGCAAGGACATTCAACCTCACATGCGGTCATGGTCATCGGGGACTAGGTGACGCGAGCGTTAAATACGAGACACGCGACGCCGGAATCGTCTGGCAAGCCGGAATCGTTTCCAAAATGATAGATTTTGGATTCGATAAGGACACCTGTCGTATGGTCGCCAACTTCTTGAAGGGACGCAAATTCCGTACAAGAGTAGGGGAAGCGTACTCAAGTGTTAGGGATGTTATAGCGGGCGTACCCCAGGGTTCGCTCCTGGGACCCATGCTATATAACATCTTCGTGAGTGACATACCACAACCACCCGACGGTGGGCTCTTGCTGGTATATGCGGAGGATATTCTTGTGGCCACGTCGGGCCCAAAGGCTGAGACCACCAACTCCAGGGTCAACGAGTACCTGGAGGTTTTGTACGGAACATTTCGACAGGTGGAAACTCACGCTTAATGTCGACAAATGCGAGGGAATGATATTCAAGGGGCAACGTATCCGTTTGTTCCCTAATGCTAGAACGTTCGTACCTAGCCTATAGGTTGGGGGCCGCGTGATCAGGATCGCGTACGGATTTAGGTACCTAGGTGTCGTATTCCGCACGAACTTTGAATTTTACCGACACATTAACCATATTTTGGCCAAGGTGAAGGCAATTTTCGGCATTTATCTCCATGCGCTACGTTGCCGTGGAGGCCTTTCGACTGAAGGGAAACTTTTGATCTACCGTCAGATCATAAGACCCATTATTGCTTATGCGTTCCCTGCATGGTTTGGAATATCTTCCAGCCAGATGGAGAAACTTAGGAAATGGGAAAGACGCATCCTCTTGAGCTGCTTGGGCTTACGAATGAGGATAGCCGACGATGGTTCGGTTAGGAGGCCATCCTGTGCTACGATGTACAGGAAGGTCGACTTTACAGGATAGAAGTGTACCTTGGTGCACTTAAATTTCTAGAAAGGGCAGCTTTTCTGGAAAATGGACTGGTCGAGAATAGTTTGGTCCAGGACGAGCGCCTGGAGCGACTTCTTGAGTTAGGGTACAGGCCGCCGGTTGACCTCGCGTATATTAGTATTTTAAGGTTTAGTAGTTAGTCTGGTGAATTTCCATTTTTGGGGAAGCCTCTAGTGGGTAGTAGAATGTTTAGTTTTTTCGTTTAGGATTGTTTTGTATATAGTTGCTACAACTTAAGTTAGTGTGAAGTATATAGTTCTGTAAATATTATTAAATGTAGGAAAATACGTAATGATAGATTTACGTTATCTTTAAGAAACTTTGTCAATATGAATTTTAGGGACCAATAAATATGAAAATACCTAAATACTTGTGGAGAAGGGAGCTGATGATATGCCTGGGAGGGCATTGAAATAGCTATTTTCCCAACCATCCACCATAATGATCAATTTCACACATTTCTTTTTAATATTTCTATTAAAAAGTACTTTTTCTATGAAAAAGTACATTTTAATAGTTATTGATCTTGAACCGGACAATTGTTGAAAATATAATAGGGCACTTATTTAAGTAAATTTTCCGTTTTTAAACTTGTTACACTTTGGCTTTTCTAACTTTACTTTTTATTGGGTTCAAAACTGCAATATATACTAAATATTGGTTACAGGCTCCACCTAGAAAACTTTCCATTAAACAAGAAAATTCCCAACATATGTTAGTCTAGACACAAAGCACAACAAATGTACCCAATGTAGTTGATAATACTGGGTTGTAGTATAATAGTGTTAAAGAATAGTTGTTTCATTTTTTTTCATTTAGCCCCCATCCCGCAACGTGCGATAAAGAATTTCGGTGCAAAAGTCCTAATTACGTTTAAATTTCAAAGTTCTAAATCAAAAAATGGATGACAAATTTAAGTCAACAATTTTTGTAATTCCACCTGGTATCAGTCAATTTACGGCAAATAACTCTCTATCGCAC
Source organism: Phaonia tiefii (assembly GCA_963931995.1). Taxonomy (NCBI): domain Eukaryota; kingdom Metazoa; phylum Arthropoda; class Insecta; order Diptera; family Muscidae; genus Phaonia; species Phaonia tiefii. The sequence continues at coordinate 221,974,134 of OZ008370.1, read as the reverse complement.
CGACCGCACTACGAAGAGTGTGAAACTTAACGTTAGATGAGAAAGATGGCAGCTCTATACTATAGCTCTATATTCCGCAATCGTGTGGGAGATAATGTGTGTATGTGTATATGTGTGTGTATGGGAGAGAGGGTATGTGACTAGTGTTGAATTGTATTTGGTATGTTGCAACGCTTTGGCTACAATTGTAATGATTCATAGATGAGTATTGTCATTCTTTATTTGCCACTTCTTCATTCGTCCATACACCAGAGTTAAAGGACTAGAGATAACTCTCTTCACACATATGCACGTACCCACATGACAACAAAATCCGACAGAAGCCAAACAATTGTGTCTTTCTTCTTTATTTCATTCATAGGCAGGAGTTGTAGGGTCCTTCACTTCTTAGTTCGTCTCTAAGTTGTTATGTGCTTCTATTTTCAGGAAAAGATAATGTCAACGTCTTAGTGAAATAACACACTAAAAATCCAGCTTTCAATCGTAAAATATGGGGAAAACTGGAGTTGGTGAATAGGTGTTATTCGAAGGTATCAGTCAAAATTTATATTTAATACTTCTGGAACAAAGAAAAAACTCAACACTTTGAATAAGATATCTAGATAATAGTGTCCTTACTCATACCGATGTTGTGGTAAATTCTAACATTACTGGAATTCACACGGATCGAAGGACTAAACAATAATGTAAGTAGCTGTCTTTAGTGTGAAAATAACCGAGTCCAGTGAAATCTTTTATATCAGTAAGTTCGCGTGGTCAAAACATCCGGTTTCTCACTCCAAACGAAACTCCAAACCCAAAATCTATAAATTTTCTAGTGCTTTCTTCAATATTTAGTGAGATTTAAAAGACGAAACACATATTTTTAAAGGTCCTAAGAGGACAGTGTTGGAAAAAATTAAAAAATTTATATTCATACATTTCACGATAAGTTGCGGCTCGAAGAACCAAAAAACGTTACATACAATAAGGCACGAGGGCCAATTAATTCTTTAATAGGTAATTTTTGAATTTAGTTATAAAGCCTCCCCCCCGCCAAATAAAATCCTGTTTGTGGTACTGCATACAGCTGAGCATAGCGCAAGACTCTCCCCCATAACCGACAACCTGTAACTGACTGAGTAGTGTCTGCTCGCAGCCTAAACCATACTATAAACTGCATTGCGCTTAGTTAGGACATTTGAACTTCCTCGTAGTTAGTCAAAATCCTATCAACTACCAGATATTAATAGACCACACGCTGAAGACTCTGTCAAATTTTGTTGTTTGAACACAAATATAACGGGTTTGTAGCTTGTCGCAAATATACTATACTTGTGTCCAAACATATTGTGTTTTTGCTATTCAGTATTACACGTTTGTGACACAATGATTAATAGGATATAATACATGTTTTTGTAGCCCAAATGTTGCTTTGATTGTTGAAAACTGCTGAAAATAAAAACGTGACATACAACATAGAAACAAAAAAGCTGCAGAACTTCAATTCATGAAAACAATGCTTGCAAACATATACATGTGGCCGTTTTTCAGCATGTACTCTAAAAATTAACGCAATCTGAGTCATTTTGATTGTGTACGACAGCCATTGAAAGCTGAATTTCTTGTGATCTTCAGGCATTATTTTTGCGATAAGAAGCCATCACCAAAATCAAGGAAAGGCCTGATAAATATCGTACCATGCACGCTGAAAAATCTGTATTTTGTTGTTGTTATTGTCGCAAACATACTATACTTGTACCCAAACACACTGTGTTTGGTATTCAATATAACACGTTTGATACACAATGAGTAATAGACTATAAAATATGTTTTAGAGACCAAAATGTGGCTTTTTTAAATACAAAAACGAGACAGACAACAAAGGATAAAAATAGCAGCAAATGTTCAATTCATGAAAACAATGCTTGAAAACATGTACATGTTTCCTGCAATATGTTGCTGGGTCCGTTATTTTTCGGCGTTTGGGGACACTGCACCATCCATTTCAATGGTCTACTGAGTTCCGTTGCGGTCGTGCCAGCACAAGTGAAGCCGAACAAACAGGTCGCCCAAAATAGGTCGTCACTCCAGAAACCATCGATAAAATCCAAGGACTGATATTGAACACCGGAGAATGAGAGTGCGTGAGGTAGCTGAACAGGTACATTATATTTTACCTTGAATATTGGAACATGAAAGAACCATCCGTGAGATGTGTGCCGCGATTACTCACAGTCTATCCCAAGTCCAACCGTGTGACCAGTTCAAAGGAGTTTTTGGTCATGTTCAACCGTAATCCGAAGGTGTTTTCCGTCATTTCGAAATCGTGGACGACACATGGATCCATCGCATCCCACACGAAAAAACGTACCAGTCAAAACAGTGGACTACCCCAGATAAAGCCAATATGGGTCGGTCGGCACACAAGGTCATGGCGAAAGTTTTTTGCATGCGCTGTCATTAATATCGTTTACTATCAAAAAGGTTAAACGATCACTGGCGAATATTATTGGACAGATTCGACATTGATTTGAAGCAAACAGGATCGCATTTAGTGAAAAAAAGTGATGTTCCACCATGACAACGCACCGGCGCCCAGGTGTGTAGTCGCCACGGTAAAAATGCATAAATTGGACAACGAATTGCTACATCCTCCGCTGAATCCTCAGGATTTATCGTAGTCCCCAGACACTCTATTTCCAAACTTGAAAAAAATTTATCGAAGGTAAGAGATTTGGGTCGACGTTCAGTGAAACAAACACCCATTTCGAGGACCTTGATAAACCTAATATTGGAAGGAATAACACAATTGAAAAAACGATGGACTAAATATATCGAACTCAAAGGTGATTATGTCGAGAAATAAAACGTTGTTTTGTCGATTAAAATTAATTTTATTCAAAAAGTCAGAGAGTTGTAAAACTTTTCGTAAGATTTGAATATTGTAATTACTGTTCTTAATGACATTAGGGCAATAGTAAGCTGCTTGATTGTGGACACTGGAAACAAAGGTTGATGAATTCGCTTACTATGGAGCATTGTTGACAATAATAGATTCTTCTAGATGGCGTTATAACTGTCGTCATAAGAAGGTTAAAGAACTCGGTAAATATACAGCATTCTCCACCACCAAAACATGAAAGATGTTCCACAACAATATCTGGAAGACCCAATTAAGAGGCATTACCTTTTACTATTTTTGGTACTAATTCAATACTGTTTCAATTGGCATTCATGTGACATAAATAAAAATTTAAAATAAATCAAGAAATCCATAGATATTATATATTTTAAGTGGAATTCAAAACCTTAATTTGAAATGTTAAAAGACATAAACAACAACAGTGGGTTCGATTCCACCTTACATTTCTCTCAAAGATTGTCACCTCGCTTACCGATACACTATCGAGTATTTACCCATGAAAAAGCTTCTCAAAATACCGTTCGTAACCGTTGTAAAATCGTAGGTCACAACCACTGCGTATAAAGAACTAGAGAGCGTATAACTCTCTGATTGTGAGAAAGTCTCTCTAGTCCCTTCGTGGTATGTAATGGGAAACTATTTATTTATAAATAAAATTCATTCAAAATTTTAAAATACATCAAGTTTAATTCCACGGACAAACATCAAAATTCACAGTTTTTAAACCAGTAGTTTGAAATTCAAAAATAAATAGTGAAATTCGAAACTAACATTTCAAGTGCCATATTAGATCATAGCTCTAGTTAGGGGTTTAAAACTAATGTCAAATTCAAACCCTTAACGTAGAAATACATAACTTTAAATTCAAAATATGTAGCATGAAATGAAAAAGATAATTTCAAATTCAAAGGGCATCAATTAAATACCAACAAAGATTAAGTAAATTCAATAAAACGCGGGAATTTAATTAATATTTTTGATATTTTATGGGTGCCTTAGAATTTAAATTTATCTTTAATTTCATTCAACATTTTTTCAATTTAAATTTCTCTTTTTATTATTGTTAAAAGTTCTTGAATTTGAATTTACGGCTTTTGAATTTTGCATTAGTTGTTCAACTCCTGTGGTTGCAACTAAAAGCAGAGATGTTCAACAGATTGTAATGTGCTGAGGTAAGCAAAGACATGTTCAGGGTCTTTCGTTAGGATCAACTAAACCCTCCGAAATAAGAACAGAATAGTTTACCCTTATCTGAGGTTTGAATATAGATTGATTTTCATATGATACAAAATAATTTAATTTAAAGAAACAACATCAATTGATCCACTCGATATGAAAACTGTTCGGGGAATAGTTGGACTACACTCTTCTAGGAACGATTGAGAATACCCTACTGGAAGTGGTTTGAGAACACTTGTTTGGGTTCGGTCTAAGAATGCTGTTCTGGAAATGGTTTGGAAGGGTTGAGAATACACTTCTGGGAATGGTTTGGAACGGTTGAGAATACCCTTCTGGGAATGGCTTGAGAACACTTCTTTGGGTTGCGTTTGAGAACGCTCTTTTGGCAATTGTCGGAGAACACTCTTCTAGGAACGGTTGAGAATACCCGTCTGGAAATATTTTGAGAACACTCCTCTGGGATCAGGCAATCGATAGCAGATACTCGAGAACATGGACTGTTGCACACGTGGTGAATCGGAATTGGATTAGCTGAGAACTGCTGAAGACCGGTTCCTTTCATCCTTCAGTACGGGCATCTTGTATTTGAATAGGCAGAACTGTATCGGGAATTGGATATACATCGGTTGGTAAACAAGAATACTTTGAATAGTCAGCCGAAGCCGCTATGAACGAATAGTCAGCCGGAGACGCTATAGTAGTATAGCCAGTCGAAGCCGCCATGGTGGCATACATAGTCAGCCGAAGCTGCTATGTTGGAATAGTCAGCCGAAGCAGCTACATTGGAATAGTCATCCGAAGCCGCTATGAACGAATAGTTAGTTAGCTATGGTGGAATAGTCAGCCTAAACCGCTATGAAAGAATAGTCACCCGGAGCTGGTGGCATTGTCAGCCGAAACTTCTATGTTGGAATAGTCAGCCGAAGCCGTTATGGTGACATAGTCAGCTGCTGTGTTCGAATAGTCAGCCGAAGTCGCTTCGTTTTAATAGTCAGCCGAAGCCGCTATGAACGAATAGTTAAACGGAGCCACTATGGTGGCATAGTCAGCCAAAGTTGATATGTTGGAATAGTCAGCAGAAGCCGCAATGGTGCAATAGTCAGCCGAAGCCATTATAGTGGGATAGCCTGCCGAATCTGCAATGTTCGAATAGTCAGCCGAAGCCGCAACGTTTCAATTGTCAGCCGAAGCCGCTATGGTGGAATAGTCAGCCTAAGCCGCTATGGTGGAATAGTCAACCGGAGGCGCTATGGTGGAATTGTCAACCGATGCCGTTGTGGTGGAATAGTCCGCCTTAGCCGCGACGGTGGAATAGTCAACCGAAGTCGCTATGGTGGAATATTAGCCAAAGCCGCTATGGTGGAATAGTCAGCCGAAGCCGCTATGAAAGAATAGTCAGCCGGAGACGCTATGGTGGAATGGTCAGCCGAAGCTATTATGGTGGCAGAGCCAGCCGACGCTGCATGTTCGAATAGTCAGCCGAAGCAGCTACGTTGCAATATCATCCGAAGCCCTTATGAATGAATAGTCAGCCAGAGCCGCTATGGAGGAATAGTCAGCCGAAGTCGCTATGGTGGAATGGTCAGCCGAAGCCATTATGGTGGCATAGCCGGCCGAAGCCGCTACGTTTTAATAGTCAGCCGAAGCCGCTATGTTGGAATTGTCAGCCGAAGCCTCTATGGTGAAATAGTCAGCCTTAGCCGCGTTGGTGCAATAATCAATCGAAGTCGCTGTGGTGGAACAGTCAGCCTAAGCTATTCTTGATTCCTTTCAGAATTCGACCCCAGATTTGTGATTTTTTCGGATTGAGATGCTGGTCAACCAAAATATTAAGTATTCCGGCTGTATTGACGTGACTGAGAATTACAGCGAAGCACTTATTGTTGTGTAGCCGCTGTCACTCACTGACCACTCTGTCGCTGCTGTATGTATTTATTGTACCGTCGACAGAGTTTGTGTGTCTAGCAGTGAGTGTGGTAGTTCCCGGGTGAGGTTAGCTGGTTGAAGTGTTCGGTGTGAGTGATGGATGTTGGGTATAAAAAGAAGGCGAGCATGGGGTTTGGGGGTGTGAAAGGCGGTGAGTGTATAGACGATATGTTTACTTATGATTATGACGTCACGCTACAAGTTATATCTATCAATTTATGAAGTTATAATTTTTGTTTATCTTCAAACAAATGTATCACAAATTAATCTAGTCTATCGATGTTCTTACTCCTTGTTCTCAGAAAGGCCTTCTATAAGGCTATGGGGATTTGTCGCTGCAAGGCAACGTCATCATATCGTACATTCAGAGTTTCGTTGGTTTTGTTTACCTATTCATTCGTACCAAACCAAACACTTGTCTGTATATGTTTCGTTCATTCCTGCCTTCATTTATTCATTCATTCACTCGTTCGTTGTTCGTTCGTTTGCCGTCTTCTTAAACGCTTCAATATAATAGAAATCGTCATTATTTTTCTACTATGATGACGATCGACCCGACTTAGTTTTCTATCTTTGTGTGTGTCTGTCAAGTCCTTAATACAACTTGAATAGGGAAGTAAATCGATGTGTACGTGTGCGACAAGTGTTACCCATAGAGCCTGTAACGCGACTGTATGCGTGTAACTACTTATTTGTATGACATTGTATGTTGGTTTTATTTAAAGCTGTTTTGTAAGCATTTTGACTATTATGTTCCAGAACTCACACAAACACAAAGACACAATGGTACACCCTAACAGGGAGGAGGACACACAAAACGTCTTGGGCTTTAGAAGACTGACTGAACTCACTGACTGAAATGAACCAAGCCAAGACGTTGCTACAGCCTGAACACCACGATAGTGTAAGCGAATGAGTGAGAAAAAAAAGAGGAAACCTTAATGACATTTTTCTTTACAATTGTTCCTGAATAAGTGTATAAATGCCTCAGCTGAACTGAATGAACAAAATTTTTACATTTATTTCTCATCAGCTCTAGCATTTTTTCTACTACTTCTTCTATTTATACTACGACGACCCCTCCAATTTTATCATCGCATAAAAGGAAGAGGCAACGAAAGTAGAAAATCCTAGAGCAAAGGAAACACATTTGTACTAAAGAGCATTTAAGAGGGGGAAGCAAACAAAATCATGGAACACATTTAAGATTTCACGGAAGCAGTTTGCTCTTTTGAAGGGAGACAAAAGCTTTAGTTTCCCTTTAAAACGAATCGCAGAAAAACAATGTTAGTTCCGCATTTGCCTTTTTCAAAATACAAGGTTTGGTGAATAACTAGAAAGTGGATAAAAATATATTCCATAAGATCATGGGATTTTGAAAAGGATTCTAATACAAATATAGAAGAGATTTGAAAATATTATTTTTTGTATATGTGGGGGTGTTTTATGAAAGATTTACCACAACGAATGCTTAGGCAAGGAAAAAGGCAAAGGATTTCAGGAAAATTATTTAAATGTTTTTGCTTACTATTAAAAAACATCCTTTTTAGAACTGTTATTAGATGTTGTTATGCCTCAGCTGCTCAACATGCTGAGTGTAAGCACTTAATGTATTCTTCCTAGCAACTAAAACACCGTCTTGACCGCATACATGCTTTAGGTTAGTGAGGTATGAAGTAAGGTATCTAATTATTCGAAGTTTCTGATTATCCGATTAATCGTAACGAAAACATAATCGATGAGAATTATTTATACTTTTAACAGATCCTTTGTTATTCAAGGGTTTTTAATAGTTGTTCTTAACATTTTTCTCTTAATTTATATAAAAATTTTAGGAAACTATGCATTCACCGCAAATCTTTTCATAGTATGCTTTATATTAAGCCGCATGTAAAATTTTGAAACTATAAAAATTGGGAATTTTTTTTTCAAAATTATGCTTTTATTGGAAAAACCCATCACTGACATTTATGAATGAAACACAACATTGTTCCAATGACTTCCAGGACTTAACTTACAGTTCCTCATTCGATCTACCCAACTTTTCGGTACATTTCCGATTGTTTTGGCCTCCATCTCGTGAACGATAGTGTGGATTTTTCGTTTTAAGACCTCAATGGACTCGGCATTGTTTGCGTAACACTTATCTTTCACGACGATCCACAGCTAGTAATCTAACGGGGTCAAACTGCAGCTGCGCGGCGTCCAATGGACTCCCGAGTTTCGGCTGAATATGCGGTTTTCGAACACAGTGCGCAAAAGATCGTTTGTAAGGTTGGCTGTGTGGCACGTGGCTCCATCCTCTTGAAACCATACGTCGTCCATGTCGCTTTCGTTAACTTTGGGAACAACAAATCATAAGCGTGGCACGGTAACGGAAGCTCGAAGAAAAGTGGGCCTATGATGCCGCCTTATAAAAAACAGCGCCATACAGTCACTCGATGTGGATGATTCGGCTTCTCCTCGATGACGTGTGTATCATCCGAGACATAAATGCTAAAATTTTGATTGTTAAAGTAGCCCCCGAGGTGAAAATGAGCTTCTTCGGAAAGGAAATTTTTCGGTAAAAATTCTCATCTTCAGCAATATTCAGCACATTCAGCGACACCACGGGTGTTAGAGTGTTAAAAATACTGGCATTGTCGAAAAACCGGTTTCGGGTTATTCGAAAAATCAGTTCTTTTCGGTTTTAATTGCGGTAATTTTTTGGTTATTTTGTTTCGTATGGAAAACAATACGTTAATTTTTTTTTAAAAATTAATACAAAATGAACTCAGAATAACATTTTCTTGTCTTGTTTTGTAAAGAGAGAAAGTCATTATTATTCTGAAAATATTGCAGAATTTGTCAGATTTTAATATTTTTAAATTTTCCGTTAAGGAACACATCAGCTAGTACAATTCAATGCAATTCAATTCAATTCAATCCAACGCATTTCAATTCAACTCAATTCAGTTTCATACCATTCCATTCAATTCAATTCAATTCCTTTCAATTCAATTCAATTCAATTCAATTCAATTCAATTCAATACAATTCAATTCAATTCAATTCAATTCCTTTCAATTCAATTCAATTCAATTCAATTCAATTCAATTCAATTCAATTCAATTCAATTCAATTCAATTCAATTCAATTCAATTCAATTAAATTCAGTTCAATTCAATTCAATTCAATTCAATTCAATTCAATTCAATTCCATTCAATACAATTCAATTCAATGCAATTCAATTCAATTCAACTCAATTCAATGCAATTCAATTCAAGTCAATTCAACGCAATTCAATTCAATTCAATTCAACTCAATTCTATTCAATTCAATTCAATTCAATTCAATACAATACAATTCAATTCAATTCAATTCAGTTCAGTTCAATTCAATTCAATTCCTTTCAATTCAATTTAATTCAATTCAATTCAATTCAATTCAATTCAATTCAATTCAATTCAATTCAATTCAATTCAATTCAATTCTATTCAATTCAATTCAATTCTATTCAATGCAGTTCAATCCAATTCGGTTCAGTTCAGTTCTGTTCAATCCAATTCTATGCAATTCAATTATATTCTATTCAATGCAATTAAATTAAATTCCTTTCAATTCCATTCAATTCAATTCAATTCCTTTCAATTCCATTCCATTCAATTGAGTTCAACGTAGTTCAATTCAATTTCTTTCTATTCAATTCAATACCTTTCAATTTAACTCAAATCAATTCAATTCAATTGAGTTCAAAGCAATTCAATTCAATTCAGTGCAATCCAATTCAATTAAATTCAATTCAATCTAATTCAATTTAACCCAATTCCTTTCATTTCAATTCAGTTCAATTCACTTCAATTAAGCACATCAGCTAATTCAATTCAGTTCAATTGAATGCAATTCAATTCAAATCAATTCAATTCAACGCAATTCAATTCAACTCCACTCCATTCCATTGCGTTCCAATCCATTCAATTCAGTTCAGTTCAGTTGAGTTCAGTTCGGTTCAGTTCAGTTCAGTTCAGTTCAGTTCAGTTCAATTCAATTCAATGGGATTGAATTCAATTCAATCTAATTCAATTCAATTCCTTTTATTTCAATTCAAATCAATTTAATTCAATTCAATTCCATTAATTTAGTGCAAAACCAATTCAATCCAATTTCATTTAACTAAGTCTAATCTAGTCTAATTGAATTGGTTTTTATTGAAATGAATTAAATATTTTTATTAGTGTTTCGATCTCAAAATTTCACAGCTGTATTTAAATTGAAGAATAACATTTTATTTTTAAATTCCAAGTTTCAATGCCTGTTTAATGTAAAATTTACAAGTTTAATTCATATTCACTAAACTTATATAAATTTGAAAATAATGCTCGGTTTTTTGCCAATTTTCATGACTGATAATCCTGTAAAGTGTAAAAAATTAATTGATATTCAAAGTCTTCAGTTCTTGGACCAATTGGTCTGTAGAAGGCTTCATACCGAGGTCTTTATGCAAAATTGTTCGCAAAGTGCGAGAAATGTTCTATTGTTGCGATCGGTGGCGAGTTGATGAAAATCGCCTTTCAAGCACACTCTCACCTACAGCCGGAATATTTCCCACTGAACGTACTGCACGAGCACGTACACGAGTTCTTTTGCCCAACGACGACCCGGATTGACGAACTCGCTTCACAAATTGATCCACAAATTGCATTGACGGTACTCCAGTCCTATCGAATTTATTTCGTATATTTCTTACAGTTGAAGTTGAAGACTCAGAACTTTGAAAAACAGTTTTTAATATGGGCGTAAAGCGACCCATTTCGTAAATTGCTTACCTTTATCTAATACTCTGTCACTTCATAAATGTCAAACTGGTCATTTGCTTCGATATAACGGGGGGTTTGAAGTACCAATTCGCATAAGTAAACTAGGAATCGCAAACGTACTGGGGTCCTAAGGTTTAATACCGATGCAAAAGTGTTTTTGACAAGAGTTTTCATGGCTAATTACTCCTGGTGCAATGGTTAGTATGAGCGGATATTGTACGTGAGAACGTGGGTTCAATCCTTGCTCAGACCACCTTACATTTCTTGCGACGATGGCCACCGCGCTTAGTGATGGCGACACTATCGAGTACTTACCCATGAAAAACCTTCTCAAAACACCGTTCGGAACCGGTGTAAAACTGTAGGTCCCAATCCGTGAGTGTACAACTAGAAAGCGCACGTTCTCATGTGTAGCAAATTGCAAATAGCAGATATATACTAGCAAATTGCGAATAGCAAATACCTAATTTCAAAGAGCAAACAGCCATTATTAACTACTAAAAAGCAAACTAGCAAAAAGCAAATACTAAACTGCAAATAGTTTACAGCAAATACGAACTAGCGAATAGCAAATTGAAGTTAATGAATAACAAATAGCAAATAACACACAGCTTAAAGAGAGAAGCCCCTATTCAAAACAATTTAACTTTGAAGAGTGTCCCAAAAATAAATGCAGCTTAAGAAGGAGATTTAATACAAAACGTACCCTCTTTGAAAATTAATGAACATGTACATCATTTGATTTAAATGGTCTACGCTTCAGTCAAGCATTAATAGATGCGATATAGAACTTTCTTGACTCACTTTAATATAATTAAAATCTTAAATTCACAATGAACATAAAACTTAAGTCTATTCTTTACTCTTCTCTCTCTCTCTCTCTGAAATGCAATAAAGAAAAATATCCATAAAAACTTTTTATGTTCATACTACATACGGAAGATACATGCACTATTTAGAATGGGAAATATACTGCAGCAAACCCAGCAAACATTATGGTTTTAGTTTGCAGAAATTAAGGCAGCTAATTAAAAAACACGAATTTAAATAAAGTACCAACTGTAACTGTGACTAGGATTCGGAATAAATAAGATAACCTTAATATCTGTGAGTTGGATTTAGAACAAATAATACGCCTTAAGTTTCATTCGGTGTTGCTCATCCCGTTTAGTAACGTACACACTATCGAGTGATAAGTCACGAAAAAGCTTCTAAATGGCTTCCAGATTCGTTGTAGAACAAATCCCTTATCCCTTAATGGGATGTAATAGGAAACTACGCATTAAGGTATATCGAATGTTGGTGCCGCATTTGCTCGCAATGGAAAGTACAAAAACAGCTGCAATATGTGAAGCATGGCAGGAAATATGAAGGAAAAACGTAAGTTTTTTTTAAATCTACAGCAAAATGTTATTTCAGAAATTTCCACTAAATTTTCGAACAACATAAAGCATAGTTTTTAAACATTTTTGCAACAGAATTAAGAGGCTTCTAAATCAACTTACTTCAATTCAACTTTACTGACTATTAAAACCCTATTTAGGTCAGGAGCCTAAAACAACATCTTACATCTTAATATATGAGTAGTCCATACTACAAACTTACAAATGAGAAACATTTTCCTAAGTGTACAATTGTAGGTTTTTGTTGGAATAATACACAAGAAAAAACAGTTGTGTAAAAAGCGCAAGAGGGAGAAAATTGAATATTACAGAACGAAGAATGAGACCCGTAAATTTTACCGAATAGTACAAGGACAAAAACCGGCCATGGATCAGGCCCCCCCTTTTCCAGAGGCAACGGCGAGAATCTTTTCACAGATATGCAGGGTATGCTGGGAATATGGAAAGATCAGTTCTCTGCTTTACTTGCCTCATGAACCTTCAATATAGATGAGGGTGTTGATCACATACAGGACGATGGCGTCGACTGCCCCTCTCATAGCCAAAGAAAATGTAGGACTGCAATTTCTGGGCTTAATAACAACAAAGCCGCTGCTACTGCTGGACTACAGGCTGAGCTGTTTACGGTTGGCGGCTATGAGTTGGAAAGGTGCATGCATCAGCTCATGTGCAAAATCCGGTTAGGTGAATTCATGCCCGACGTTGGAGTCTTAGCATACTGTGTCCTGCTTTCACAAAAAGCGACCCGAGTATATGTACCAACAATCGTGGAATTAGGCTTTAATCCATCGCATACAAGGTCCCCTCGGGCGTAATGTGCGAAAGACTAAAGCCGTTTGACGCAGACCTGATCGGAGCTTATCAGTGTGGCTTTACACCTGGAAAGTCAACTATCGTCCACATATTCATAGTACGACAAATACTGAGGAAACCCCACGGACAACAAGTCGAGACCTACCACCTCTTTTTAAATTATAGGGCTGCCTTCGATAGCCCAATACGGCGAAAACTGTACCGAGCTCTGTCGGATCGTGGTATTCCTACTCAGCTGACCCGCATTTGTAGATTGACACTGACCGACATGAAATCGTCAATAAAGATTGGTAAAGATCTTACCGAGCCATTTAGTACTAGGTGAGGTCTCAGTCAGAGTGACACCCTATCATGCGATCTCTACAGCACAGTAACCGAGATCACCATGAGAAAAGCTGCAGCCAACACGAATAAAACCGTCAGCAGCAAAAGTCACATCCTGCTCGTGTATGCTGAAGATTTAGACATCATTGGGAAAATCTTCGAGAAGTTACTGTCTTTTCGAGAATTGAGAATGAATCAGCAAAAGTAGCTTTGGCATTAAACGAGGACAAGATAAAGCAGCAAGACAAGTCTCGACAAGCAGAACATACACCTGATTGGATAAACAGCTGAACGTTGAAAAGGGTTATAATTTCGAGGTAGTCGACGAATATATTTACCTCGGATCAGACGTGAATAGAATCAATAAAATTCAGCTTAGAAATCAAACGGGGAATTGTGCTTGCAAACAGGTATACTTTCGGGCTAAGCAAGGACTTCAGAGATAAGACCCTCTTTCGAGAAACGAAGACCCTACTATACCAGACTCTCGTACAACCTGTCTTGCTTTCTGGCACAAAATCCTGGGTCATATCTCATGCTGGTGAAATATCACTGGAAGTCTTTGGGAGAAAAATGCTCCGAAAAATATATGGTCCTATAATAGAAAACTGTAGAGCTGTATAAAAAAAAAATTGTTTCCCATGAATGGACAGTGGAGAGCTTCTCACAATCACTAAGCTGTGCGCTTTCCAGTTTACACTCACTGATTGGAACCTACAGTTTTACACCGATTCCGAACGGTATTTTGACAAGCTTTTTCATGGCTATATACTCGATAGTGTCGCCGTAACTATGCGAGGTGACCGCCGCCGAAACAATTTTTTTTAAGGTGGTCAGAGCGCATTTACGCTGGCTAGGTCATGTCCATAGAATGGATAAGAATGGACCAGTGGGAAAGGTATTCGAAGACGTACTCGAAGGACATCGAAAAATATGACGACCAAAACTTCGCTGGAAACACTAGGTTGAATATAGCCTGCGAGAGCTTGGTGTTAACCAGTGGAGGAGAATAGCTGCTGACCGAGCCGGTTGGAGAGACAAGGTATATCGGGTTATTTTGTAAGGCCCCTCTGGATTGTTTGAGGCCACCTCAGTAAGTAAGTAAGCAATACACAATTCGGTAAAGCACAGTCACTGGGAAGACTAGATTCGAACTTCCTGACAAGTTCATAATCATATGCATAACTAGAGTACCTGAATTGATAATATCCTCGGCAGATGCTCAATCGTAGATCCCTACACGCCTGAAAAATCTGTCTTTTTTGTTGTTTGAATGTAAACGTGTTTATAGCTTATCCCAAATATTCTATACTTGTGCCCAAACACATTGTGTTTGCTAATCCATATAACATGTATGAAACGCAATGATTAATAGGCTATAATATATGTGTTTGAGACTCAAATGTGGCATTTTTTGTTGAAAAAACAAATACGAGACAGAAAACAAAGAAACAAAAACGCTGCAGATCTTCAACGCTTGCAAACATGTACATGTTTCCTGCAATATGTTGCTGGGGCCGATATTTTTCAACGTGTAAGTACCAACTGACACACTGAAACGTCAATTATTTATATACAAAAGCAGAAGCCCTACCCCTATCTTTTTCTTTCCTTGGTCATTTTCGAAGAGTGGCAGCGCATTAATTATAAGTATTCTATAATAAACAGTGTTGCATTTTTCTGTGGGTATAGATTTAATGACCGGACTAATATCAGTTAGATTTAAATTATATTTTTACATGTTCCCAGCCGTTCTGATATTTAAAATTTTTTTACTTCAGTTGGTCACACCACGCTTTCACAGAGATTCATTCACCAGAACCTTCCAGCAGAATCTTTCGCATCCTATTTTTGGGCTTAATTTTTCCAACACCCAAAAAGTGTCATTGGGTAATTCGCTACACTGAAATTTAAAGCTTTTCCTTTGTATATGAGTTCTTCTCAGCACAAAACTTCTGAGTGTAGATGTGCTCAAATCTTGTAGTTGTGTTAGAAACAATACATATATATATGTATAACATATACACACATATATATCTATACACATAGGCAGATATATATTGAAACATGCACATGCATGCATGTCAGTTGCCATTTTAAGCAATTTAAACAAAGTACACTCTAGGGAGTTTTAATGGATCTGTACACAGCACAACAGCAATACCAGCAGTAGCAATATCAGCAGCAACTACTGTAAGCTACATTGTTATTGACAACAACAGCAGCAGCAACAATTCCGTAAATGACAGCAATTCTGCCAACAAGCAGCAACATAAGACAGCAAGACTACACGTAAGCAATCAAATGAGAAGGGATTAATATTTTTTTTAGCATAATTTTAGGGGTTGATGGCATTAAATGTGTAGTTTAGAAGAAATAAAATTTACTCCCAAGACATTTGCGTTAAGGAGGGATATGATCAATTGAAGCAGAATAGAACAACAATTTATTTTTTTAGAACGAGCGTTTATTGTCACGGGTGTTTTTTTAGCTACATGACAACTTAAAATGATAATACAAGACAGAAATATTGTTGGAATGAAATGTTTTTATTATAATCTGGTACATAATTTCATGACATTTATTTTTAAAAATTTGATTTCCGGAATATGTTCGCCGCGGCAACGAGTTTCGTGATCAGTCCAATTTTGCACTACTTTTTCTAATAAATCTGGCCGTATGGCATCAATGGTGGCTTGAATATTGGCTTCCAATGCTTCAAGAGATGCTGGTTTGTCGGCATAAACCAATGCCTTAACATAGCTCCATAAAAAGTAATCCAGAGGCGTTAACTCGCGCGAACGAGGGGGCCTGTGAACAGGACCACTTCTGGAAATAAAGATGTCACCAAATTGATTTTGCAATAAATCGATTGCTAAGCGCGCTGTATGGCATGCTGTGCCGTCTTGTTGGAAGGAAATGTCGTTGATGTTTACACGCTGAAAAATCTGCAATTTCTTCTTATTTTGGATGTAAATATAACGTGTGTTTGGAGCTTGCTGCAAACGTAGTTTACTTGTGTCCAAACACATTGTGTTGCAACTCAATGTTACATATTTTGCGACAGAATGATTAATATGTTACATTATACATACAGCTTTAGTTGTGACCCAAATGCAGCTGTGTTTGGTGCATAGTCTATTTAATTTTTTGTCGCTATGCTTTGACGACACAAAAATAATAAAAGAAAGACAACGAGAGATTGTTGTCTGCCTAAGTTAATGTCATTGCAAGAATATAACTTTATTTGTCTATTATCCTTTTAGTCAGTCATTCATAAATATTCCTGAATGCGTGTGTAAATGAGTTGACTGTTTCATACTTTGACTGAGCCGATGCGTTTTAGTTTCATGCATTCATCATCCATATAAAAGTAGGCATCTTTGCAAGTAAACATGCTAATGTTTGCATTTACATATAAGCGTTTTTGGGACTTGCAAACATGTTATATTACAATCACAATGTGTTTCGACACAAGTATATTATATTTGCGACAACCTACAAACACATTATATTTGCATCCAAACAACAAAAGAAGACAAATTTGTCAGCGTGCATTCGTTGGGCACAGTTACATTGAAGTGTTATGAATTAAAAATCGTAAGTCAGATAACTTTGGGTATCGGTGGATAACTTTTAGTTATGAATACAGAGATTAGTACACACTGAATAATTCGCCTTTTTATGTTATTTGGATCCAAATATTACGTGTTTGTAGCTTGTCGCAAATATAGTATACTTGTGTCCAAACACATTGTGGTTGCTATTCAATATAACATGTTTGGAACACAATTATTAATAGGTTATAACATATGTATTTGTTTTTGTTTGTTGAAAACTGCTGAAAACAAAAAAACAGTAGACAATAAATAAACACAAAGCAGCTGATCTTCAATTCACAAAAGCAATGCATGGAAACATGTACATTGTTCAGCAATATGTTGCTGGGGCCGTTATTTTTCATCATGTATCTAATGATAATTTCGTACCTAAGTCTTTGACATGAAACTTAAGTTATTGAATTCGGATGAAATAAGAATAACAAATGAGAAAAGCGTTTAAGTTACACAGAATAAGATGAGTTTCAATGATTGGAAATATAAATCCATTATTTAAATATGGAGTCTCCCAATATTTTCGATATTTAACCTAAATCATAACACGACTACAATTCCTTTTGCTTCGCAATCTAAGATATCCTACCCCTGCTTTTATATGTCGCTTCATTACGTAGGGTGCATATCTGCTATAAGTTCTAGTGTCGAAGATAATTCGCCTCAGGGAATAAAAACAGTTTTTCTTAAGAGAAATTATTTTAAATTATGCTAGATTACGAAAAATAAGGACGTAGCTTAGTTCACTGAAGCGTGTAATAAAAGATAAAGAGATATCGTTGAATTTTAAAGAGAAAACAAAGAACTTATTGTATTTTAAGGAAAAGGGAAGTTCTTAAATGTTGTTATGGAGATTTATACAACACATTTGGTTGAAGGAGCCTCACACGTTTTTTGTTGGGTTTGAACTCATATAGAAATCAATTAAGAAATTTTAAATTTATTGCTTTTCGGTATTTCAAATACAAAAAAAAAATATTCTATTCTGGTCTTTGAGTAAGAAATACCCTCACTCTATGTACTTAAGTTGATTGTATGCTCGTTTAATATAATTTGCTAACATAGGAGGAATAAATGACGGAAACAAAAGTCTCTAATCTAGTGATTAAGAAATTCGAATCGTAATCTCTAATAATTGCAATATAATATTTATTAATTTATCAGTATAAAGAAACGTGACATACATATCTTTAAATCTCCTTGACACCCATATTTTAAAATGACGGCACTGAGATAGACTTTCAAGATTTAAGGCGCTTTACGAATTTCGTTTTTAATTGGAAGCACTAAATGTGACAATGGCATAAATAACTTTAATCCATTTCTAATTAAAAACTTCAAAAAACTTAGTCTAATTGACTGACGGCAGATTTCTCCAAAATTCAGTTACAATTTAACTACAACTTTAACTATCAGTGAAACCATTTTCATTTTCACCAACTCCTGTTAAAATTTAACTGGCCAGTTTAACTAAAAAGTTTAATTCAAATTTAACTGAAAAAAATTCTTCCAATTGTATTGGCGGAATGAAGACGGGACCCAGGAATAAACACCCCAATTACAAAATGTAAATGGGCCCCAAACCAATACAAGAACACGAAATTTTGGGGTGTTAGTTCGTACATTTGGGGTCCATTTTCGCTTATACTTGGAGTGTTTTTTCATTATGAATGTGGGCCCCAATGAAAGTGGACTCCAATTATTTTTTGGGGAACATTTTAATTTTACTTGGGGTCCGTTTTCATGTTGTGGGGTGTTGTTTCGTAACTAAATTAGGGTTTAATTTCTCGGGGTGCTATTTCGAATGGCTACTATAAAACTTAATGAAAAAAAACCCCATAATAACAAATGAAATTAGGCACCAAATTTACTAAAAAGTAAATTTTAATAAACCTTTTTTGTTTTACAAAGAAATGAAAAAAATTACAGCAGACAGTTGTCCGAGGCTTTCTGCCACGGACTGTCCCTGCAGGCTGTGTCAGAGACACGGCCATTAAGTTTAACGTAGAATACGCCATCCGATAAGACAGAAAACATATATAACAATAAATTCATTTGCTTATATTATTTATCATTTATTGTTATATATGTTTTCTGTCTTATCGGATGGCGTATTCTACGATAAACTTAATGGCCGTGTCTCTGACACAGCTGCAGTCTGCTGTAATTTTTATATTTACCAACGGCATTTGATTCAAGTCCGTTTAAAAAAAAATATTATGTTCAATTTTTTTAAACTTAATTTAATTTATGTATTTTAATTAATATTTTTATTGAAATAAGTTCTGCGAATGTTGAGAGGGCCGCCCTAATATTAAAAAGGTTTACCTTATCGAGTCTTCGCATTAGCATTCGAGCGTTGTGTGAAAGCTTTACGCTTTACAATTCAAAATTAATGTTACAACAGCTTTATTGAAGCTTTCGCAAAAAAGCTTTATTACGTTAGCTTACTGTTTGTTTCACTTTTTACTAGATACATGTTGCCAAGCAACATTAGCTTGCTGTTCGTTTCACTTTTTACTAGATACATGTTCCTAAGCAATGTTGAGCAACCAAAAACACTCAACCAAACACCACACATATGTTTGAGTGTATGTGTTTAAACAATTTTCATTTGAGAAATTAAAATACTAGAAATATATCAACCAATATGAAATGTATATCAAACGAAAGATAACATCTTCATTTACCTACAAAAAAAATTTTAAAAAAAATTCATCTAGCCGTTTCCTCAAATTCAATGAAATAAAGATTACAACAATAAAAACCTGACATGACTCCTCATACCGTAAGGTAAGACGTATTCTACGTCAAAATTTCCAAAAAAAAATTTTTGTTGGAAAAAAGTTTTTGCCTGCGGAGCGCCAACACACTGTCAAAAAATATTTTAATAAACTTTATTTCACTGTTTGAAAAAGAAATTTAAAAAAATTTTCCAAAAAAAAAATCGCGCGATGTTTTTAGGAAAAATGTTATGCCTGCGGCGCTTCAATACACGATGAACAGAAATTTTAATAAACTATATTTTACTGCTTCAGAAAGAAATGAAAAAAATTTTTGAAAAAAAAGAAGTCAAAAAAGGGGGGAAACAAATATTTGAAATAAATATTATATTCTATCTTATTTTGTTTAATGTTTCATGGAATATGTTTATCTGTGTATTGTATATTCATTCTGAAATTAATCAAATCGACGGATAAAGCAAAACCAATTTTTTTCTATTGGAGCCGATTTTTCTGGGGTGCAATTTATATTCTTTAAAATTACATTTCAAGAAAATACACCCCAAAGAGTCAATGAAATCTGGCCTCAAATTTTATCAGTATACAACAAATAATTATTTTGGGTCCTCTTGCGCTTATTGGCGCTTATTATTTTTAAACGGTTTAAAACCAAAAAATTAAAGTCGCCCCCACTAAAATATTTGGGAAAGTGATTCACAATTTTTTGGGGCCCTTCGTCATTGCTTGGGAGGCTATTTCATTTTGAAATTTGTGGCCCAGCTTCATAATGAAAACAAACGCTAAATTTGGGGCCCATTTTCATTTTGCAATTGGGCTGTTATTTCCTGGGGCCCCACTTCCGGGCGCCACTTGTATTTATGTCGTATTTATGGTTTAAATGTGAACAAATCGCGGAAACGGAAGTATAGGAAACGTATTGATCATTTTATCTTATCGGAAAGTGATTTCAGCGAAGGTACATAATATCAAAATCGACAGTAGAGTACCTTACATTCCTCGTGAGCGATAGCATTCAAACAAATTCAACGAGGTAAGGCGTAGTATCGGTAGTGACAATTTTTATTGGGATTGTTCCTTTTATAACATAAAGGAATCGTGCATTGTCTACAAAAGAACTGATGCTTTTAACACTACGGTTTTCGCATGTGGCAATTTGTTGATGACAGTAGGATATTATTGTGGTGTAAGTAAACAAAGCAACAGCTTGTCGACTTGGAAAAAAAAGTTCCGGTAGCTATTGCTATCTTTATATACAGGGCGGATCTATAAGTCCGTGACTTTTTAAAAGAAACACAGTTTTTTTTTAATATAATCGATGTGGATTATCCCGCGTGCATCCCAAAAAAACTGTTGCCATCACCTTATTGGCCGACAAACTTACCTTGGCCTTCTTCGGTGCCGGTTCACCCAGAGAAACCCATTGTTTAGACTGCCGCTTGGTCTCCGGAGTGCTGTAATGGATCCATGTTTCATCCCCACAGTTACAAAACGCTGCAAAAACTCCTTCGAAGTTGAAGTTGTCACATGATTAGGTTTATGATCAATTGAGAGCAAACGCGGCACCCATCTTGCAGACAGGTTTCTTAAACCCAACTGATCATTTAAAATCGAAACCACACTGCCATATGAAATGCCTATGGCATCAAAAATCTCCCGCACTTTTACTCTTCGATCGGCCAGCACCATATCGTGGATTTTTTCAACATTTTCGGGAGTATTGACCTCAATTGGCCGTCCAGAACATTCAGTGTCATTTGTACTTGTGCGACCACAACGAAAGTCAGTAAACCACTTTGTTGCCATTGAAATCGATGGTAAAGAGACTCCATAGTATTTATCAAGCTTTTCCTTGCTTTGATTGAGGGTTTTTTTTCGCAAAAAATAATGTCTAAAATTCACTTTTTTCAAATTCACTTTTTTCAAATTCTAAAAAAAATGCACGACGTTTTATGTTTTGAACAGCTGTTAAACGCAAAGTAAATGACGGAACTTGCTCAAAATTTGACAGTAGTCTATTAACAGGTGGTTCTTGATGGGAACAGTGTTGCATTCCATAAAACTATGAGGGAAGTTCGTAGTTAATTCCGAAAATGTCGAAAAATCCACGATATGGTGTTGGCCGATCGAAGAGTTAAAGTGCTTGAGATTGTTGATGCCATAGGCATTTCATGTGGTAGTGTGGTTTCAATTTTAAATGATCAGTTAGGTTTAAGAAAGCTGTCTGCAAGATGGGTGCAGCGTTTGCTCTCAATTGACCATAAACGTAATCGTGTGACAACTTCAAAGGATTGTTTAGAGTTGTTTAGTTGTGCTACGAATTGGTGAGTATTTCCTATTTCCAAACCTAAAGAAATGGCTCGGCGGAATGAGATTTAGCTCCAACGATACAAAAATTACAAAAATTGGAGAAACGTTGGACTAAGTGTATTGAGCTAAAAGGAGATTATGCTCAAAAACAATTTTTTTTTTTGGAAAAAAAACTGTGTTTCATTCAAAAGGTCACGGACTTGTTGATCCGCCCTTAATTGAATCCAATAGTTGTAGTCGCTGCAGCTGTCAGAATTGGCATAGTTTTGCAAACGATTATATTGCTGTGATTTTGAAAATGACTTTACAAATCAATACAATAATTAGCAACATTCAAATCAAATGAATATTATTGACACACAGTTGCTTATGCCATTGCAGTACAAAACCAATAACATTCACTCGAACATGCCACTCGCCGAAAGACAGATATCCTTTTAATGAAACATCCTTTACACACACGGAATGGCAGAGATTATGCAGGAGGTAGGGAATATACGTCAAGGCTATTAATGCTTGCGTGTGTGTGCGTGAGAGTGTGAAAGTGGATTCAGGGAGAGCGAATGGAAGATCCTTAAAATCCCATTTTACTTTTGGTTAAACTGCAATTTAGCCAAATAAAATTTCGAAGAGCTTTCAATTTTCATTAAACTTGCTAAAGTATTATAGTTTCTCGTTAACTTTAATAGAGGGGAACCACCATTTTTTTATCCGCCACCCTTCTCGGAAACAATTTGCGTGTATTCATCCATTCAACTCATATGGATGTCGATGACGGCAACGTTGTTTCCTTTTTTATACTTTACCTGTTATTGACCTCATTTTAAGCTGTTAGTATTTTTTTTTGTTACTGTCTTGATTCAGTGTTTTTTCCCCATTCATCCGTTACCACTTGATGTATTGGGGTATCCGCCATACATGTATGGATATATCCTTTTACACACACACCGACACATTTCCTTACATGTACATGCATTTGTGCTAACATTTACAGACACATACCCAAATGTCTATAGTTTCTGGCGCATGTACAGCAGCAGGATATGTTACATGGTTTACATGCCTTATTTACTTTACACTTGAAATTATATTTACTTGACGTTTGCGTTGAAAGGCAAAAGTTTAATCCAGTTCTCTTTTTACGCCAACTCTTCTCTCTCTCTCTATCTCTCTCCCTTTCCCTCCTGCTGTCATCACTCGTAATGTTTTCTATAGTTTCGGAAACCTTCGCCCACAAATTACTACAAAAACTACAACAAGTGTATCGAGGAAAAGTAAATTGTAACTGAAACTGTAACAAGTTGTTGTTAGCTTACAATAACTTACACGAATGTAAAAATTACATGACCATGTGTGTGTGTGTGCATAAGGATACATGTTTTGGCTTGAGTGTGTGTGCATTTCGTATATTTATATTTGTGTGAAAGTCTAATGTACAAGTGTGGGTTGTTGTTGGCTGTGGATGTGTGTTTGTGGGAATACAAACACTTGTTTAGAATTTTACATGCACTTTATTGCTTAAAAGTCAACATGATAATTTTGGTAATGACTAAATACTGAAGGACTTTTTGTCAATCATTTCCATTGAAACTGATAAAAGAACACACTGGATAATGACAATTGAAATTAGAAATTGAGAAGTTTTAATTTGACATGGAAGCTTTACATTTGTTAAAGACACAAAAAAGTAAATGGAGAGTTATTTGTGCATTTGCTATAGGAAAAAAAAACAATTGAAAATTGTGTTGTTATTCAGCAAGAACGATATTAAGATATACAAGAAGGATATAAGAAAGACTAATTTAAACTGACATCTCGGTTTTCATTTTGAGATCTCTAACGACAATATTTCACAGTAGATGAATGAAAATTGGGATTTTGCTTAAATATTATATTTTCTGATTGATATTGAATTGAAGTTGAATTGAAATTGAATTGAAATTGAATTGAAATTGAATTGAAATTGAATTGAAATTGAATTGAAATTGAATTGAAATTGAATTGAAATTGAATTGAAATTGAATTGAAATTGAATTGAAATTGAATTGAAATTGAATTGAAATTGAATTGAAATTGAATTGAAATTGAATTGAAATTGAATTGAAATTGAATTGAAATTGAATTGAAATTGAATTGAAATTGAATTGAAATTGAATTGAAATTGAATTGAAATTGAATTGAAATTGAAATGAAATTGAATTGAAATTGAATTGAAATTGAATTGAAATTGAATTGAAATTGAATTGAAATTGAATTGAAATTGAATTGAAATTGAATTGAAATTGAATTGAAATTGAATTGAAATTGAATTGAAATTGAATTGAAATTGAATTGAAATTGAATTGAAATTGAATTGAAATTGAATTGAAATTGAATTGAAATTGAATTGAAATTGAATTGAAATTGAATTGAAATTGAATTGAAATTGAATTGAAATTGAATTGAAATTGAATTGAAATTGAATTGAAATTGAATTGAAATTGAATTGAAATTGAATTGAAATTGAATTGAAATTGAATTGAAATTGAATTGAAATTGAATTGAAATTGAATTGAAATTGAATTGAAATTGAATTGAAATTGAATTGAAATTGAATTGAAATTGAATTGAAATTGAATTGAAATTGAATTGAAATTGAATTGAAATTGAATTGAAATTGAATTGAAATTGAATTGAAATTGAATTGAAATTGAATTGAAATTGAATTGAAATTGAATTGAAATTGAATTGAAATTGAATTGAAATTGAATTGAAATTGAATTGAAATTGAATTGAAATTGAATTGAAATTGAATTGAAATTGAATTGAAATTGAATTGAAATTGAATTGAAATTGAATTGAAATTGAATTGAAATTGAATTGAAATTGAATTGAAATTGAATTGAAATTGAATTGAAATTGAATTGAAATTGAATTGAAATTGAATTGAAATTGAATTGAAATTGAATTGAAATTGAATTGAAATTGAATTGAAATTGAATTGAAATTGAATTGAAATTGAATTGAAATTGAATTGAAATTGAATTGAAATTGAATTGAAATTGAATTGAAATTGAATTGAAATTGAATTGAAATTGAATTGAAATTGAATTGAAATTGAATTGGAATTGAATTGAAATTGAATTGAAATTGAATTGAAATTGAATTGAAATTGAATTGAAATTGAATTGAAATTGAATTGAAATTGAATTGAAATTGAATTGAAATTGAAATTGAAATTGAATTGAAATTGAATTGAAATTGAATTGAAATTGAATTGAAATTGAATTGAAATTGAATTGAAATTGAATTGAAATTGAATTGAAATTGAATTGAAATTGAATTGAAATTGAATTGAAATTGAATTTAAATTGAATACATCCAAACTAATAATTCCTCGTCAATGCCACATATGTTAAGACGTAGTCCTGTTGGTCAGTACATTTAAACGTTTTAATCATTTTTAAAATATTTAAAAATTTTGTCTATTTTAAAATTTTCGCCCACTGTGTCCAAACGAAGAAACCCCGTCCATTGTACTTCTATCTGGACAAAGTCCTTAGTTAGTTGATTTAAACTGGGTAATCATTTTCGCGATAGACAACTTCGGAACATGGAGTTTTTCTCTGTCAAATATTTCCCTATTTTAACATTTTTGACCACTGTGTCCAAACGAACAAAACTTCGTCAAGGAGACTTATGTCTGGACGTTTCTACTAACTAGTCCATGGTCTTGGTACCTGCTAACTATTAACTAAGGACTACATCCTGACGTAAGTCTTATTGACGAGGTTCTCATCGTTTAGAAACAGTGGTCGAATATGAAAGTGGAAAATTTCCTATTCCGAAGGTGTATCCTGAAAATGATTACCCAGTTTAAATCTACTTACCAAGGGTTACGTTCGGATATAAGTCCAATTGACGAGGCTTTCTTCGTTTGGATATACGGGCGAAAATGTTAAGATATGCAAATATTTGAAAGTGAGTAATTTCATGTTCCGAAGGTGTTTATTTTAAAAACCAATACATTAGTTTCAGTCGGGTGAACCGACTTAATCACACTAAGTCATCCATTGCGTGCGAGTTCTGTTGAATAAAAACGGACATACCATATTCAATAGCAGACTAACATTGCGCTAAATATTATTGGATACTCAAATGAGTTAGTTTCCCTTCCAATATTTATATGCGAGGTACAAATATGGGCATGGCAAGTTGTTGCCAACATTTTGATCAGTACCAAATTTTATTTAGATCGGTTATGATTTATTGGAGATATCGAGTCGGCAAACCGCAAATACGCCCAACTTTTTAATGGGAGGTACGAAACTGGCCGTGGCACAATAGTCAGTTATTACTTACACAGTAGCTTTTAGCAACATATTGCAAAGTACTGAATTTTACTAAGATCGGTTGTAGTTCACGAGTGGCCGTCGGTGGTGCAATGGTTAGTGTGCGCGCCTCTTGTACAGGAGATCCTGGGTTCGATTCCTGCTGCGACCACCTTAAAATTTCTTTCGACGACGGTCACCTCGCTAAGTGACGGCGACACTATCGAGTACTTAGCCATGAAAAAGCTTCTCAAAATACCGTTCGGAACCGGTGTAAAACTGTAGGTCCCAATCAGTGAGTATAAAACTATAAAGCGCACAGCTCACTGGTTGTGAGAAGCTCTCCCCAATTCCTTAATGGGATGTAATGGGAGACCATTTTTGTTGTAGTTCACGAGAGTTATCATGTCGATCCGCCCAACTTTTATATGGGAGGTACCAGAATGGGTGTGGCAAAACAGCTCATTTTCTATGGGAGAGTTTTATTTGACTAAATATTGACTGGTACAAACTTTCATAAAGATTGGTTCGGTTTTACGGGACTTCTTGTGTCAAACACCCAGACGGCCAAACAACTTTTGTATGGGAGGTACCACAATGGGTGTGGCAAAATCGCCCTTGTTTTAATCGGTGATTGGTGTTTGATAACGTGAAGGCTTATACCTAATTCCATTAAGATCGGAAGTGTTTCACGCGATTTATCGGATTGACAACCCGGACGAACACCCTGTTTTGTATAGGAGGTACCAGAATGGGCGTGAAAATCTCGCCCATTTCCTCGAGTTAAGTAGGCATTTACAGATTATTAACCGGTGTGTGAGTTGAAACTAATCACATCTACCAGAATAAAGGTTTGTAAGAAATATGATTTTGTAATAAATGTGTCGATTTGTATGGGAGGTACAAGAAAGGGGCGTGGCCAAAACGCCCATTTTCAATCCCAAACTCTGTATTTACAAATAATAGTCACTGCGATAGTTCGCGGCGATCGATAAAGATTTACGGCAGTTATCGTGTTGACCAGCCAGACAGACAGACAGACGGACATGGCTCAAACGTCTTAAAAAGTCCTAAAACGCATTTCGTCCACAGATACTAAGGGTCTAATATGGCTCCTTCTATGTGCTATATTTTTTACGTATTAAATGATATATACCCCCATCCCTGTGGGTGAGGGTATAATGATTAATACATTTAAATATACTGTCCAAGGACTAGTTCTGGACATAAGTGGCAGTGACGTGGAATTATTAGTTTAGATATACTGACATATATATTGTTGCGTAGTTTATTAAAAACAGAAAACGGATAATTTAATTTACTAAATGTGTTTTGAGTAATAGTGTTTTTAACTATGGAAAGTTAATGTCAGGCCTTAGATAATAATTTAGGTTTAGAAAGAAATACCACTTTTTTATTGATGCCCTATGAGCATCTGGAAATTTGTTGGCATTAGTTTTTTCAAAACTATCAAACTCAAACTGTTTTCTTTTTAGTTTAAAAATTTCGTTGCCTTTGTGGTCACAGTTCGTCTAAAAATCGGGTTCTTATACCTGCTCATCATATTTAATACATTAACATTGATCTGCTTACTCAACAACAGAATTCTGTAAACGAAGTGGTTTATGTCTTGGATATATAAAATCGAAATTACATAAAGTTGGGCCGTGTCATGAAATTTCGATTATATTCCCCCTTTGACGTATGAGTGCTATTACACATGTACAGATATTACTTATACAACCTCATACGATTAAAGTTTTGTGCAAATATAATATATGCAATTAAGCAGGAGAACTGTTGTGTTAGTGTCTGGAAATTGGAGCTGAAGTCATGTGAATTAGATGCCCTATTATGACAAATTTTATTTCATACTTTAATACAGCCCCAATAAGTACATCGGATCCGAATCGGCTCCGGATCGGATCCGACTTGTCTGATTTGATTTCGAGATCGGGTCCGATCTCGATTCGAGATCGGATACTAAAGCGGCCGCAATTCTTCCTTCGAGAACAGACCCGATCTCGAAACGAGAACGGACTCGATGTGTAAATCATATCGAATTCAGACTCGAAATAATTTCGGATTAAAATTTGTATCGGAAAATGAAAACGCAAACAAAATCAATGTGAAGAATTTATTTGGTACAGCGTTTTTATAAATTAATTTATTTTGGAGGGTATTTGCGTCTCTTAGTTAGTCGATCTTTGGCATACTGGAAGTATATTTTACTGCGGCACTTCATCACTTCCAATCGGATCAGAGAAAACGAAATCCGATGTTCCGGACTCAAACCGGATCCGAATCGTATAGGAGAAAACGCAATCCGATGTTACGTGCTCAAACCGGACCGGAATCGGATCAGCGTAAGCGTAATCCGACGCGTCGGATTCAAATCGGATCCGAATCGGATCCGAGTCCGAATTTGTACTTATTGGGGCGCCCCAAAATTAGCGCTTCTCTCGACAACGGTCGCTTCGGTTAATGACGCCGGCACTATCCAGTAACAAGGTTTGAAAAAGATGCTCCATAAACTAATTCGAAGCCGTTGCAAGACTATATGTCACAATTATATTTACATACTGAGGTGGCCTCAAACAATTCAGATGGGTCAAGAGTCTTGCGAAACGATAACATGTTTCTCCAACCGGCTCGATCTTCAGCTTTTCTCCTCCAGTTGGTAGCACCAACCTCCCGTAGGCAATCTTCCACCTGGTCTATCCAGCGTAGGCTTGTCGTCCTTTTGGCGATGTCCTTCAAGTACGCCTTTAAATACCTTTCCCACTGGTTCGTTCTGATCCATTGTAGTGGCATGGCCTAACCAGTGTAAACGCGCTATTTTGATACAAATAACAACGTCGATGTCGGACTACAGATTATATAGGCCCCAGTCAGTGAGTGTAAAACTAGAAAGCGCACAGCCCACTGGTTGTAAGCAGCCCTTCATGAAAAAAATAAATTGTTGTAGACCTTTACCTTTTCTTAAAATCGCCAGTATCACAGATCATTATTTGAAATTATGTAGTTTTATTAACTCCTACCTATCAAAAGGTTAAAGCTATTATGAGTAAATTTTATATCCTCTCAGGGACGTATGAGTGATAAAAATACATTAAAATTAATTCAACGTTCCGATGGCTGACATTTTAAAATCAACCGCTGGTTTCAATTAGTTCAATAGTAATTACTTTATACACCCGCATTGTTTAAAATATGACCATAAATATTGCAATGCTCATGTCCATATAAAGGGTGTCCCTAAATTTACGCAACATTTAAATTTGCTGCTATCGACGTAGAAAAGAGTTGGCAACCCTAAAAAACAGCTGACAGTTCAGGGTTAATAAAAATGGCAAATTACACGATAGAACGGTGTGTCTTCATTATTGAACAATATTTCAAAAGTAATGAAAGTTTTGCGGTCGCAATTACTGGTGTTCTGGTGTTCGATATCACGACATGATAACACAGTTTTTTTTTCCGAAATTGAATGAACTTGATGTGGCCAATATTTGGTTTCAACAAGACGGTGCCACATGTCATACAGCTCGTGAAACTCTTCAATTACTGCAAGAGACATTTCCAGGTCGCGTGATTTCTCGATTTGGTGACAAGAACTAACACCATTAGGTTTTTTTTATGGGGGTTTTTAAAATCACAGGTCTATGTTAACAAGCCCACAACCACTCGTGCTTTAAAGGAGGAGATTCATCGTTGCATCAACGAAATTCGATCAGATTTATGCAGAAAAGTGATGGAAAATTTCGACAAACGAATACGTATGTGTATGGAAAGCCGTGGAAGCCATTTACCAGATGTTTTATTCCATAAATAACCCTATCCTATGTACTTTACGATTCAATAAAAATATTACCATAAGAAGAACAAAAACTTCGTTTTCTATTCAATTC
The DNA here is from genome assembly GCA_963931995.1 of Phaonia tiefii. Taxonomy (NCBI): domain Eukaryota; kingdom Metazoa; phylum Arthropoda; class Insecta; order Diptera; family Muscidae; genus Phaonia; species Phaonia tiefii. The sequence goes on along the minus strand of OZ008370.1, from coordinate 221,943,902 downwards.
AAATGTTGCGTGAATTTTGGGACACCCTTTATTAATCCACCGTCAGACGTATGACTAATATTAATATGTGTACCAATAAAATTACTCAGAACATAACTAAAAGTCCTAAACTTCGTTCAAAATCTAATAAAATTGTCAATTCCTTTAAAATGTGAACTCCGAAACCTTATTACATTGCAAACATTGTCATTATAAAACGTTTTCAAATTTGAGTGATATGATTTCCAAGAGACATTTCAGCCATTTATCTTTCTTTTTTTTCATTATATTCATACAATTTCCTCATGGAGAGATAATTGAATTAGAATATTAATAGAAATAATTGAATTTTTTATTAAAATAATAGTTCTCCAATTGCAGCTTTTCTATTTTTTTCAGAAACTCATCTCACTTTCATCTGAGTGGCGCGGTAAGTAAACAAAACTGTCGGTTCTGCTGCGAAGAAACTCCACAAATTTTTCATGAACAACCATTACATTCACCCAAATTGACAGTTTTGTGTGGTTTTTGGTCTGGTGGAATCATCGGTCCGTACTTTTTTCGAAATGAGGCTGGTAACACCGTTACTGTCAATGGAGAACGGTATTGTTCGATGATAACCAACTTTTTAGGGCCGAAATTGGAAGAAATTGATCTTGACAAAATCTGGTTCCGACAAGACGGAGCTACGTGCCACACAGAACGTGGATCAAAAAAAGTTTGGAGATTCGATTATTTCAAGAAATTGTGACATTAAATGGTCTCCAAGAAGTTGTGATTTAACACCATTAGACACTTTCTTCTGGGGTTATTTGAAGTCGTTGGTCTTTAACAATAAACCAGACTCTCTTCAAGCTTTACGAGTCAATATTGAAAAAGTGCTCGAAAATTGGGTTCATCAAATTCGTTTCTGCAAAAGAAGACGTGAAGGCCATTTGAAAGAAGTTTTATTCAGAACTTAATTGTATTGATTGCACTTTACATTAAATAAGAAACATTTGAATTTCATTAACAAATAATATGTTTTTTTTAAGAAATCATATCATTCAAATTGGAAAAGCCTTTGTATATGTTTCAAGAGGTATCATTTTTGACAATGGCAAACCCTATATATGAATCAGCTTTATGGCGTATGAGTGATAATAATAAAGGGTGTCTCCGTAAGATAGCCCGATACGGGGGAAACTCTACGAAGCAATGTCTGAGCTTGATATACATGCAAAACTCATACGCCCAGACGAACACCAAATCCGCAGTGAAAGTTGGTAAGGATCTTACCGAAACTTTCGAAACTAAGCGAGGCCTCAGACAAGGTGACACTCTATCGTGCGATCTATTTAACATCTTAATAGAGATTATTCTGAGAAAAGCTGTTGTCAACATGAATAAAACCATCAGCAGCAAAAGTCAAATGCTGCTCGCGTATGCTGATGATATAGATATCATTGGGCGCGCAGTTAGAGAAGTGTTTTCGAGAATTCAGAGGGAGTCAGGAAAAGTGGGTCTGACGGTAAATGAGGACACGCGATTAGACCAAAGCGTGAACGTTGATAACCGTTATAATTTCGAGGTGGTAGACGAATTTATATACCTCGGATCTGCCGTAAACAGAAACAACAATGTCAGCCTTGAGATCAAGCGGAGAATTGTTCTTGCATATAGATGTTATTTTGGGCTAAGCAAGCACTTTAGAGATAAAGCCCTCTCTCGAGTAACAAAAGTCCAGCTGTACCAGACTCTCATTCAGCCTGTCTTGCTTTATGACGCAGAACCCTGGGTCTTATCGCAAGCAGACGAAACATCTGTATGCGTCTTCGAGAGCAAAATACTCCGAAAAATGTATGGCCCTATAGTGCACAACGGCGAGTATCGGCGACGCATGAACCATTAGCTGTATGAGTTATATCCCGACATTGACATAATTAAGCGGATCAAGATAACGCGATTGCGCTGGCAGTCAGTAGAATGGATGAAGATGAACCAGCACGAAGGGTTTTCGAAACCGAACTCGAAGGAAGACGAAAAATAGGAAGACCAAGACTCTGCTGGAAGGATCAGGTTGACGAATCCCTGCGTACACTTGATATTGCCAATTGGAGAGATAAGGCAAAAGATCGAACTGATTGGCGAAATATGTTATCTTCGTTTTGTAAGGTCCCTGACACCCGGGGTTGTTCGTGACCGGATATGTAAGTAAGTAAGTCTCCGTAACATTGCAGTTTTTAAATTTAGTGTAATTTTGTGCAATGGTCAACTCTGAAATTTGGCAACTGTCACATATGCTTTCTCTGATTATTAAAAACCGAGCGGTTTATGAGAGACCGGTCGGTTATGGAGAGTAAGATTTCTGCGCGTCAAAGTGCCGGTCGATCTCTTGAAAACATTGCTGCTGCAAACGAGAGTGTCGCCGAAAATCCCAAAAACATCAATTCGGCATCGTTCTCAACAACTTCAAATTACACAGCGAATTTTGACAAACGACCTGCACCTTCATGCGTACAAAATGCAGTTTACTCATGAGCTCAAACCAGCAGACCATAATGGGTAATGGGTAATGGAGCAAAGTGAGGTCAATGCCAATTGTTCAAAAAATTGCATCTTCTTCGATCTTCTTCAGATGGAAATGCATCTGAATAGATTCGCGAATACTCAAAATTTTCGAATTTGGGGCTCAAAAAATCCTCATGCAATTCATGAGTTACGAATGCAGCCACAACGAGGAACTATCCAGTGCGTGTTTTGGTCAGGCGGCATGATTGGGCTTTACGTTTTTGAAAATGAGGCCGAAATTGCAGTGGCTGTGAACAGCATTCGTTACAGGGGCATGATAACTAAGTTCGTATGGCCTCAACTGTACTGTATGGATCTGGGCGACATGTGGTTTCAGTAAGACGGTGCCACCTGCAACATCGCGCATGAAACAATCGATTTATTGCAGCAACGATTTCCAGTAATTCTGATGTCAACTGAACACCAAGATCTTGCGACTTGACTCAGTGCGATTTCTTACTTTGGGGTTTTATGACATATCGGGTTTATGCGAATAAACCAGAAACAATTCCTGAGCTCAAATGCGAGATCCAACGCGTCGCCGGTGTGATACAGCAGCATCTCTGTGAAAAAGTCATGGAAATTTTGATGAAAACAGCAATGGCCGGTTATCAGAGCCGTGGAGGCCATATAACGGATATTTTATACCATACTTAAGCGAAACATGTCCTCTTTATGAAATTCAGTTCAGTTCATTCTTACTGAGGCACCCTTTATATGAAATATTAAAATTTTAAAAAACCCTTTTCCCATTACATTGGGGAAAGCTTCTCGCAACTAATTTTTCAGTCACTGATTGGGACCTACAGTTTTACACCGGTTCCGAACGGTATTTTGAGAAGCTTTTCCATGGCTAAGTACTCGATAGTATCACCAGCGAGGTGGCCGTTGTCGAAGGAAATGTAAGGTAGTCAGAACCTTCGAGTACGTCTTTAAATACCTTTCGCACTGGTTCATTCTGATCCATTGTAGTGGCATGGCCTAACCAGTGTAAACGCGCTATTTTGATACACATAACAACGTCGATGTCGGACTACGGATTATATAGGCCCCAGTCTGTGAGTGTAAAACTAGAAAGCGCACAGCCCACTGGTTGTAAGCAGCCCTTCATGGAAAAAATATTTGTTTTGTAGTTTTATTAACTCCTATCTATCAAAAGGTGAAAGCCATTATGACTAGTTTTTATATTCTCTCTGGGACGTATGAGTGATAAAAATACATTAAAATTAATTCACCGTTCCGATGGCTGATGTTTTAAGATCAAACCCTGGTTTCAAATAGCTCAGAATTATACACCCGCATTGTTTATAATATGAACATAAACATTGCAGTGCTCACGTCCATACATGAATCTACGTTCAGAAGTATGATTCACCTGACCAACCATTCCGCCTTTGGAAGGATTATCCCGCTTTTCGATGTCTCATCCCGCCTTGGAATTCAATCCTGCATTTTACAGAATAGTCCGGGTTTTTGACGTTTTGGTCTTTATTTTATGAAATAGTGAAGTATAATTTATCTTGGAAGTTATGTTTTTTTAGCATACAATTTTCAACAGTCACAAGCAGGATTTGAAGTCACAATGTCACGATCCTGTCGAAGTTTGTGAACTTCATCATCAGATGCTTAGTTCTAGGCTACTGGCATCTGTTCAAATCTTTTAATAACTGAAATAGTCTAAGCCCTATTCCGATTAATGTGATATGTGTAATTTTTTTTACCATCGGATGGGTCACAATAGTGACGTTATCCCACGAACATAATGTTTAAATAGATAACAAACCAAATTATTTTCAAATTACACTGGTGTCACCAACATTAATCGTCGGTAAAGAGGCTTTTGCTAGTTAATTTTTAGTCTGGGGTTTTTTAAAATACACAATAATAATATAAAATAAATAAAATATATAGGCAATTTAAATAAAGGTAAGCAAATAGAAAAATATATATTTTATTTTTAATCATAATTTAAATATTTCTAAATTTTATATTTTTATTTATTTCAATATTAACTCACTTGCTGATAATAAACATATCCCTCGTATTGGGTCAAAGTCCCACTTTTCGATCAAAAACGGTTGGTCAGGTTACGTATGACTAATATTAATATGTGCACTAACAAAATTACTCAGAGCATAAGTAAAAGTCCTAAACTTCGTTCAAAATCTAATGAAATTTTAAATTTCTTTAAAATGAGAATTTCAACACGCTTTTGCATTGCAAACATTGTCATTATGTGTATTACAGGAGATATACTTTTTAATATTGGCAAATCCTATACATGTATGAATCAGCCTTGAGACGTATGAGTAATATTAATAAATGTAATATTAAAATTACTCATATTATAACTAAACGTTTCAAACTTCGATCCAAATCGTATAAAATAATCAATTTCTTTCCTTTATAATGTGAGTTTCACCAGCTGTTTGTATTACAAACGTTGCCATTGAAATGTATATATATTTTCCGAAATATCCTTTTCGATAATGGTATATCAGTTAAAGTATGAGTAATATTTATTAACAATACATTCAGAACTAACCAGTCATTCCATTCCCATCCTCGTTAAAATTCTGTAATATATTGTGATGTAGTTGTAACAGGGAAAGAACGAGCGTGCAACAGTAAATGTTGTATGACCATGAATTCAATAGCTACAAATGTGTATGTGTGGGCAAGTAGGGGCATGTTAGTGGAAAAGTGTGCGAGTTTGGTGGGAGGGTGTGTTTGAATTTTGGTGTGTGTGTGTATGTGTATTTATGTATGGGTGTGTGTATGGCTGTGTGCATGGAATTGTGCATACATATGCGAGTGTTATTGCATTTTGTACTCGTACGCGTACATTAGCAAATTGTGTTCAATCAAGGAAAAATGAATGCAACAACGCCAATAATGCCAACAACAATAATAGTGTGGAAAACAAAGGCAACAAGAATAACGACAACATTGAAGTAGTCGTCGTCGTCGTCCATGTGAAGTGCATTACATGTAGACTGCAATAATTTTTATTGCCAACTCACACCGACAGATGGAGCGATGGAGCGAGTCTTATTAGCTTCTTGTTGCCAATTTACTTTGACAATCAAAATTGTTATTGTTGCAATTTCAGATGCAGTTGTTGGCTGCATATACGTGCAGTGTTCAATTGGTGTAATAAAATCTTGGTTCTCTTTTTGTGTGTGTGTTTATTTCATTCAACTCTCCTGCTGCATTGTAAAATCCATTGCCCGACATTGTGGTACAGCGAAAATTGCAAAGGATTTGAACACACTTTATTTCCTTAATGATTAGTAAATGTCTTTCTGGAATCGAAATTAAATGGGTTTAACTCTCCTCGAATTGTTAATATAATAAGTTTTTATATTACGTATTTATATAAAATTTCGTTTAAAGCTTTTTTTTAATAATATCGATTATGTTGTTGTTATTTGTTTATAGCACCCAAAGTTTAAATTACCACTCACATTTATCATGTCGGCCACAGCAATTTGTTATCAATAAATTTATAATTGCTGAATGAATACAACAACAAAAAGTTTTGGTTTCACACAAATTCTGTATAACAACTTGACTAAAATGCTGTTATATTCTTGTCGAAGGCAAAAACTTTGGCAATTACTGGTTTCGTGCAGGGTGTAGCAGGTGAAAATCCGTTACCCCAAATGATACTTTTGCGCAAAGTTGTGCCAAAGTGCTGCCAAAATGTTAAAGTACTGAAGACATAGCTAAACCTGTATAATGATCGACAGACCGAATCAGCTAACAAATTTAAAACAGACATGGAGGCAATTTGTACGAAAAGCCTTAAAGTTTATAAATTAACGCATTACTTTATTTAATAAATAAATTACTTGAAGTTTTGTTGCTAAGTAATACGGCTGGTATAAGTAATATTAATACATTAAAATCGCTTATACGTCTAGGTACGTGTACGTGGAAAACCATTTTAACAGTCTGTCGAGGGTTATAATGGGAATATGTTGTTAGGTACATTATCAGAAAACAGCCTTCAGAGCAGCAATACTTGTCCTAACTTTAAAGTACGTAAGTCCTAAGAGTTATGACACCTTAACGTATAAGTACTAGCTAGTAATTGTTGATTAAAAAAAATTAATAGTTAAAAGAAGATGATATTTTTAGGATAATTTTTCATGAGAATTAGTTTACTGGTTATCAGACTTTATTAAAAAAAATAGACAAGTATCAGGTTTAGACTAAATAAATATATAACTTTTAGTAATCCGGAGATTTAAATCTAAAATTCTTAAAGAGAAAGATTTCATAGTTAAACTACTGTCCGACAGAGACACATTTGAGCATCAATTTTTTAAGCAAAACAGCGATTTTTGTTTTGTGTCCATTTTTATGAAAAGTGTTTAGAAAACTTTTGACTTCCTATTATATAATACGTGATTTCTGGGCACTTGGAGTTTCAGTGAAAATCTGTTCCCAGTTCTCGCGTGATTCGTGACATGTGTTAATCCATTTTCAGTAGCGTTGAAAAAAGTTTTAAATTATTTATCGAAACTGACTTGTTCATGGTAATTAAGGCCCGTTGAATCCGTCGTCAGAATTTCGCTATCTCATATACCTTCACCGATATCGGCTGTTCATGAAGTCGAAAAATGGTAATCTGAAAGACCCCAAAATTATCTTTCCGTCCGGAGATATCTGGTTGGTCAATAAAAACTAATTTGTAGCTTTTTCTTCAAAAGTAATACATTTTTGAAAAAATAGTTCTTTCATCCACTTTATTTTCCTTTTAGGGAGAGGGATGAGCAATGCAATTATTTTTTACAAGCCAACAAACTCCCCTATAGAACTGCATCATTGGGTTTTGCATCGCGTATACATCGTCTAAGAACAAAAATTGGATTGAAAATACATGCTGAAAAATCTGTCTTTTTGTTGCTGTTTGGATGCAAATATAAAGTGTCGCAAATATAATATACTTGTGTCCAAACAGATTGTGTTCGCTATTTAATATTACATGTTTCAGACACAATGATTAATATGTTATAATATAAGTGTTTACTTGTGTCCAAACACATTGTGTTTGTTATTCAATATTATATCTTTGAGACACAATGATTAATATGTTATAATATCTGTGTTTGCGACGAACATATGTTTATGTTTGTGATACAAATACAGCTGTGTTTGTTGCACTGTCTATACTCTCCCGAGAGCAAGAGAATAAAAGAGGGACCTCGAGAGAGTCTATCTTGTAAGTGTGTATCTGTATTATTCGCTCAGTCAGTGAGTCATAAATATACCTCAATGTGGGTGTAACTTGCAGATGAAGTGATTCTTATTTTGCCTGATATATTGCGTTTTAGTTTCATGTATTCAGTCGTCAATGGTTCATAGGACAGAAGATATCAAAAGCGCTTGATTACTGAAAAAATAAACCACGGCTCCGACGGTTAAATGGTTTGTGATGCTAGTTTGATTGTTGTGTATCTGCTTCGTATATATATATATTTGTGCTACCAAAGTGAGAAAAGATTTTAATGAAAGAAACTGGAAAGGGCAATAACGTGAAGCTCTTTGTCTGCCCGAGTCTTTACTGAGAAAATCGGAATGGCGGACCATTTGTGAAATAAGTGTAATAAAAAAAACACAAGTAATTAATCCACGCTTGGCTTGCATGAACTTGATTATTATATAAATATCTTGTTTGTGTACCAAGCAATAATGATAACCAACGCATAGCTGAAACCTTCGTAAAACAGAAACACGAGCGACAACGAAGAAGGGAGAAGCAAAAGACTAGCAGATTCTCATATCATGGAAAAAAAACAAATAATGCATTCAATGTAAAAAGGGCCGTTTTAAATCTATTAATTATGTTTCCACGTAAGTATATGTAGGTTTGAGGGAAACACGCGACTGCTTCCACGTAAGTATATGGATGTTTGGGTTGAAGAACGCATATGTTTCCACGTAAAAGCATACATGTTTGTCAGTAAACTTGGTACAGTTTGCATTTAAATATAAGTAAGTTTGTGACTTACCAACATAAGAATGTTTGACGTGTGTTCCAAACATATACATGGTTCCTGGAGAATATGTTTGGGAAAATATGTTAGAGCGACCGTTATTTTTTGAGCGTGTAGGTGTTCGAAGACTCGAACAGTGGTTCAAAATGGGTTAAGCACAAAAATACTCAGTTTGCCTTGTCATTTGGTTTGTTGTGTCATTGTGTTGTATAAACAAAATTCGTGCTCTATGAAATATGTCTTTCGCAAATTACGTCCATGTTACGGTCTTCATAAACGACACACCGGGCAAGCTATTACACCCATTGTGACCAAATGGTGCACCAGTTTAACTCTACTGGACATCAATCCACTAACCCGTAGCCGTAGAATGCGTACCGAGGAGTATATTTCTGCTGTATCCGCCATGTTGACGGAGATAGTGTTATTTTCATCAGTCGCCGAACGCAGCAATTGGGTTTGTAATATTTGACCACCTAGAAGATTTTACGTAAGAACCTCGGTCAGAAACCATATAAAAAATAAAGCTGCTACAGAAACTGAAACCGGGGACGTCGTTTTTGCGGCAAATAAGCTTTAGAAAAAAGCTGAAAGAAGATTACCTTTTTTATCGAAAACTTGTCTTCAAAAACTAGGCTCATTTTTGGCTCAATGGCTACGTCAATAAACAGAATTGCCGAATTTGGTCCGAAGAGCCGTCAGATGCTGTTCAAGAGCTGACAATGCACCCCGAAAAATTCAGCATTTGATGCGGCCTTTGGCCGTCGGCATCATTGGAACGAACTTTTTTAAAGACGGTGATGACAGCAATGGTACCATTCGACGATCACGCACTTTTGTTGCCGACAATGGAAGAATTTGACTCGGTTGACATGAGGGACGGTGCCATATGCCGCTGGACTCGAGACCATGAACCAAGTAAGATACGAGTTGGGTGAGCCGTGTGGTGCTGTCAATTTACCGCCTCTTTCGTGCAATTTGACCCTACGAGACTATTTTTTGTGGGGGCACGTGAAGTCTCTCACCTACAGGGACAAACCAACCACGATTGCTGCCCATAATTATATACAAATTTCAGTCACTAACGGCGCACAGGTTTGCCATATATATCCAGATTATACAATTTATATTTAAATATCACTCATTCGCACAGTGAAACAGCTATGGAAATAAAAAATACACATAATTCTCAATATTTCTTGGTCACCGAGAGCAGAAATTTTTTACACATATTTTGTATATATTACATATAAATTCTATATATATGTACATATATATGCGTTATAAATATAATTACAGTAAAATCATTTTCTCCAAAACTAACATTCAAACACTGAACAATTTGCGCAATAATTTAGTTCAGCTCAAAACTCACAACTACTTTAAATATAATAGAATTTTCTATAGAATACACAGAACTCACTAAACACTAATACACTCTACAGAGCCTATCGTAGCCCTCTTTCCCTTTTGCAAATTCAGTTTGGTTGACCCCCTCAAGGTATAAGTAATATTAATAACTTGAAAATCAACCATACGTTACGGTCGTCACTGGCGATGGTCATAAAATCTATTAAGCTCCAAGCAACCAAACCCCAACAAAAATTATTTCTTATATTATTTCCTTATTCACAAGTAAATTTTCCAACCATTCTTTGCTTTTCTTTCCTCTCCAAAAAACACAAGGCCTTCCATATTTCTTTCTCAGAATATATAAAATTTAAAATCATAATCATATACTCTACCTTTTCCCATAAAAAATTCCGGCAAAATAATAAGAAACGGAAAATATGAAAACTTCCAAAAACATACAAATATAACATGGCCGGTGTAATCCAGACGAGGTTGCCTTTTTGTTGTTTTTTCGTTCATTTTTTTTTTTTTTTTGTTTTCATTACTTCCAGCTTTTACATTTGATATGGTCCATATTGTGTTGAGTTTATGCTCGAACTCTGGTAGTTTGAGTTGTGGCGGCCTCTCTAACTGCACTAAGTTATTAAAGATTCCAAGACCTGAGGTTATAAAATCTATTTTGAATTTCATGCATAAAAGCCAGCTGAAAATTGTTTGCCATTTTGTTTGTCTAGTTTAGCTCGATGTTGTTTTTTGAAGCGGCCAAATGAAGGTAGACATCACACAGGAAGGACTATGGAAATGCGTATGATGAGGTTTAAAAGGTAAAGAGATGAAAAATTATGAATTGTCTACCATTTTGCAAAATAGTTTTTAGTAAGTTACAACAGTTGGATGAGTATTTGAAGTCTGAATTTCGAGAAATACAACTTGCGTTGCCCTTTAAAAGTTTTCGAGCTTAAATTGAAATATGTTTTTACTTACGCAGATTATAATTAACATAGAAATGTTCCACAGTTATGCATGTCCGTATATTTAAGTTGTATACAACTTACCTGTAAAGAGAGAAGGGGGCAATGATTAGAAAAGGTTAACCCAAAAGGTGCGAAACAATTTTATAAAATGAAACGAATATTAACAAGTATAAAATGTGCCTTGAAAGTTATCATACAATCGCAAAATATGGTTCAGTCGCATGATACCTCCGTGCTCCCAAAAATATTAACGGGCGATCGAAAGGCCTACAATTGTCACGATCAGTACAGCTGAAACCGAGTTAACTAGACACTATCATATTAAATTCTAGATTTGGATTTGGACAGGGCTTTGAATTTAGTTAGATTTCGGTTGAAAATTTGCTATTGGATTTGGATTAGCTACGATTGAATTAGGTTTTGTTAAGGTACATTAGGTTAGGTTAGCTTAGATTAGGTTATGTTAGGTTAGGTTAGGCTAGGTTAGGCTAGGTTAGGTTAAGGTAAGTTAAGTTGGGTTATATTACGTTAGGTTAGGTTAGTTTAGATTAGGTTGGGTTAGGTTTGGTTAGGTTAGATTAGATTAGATTAGATTAGATTAGGTTAGGTTAGGTTAGGTTAGGTTAGGTTAGGTTAGGTTAGGTTAGGTTAGGTTAGGTTAGGTTAGGTTAGGTTAGGTTAGGTTAGGTTAGGTTAGGTTAGGTTAGGTTAGGTTAGGTTAGGTTAGGTTAGGTTAGGTTAGGTTAGGTTAGGTTAGGTTAGGTTAGGTTAGGTTAGGTTAGGTTAGGTTACGTTAAGTTAGGTTAGGTTGGGTTAGGTTTCGTTAGGTTAGATTAGGTTAGGTTACGTTAAGTTAAGTTAGGTTAGGTTGGGTTAGGTTTCGTTAGGTTAGATTAGGTTAGGTAAGGTTAGGTTAGGTTAAGTTAGGTTACGGTAGGTTAGGTTAGGTTAGGTTAGGTTAGGTTAGGTTAGGTTAGGTTAGGTTAGTTTAGGTTAGTTTAGGTTAGGTTAGGTTAGGTTAGGTTAGGTTAGGTTAGGTTAGGTTAGGTTAGGTTAGGTTAGGTTAGGTTAGGTTAGGTTAGGTTAGGTTAGGTTAGGTTAGGTTAGGTTAGGTTAGGTTAGGTTAGGTTAGGTTAGGTTAGGTTAGGTTAGGTTAGGTTAGGTTAGGTTAGGTTAGGTTAGGTTAGGTTAGGTTAGGTTAGGTTAGGTTAGGTTAGGTTAGGTTAGGTTAGGTTAGGTTAGGTTAGGTTAGGTTAGGTTAGGTTAGGTTAGGTTAGGTTAGGTTAGGTTAGGTTAGGTTAGGTTAGGTTAGGTTAGGTTAGGTTAGGTTAGGTTAGGTTAGGTTAGGTTAGGTTAGGTTAGGTTAGGTTAGGTTAGGTTAGGTTAGGTTAGGTTAGGTTAGGTTAGGTTAGGTTAGGTTAGGTTAGGTTAGGTTAGGTTAGGTTAGGTTAGGTTAGGTTAGGTTAGGTTAGGTTAGGTTAGGTTAGGTTAGGTTAGGTTAGGTTAGGTTAGGTTAGGTTAGGTTAGGTTAAGTTAGGTTAGGTTGGGTTAGGTTAGGTTTCGTTAGGTTAGATTAGGTTAGGTTACGTTAAGTTAGGTTAGGTTGGGTTAGGTTTCGTTAGGTTAGGTAAGGTTAGGTTAGGTTAAGTTAGGTTAAGTTAAGTTAGGTTATGTTACGTTAGGTTTGGTTAGGTTAGGTTAGGTTAGGTTAGGTTAGGTTAGGTTAGGTTAGGTTAGGTTAGGGTAGGTTAGGTTAGGTTAGGTTAGGTTAGGTTAGGTTAGGTTAGGTTAGGTTAGGTTAGGTTAGGTTAGGTTAGGTTAGGTTAGGTTAGGTTAGGTTAGGTTAGGTTAGGTTAGGTTAGGTTAGGTTAGGTTAGGTTAGGTTAGGTTAGGTTAGGTTAGGTTAGGTTAGGTTAGGTTAGGTTAGGTTAGGTTAGGTTAGGTTAGGTTAGGTTAGGTTAGGTTAGGTTAGGTTAGGTTAGGTTAGGTTAGGTTAGGTTAGGTTAAGGTAGGTTAGGTTTGGTTAGGTTAGGTTAGGTTTGGTTAGGTTAGATTAGGTTAGGCTAGTTTAGATTAGGTTAGGTTACGTTAGTTTAGATTTAGGTTACGGTAGATTAGGGTAGGGTAGGTTAGGGTAGGGTAGGTTATGTTAGGTTGGGTTAGGTTAGGTTAGGGTAGGGTAGGGTAGGTTAGGTAAGGTAGGTTAGGTTAGGTTAGGTTAGGTTAGGTTAGTTTAGGTTAGGTTAGGTAAGGTTAGGTAAGGTTAGGTAAGGTTAGGTAAGGTTAGGTTAGGTTAGGTTAGGTTAGGTTAGGTTAGGTTAGGTTAGGTTAGGTTAGGTTAGTTTAGGTTAGGTTAGGTAAGGTTAGGTTAGATTAGGTTAGGTTAGGTTAGGTTAGGTTAGGTTAGGTTAGGTTAGGTTAGGTTAGGTTAGGTTAGGTTAGGTTAGTTTAGGTTGGGTTAGGTAAGGTTAGGTTAGATTAGGTTAGGTTAGGTTAGGTTAGGTTAGGTTAGGTTAGGTTAGGTTAGGTTAGGTTAGGTTAGGTTAGGTTAGGTTAGGTTAGGTTAGGTTAGGTTAGGTTAGGTTAGGTTAGGTTAGGTTAGGTTAGGTTAGGTTAGGTTAGGTTAGGTTAGGTTAGGTTAGGTTAGGTTAGGTTAGGTTAGGTTAGGTTAGGTTAGGTTAGGTTAGGTTAGGTTAGGTTAGGTTAGGTTAGGTTAGGTTAGGTTAGGTTAGGTTAGGTTAGGTTAGGTTAGGTTAGGTTAGGTTAGGTTAGGTTAGGTTAGGTTAGGTTAGGTTAGGTTAGGTTAGGTTAGGTTAGGTTAGGTTAGGTTAGGTTAGGTTAGGTTAGGTTAGGTTAGGTTAGGTTAGGTTAGGTTAGGTTAGGTTAGGTTAGGTTAGGTTAGGTTAGGTTAGGTTAGGTTAGGTTAGGTTAAGTTAGGTTAGATTAGGTTAGATTAGGTTAGGTTAGGTTAGATTAGGTTAGGTTAGGTTAGGTTAGGTTAGGTTAGGTTAGGTTAGGTTAGGTTAGGTTAGGTTAGGTTAGGTTAGGTTAGGTTAGGTTAGGTTAGGTTAGGTTAGGTTAGGTTAGGTTAGGTTAGGTTAGGTTAGGTTAGGTTAGGTTAGGTTAGGTTAGGTTAGGTTAAGTTAGGTTAGATTAGGTTAGATTAGGTTAGGTTAGGTTAGATTAGGTTAGATTAGGTTAGGGTAGGTTAGATTAGGCTAGATTAGGTTAGAGTAGGTAAGGGTAGGTTAGGTTAAGTTAGGTTAGGTCAGGTTAGGTTAGGTTAGGTTAGGTTAGATTAGGTTAGGGTAGCTTAGATTAGGCTAGGGTAGATTAGGGTAGGTTAGGTTAAGTTAGGTTAGGTTAGGTTAGGTTAGGTTAGGTTAGGTTAGGTTAGGTTAGGTTAGGTTAGGTTAGGTTAGGTTAGGTTAGGTTAGGTTAGGTTAGGTTAGGTTAGGTTAGGTTAGGTTAGGTTAGGTTAGGTTAGGTTAGGTTAGGTTAGGTTAGGTTAGGTTAGGTTAGGTTAGGTTAGGTTAGGTTAGGTTAGGTTAGGTTAGGTTAGGTTAGGTTAGGTTAGGTTACGTTAGGTTGGGTTAGGTGAGGGTAGGTGAGTTTAGGTTCTGATAGGTTAGGTTATTGTTAATTTTTCAGCACATTTTCGATTGTTTGGACTTCTATCTCGTGGACGACAGCGTCGACTTGGTGTGTTAAGGCCTGAATGGACTCGCTATTGTTTGCGTAGCACTTATTTTCACGGTGCCGCAGAGATAATAGTCTTACGGCGTCAAATCACAGCTGCAAGGCGGTAAATTGACATCCGAGTTTCGGATGATTATGCTGTTTTTGAACACAGTGCGCAAAAGATCGGTTGTTACTTTGGCTGTGTGGCACGTAGCGCCGCTATGTTGAAACCACACATATCGTCCATGTCCATGCACTTCAATTTTTGGGAACAACAAATCGCTGAGCATGGCACGGTAACGCTCGTCATTGACGATAACGGTGGCTTCTTGCCCATGTTCTAACAAAAATAACGATATGATGCCGCGATCCCAGAAACAGCACCAAATCGTCACTCGGTTTGTGGATGTATCGCCATCTTCTCAACGGCGTGTGGATCTAAGAGCCCCAAACGCATCAATTTTGTTTGTTAGGTTAGCCAACGAGGTGAACATGAACTTCATCGTAATAGCTGATTTTTCGGAAACAGAGCTCATCTTCAGTCAAGCGATCTTCAGCCCATTAATCAAAGCGAAAACACAGCGGAGGGTCACGAAAGCATCAGTTCTTAGACAAATTAATAAGCCGTCATACCGATGTCTTTATGCAAAATTCTTTGCAAAGAAGTGCGAGAAATGTTTAATTACTGCCTAGGGTGGCGAGTTGATATTGATGGCTATTCCAGCACACTTTCAGCAATATATTTTCCATTGAATGTTCTGGACGAGGACGTCCAAGAGATCTTTTGTCAAATAAGGACCCGGATAGACAAATTTACATTTCTTTCGACGACAGTCACCTCGCTTATAATACCGTTCGGAACCGGTGTAAAACTGTCTTTTGAGAAGCTCTCCCCAATCCCTTCCTGGGGTGTAATGGGAAACCATTTTTATGATTACAAGTATGAGTTTATCAATATAAATTTTCATTTCCCAATTAAAAATATGTGTGTCGTCAATATCAATTTTTGGCTAAACTCAGTTTTAAATTTGAGCTTCCTAATGTTAATTTGTGTCTTCTGAATGTCTATTTTCATTTTCTAACATCATGTTATGTCTCCGTCGTCACTTTTGACTTTTCTCTATAGTAATTTGTATTTCCTCAACATCAAATATGAGCTTCTTAATATCATTTTATTATTTATCAAATTTCATTCAAAAATTACCTACTAAAAAAATATTGTTGCTAAAATATTGGCCATAACAGTGACATTACCTGCGACAAAGTCGGCAAGTTTTCAATCTTCTAAGTCGCTTTTTTTCTCGCTACATGTCAACCTTGTGAAATGTGTGATTGTTTACGTGAGCATAAGAAATGAGGGAATCGTTCACTCACACACAAACACTATTGCCATATTGGTTTATAGTTGTATTCGTATTAGTGAATAGGCGTGCGTGTGTGTTTGTGTGCGTGTAAGGATCTGTGATGGTAGCAGCCAGAAATACATTTTCGGGAAGGTTGTTATGGATTTTCAACGTTCTTTTTGTTGTTTTCAGTGAAGCTGTACATATTTTTAGAATGAATATTTTTTTGCTGTCTCTCTCTCCCCCGCGCTGTCTCCCCCTGTTTCTCTCACACATTTCTTGTCATATAAGTGCTTATGTGTATGTGCGTCTGTCTGTTTGTATGTGTTTCTCATTCTATATGTCTTTCAACGTTTGCTTTCAAAAACACATCGAAATACGCTTTTTATCCTCTACTTTGGCAGATTAAGCTTAATCGCATCCGTGATAGCTTCGCTGTTGTTATGTTTTTATTTGTATTCAAATTTATTTATATTTTTGTTTTTTGTATCCTTCGAGGAGTTTTAGCATAGCAAACAATACCGTTTCTTTTTAATGTTTTTATTACATTCACTATCGTCTTATTCATCTTCGACAGCGTCTTGCATTCATTCCTGTTTTTTTCATAATTTCTCTTCTTTCTTTCTGTGTGTGTGTTCTTTTCATTTTTGTAATGTGAAGAATATAAATGTGTGTATGTATATTCTTCTTTACATTATGTACTTATGCGTTACTAAGACCAAGAATGAAAGGAAAAACAGCATTTCGAGCATTCTAGGAATTATAGACATTAAGGACTTTATTTTGTGTAGGTGTGGGGGTGTATGGGTATATGTCTACAACCGAGGCTGTGTTGATGTGTGTGCATGTGAATGTTTTTATATCTGTTTGTGTGGGTTTGTGTGTGTGTGACTTCATCACACATATTCTTCACGACACTTCGGAAAACCACAAAAACATTGAAATAAACATAAATTCCAATGCTTTTAGAGAGTAAAGAAATATACGGCCAGGCATAAGAATGAAAGCTGAATTTCTACTTATAACCAAATACTCTAGGTTTTGTTTCATATCAAAAAAAAATAGGTTTCATTTTCTTAATGATAAATTATATACGTTTTAAGAAACGAATATATGTTTAAATTTCAAATGCATTTTCAGAAAATACACAACATGATGATGTTAAAGAAAATAAACATACACTCATAGAAAAAAAATCAGCCTTTGTCGATTTTAGTCTAAAGGATCATGTTTGCAAACTTATTTACGGCAAATTAAGTATAAAGCCGCGTTAACCGCTGCCTGAAGTTACGCTTGTGTCAAAACGAGTAAGTTGCTAGTTGTATAGTCGGAGCCTGGGGTATTTGCCTTGAGTCATCAAAATTTGGACCCCTCTATCTCCAAGTTTATCATATCCACAAAGAGTCAAAATTTTCGAAAAGAATATTTTTTTCTCTCCGATTCTCTCGGTTAATATACATTTTTGCAACGTATTACATAAAATCAGTCTGCCTTAGGTCTCACTCGATTCTCCAAGAACCAAACATGTGCAGTTGGGTAGTGCCTGACACATCCTCTCAGAATATGCTAACCACATATTTCAGAAGACCTTCAGAACCGAAAATATTTAATTTTTAATTTCATACACGAAAACAGCTTTCACCCACTGTGCCCAAACGAACAATTCTACACGAACCAAACATATGCCAGTCGATAGTCCTTACGGAGTGTCTTCGCAATATAAAATCTAGAATTTAATTCAGAAATTCAGAATTTGAAATTTTCTGTAGGAGGTCCCTGTGCAAGATTTTGCCCACTGTGATCAAACGAAAAATTCTCCAAGCACCAAATATTTGCAGTTGGATAGTGCTTGATACGTCCTTTCAGAAAATGAGACCCACATTTTTCAGAAGACCATCAGAACTGAAAATTCTTAATTTTATATTTCATATACGAAAACAGCTTTTCGCCCAATGTGCCCAACGAAGAATTCTCCACGAACTAAACATATGGCAGTCGATAGACCTTGAGGAGTGTCTTCGAAATATAAAATCTAGAATTTCCCAAGAACCTGCAGAATGTCAGAATTTGAAATTTTCTGTGAGAGGTCCCGTGCAAGATTTTGGCCCACTTTGGTCAAACTGAAGATCCTTGGGAAATTCTAGATTTTATATTTCGGAGACACTCCTTAAGGACTATCGACTGCCGTATGTTTGGTTCTTGGAGTACTCGTGCGGGGCCAAAATCTTGCACAGGGACCACGCACAGAAAATTTAAAATTCTGCATTTCTGAAGGTCCTTGGGATATTCTTGATTTTATATTTCGAAGACACTCCTTGAGGACTATCGACTGTTATATGTTTGGTTCGTGGAGAATTCTTCATATTACCATATTTTGCCTTTATAATCCCACTAAATACCAACATTTGGGATTTGGTTACATATAATTATATTAGTTTGTGCAGCAAATATATTTAGCTTGGAGTCTGTTATTATTAGTTACTGTATTTTAAATTTCTGCATCGATTATTTAATTGAAAAAATCAATAAAATGCCGATTTAGCTTTAAAATGAAGTGCGCAACAGAGCTCTGTTAGTTCTATAATAGAGTACTGTTAAGTAAATTTGTTTGTGTCTTTGCTATTTTAAATACGAATTTATCTTCACGCACATCCGCCCGCTCGGCATTAGTCGCATGTTCGTCTACAAGTGCAAACATATGTTCGAGGAGACTGGAGATAAAAAAGACCGCCCGACCGTACCTTTCGGACACAACAAGTCACCAAAGCTGTCAAAGCAAGACTTCAACAAAATGCCCACCGGAAACAGAAAATCATGGCCCGTCAGATGAAAATCAGGCAAAAGTCCATGAGTCGAATTATTAAAAAAGACTTGGTACTTGGAACTTTCAAACGCCGTACAGGATATTTGTTGACCGCAACTTTAAAAAAAAAATACGATAAAAAAATGCAAACGTCTTTTGGTGAAGTACGCTGATAACTTGCATAGAAAAAGCTTAACAATTCCCTGTTCCAAACCCAACCGTGGACTTTCCAGCTAGATTCAGCAGCAGCTCATAAGGCTAAAACGACACAAACCTGGCTTCGAAACAATTTGCCAGCTTTTATATGCTATAAATAATGGTCCGCTGGCACCCCTGTTCTGAACCCTCTGGATTACAATTGTGGTCTGCCACAAAAGATACCCCAACATTGATTCTCTTAAGACAGCTCTGGTTCGTGCTGTAGCCAATTTTCCAATGGATGAGGTGCGTGGAGCTATTGATGATTGGCCAGTGCGACTTTAGGAGTGCGTGAAGGCCAAGGGCGTACATTTTGAATGAAACTTAGATTTTTGTACACAATACACATCAATAAATATATAAAACAAATTTGGTCCAAAAAGTTCATTAGTTTTGGTTTTATAGACCAAAATATAAGTAACAGTATGTATGTCCCTACTAAGTACAATCATTTTTTTAAATCCAAGAATATATTCACTTTATTTTGAAACAGGGGATACACTAATTTCTAATTTAACAAAAATTTTCTTCAAAAACAATATAAATATTTGTGTGTTGTGCTGCTAACAATGACATCTTATATGCATTATTTCGCTGCTAATGAAAACTCAACACTAGAAATTGGATTTATTTAATAATGGATTAGGAGTTGAGTCATGAATTTTTGAAAGTGCTGGAGTCGCAGGTAGAGTCGGAGTCGTCCAATTTCGGCCAAATTCCACAGCTCTTGTTTATATGGCAATTCGAACAACAACAAAACTTAGTCGCGCCGGATTAGTCTTGAGAATTACTAATTGTCGACATTAAATGTAAACGCGAATAGTGGACGGAAACGTTTGCACATAGGTCACTACTATATTTCATATTTCAGAGTTCAGAAATTCCTCTGAGATATGTGGGTGGCAAATTTAATTTTGGGTAATAGACCGAGTCGCGAACAAAATTTCCCAAGGTCGAGGGCAAATATTAAACATCACCTGGAGACAACTTTAAAAAACAATCCTTTCCGGGCCCGTAAAAAACAGCCAAAATTTTTTTTTTTCGTTGCAGTTTTTTTTTGTTTGCGGCTCGATCGAGTATAATATTTGACCTACAGATGTCGCTGACGTACGACATCATCTTGTAATGAACGTCTCATTCAATGCAGTTACTACCCCTACAATGTTTTTGTTTTTTTTTTCTAGGAAAGTTTTTTTGTTTTTTTAGGATTAAAGTCCTTTAAAACCCAAGAACATTTTGCTTTGGAGGTATACACTTCTATTCAAACATTAAAAAGTTACTTATGACAAGATGAATGTACACTATTAATACAAATATTTTTTCATGTTGTTTGCATTATTATCGCAAATTATTGCATACTTTATAGCGCTATTGAAAATTGTTTTAATAAAAATTATTGCATACTTTTTGGCGCTATCGAAATTTTTTTAAATATTTGCCTGGGATAATTAATCTAGCTACCATTTTAATAGATGCCTGTCGGATAAGATGGCCATATAAAATTATGTAGCAACAATTATATTGAAGTATCAAAAATTATTGTTTTTGGTAACACTAAAATCGAGGGTCACCCTAACATTTCGTTTTGTTTCTTATATTATAATATTTTGTTATATTGCAGCAACAAACAATAAACACTGTTTTTGTCGTTTTGCTTTGGTCAGTCTGAATGTTGTCGTTGCTATTTGTTAATTTTTGCAAAACCTGACAGTCATGAACGGTGCACGCAACTTGAGACGCGCCAAGATTTGCTATAATTATCTTTACTCTTTCTGTATTTGTAATAAAACTAAACCAAGATTTTAATGGTAACTAGATTAAAAATGAATTATCCCAGGAGAGTATTAAAAAAAATTCGATGGCGCCAAAAAGTATGCAATAGTGTGCGTTAAAAAGTATGCAATAATTTTTATTTAAAAAATTGCTCGATAGCGCCAAAAAGTATGCAATAATTTGCGGTAATATTGCAAACAATATGAAATATTCATTTTAGGGCTAGAAAGTGCATTAAATGAAGCGTTCATTACAAGATGATGTCCTAGGACAAATATAGTACTCGTCGAGACCAATATAACGATGTCTTGTATGTTACGATCGAGCCACAAATAGAAACACTACGATAAAAAAAAAGGGTTTGGTTGTTTTTCACGGGCTCGGAACGGAGATTTTTTTAATTATCTCGTGATGATCTTTAATATTTGCCCTAAATATTGAAAACTT
The DNA here is from genome assembly GCA_963931995.1 of Phaonia tiefii. Classification (NCBI taxonomy): domain Eukaryota; kingdom Metazoa; phylum Arthropoda; class Insecta; order Diptera; family Muscidae; genus Phaonia; species Phaonia tiefii. The sequence goes on along the minus strand of OZ008370.1, from coordinate 221,922,796 downwards.
TTTTTATATGGAGGCCGACGCTTTCTAATGGGTAATATTTTGTACTCGAATTGCAAGTTGTTGCCTTTTTGATACATCTAATTCATCTTTAGTTTGAGTTTCTAGAACTTTAAGAGATCCCTGTTAAGGCAATAACAGGGCTCTGCTATCTAAAGTGTTGTGAGTCTTTACTACTAAGATTCAAGATTTTCTTCAAGGACATTCATTATAGTCACAGGGTAATGAAACTAATCAGCAACAGGCAGTTATAAAAATAGTCACTAGGCAATGAATATTAGAGCCAACACGAAATGATATTTAGAGTTATAATGTGCTGACATTAATAATCATCAAACAGTAATGACAACAATCGTCAGACAACGATAATAATTATTGCTGTCAGACAGTGATGATTTTGGCATTTCATACTGATACCTACATATATGCACCAGGCAATGATGAAAAAATTTGTAATGCAATAATGTTTTTCAGGAATGACTGAATTTACCACCAGTCAATGATAATAATAGTCATCAGCTAATGATGATAATAGTAACTCAATAATGATAATAATAGTCATCAGCTAATGATGATAATAGTCGCTCTATAATAATGGTAATAGTTGGCAAGTACTGTCATATGCACTTGTTATAAATCAATGATGGTAGAATGTTACTGATCATTAGGTATCAGACAATGATAGCTATAATAATCATCAGATTATAATAGTTATAGTCATAATGTAATGATAGTTACAGTTATTATCTGCGGTCGTTAGAGTTCTCAGACAATAATAGTTATAGTTGTCAGACAACGAAAATATAGTTACAAGGTAAATTCATCAAAAGACAATGAAGAAATTAGTCAATGATAATAATAATCGGATATCAAGTAACGATGGTAAATAAAGCAATGAAGATATTAGTCAGTTATAATAATTTGAATTAGACTATGATCATAGTAGTCATTAGGCTATGCTACCGCCAGTCAGGTATCAGACAATAATAATTATAATAATACTCAGGTAAGAATAAGTATAGTCACTAGGTAGTTATGGTAATACTCATGAGACAATGATAGTTATAGTCATAAGACAATGATAGTCATAGGCCTCAGTCAATGATAATACAGGTCACAAGGTAATAATACAATTCCTTATCAGACAATGAAGAAAATTTACAATGATGATAATATCCACCCAATAATGATGGCAGTAGTTATCAACTACTGATGATAAAGCTATGTGCAATTTTTAAATTCCTGGAAATACATCCATATACGGACACCACTACGTGATAAAAGACCAAAAAAAGGCACGTGTCTCCCAGTTTTGCCCAAAGTCATGCACTTTTTTTTATGGGCCTTGGTGACATTTTTGCAAAAAAGTGATCATTTTGTCAGGCTCAAATCTTGCAAACCATTCAGGCTCATATCTTCCAAACCGACTGGCAAGTCCTGGACCATCAACATTATAAACATAATACGAATATTTTTTTTATTATTTTTGTAATAGATAAAAAAATAAATAAATGGTTTCCCATTACATCCCATGAAGGGACCGGGGAGAACTTCTCACAATCACTGAGCTGTGCGCTTTCCAGTTTTCACTCACTGATTGGAACCTACAGTTTTACACCGATTCCGAACGGTATTTGAGAAGCTTTTCATGGTTATATACTCGATAGTGTCGCCGTCACTAAGCGAGGTGACCGTCGTCGAAAGAAAAATTTTTTTTTTATGGTGGTTGGAGCAGGGATCAAACCCAGGATCTCCTGTACAAGAGGCGCGCACACTACCCATTGCACCACCGATGGTTTGTAATAGATACCATAGTATATAAATGTTGAAGTAAACAAAAAACAAATGAAATTAAAATATTTTCGGGAAATTTTTCACTTTTGCGGCTACCTAAACGCTACCTAAGCCCCTACCTAAACGGTGTTACGAATCATTCCTAGGAAGTTCATATGTTCTTGTTTATTGAGATCTTAGGAACATTTTTGTAGTTGATTGTTTCCTTGAATTTTGATTTTATATGTTAAAATTTTTTGTTCTTAATGACAAGAGCTACACCAAAAGAGAGTGCACATTTTTTTCCAATTTTTTTTTTTTTTTTTTGAAAGCTCTGTGTCTCGGCTATTTTACTATTTTTAATTTAATTTTAGTTTTTGGTTAATGTATGAGAAATTCATACTACAAGCTTAGAAGTCATGAACATTTTTCTAATTGAAAAATGGTTGGCTTTTGTTGGAAATAATAGGCAATTCAGTTCAACACACACTCACTGGCATGACTAGTTTCGAACTCTGTGACAAGTTAGTTCATCATCAGATGCCTAACTACTGAGCCTGCATTGATAACATCGGTTGATCATCAATCGTATATCCTGCAATTTAAAAAAAAACCCGGCCACTGGTTCAGAACTTAGCAATTTTACCCTAGTACTCTCCGACCACCAATCCAAATATTTCCAGACTTTCAAACCGCTGCCATTTCGCCCCCTTGCATTTTCGGGCATGGTCGTAGATGGACATATTTTCATGAAATGAACCAAGGAATACGCTGGTGAAAATTGTCCAGTCGTGACTGAACCACCCTGTACAATTAACATAGCTCTGTTAAGCACTTTATTTTAAACATAAATCAGCAATTTATTGATTTTTTCAATTAAAAAATTAAAAGAAATTTAAATACAGTAATTAATAACACGTCAGAGTATTTAAACACACTTCAAGCCTAATATAGTTGCTGCACAAACTAATATATACGCAACCAAATCCCAAATACGAGTATTGGTATTTAAATATGTCACATATGCAGAATTCTCCACGCTCCAGGCATAAGCCAGTCAATATTCCTTAACGAGTGTCTTCGAAATATAAAATCTAGAATTTCCCAAGGACCTTCAGAAATTCAGAATTTGAAATTTTCTGTGGGAGGTCCCTGTGCAAGATTTGGGCCCACTGTGTTCAAACGAAGAATTCTCCAAGAACCAAATATGTGCAGTTGGGTAGCGCTTGATACATCCTTTCAGAATATGCCACCCGTATTTTTGAGAAGACCTTCAGAACTGAAAAATCCTAATTTTGTATTTCATACACAAAAACTGTTTTTCGCTCACTGTACCCAAACGAAGAATTCCCCACGAACTAGGCATGTGCCAGTCGATAGACCATAAGGAGTGTCTTCGAAATATAAAATCTAGAATTTGCCAAGGACTTTCAGAAATTCAGAATTTGAAATTTTCTGTGTGCGGTCCCTGCGCAATGATTTTGGCTCACTGTGGTCAAACGACGAGTTATCCTAGAACCAAACATACACCAGTCGATAGTCCTTATGGAGTGCCTCCGAAATACAAAATCTAGAATTTCCCAAGGACCTTCAGAAATTCAAGATTCTAAGTTTTCTATGTGAGGTCCCTGTTTTGACCACAGTGGGGCAAAATCCTGCACAGTGACCTCACACCGAAAATTTCAAATTTTAAATTTCTGAAGGTCCTTGGGAAATTATAGATTTTATATTTCGAAGACACTCCTTAAGGACTATCGACTGACATATGTTTGGTTCGTGGAGAATTCGTCGTTTGGGCACAGTGGGCGAAAAACTGTTTTCGTATATGAAATTCAAAATGAAAAATTTTCGCTTCTGAAGGTCTTCTGAAATATGTGGTTGGCATATTCTGAAAGGATGTGTCAAGCACTACCCAACTGCATATATTTGGTTCTTGGAGAATTCTTCGTTTGACCACAGTGAGCCAAAATCTTGCACAGGGACCTCGCCCAGAAAATTTAAAATTCTGAATTTCTGAAGGTCCTTGGGAAATTCTAGATTTTATATTTCGAAGACACACCTTAAGGGCTATTGACTGGCATGTTTAGTTCGTGAAGGATTCTTCGTTGGGTGCAGTGGGCGAAAAACTCTTTTCTTATATGAAATACAAAATGAAGAACTTTCGGTTCAATTAATCACAGACATACTATTCATTTACCGATCAATTAATCAACCATAACTCGAAATATTATTCATACTAAAAGGCGTTAAATACTGATGAAATTATAATCCTTCATTTATAACGGACGACTTGCTTAATGATAAGTTTTGTTTTCCTGCAACTAAAAGATTATGTTCTACCATCGTACGTAATATACCTTTAACAACATCCTTGACCTAATCCACCGTCATTTAAAAGCCACGGACACAAGAAACAAAATCCTTCCACTGCCAAATTACCAAAGAACATTAGTCTTTTTTTGCTTGGTATCGGGTGGCTAAATGTTGTTTCGTTGTTTGAGTAACTTAAACCTGCATCATTAACGTACATATTTTTTTGACTCATTGCTATCATCATCATCATCAGTATATCCTTAACTAACTACCAAAAGATTGTTCTCTATTTTTTTGTTGTTGTTGTTTTCGTCTGTATACTTTTCCCGGTATTAAAATGTGTTTTTCTTACGAAAACATATAACATATTATGAAATTATAATAAATTATCTTAATGAGTCATTAAGCACATTCTTGTTTAGGACTTAACTTATCCTTCCCTGTATTCCCTTCATCTCAGCTTTATCCTTTACATGTTGAAGTAAATTTGTTTCTACTTCTGCTCTGTGTCGTAAACTTTTTCTTGTGATAGACAAGAAGGGGGGGGAAATGGACAAAGTAGAGTAAAATATTTGCAAATTATTTAAATTTATGCACAGAGGGGAAATAGCTGCGAAGATTACGAGCTTGAAATATTGGACAAATGAAACGAAGTTAAAGTATTGTATAGAGAAAAAGGTGTGAAAAAGAGTTAATGTGTTAAATTGTAGTCCTTTCAAAGGAGATTATTTAGTATTTCTTTTTGCAGTTGTTACCGATTTTTAATTACAGTGTAGTTACGTTTATAAATTATGTATATACGTTTCTATACAATATGGCCATCGGTGGGTACAATGGTAGTGTGCGCGACTTTTGTACATAAGAAAGTGGGTTCGATACTCACTGATTGCGACAAGCTCCCTCAATTTTTGTATTACAGTAAATTTAGGAATATTTACGTTTTATACCAGCACCGGAATTCAGTAACATGTTAACCTGTTAAAATCTGTACATAATTTATAAAAATTCATAAAATTTCAATACAAAACTTTCGAATTTTGCTAATTTAACTACCGATTTTTGTCGTTAAAAAGCTACAGAATTTCGGTGCAGGATTTGAATTGTGTCCCTTCAATTCTGGAGCTGTCGATTAGCCATTTTTGAACTATCTACCCCACTCCTCCCTACACGGGTACCTACTTGACTTGACCGAGTAAAAAAATTTATGCGCACGGAAGCGACCGAAAGTGTAAACGAAACGTTAGTAGCCTTTTCATGGGGACCCATTTCACTTGTTCGCGTAAACGAATTGTCCCTATTATCGGATATTTCATACAAAAAACGAAATGATCAAATGCATTGCTTAGGGTTGGTAAAGTAAGTAGTTGTGGTTCCATAGTAAGTAGTGATTTCACCACCTACGAACTAGTTACCAGTACTAGTGGGATGTTATGTTTGTATAGTCATCGTATCAACGTTCTATTAAATTCTATCGTCTAGCGGCAAGTCTACCCACGAAAAGTATGTAGAACGTTAAACATTTAAAAAAATTCACTTATAGCAATTCTCAGATTTTCCTGCAATTTTTTAAAAAAAAAATTATTGTTTTTTAATTTTTTCAAAGATAACTTCAAGGGACTCCACATTTTTCACTCACAACATTTGCCAAAGTTTTATCCATGGTAAAGCTGAACTAGTATTGTGAAAATTTTAATATAATCAGAACGTGTGTAGTCACCCAAAATTGCTCATAAAGACTAAGTTGTATTTTAAAAATGGTCATTTGTATGTTTATGTCATCATTTCTCAAGAACCACGTGTTCGATTTTGTCCGCATAAATTTAGAAAAATTTAGAATGACAATACCTTTAATCTATTTCTACACTATTTCAAAACGTACCAACTGTTTCGCAGTTATAAAGAAAAGAATGGTGAAAAATAATATTTTTTTGCTTAAAAAATTTAAATTTTTTATTATTAAAGAAACATGAAACGTAAAAAACGGTAAAAAGTGTAAATTTTTATTAGTTTCTTCTAAAGTTACATGAGATATGAACAAAATGGGGCATGGAACATAAACATCGATGGACGCATTTTTTGATTGGGTTGCATATGATGAGAAATGCAATTCTTGGCAAAACGAGATGTCTCCACTCAATTGTGAATAAGAGCGAAACTAGTCGATCGAGTTTTATGATTCATACCTCACTTTGTTCATAGGTCATGTGACTTTAGGACAAACTAATTCAACTTAACACTTTTTGTCGTTTCTTATGTTTCTTGTTTTTTTTACTAATAAAAAATTTGCTTAAAAAAATTTTTTTTTTACCATTCTTATTTTTATACCAGCGAAACTGTTGATTACATTGAGACATAGTATATGAATACGTTAAAGGTATTGTAATTCAAAGTTTTCTAAATTTATTCGGACAATATCGGACACGTCGTTCTCGAGTAGTGATGACGTATACATAAAGCGTGACCAATTTTAATATACAAAGTAGTCTTTATGAGCTATTTAGGTGACTACACACGTCAGATTGTATAAATATGTTCAGAAGTCGTTCAGCTTTACCATGGCTACATTTTTGGCGTGAGTGAAAAATTTGGAGTCCCTTCAAGTTATGGTGAAACAAAAAAAAATAAAAAAAAAGTCCAGGAAAATCTGAGTATTGGTAAAAATCGATTTTTTTAAAAATTTGACTTATACCAGAACGGTCCCAAAACCAGCCGACCTAACAAAGACGCCACAAACAAGTTTGTAAAATTTTCTTCATTTTTCTACATAATGTTTTGCAGCGATATTCAATAGCTTCCATACCCTGCTTATGGTAACAACTGTCAAACTCCTTAAAATAGCCATCAACCGCCTTTTCCTTTTCATTGATGGCAAATCTTTTACCACCGAGCCATTTTTTTCAAGTTTGGAAAAAGAAAATACTCCGAGGGAGCTAAATCTGGCGATATGGTGCGTGATGAAGCAATTCGATATTTAGTACATTAATTTTCGCCATCTTAATTGTGGATGTGTGAACTGCAGCATTGTCTTCATGAAATAGCACTTTATTTTTCTCCAAGTTCTGCATTTTTCCACAATTTCAGAATTTAAACGCTGTAATAAAAAAAATAAATGGTTTCCCGTTACATCAAATGAGGCGATTAGGGAGAGCTTCTCACAACCAGTGAGCTGTGCGCGTTCCAGTTTTATACACACTGATTGGGAGCTACAGTTTTACACCGGTTCCGACCCGTATTTTGAGAAGCTTTTTCATGGCTAAATACTCGATAGTATCGCCGTCACTAAGCAAGGTGGCCGTCGTCGAAAGAAACTTTAGATGGTCAGAGTAGGGATCGAACCCACGTCCTCATGCACAAGAGCCGCGACGCACCACCGACGGCTGGAATAAATTAGCATAGAATTCGCCGTTGATGGGGTTTCCTTACCGAATATAATCAATAAAAATTATCTCATGCGCATCCCAAAAAACAGACGCACTGACCTTGCCTGCAAATGGAACCATCTTCGCCTTCTTTGGACACGATTCTCACATTCCAGTCCAATACTTTGGCTGATCCTTTGTCTGTGGTTTGGAGTGGTGGGCCCATGTCTCATCCATGGTTATAAATCGAGTCAGAAATTTGGCTTTATTACGGTGAAACTTCGCCAAACACTCTACTGAAATATCTACACGACGCTGTTTTTGCTCTATTGAAAGCAAACGCGGCACCCATCTTGCGGACAGCTTTCCAATCTTCAAATCTTCGATTAATATACGATGTGTAACACTTTTTGAAATGCCTATGTTTTCAGCTAGCTCACGCACCTTCAGCCGACGATCATCCAATACCATTTTGTGAATTTTCTTAACCATGTCTGGCGTGGACACCTCAATTGGTCGTCACTATGCTGTTCGTCTTCGCCGCTTTTACGGCCTCATTTAAGCTCATCTACCCAAGATTTTACAGTCATAAACGAAGAAGCAGACTCCCCTAGAGTATAACCTAGCTCGGCTTTAATATTACTTGGACTGAGACCTTTCAAATGATGGAACTATTGAATTACATAGCGGTGTCCAATTTTTTCCATGTTTACAAATTCACTGAGATCGTTTACTTTTGCTGGTTAAAATAAAAATACTAAACAACCTGGCGCTTTGAAACTGAAAACATATGTTTTATAAGGTTGCCAGTTTTCCCCAGTATATATTTTTTTCAAACTACTGGCATCATCAATACGTCAGGTCGGCTAGTTTTGGGACAGCCCGTACAGACTTTTCATGGCTACCGATCAACTCCGTAGACTTGCCCCTAACGATACACCGAGAACGTCGGTGGTTAGAGTGCGCGACTCTTGTAACGGGGTTTTCACTAAGAGCGCTACAAAAGTTTTTTTAAATAAAACAAAACCGGTTTTAGATACCAATGAAATTCTTTATTCCTGTGAAACTACGTTCGATGCCACTATGTATGGAACTCGATTGCTTTTGTATGGCCACCACGGGCACGCTTGCAGAAGTCCAGACGCTGAACCCAATTTTCGACAGTTTTCAAGCATAAATCGGCCGATACTGCTGCAATTTCACGTTCGATATTCTTACGAAGTTCATCAATCGTCGCTGGCTTGTTGGCATAGACCACAGACTTGACGTAGCCCCACAGGAAATACTCTAACGGCGTCAAATCGCACGACCGAGGCGGTCAATCGACGGGGCCATTTCGTGAGATTACACGTTAACGCATATTTTGTTTATTGACGAAGCCATTCAGCCAGAAATGAGCCTCATCGCTGAAAATGATTTTCCGATGAAAATCCGAATCATTTTCAAGTTGTTGCTCAGCCCAATTCACGAACAAACGAAGCTTATGGTGGTCAAGCGGCTTCATTTCTTGCGTCAAATCGATCTTGTAGGGATGTAGGCCAAGATCTTTTCGCAAAAGAGATGCCCAACGCTTGAGAACGACGTGTGAGAGACCCATTTGGGCTTTCCTGAACTGAGGCCTCAGCGGCAGCAATATTCTCGACACTGCGGGCACTTCTTTGTCTCACTGGCACGGGAACATTTTGTACTGTGCCTGTGGATTCAAATTTTTCCACTAGACGCTAAATTGTTGATATGGTAGGACGATTATGACGACCATAAATTGGACTTAGCGCTGTTAAAGTTGAGGCCACTGACTCCAAATTCCGGTAGTAAATTTTAATAATTTCGACTCGTTGTTGGCTCGTAGATCTTTCCATGATGAAATGGCAAACCTTACTGAAGAGAAATGTCAAAAGAGCGGAAAAAATATTGCGTCGTTTGCTGTCCCTAGCGATTTACTTTTGTAGCGTCTCTGTTGAAAAACCCGTTACATAATAACGCGCATCATCTTTAATTTCTATCGGCGATGGTAAAATCCCTTAATAAAGGCGACATTATCGAGCAATAATTTATTAAAAAACTTCTCAAAATCCACTCGAAATCGGTGTACAAGTGTAAGTCCCAATCCCTTACTCAAATATATAACGCATATCTCTTTGATTGTAAGAAGCTCCTGCCAATACCTTCATGTCAAGCAGTAACACCATGACACCATGTCTTTTTTAGCGTTTTCTTGAAAAAGTTTGCATTCATCTATCTCAGTGTGAAACCTACAACAAAATGAAAATTAATATAAAGTATACGCAATTTTATATAAATATTAATTATACGAACATGCCCCACTAACTAAGAATCGACAGGTATACCTATCACATGGTCTATATTAACATGATGACGAAAACTTATAGCAGTGTAACTAATCCTATCAATATTTGTTATCAATCTTACCTATACTTACATAATCTTGTTTTACATTGAAAATATCTTATACATTTTACATTAAATCTGTAAGAAATTTCACAGATTACCTTGCTATCATAACGTATTTAGGAAACTACGTTAAGTATACGCATTAATTAAATTTTGTATTTCATACTAAGTATACGCCAAGGGGTTTACGTATGATTAATTTTAATTATTCTGATTCAATTTAAAGAGATTGTGATACTTTGTATTCAACGTGAAAAGTCCTGTGCAACTTAAAATATATTCTAGCTTGGGTTACTTTAAGGATGCGTATCAACTAAGGTAATCTATGCTTAACTAGTTGATACTACGCTAAGTGGGCTTTAGACATATTGCGATTGTCCTGAGAAGAGAAGACAGGGACATAAAAGAGAGGGAGACATATAATGAGAAATAAACCGACATACAAGAATTATCCACCATACAATTTGTAGTATTCAGTAAATAGCATTTAAACAAATCTATTGTGAAATTCACATGTTTCCAAAACGGTAGTTAACGGACTGGTCATCCAACGGCTGTATCAGTTTAGTCCGTGCACGAATGCCAGCTGGCCACCAATGCCAACTACACGAAGAGAATCTAAATGATCACGAAACCCCCCTTTCGTGTTGCAGAATTGGACACTGGTCCTATGGTCTCAGTTCCCACTTTAACCCTTAAAAAAATCAGATATTGCTCATTACATCCCATGAAGAGACATGGGAGAGTTTTTCACAATTAATGACCTGTTAGCTTTCTGAAACCTACAGTCTTATACTTGAAACCTACAGTCTTATACTGGTTCCTAAGGGATGTTCTGACAAGCATTTTCATAGTTAATTACTCGATAGTGTCTTCGTCACTAAACCAGGTGACCGTTGTCGAAAGAAGTGTAAGACGGACAGAACAGGGATCGAAACAATGTTCTCATGTACACTACCCGCGACAAATATTTTCAATATCTCGTTTATTGGTGAGATCTCCTACATTTTAGGGGAAATATATGGATCGATCCCCCCCAATGGTGGTAGCGCCTGGATCCTCTTTGAATTCAGTACCAGCCATAAATCCCTAGAAATTTGTCAGTATGCCCTTGTCAAGCAGATGGAATTGGTCTAGAGTCCAGACCATAAATCAAGAAAAATGTTGAGGAAAGAAATCGGTCATCTAGCAGAGACAAGGGAATCCTAAACACTACGGGTTGCTATTTGTACTTCGGGTCCTGGCAGTACTAGTATTGTCAGATGCAAACTGGAACTTCCGTTGTAAAGTTTGAAATTTTTTAGCCTAAACATACATAGAACGTTTTCACTTACGAACGCCATTTTTTCTATATACACTGTGTTGAAAAATTCATCCCGGTCAAAAAATGGAATTAACCCATGAAAACATTTCGTGCGATGATTTTTTAGGATTTCCGGAGTGGATTTTGGAGACAAGAGTGTCTCCATCAACTTGTTTCGACTTTTGGTGATGAATCAACATCAAAATCAACTTTAAATCGCTGGTACCAAAAGTTCAATCTCGGACGCCGTTCGCCGTAACTTCTGTCGTTTTTCCGGAGACCATCGATGATGTGCGTTAACTGATAAAGCAAAACCGACATGTGACATACCGTGGGATTGACGCACCCTTGGGCATTAGTATGACAAGCATCAATAAGATATTTCATTTTCATTTGGCCATGAAAAAGATTTGATCTCTCATAATTTGACGAATGTTCAAAAAAAGGCTCGTGTCGATTAGAGCAAAGAAATGTTGAAAAAATACAACCGCAGTAGCTCAAATGTAGTAAATAAAATCTTCACAGGTAAGGAATCATGAATCTATGAATATGAGTCCGGAATAAAACAGCAATCGAACGTATGGGTCTTTCCAGACGAGCTAAATCCAACAATAGTTGTTCGTGGAAGAAGCACATCGAAGCAAATGATCGATTTTTTTTTCAAATATAACCTATCATGTGACCACAGTGCCTTTGGTGGAACGTAGGACGGTCAATTCTGAGTGGTATACCACAATCTCTTTGCCAACAGTGTTCGAAGAAATAAGGAAAAACAACAAGAGAAGACGGATCATTTTGCATCAGGACAATGCGAGCTCTCATACATCAACTGAAACAATGGGCTATTTGAGCACTGAATTGAATCCGTCGTACATCCCTGATATGTTACCCAATGACTTCGTTTTATTCTCTCACATGAAGAAAGAGCTTCGTGGTCAACGTTTTTCGATGCCCGAAGCAGCTGTTGAAGCATTCAAACCCCATGTTTTGGAGGTCTCTCAATCGGAGTGGAAAAATGACTTCGAAAATTGGTTTGAGCGCATGCAAAAGTGTATTGATTTACACGGAGAATATTTTGAAAAACAATAAAACCATTTCCAATGATAAATGATTGTGTTTTTATTGCTGGACCCGAAATGTACATAGCACTACCTATTCTGGCAAGAGAGGCAGCCGCCTAGTTCCCTCCTATATCTCTAACGCTAAGTATCAAGTAAAGTCTCAAGTTGTAGGGCGCTGGAACATTCAGAACTCATTTGCATTGCTTAGCCAGTATTGGTTTAAACGAGTTGGATTTGAAGGTATTAAGTAGCGCTTTACTCTCCACGAAGATGATAATATCTCCTAGAACAGGTAAACGCAACTGAAGTTGCTGCACTGCAGCCACCATAATGGCCAAGAATTAGGTTTGGAAAACACTACATTTGTCATCCAGTCTCAAAGACAAGTTCAGTTAGAGGGCCCTGCGAAAAACACCAGCTCCAGTTATAATACCAGTATTGAAGACACCAGTAAAAGTATATATACCAAAAGTGAGCAGAGTAAACCATCTGTCTAATCCTGACCAGTATTATTATCTCCTGACCCTTCTGTGCTAGTAGCAAAAGTCATCAACACATAAGGTACTGCATCTCCAAAGGATTTGTCCATGTAAATGCTTCCAATATCGGTGTTTTCCTATACGAATACTTGTTGGTCCTCCATCTAAACGTTGTTTTCTTATCGACTTCATGCGATGGTTTTACACTTCAATTTTTTAAGATTTCACATATTTCCTTCCTGGGACTACAAACGTATACTTAATATTAAATATATTCAAAGTTAAGGGAGGACTCCAAGCGTATACTTAACATTAAAATTCTAAGATAAAAGAGAAAATCAAATATATATGAATATTATAATATATTCAATATCAACAAGAGGAATAACCTAAATAAACTCATTGTTTATTACAAAAAAACTCATTGTTTATTACTTTTATATGGTAATGTACGAGAAGCTCATACCACACTAGTGAGAAAGTAGGGGTTACTTTGCTGATATGCACAACATTCAGAAAAGCACACTGACTGATACCGAACAACGACCGTGCTTTTAAAAACTACTACAAATAATATGCTTAATTAAATGGTATGACTATCTTGATATTATGCCTCATTTGATTTTATATGAACCCATCATTCTTTTCGATATGACTTTCTTTAAATTGCCTTCATGCTAGTCATGTCTCTATAACCCTTTTCGGCCTTAAATTCAGTTAATTTATAATCTTTATAAATACGTCAATGCTATTAAATAGCCATTAATATTGTCCTTATCATCCTCATTTCTGTACGATCCCCGACCCTCATTTGACCTGTACGAACAATACAACCCAAAATATACCGAGTACCTCGTAAACATATGTAATATTCCAGAACAACAATTTATATTACCGGTGATAGTACAAAATTCTTGTCCAGGATAAATTACTGGAATATCCATAATCATATGGATAGATATGGGCTAAGGTAAAAATATATTATTATCCGTACGTGTTGCTTTTCCTTTGGTCTCGCAAGGATGACTGGAACATCATAATGATAATCATACTCATTCTTTGGCATAGACTCTGTTCGAGGAATGCACGTGAACCAAATAGTGAATTGTAGTAATGGAGAGCACATCAATATTAACCCACGAAGAGAGGGCAAAACATGTTAGGCGGAAATTTGATCTAAATTGAAATCAGCAATAAATATTTAAAATTTATAAATATATTTAACATATTGGACTAATGCATAGAAATTAAATTAAGTATACGCCATTATTAATATTTGGTATAAGATTGTATTAATATTAAGTATACGCTTCAAATATACAAACTTTTCTAGTTACAAATGGATCTACCGGACAACAAGTAAATTTTAAAACACATTGTTATTTCATATTGAAATCTCTACATTTTTGCTTTTTGGCTGCAAATACAATGGGTGATTGTAACTTGTCGCACTTATAGTATACTTGTGTCCAAACACATTGTGTTTGCTATTCAATATTACATGTTTGAGTCACAATGATTAATATGTTATAATGTATGTGTTTGTGATTCAAATACAGCTTTGTTTGTGATACACATGGAGCTGTGTTTGCCGCACTGTTCACTAAGATTTTTATCTTTATGCTTTGTCATGAGTAAAATAATAAAAGAGGGACAATTAGAGATTGTCCTCAGCCTACGTTAATGATATTTTAAGTTTATAACTGTATTTTTGATTTATTCTTTCAGGCAATGATCCATAAATGTATCATAATGCGTGTGCAAATGAATTATTGACTTATGTGTTTCGTTTTAGTTTCATGCATTCTATCTCAGTGGGTCATTTGGGAGGAAACGGACGAATGTTTCGACGTAGCTATATAGATGTTTGGGATGAAACAGGCACATGTTTCCACGTAATAGTATGCATATTTGCAAGTAAACATGCTAATGTTTGCAGTTAAATATAAATGGATTAGGACTTATAAATATATGAATATTTGGAGTGTGTTCTAAATATATCCATGGTCTCTGCAGAATGTGTTACAGAGGCTGTTTTTTAGCGAATAAGAGTAGCGGTTTAATGCTATACAATCTGAACCATTGTTGGAAAATTATATACTGGCAAATGATATACCATGGTAGTTAACTTATACTAAAATATAGATAATTCTAGAACAAACCATATTAAACGAATTAGCTGGACGATTAATAGGCAATTCCTGTAACCACAACGAACGCTTTCGTTCGCGTACTTAACTACAATCAGCTGATTTGGTGAAAAAGCGGGCAAAGATCACTGCATACGAATTGTTTTTTGCTCTATTTGTCGTCCTTGTGCGATTTAGGGGAAATCAAATCAGAAGATTGTGGTATATAAAGCGAATGAAGGCGTTGGTTTGAGTTACAGGAACTGGTGGGAAATTTCAATTTAATATATCAAATTAGTCCTATTTACGGAACCCCAAAATATATAACATACAATTAACTAATTTTAGTATTTATGTTAATCATACGTACGATTATAATGTCAACAAAGTGTTGTAAATTTAGCATTTTATGAATAATTTCGTAGCCGTTCCATTTGTCTCCGTCTATCCGCAAAAGAAAAACAATAATTATGATTGGTATATTCTAAGTCTAATACCAACACCCTGAACGTATGAATTATATTAAATTTAATTAAGGGTCATTCGAGGCCGAACCCCAAGAAACCAATAAGCTGGGCGACTCATAGACAATTCTTGCAACCCCAACGAACGCTTTCATTCGCTTACTTAACTAACTACTACTGATTTGTTGGCTCTACCATGCACATGAACGACAAGCGGGCAAATATCACTGCATTCAACTTCCTTTTTGCTCTATTTATCGTCCTTGTGCGATTTAGGGGAAATCAAATCAGAAGATTGTAGTTTAGACAGCGAATTAAGGCGATCGTTTGAGCTACAGGAATTGGTTGGAAATTTCAATTTAATATATCAAATTAGTCCTATTTACGGAACCTAAAAATATATAACATACATTTAACTAATTTTGGTATTTATGTTAATCATACGTACGATCAAAATTTTAACAAAGTGTTGTAAATTTTGCATTTTATGAATAATTTCGTAGCCGTTCTATTTGTCTCTGTCTATACGCAAAAGAAAAACATTAATTATGGTTGATATATTCTAAGTCTAATATTTAAAATGTTCACCTTCCCAACACCCTGAACGTATGAATTATAATAAATTTAATTAAGGGTCATTCCAGGTCGAACCCCAAGAAACGAATAAGCTGGGCGATTAATAGAAAATTCTTGCAACCCCAACGAACGCTTTCATTCGCTTCCTTAACTACAATCAGCTGATTTGGTAGCATCTACCACACAAATGAACGACCACCAGGCGAAGATCACTGCTTTCGAACCGTTTTGTTGCTCTATTTGTCGTGCTTGTGCGATTTAGGGGAAATCAAATCAAAAGATTGTAGTTTAGACTGCGAATGAAGGCGATCGTTTGAGTTACAGGAATTGGCTGGAAATTTAAATTTAGTATATCAAATTACTCCTATTTATGGCACCGCAAAATATATAACATACATTTAGTTAATTTGGATATTTATGTTAATCATACGTACGATTATAAGGTTAACAAAATGTTGTAAGTTTTGCATTTTATGAATAATTTCGTAGCCGTTCCATTTGTCTCTGTGTATCCGCAAAAGAAAACTATCTATCCGCAAAAGAAAAACAATTAGATATATTCTAAGTCTAATATTAAAAATGTCCACCTTCCCAACCCCCTGAACGTATGATTTATATTTAATTTAATAAAGTGTTATTATCACAATATCTAGCTAGACCAAACAAGCAGTTCTAATTTTAAATTCCATACAAAATGGCAGCTAAAACTTTAAGGTAGCTTGAACTGTATAAGAACTGGAGATGCTGATATTGGGGCTCAGAATTCAGATTAATCATACGCCTGCATTTAAAGTTATTAAAGTGATATAGTTGTATAATGACGTTGTTTTCTTTCGCTCCCGTCTCTTAGTGGGTTAATAGCCCAACATTACTGCAGGTCCTGTAATTGTCAGCAGTAGTATGCCTAAACGACTTTACAGTATACAAAAACAAGATGGTTCATGTACCGATAACATAATGAAATTCTAAATTGAGAGATATGAAACGGATACACACGAACAACATTATTCTAGCAACAAATATGATATCATCCCAGGACGATAGCATTACAATTGAATTTCAATTTCTCCAACAATACGCTCTCTATGGTAGGTTGCTTTAAGTCCATTACTTTGTCGAACATCATGTACACTCTAATAGCAACACTAATAAACTTTGTAAGGGCAATGGTGGTTAAAGCCATTTCGCATCTTACTTTAGGGTAAGACAAAAGAAGAGAAAACAAAACTAAGAATATATAAAACCATTTTGGTTTACGGCCAAGTAACAATAACCTGCAGCATTTCATTTAAAGGCATTTTTTCGGGGAACAAAAATACAGACAAACAGCAAAATGAAAACTCTTCCACGACTTCGAAATTCGGTAAAAGAATTTAAATTTACCTTACGATTGATTCGTTTCGTACCTGAGTACATATGTTTGTTATTTGATGGTTTTGAAAATCAAATATTTTCGAATACTCTGGAAAATACGTGATTTGCTGTTTTTTAGAGAAGTAAACATATGTCTACAACTCTATATAGAGTTTTACTATTCCTCTTGGGAACTATTGCTCTTGGGAACATACGATTTATACAAGAATGTTAACATTTACCTTATCATAACACCATATTCTAATTTCACCAAAAGATTCTCCAGCTTCCCTTAGCTCGCTCATAATAGTTCTTCACCAGTTATTTCCCGGTCGGCCTGGGTGTCTACTAGCCTGCACGTCCCTCTCCAGAGGCCTTCCGACAACGCCGTTGCTTGAACTACGCAGGGAATAGCCTATCCATTTCCATGTCACCCTCGCGTTTTTCAGAGCAATGGATTCCCCACCCGTCAATCCGTGCAGCTCCTCGTTTGATATTCTGTACGGCCAAAAAATGTTGCATAGTATTCACAAACATTTGTCTACAAAGACTTGCAGTTTCCGCATTATGCTGTCCGCCACCAAGCATGTGCAGCTGCCATACAGAAGTGTGGACTTTATTCAAGAATTGAATATGCCAGCTTTCGTATTCAACGAAATTTGTGTTGACCACCAAGTTCCACTCAATCATCCGAAAGTTGATCAAGCTTTTTTAGTTTATTGTACACGTCTTCCTCTACACCGTTTTCCACTGACATTATACATTATCTGTGGGCCCTCTCAAAGTGGGTGTCAATGTTGCTATTTAAGCGCATTAGCCGTGTTCTTTTCAGGTTCATTTGAAGCACAACATCGGTTTCAAATGTAGCTAGGACATTCAGATTTCCCTGCATATCTTGAAAGTTTCGCGACATAAGGCAGACAGGTGACAAGTCCTCCAAGTGCTTGTTGAAATCCCATACGCTGCCCCGTCTCTTTTCACAAATTCGCAGCATGAAATCATCTAGAACCAGGGAGAAAAGTAGACGAGATAGAGGGCACCGCTGTCATACCTTCTGCTAGATTTTGGTCCCCCTGGCATTTATTTACATACTATAGACTAACACATAATATACTTTATAACGACTTGTTAAATTGTTTTAAAGGGAGCCAGGAATCAAACGTTACATCATTCACCAACTAGGAAGAATTGTATACGAAAATAATATTGTTAAGAAAATTGTACTGTCCATATTCTTTTCCGAACATTTATAATAAATTTCAAAAAATATTAGGTCCAACGGATATTAGTTTCCATTATTATTCTACCCGAATTATTAATACCACCTCTGATGCACAAATATAGCTCAGATTGCATATTTATAAACACATTTCAATGGAAATTATATTTCCACATTTTGTATATCGAAATAGAAATGAAAGAAATTTCAATTTCTTTTGAGATTCAACATCCTGAAATAGAACAAACTGCACTGTGTATACAAATATACTAACACAGATACCACAATTCATACTCGTATGTTTAAATATGATATGAAAATATTGTATTTAGTAGGATATAAACTTCCCATTTGATTTCCTTTACAGGATGCATGTAAACCAAAAAAAAATACACATAGCAACAGACGAATACACAAATATATCACATGTTATGTGTACAAGTATATGTCTGCAATAAACACAATGACAGAGAGTTTGATTGAGAAAACGACACCTACACATATGTATTAGTGCAAATATATCATTTAAATGCAAATTGAGAGGGTGGTATGTGTAAATATGTATATACAACTTGCTATGTTTTGCATCAAGTAAGCCTACTACATCCAGGCTTTGACCTATGTACGTATAGATTAAGCCAATATCCCTGCTATTTCATTTCCACCCATACTTTTCACATTTCTCAGAGTTTCATCATGTGATTGTTAGATTTGGAACAGGGTTTTAAGTTATTGTTTTTGACACTTTTGTAAATATTTTCCCTTCATTATGGTGTAACATTTAACCAACACCACAACATACACGCACACACTCACAACAGACATCTCTGTAAACCACGCTCTAACACATTTACATGCTGTATAAATGGTAATTTAGCCAATATGTCTGTGTGTGTCAAAATGAATTTTTGTTGAAAAGTACAATAAAATTTTAATAGAATGCCTTTTCAAACAAATAAGAGGATCTTTTATAGGAAATGAAATCGATAAATATTTGCATTTTCCCCCTCTTTAATTTCCATTCAATTCGAATTTGTTTTGAAATTGAGAAATAGTAAAAATACAACTCATTTATGTGGATGAAAAAGGTTTCAATTATTGTCGTAAATGGGATTTTTTTTCTGTTAATA
Source organism: Phaonia tiefii (assembly GCA_963931995.1). Lineage (NCBI taxonomy): Eukaryota > Metazoa > Arthropoda > Insecta > Diptera > Muscidae > Phaonia > Phaonia tiefii. The sequence continues at coordinate 221,903,228 of OZ008370.1, read as the reverse complement.
CAATTTTTGTTACAGCTTTTGTCACCTACTGTGAAGTTTATTCAATTGTAGACCGAGTGTTGTCAAAATGGAATCCAAGGAAACTTGTAAAAGATTTAAATTGCTCACAATAGGTTGAGTGGAAAATTTATATATGTGGCATAAAGTTATTGGCTAATAAAAAAACTTCCATGCTAATAAAAAAAAAACTTCCACTATTTCTTCCTTTGGTTTTTTTTTAATATGAGAGACATCTATAATAAAGTATGATTAACTTTAATTCTGACAAAAATTTAAATCAAAATAATGTTATACGCAGCTTAATCACCTGTATTTAGTGAGTTCGGTATGAGGATGTTAAAACTAAAGACAGTTGTGCTCCATCATTCGTATGATTAATATTAATTGTATATCTCAGTCATAAATTAAATATTAAGTATACGCAAACATTTATGTGTAATAAATATTAAATTGGTATTAAATAAAGCAAAAGACAAATTTTAACATTTTTAAACCACTAACTGTGAATTTGAATATTTTACACTTCTGTACATTGAAAGTAAATTATCAAATATAATTAAGACACTTCATTTCGCATCGAAAAATAACCCCAAATATTAGGAAAGTATGGAGTAAATTCCTAATATTTGGTGTTATTTAATTTTTAAGAAGGAAATGTAAACTCCAAATAATGCTACCTCTTCCACGATATCTGAATTAGGTTACAGAGTTTAATTTTACAGTGCGTCTCATTCTTTTTGTCTCTGAGAACGTATAGTTGTTATTTTATAGTTTTGAAAATCAATATTACGTATACGCAACGTAATTGAAGAACTTTTTGTATCATATATTATTGTATTCGCGTCGATAAATCAGTGCCTGCCCTAGACCTTTTAAAGATTACCTCATGTAAATGCCTACGATGTATGTGATCCCCGCGAGAAGTTTAATTTCGAACCCCGACTGGTAAACCGCTTCAACCACGTGTACACTTTTTTCCAAGGCTACAATTGACGTTGGTTTATCGGCAGGGACGATTGACTTCATGTGACCCTACAAAACGTAGTGTCGACGCGTCAAATCGCACGATCTAGGTAGCTAACTTACTGATTCTAAACGTGAATTTATCTCAACGAACTCAACCTAACTTGTCACACCCAACCCACAATATGTCCATTGTTGCACGTGCTATTTTACATGTATCGCCTGCTTGTTGAACCCTAATATCGACCAGATTCAGCTCGTGCATTTAAGGCAAAAAAATGCTCGAAATCATCGAACGCCAGCAGATGGCGCTGACAGAAAACGTTGTGGTCATTTCATATTCACACCGCCAGCCCGTAAACCGCATCAAACACTGCATTTTACTGATTGCAATAGCAGATCTTGTCCTGTGTTTGGTTGCTCGCTGAGATATTCGAAGTGCTCGAAAACCACTTCTCAAACAGCATCAACTTCGATAATAAAATTCAATCATATGTAAGCATTGCTGCGGATTTATGTCTTTCCACGATGAAATGAAAATGCTAACTGAGCATGGCTGACATTGACATGTCAAAAATCACATAAGAACTGTCAAAAATTCTACACTCAATACCCAAACAGCAATAAAGTCACCCTTTATAATTAAAGAAGGTTAAAGGTTAAAGAGGAATATCGAAAGAAGTACTGGACTATTTTAATAAATTAAATACATATAAAGGGTGTCCCAATAAACGTGCACGATTTAAATTTTGTGGCATTTTTTATATGCAGCAGCTCTGAAATTTGAAGGCTGTCATCTTCGACTATTCGGAAAAATTAAACGCTAACCTAAAGGAAGAACGCAGTATCGTTGCGACAACCCATTACAAAAATGGGGAAAGTTACACTGAGGCCGGTCACAAATTTCGGGAATTTCCGTTGGTCAAAGTGCAATAGTAATGACAGAATGAAAATGTTACCACGTTTCATAAAATTCCGCAAAAAGTTTGTGTATTTCTTTAAGACGATTGATAGAAATACATATTTTATTGCAATTTGAAGTTTGACTTCGAAGTGCTACGTCTTATAATTGTCTAATTTTCCCCAAAATTTTCAGCATTACCTTCAATTTCAATAGCAAAACATCATGCCACTCTAGTCCACAGCTCACTGATTGTGAGAACCTCTTTTTAATCGTTACGCTCACAGAACAATTTGTCGGCAACGAGGTTGTAACACGTGTTATACCAGCTCTTGCCACCGAATTGCGGTTGCCACAACCGAATTGTGGTTGTCACAACAGGGCTGCGGAGTGTGGCCGAAACTGAATGCCAACGACACCAGCATTTTGAACTTGCGTGACTCTTCCCCGACTCCGAGACTCCAGCATAGATAAAGTAAACTAATAGATGAAGCACAAGTGTTAGAAAAATTTTAGTGTAATGAATAATTTTCTAGATGTCGTTGAAAGCAGTAAGTGGGATTTTTTTGTTCCCAAAAAAAAAAGTTAAAAAAAATGACATTAAAATCCCAAAATTTCATATCAAAAGAAAAAATAATTTTCAACAAAAATATCACTTCGAAACAAGAATATAACACGTTAATTAAAGTAGAATATCTGATGGTCATCGAATTGGAAAACCATGTCACCACCGAGTATATCCTAACAAATTGGTTATTCCTCCGGTTCAGCTACAATTCCTTGTTGAGAGTCCTCAGACCCTCTAACTGTTTTGGCTCCCGAGTTGATACAGTTGTTGGGCGGAGAAGTTTTTAGCGTAAAAAAGCGTTCCGCAATGTTCATCTTTTTGCGGTCTTACGGGTTTTCTCTTATTGATATCCCAACATCGGCATCATGTCTTTGAAATAGTTTTTCATATAAGAAGCAAATGCTATTATATAAAATCATTTTAATTTTATTAAATTAAAGTGTTATCGCAAAAATTTCCGACAATTTTAAATAAACGCCAATGAGAATTATAGGAAACTTCAACGAAAGTGGTAGTAGTACAGGACAGCATCTAGTGAACAAAGTTGACAATGGGCGCGCTATATTTCCTTTCCAACATAATGAAAAGTAATGACTCTACTCCAACTACAGCATTTCGTTGTCCTTAATTTCGGAGTAACATGTAAGTGTAAAACATGTAACTACGTGTAAAGATATGACCATTGTGGAAAAACGTGGAAAAACAACAACAAAAACTCACGGCAAACGAAAAACCGGTTACGTTTTAGAAAAGGAAATTACAAATTATCAAAACTTGTAAAGAAAAAAATACATTTGGTCGAAAATTTCCGAAATTATTTTCAATTATTACTAAGTTCAGTTGTGGCGACCTGGAAAAACAAAAGTTTTAATTAATTTGGTTGCAGCAACCGAATTCTTTACGAAATCTGTTACGGCAAACAATGTATTAATTGATTCGGCAAACAATGTATTAATTAGTTGTGGCACGCAACCTGTAATTAAAGAAGTTTGCATTAATATTAAATTGGTTAAAACAACCGAATATCTTATGAAATCTTGTACGGTAACCAAAATTTTATGAATTCTGTTACGGCAACCAAAATTTTAATAAATTCGGTTACAACAGCCGATATTATTTGATATTGTTTCTAAATTCAGTTGTGTTGCAACAAGCGAAATACTCATGAAATCTGTTACGGCACTTGCAAATTTTGATTAATTCTGTTCCAACAACTGAAATTATTTCGAATTATTTGTAAATTCAGTTGTGGCAACCTACAATAAAAGATCTCGGATTAATTCGGTTCCAGGAACCGAATTTCCAATGAATTATGTTACGGCAACCAACATATTCATTAATTCGGTTACAATAACCGAACTTTTTTTCCAATTATTCTTATTATTTAAACGAGCTCAAGATCATTTACAAGTATTTCTCGTTTAAATAATAAGAAGAATTTCAATCGAAGATCGTGGAAAACTTAATATATTTCCAATTATTTCTAATTTCAACTATGGCAACCTGCAATAACATAATTTTGCATTAATTTAGTTGCAGCAACAGAACTTCTTAAAAAATCTGTTACGGCAACCAACATTTTCATTAATTCGGTTACAACAACTGAATTTATTTCCAATAATTTCGAAGTTCAGTTTTAGCTGCCTGCAGCAACACAAATTCTCATTAATTTGTTTACAGCAATCAAATATCTTATGAAATCTTTTACGGCAACCAAAATCGTATTAAATTGCGTTACACCAACCGAATTTATTTCCAAAGTCAGTTGTGGCAACTTGCAATACCATCGTTTGCATTAATTTGGTTTCAGTATCCGAACTTCATATGAATTATGTTGCGACAACCAAAACAACGATAACAACAACCGAAATTATTTCCAATTATTTCCAAATGCAGTTATGGCAATCGGCAATAGAAGAATCTGGGATTAATACGGTTCCAGGAAGCGAATTTCCAACAAATTCTGTTACGGCAAAACACAATTTAATTAATTCGACCACAACAACCGAAATTTTTTATAATTATTCCTCAATTCAGTTGTGGTAACTTGCAGTAACATATTTTATGCAATAATTTGGTTGCAGCAACAGAATTTCTTATGAATTCTGTTACGGTAACCAAACTATGAATTAATCCATTTACTACAACCGAAATTAATTCCAATTATTTCCAAATTCAACGGTGGCAACCTGCAATAACATAATTTTGCATTAATTTGGTTCAGGTAATTTGGTAGCTCAGGTATGGCAACCTGCAAGAATATTGTTTTGCAATGACTTGGTTGCAGCAACCAGTTGCGGGAACTTGCAATAACATATTTTTTTACAATAATTTGGTTGCAGCAACCGAATTTCTTATGAATTCCGTTACGGTAACTAAAATGTGAATTAATTCGTTTACAACAACCGAAATTAATTGCAATTCTTTCTAAATTCATCTGTGATAACCGGCAATAAAAGAATCTTCAGTTCCAGGAAGCGTATTTTCAATGAGTTCTGTTACGGCAACCAACATTTTAATTAATTCGCCAACAACAACCGAAAGATTTTATAATTATTTCTAAATGTAATGTTTTCCATTAATTTTGTTACAGCAACAAGACTTCTGATGAATTCTGTTACTGTAACCAAAATCAAAATTATTTCAGTTACAACAATCGAATTTTTTTTCTATTACTTCTTTTTCAATAACATAATAAGACATTAGTTTGGTTGCAGCAACAGAATTTGTTACGACTACTTTTATGGCAACCAAAACTTGAAATAATTCGCTTGCTACAACCATAATTATTTCCAAGTTCAGATTCGGCAACCTACAATAATATAATTTTCCATTGATTTGGTTGTAGCAACCGAATTTCCAATGAATTCTTTTACGGCAACCAACATTTTAATAAATTCGATTACAACAACCGAAATTTTTTATAATTATTTCTAAATTCAGTTGTAGAAACTTGCAATAACAGAACTTTTTCTAAGTTCAGATGAGGCAACCTGCTATAATATAATTTTGCATTGATTTGGTTGCAGCAACCGAATTTCCAATGAATTCTATGACGGCAACCAAAATTTTAATAAATTTGGTTACAAAAACCGAAATTAGTTCCAATTATTCCTAAATTCGGTTGTGGCAACCTGAAACAACAAAAATTTTCATTGAATTCATTGCAGCAACCGAAGTTCTTTGGAATTTTATGACGGGAACCAAAATTTGTATTAATTCATTTACAGCAACCAAAATTAGCTCTAATTATTTCTAAGTTTAGATGCTGCAACGTGCAATAATATAATTATGCATTTGTTTGACTACAGGCTCCGAATTTCTTATGAATTCCAATTATTTCTAAATGCAGTTGTGGTAACCTCCAAATTCAGCTACGTCTAATTCGGTTGCCTTCAGTAAATTTATCTGGGAGAAAAAGGGGTTACGGTATCAATAAATACTTCGTTATTTAAATTTGTATATATTGGAGCAGGTTTGGTTACTATTTTTTGTTTCTTATAAAATGCATCGAAATTCTTTCTGAAAGCTTTTCTATTTCCGTTTTTGATGTGTTAGCATCTACAGGCACAGGTAGTGCAATCTATCAAAGTGAACACATGCAAACAACACACACCGTTTGCATCACATACGTGGTTGTTGTACAACAATAGTCTCTGCCTGAAAATAAGTATGGTGGTATTGTTGTAGCGGCAGCTAATAAACAAACACGTCATCGTCGCCAAAGAGTATTGAATAGTATATAGAACTCATGGAACGAATTGTATGACTCAAAACCACTGGCGACATCTGGCGAATGATTCAGCATGTATTACTCTCTTTTTGTCATAACATTCATCCATTCATAATTTTGATGTGAAACATGGATACATTTTGAAACATTTATGCTTTTTGTATTTTTTTATGTAATATCAATGTCAAAATGTTGCATTTATGTTGAAATATTCTATAAAGAGAATAAGACTCGTTTATGTTATTTTACTCACACTCTCAGAGCGGAAAAAGAGTGCAATAAGTTGTCTATATTATTTGATACTTTTAGTCGTCGCTCTGTTTTTGACAAAACAAAAACAATTATTTCATGGAGCTAAATATTGGTTTATTTATTTTAACAATATTACATCTAATGTTAAAGCAGATGTAAGAAAAAAGAAAGTGCAACAGCAAAAGAGCCTTCAAAATTTACTAATGTGTTCATAGAAATCGAACAGGTACTGTGTAACAAAAGGGCGTTAACACATCGGCCGTGAGTTCAAATGCTCATTGATCTTTTTTAGTAACTCCTTCTAGTATAGTTGCCTAAGTCCATTTATTTATCATACACGCTGACAAATATCAGCCCAGCAAAATATAGAAGGAACCATGCATATGTTTGCAACCATGGTTTTCATCAATTGAATTACTGCAACTTTTTTTTTGTCTGTCACGTTTATATTTTCAGAACTTTTCGACAAGCAAATTCACAACTTCAACAAACAAAGCCACAAAAAATATAAATTATAATCTATTAATCATTGTGTCTCCAACATGTAATATTGAAAGGTAAACACAATGTGTTTGGACACAAGCAAACTATATTTGCGACACAAGCTACAAACAAGTTATATTTGCATCCAAACAACAAAAAGACATATTTTTCAGCGTGTACGAGTAAACCTGAAAATAAGTGATTCCTTATAACTCAGTTCTGCGATTCAAGAATTAGTTTTCATTTTGGAATTATTACTAATTTACACATTCTAATCTATAGAAATTATCTTTATCCTCTTAATAAATTGCCGCATTGGCAAATTTAATTAAAAGTTCCCCTAAGACTTTATGCGTTCAGGTTATAAAGAACAATTTTCTATTATAATTCAACTCTGTAGAATAAATCACTTGTTTTTTTCATTTTGCAAATTTCCTGCAAATGTTTGATGCGCACACATCCTGAACTTTGATTCATTGCTCATCTTTAATACAACATCTGGCTGGCACAGCAGCAGCAGTAAAACAATATAAATATCAATTCTTATCAGTTCGTATGTAACTATAACTTGTTTCTTATCATTTTTAGATAAATTGTGGCAATAAATTGTTCACGTGCAGCAGCAACAACAAAAAACTGGCATTAGATAGACAAACTGATGAACAAACCGTATCAACTCTATACTCCAACATCAGCTGTGTTTGGGTTAGTGCATGGCATTGTCACAAACACTATTATCCTTTAAGGAGTGTGTGTGTGTGTGACTTTTTACCGGATGTTTATACACATTTGACAGCAGCAACTCAAACAAATAGAAATGGTCACACACACGTGATGCACAAATACAATAAAAACAATAAATTGTGAACGTGTGTGTATGTGGGGGGGTTTTTTCTGTTATCCTGTCACTTTATGGATGTTCGCTTCAGAAAATATCCAGTATGGATAGGTGGAACGGTGGAGGGGGTGGAGAGGGGAATATCATGTAGTTGGTTTATGTGATTTTTTTTTTCAATTTCTATTATTGTTTTCCATTCATCTAATCATTTATTTAACTGTTTAAGCGAGAGGAGGGGAAAGAGAGCGACATTCTGTGACAGCGTCATGTTTTATGTTCAATTGCAAATTGATTTATGATATTCTCTTTCACTGGATTTCCACTTTAGTTTTAATTGTTTAAAATAATATAATGGAAATGTATTTATTATTCACAAATTGTAATGGATTAGGATTTCAAATGTGCCATATTAGAATTTAAAATCAATTTTTTTAAATTTCCTTCCCAATTAAATGTCAATTGAGCTGCAATTGCAATCATTACTGCAATTTATTGTAAATGTGTTAGTTACATATATTATTTTAGTTAGTTTGAATAAAATACTAAGTGGTAGTTTAAAATTGATATAGATTTCTATTGAAATATGATACGTTGCGTCGTATTATTAAGTAAACTGAGGAAGGACATAGAAAACAACAGGATAATGGACCAAGTAACAAATGTAATTATCATACGTTGTATTTAAAGCACAATGTAAAATTCTCTAAAATATAAAATTTCTCGTATCAATATAAAAGTATTGCATACATTTAGGCGTAAGATCAAAAAATTTATTCAATAAAATATATGTCTATGAAAGTTAATTTTACACATCATTATGAAATATATTGTTACACATTATTATGTAAGTGAAATAAAGTTACTAAATGTCAATAATTTACTTACTAAGTTGGCCTCAAACAACCCAGAGAGACCAAGAGCCTTAGAAACTGAGGATAACATGTTTCTCTAACCGACCCGATCTTCAGCTTTTCTCCCCCACTTGGTAGCACCAAGTTCTCGCAGGCAACCGTCCATCTGGTATTTCCAGCGAAGTCTTGATGATCCTATTTCTCGATGTCCTTCGAGTACGTCTTCAAATACCTTTCGCACTGGCTCATTCTGATCCACTGGCTCATTTTCACCCAGTGGCTCAGTCATGTCCTAGCCAGCCTGAACTCGCTATTATGATACGCATAACTACATCGACTTCGGGATACAGATTATACAGCTCGTGGTTCATCCTTCGTCGATAATCGTCTTTTTCTATTTAGGACCTTATATATTTCCGAGCATTTTTCTCTCGAAGGCTTCCAGTGATGTTTCATCAGCTTGCGACATGACCCAAGGTTCTACGCTGTACAGCAAGACAGGTTGTATGAGAGTCTAATATAGTTGGATCTTCGTTTTTCGAGAGAGGGTCTTACGATATCTCTGAAGTGCTATGTTAGCCCGAAATAATACCTGTTTGCAAGGACAATACTCCGTTTGATTTCCAGGCCGATGTTATTGCTTCTGTTCACGGCAAATCCGAGGCAAATAAATTCGTCAACTACCTCGAAATTATAACAGTTCTCAACGTTTAACCTTTCATCCAATCGGGAGGGGTTATGCTTCTTCGAAACCATTAATTTTGTATTGTCCTCGTTACACGCTGAAAAATCTATTTCTTTTTTTTGTTGCTTGGATGCAAATATAACGTGTTTGTAGCTTCTCTCAAATATACTATACTTGTGCTCAAACACATTGTGTTTGCTATTCAATATAACATGTTTGAGACATAACGACTAAGAGGCTATAATTTATGGTTTGAGACCCAAATGTGGCTTGTTTTTGAAAACCGCTAAAAACAAAAACGAAGCAAATAACAAAGAGACAACAAGACAGCAGATCTTCAATTCATGAAAACAATGCTTGCAAACATGTACACGTTTCCAACTGATGTCTAAGTCATCAGCATACGCAAACAGCATGTGACTTTTGTTGATGATAGTGTTATTCCTCTTAACGGCAGTTTATCTTACGATGATCTCAATTAATACATTAAGCGATCGTAATACGTGGTTCGATGAGATTTTTACCAAACTTTACTGAAGTTCTTCTAATGGGTCACGATTTAATTCAAAAATAAGACGTATATTATATAATAAGACGTAATGCATAGCAAGGTAGACATATTCCTATTTAGTACACGCTGAAAAATAACGGTCCCAGCAACATATTGCAGGAACCATTTACATAGTAGCAAGCACTGTTTTCGTAAGTTGAAGATCTACTGCTTTTGGTCCTTTATTGTCGGTCATGTTTTTGTTTTCAACAAAGAAATCTACATTTGGATCACGAATACATATATTATAGCGTATTACTCATTGTTTCACAAACATGTTATATTGAATTGCAAACACTATGTATTTGGACATAAGTATACTACATTTGGGACAAGCCACAAACACTTTATATTTGCATCCAACCAACAAAACAATGCAAATTTTTCAGTGTGTATAGTACAGTAATAAAAGAGCCGGAAAATGGCCCCAGCGGCTCTAATCACCGGCCTTGCTTCGAGAAATGTGAAGTTGTTGCGAACGAGGATGAATTGATGTTCCCGAGTTTTCGGCGACTCTTTTTTAAAGCAGAAATATTTTCGAGACACCGGATGGTAAGTCGCCGCACAGGAAAATTACTGCTCATAATCGATCCATGTAGTTTCTTCAAAAATTTTGATCACTTTTCTACTTGTTGACACATTGAGTGCATTTCTAAAACAGAAATATCTGCGAAGTTTGCGACCGGTCTCTGCGTCACTTTCTCCATTTTTGTAATGGGTTTTAACACTTATGACGCCTTCTTCCCTTGTGTACCACTCCATTTTTCATAATCGGAAAAATTCTTAGACGACAGCTGTTAAATTTCAGAGCTGCCTCTTGTACAGGAAAAACTGCCAAATATCGTGTACTTTTATGGGGGGAATACTAAGCTCCGACATACATAACTTGGCACAGTTTTCCCCGTATCCGGTTGTCGAAAGCATAGAGTACTGTCATATAGAGCTGCCAGTTCGTTTCACACTCTTCGTGGTGCGGTCGGTGCGATAGAGAGTTATTTGATGTAAATTGACTTATCTTGTCGACTTAACTTTTTCATGTCGATTTGATGAAAAACTGTGAATACTAAACGTATTTTGGAATTTTTTGTTAGATTTTATTGTCAGTATATATTTCTGGTGTATTTACACAAAACTTTTAGCGCACAAAACGAAATGCCGTTGCTGTGTAATTGTTGGTTGATTTGAGCCATTGCCTCTATCTGGTATTATTAAAGCAATACTTTCCAACATGCAACCGGTCACATGGAACACACCAAACTTCGTAAATTCAGTGATCGCTTCTCTATACGTCATTTATCTATGGTCGAAAGCAGCCTTATAATCTACAAAGAGATGGTAGGCGCAAATTTGTTTTCCGCGGGGTTTCTCCAGGATTTGTCGGAATTTGAATATCTGGTGTCTATCAGGTGGCCGCCGGTGGTACAATGGGTAGTGTGCGCGCCTCTTGTACTTGAGATCGTGGGTTCGATCCCTGCTCTGACCTTTCGACGGCGGTCACCTCGCATAGTGACGGCGACACTATCGAGTATTTAGCCATGAAAATGCTTCTCAAAAATACCTTTCGGAACCGGTGTAAAACTGTGGGGCCCAATCAGTGAGTATAAAACTAGAAAGCGCACAATTCACTGGTTGTGAGAAGCTCTCCCCGATTCCTTCATGGGATGTAATGGGAAACCATTTATTTATTTTTTATCAGGTCTGCAACAAACGGCTGTAGTCTTTTGCACCTTACGCTCAAAAGGACCTTGTATGCGATTGATAAAAGGCTTATTCAACAATAGTTGGTACATGTACTCGGATCGCCTTTTTTGAAAACTTGACACAGTATGCTAAGACTCCAATCGTCGGACATGTTTTCGTCTTTCCAGGTTTTGCACATGAGCTAATGCAGGCACCTTTCCAGCACATAGCCGCCAGCTTTAAACAGCTCAGCCGGTAGTTCATCAGCACCAGCGGCTTTGTTGTTCTTAAGCCGGGAAATTCGAGATTTAATTTCACTTTGGTTAGGAGGGGCAGTCGACTCCATTGTCCTGTATGTCACCCAAACCATCACCTATATCGAAGTCTTTTGGGACAAGTAAAGCCGAGAAGTGATGTCTCCATATTGCCAGCATTCTATGCACATCTATAACAAAATTCCCGTTCTTATCTCTACAAAAGGGGGACCCTGATCCCCCTTTGGCTTTGTACTTTTCTGTAGAATTGACGGGACTCATTCTAGCTTCTACAAGATTCAATTTTCTCACTCACAGCATTCTTTTCATCACTTGCCATGCGACAGTCTTTATGGTATCATGATATGAATGGTTTCCCATTACATCCCATTGAGGTAATTAGGGAGAGCGTCTCATAACCAGTGAGCCGTGCGGTTTCTAGTTTTTATACTCACTGATATACTCAAATTTTTGCGATGCGTTTTTATGGCTAAATACTCGATAGTGTCACCGTCACTATGCGAAGTGGCCGTCGCCGAAAGAATTTTAAGATGGTCAGAGCAAGAATCGAACGCAGGATCTCATATACAAGATGCGCGCGGGCTAACCATTGCACCACTGATGGCCACCTTTATCGTACCATGGTTTGTCTTTCTGCGGTTTTTCATAACCAATTTGTTTGTTTGTTTCCTCTAGGCGCTCATAAAACATGTCCTTGGTGTTATGGTCATATACAAACATATACGTGGTTCCTGCAATATATTACTAGGCCGCTTTTTTTTCAGCGTGCAAGAGGAACATTTTATCACCTTTATCTCAATAAAAGTTTGTTTCCTATTTTGACTAGTAGAGTGCCTTTTTCAATTACCATGTGATCAATCTGGGTACTCGTCTGTTGATCAGGTCATATCCTAGTATCCTTATGAATATATTTATGTTAGAATCTCGTACTACTGATAACCATGCTTTTCGACGCGGCAAAATCTAACAGTCTCATTCCGCTATCGGAAGAGATGGCGTGTCGACTGAATTTACCGAAGGCCGGTTCAAAGACCTTTTCCCGGGCGACTTTAGCATTAAAATCACTAGAACAATCTAAGTGGGCTGAATTAAAAGAATGGGCAAAAATCAGAAAACGAATTTTTGTTTCCTCTAGGTGCTCACCGTCGGTGGTGCAATGGTTAGTGTGCTCTCCTCTTGTGCATGAGATCCTGGGTTCGACCCCTGCTCTGACCACCTTAAATTTATTTCGTTGGCGGTCACCTCGCATAGTGACGGCGACACTATCGAGTATTTAGCCATGAAGAAGCTTCTCAAAATACCGTTCGAATCCGGGGTAAAACTGTAGGTCCCAATCAGTGAGTACAAAACTAGAAACCGCACAGCTCACTGGTTGTGAGAAGCTCTCCCCGATTCCTTCATGGAATGCAATGGGAAACTATTTTTTTTTTTTGTTTTAGGTGCTCAGAGAACATGTCCTTGGTGTCATCGTCATATACAAACGTATATATGGTTCCTGCAATATATTTTTTGTCATTTTTGTAGATTTGTGTTGTCAGCGTATAGGGGCAACATTTTATCACATTTATCTCGAAAAGGTCAACTTCCTATTTTCACTAGATGCAGAAAACACTCCTTCGCATGTAGCTGAATTGCTTGGAATACAGAAGATGATTAGCTAAGTTTTTTAAAAGGGAATGAGAATTGGTAGACGCTGAAAAATCGTTTTGCTGTTGTTGTTGTTTTGATACAAATATAACGTGTTCGTAGCACGTTGCAAATATACTATATTTGTGTCCAAACACTATGTGTTGGCTATTCAACATAAAATGTTTGAGACACAATCATTAGTAGGTTTTAATATATGTTTTTGTGACCCAAATGTGGCATTGATTGTCGAAAACCGCTAAAAACAAAAACGATACAGACAACAAAGCAACAAAAAGTCAGCAGATTTTCAAATCATAAAAACAACGCCCGCAAACATGTACATGTTTTCTGCAATATGTTGCTGGGGCCGTTATTTTTCAGCGTGTATCGCTCGAAAATCCCTCAGTACGAACTTTATCTAAAAGTCAATTATTCCAACAACAAGAGAAGAAAGATTTTTTCCTCAATGTTCTCTTTTTTTACTCCAATAGAGTTGCAGTTATTTTGTGATTAGTGATCTATAACACACAGTTGCATTTTTAGTGAGACAGCTTTGCGAACTATCGGTATATTTATTTATTTCGTTTGCCAATGAGTTAACAATGAGTTAAATGTCATTTAAATGAGAAAACTAATTTGCATTTTAATGTTGAAAAATCTTAAAATTTTAAAATCATTTTCTTGAACAAAAACAAAATAACAAATCGCATTTTTTTTACTTTTGTACTTTTGCAATATTTTTCGGTTCAACATAAATTGCGAAAAGTTTTCCTTAAGTTTTTATTAAAAAAAACTGGTAAAACATTATAAGTTAATAAAGTTTATTTGCAATGTACTCTCTCACACATGCTCGCTCACTCGTACGAACGCACACACACACACACACACAAACACACACCAACACCCTCTCATCCATAAAAGCTGAAGTGGATTGGCCCATTAAAAATATTATAACAACAGCGACAACGACAACAACCACATGTGTTTAACAAAGTAGGAAGAAAAAAATCAATAACAATTTCATTAATGAAGTTTTATATCGACCATATAAAACATGATTCCTTTCTTGCAAAATATGTGCGTGTGTATTATAAATATCCTTTTGCAATGTGTGGGTGTGTGTGTGTGTGACGACACTGGGTGTGTAGAGCGAATGTGGTTGCGTGCGTTTGGCATAATGTGTGTGTGTGTTTGAGTGCGAGATGTGTTCTCCATTTGTGTGGTCAAATATGTTGATTTATGTTGATCGAAGGTTCAATAAATTGCAATTATTTGTAACTTTATTTAATTAATTAAACACCGACGACGTACAACGACAACAACTGCAGCTGAGTAGAAGAAATATGTTGCGTTACATTAATGTGAACATTAAGTTTTATTCCACTGATTAAACACAACAAAATCAGCAGTTTCTTTACTATTCACCAACTAATGAATGTTGGTAGGCCATATTTGCCACATTAAATGGTTACGGCGGATGTAATTAGTAATGACCAATAGAAATATTGAATGAATTGGGCATAATTTTATGTAATTGATGGTCTCGAAAATGGTAGCAAATACGTAGGAAAACACAATTCAAGGAAACAGAATGAGAATAAATTCTTGGGGTAGAGAGCTGGTAAAGCAAAAAGGACCATTGAGTGAAAAAGACACTATAACGTTTGTAGTTTTGGGATGTGTACGTATAAGTATATACTATAAAAAGAAAAATGTTTCTCAATTTTTTTTCACAATCACATCTCCATAGAAATGCAGTAAAAATTTAGTAAATTCAATTTAGGACAGGACTTTATTTGTCGTAAAATAATTTATCAATAGAAGAAGTATGTGATTTGAAAAAGATTGAAATTTTTTTAATAGAAATGTTTGTCCAATAGATTAATATGACATCTTAAATGGAGATATTTTTAAATTTCGGTTTTATGAAACTACTAGCTGAACAACTGTCCGCTTCGCCACGCAAAAAAAATCCAACTATTCGAATAAAATTAAAACATTGTTTGAGTTCACTCTGAAAAAACTGCCTCTGTAACATATTCTCCCAAACACACTGCAGGAACCGTGTATATTATTGGAACACACTCCAAACATTCATATGTTTGCAAGCCTCAAACCGTCTTGTATATAAATACAAACATTCCCATGTTTACTGGCAAACATGAATGATTCTACGTGGAAACATATGTGTGCTTCCTCCCCAACATCGATATACGAGGGCGGTTCGAAAACTAGCCGACCTGACTTATAGATGGTGCAAGCAGTTTAAAAAAAAATATTTTTTGGCGAAATGTGGCAACAGTATAAAACATATGTTCTCAGTTTCAAGGCGCCACGTTGTTTAGTATTTTTATTTGAGCCATCAAAACTTAAACGATATCAGTGAATTTGTCAACATGGAAAAATTGGTCACCGTTATGTAATTCAATATTTCCATTTGAAAGGACTCATTCCAAGCAGTATTAAAGCCGAGCTAAATTCTACTTTGGTATTGGGTAGCAGAGCCGAAACGAGTCCGTACTAGCCTGCCAAGACGAACACCGTAGAGGTCGACCAATTGAGGTGTCCACGCCAGACACGGTTAAGAAAATCCACAAAATGGTATTGGATGCTCGTCGGCTGAAGGTGCGTAAGCTGGCTGAAATGATAGGCATTTAAAAATGTGGCACAGATCGTATATTGACGGAAGATTTGAAGACGAAAGATTTGAAGGTGAAAAAGGTAGAGTGTTTGGCGGTGCTTCACCGCAATAAATCCGAATTTTTCGTTGATTTATAACCACGAATGAGACATGGATTCAACACTTCACAGCTGAGACAAACGAACGCTCAAAGCAGTAGCCTAAAATGGGAGAATCGTGTTCAAAGTAGGCGAAGACGGTTTCATCAAGATCATGGCGTCTGTTTTTTGGGATACGCATGGAATAATTTCATGGCGTCTGTTTTTTGGGATACGCATGGAATAATTTCTATTGGTTACCTTCGGAAACGAAAAACCATCAACGGCGAATATTTTACTTACATTTTACAGCGTTTAAGTGATGCAATTGTGGAAAAAAGGCCACATTTGGCGAAAAAGAGAGTACTGTTTCATGAAGAGAATGATCCAGTTCCAACATCCAATATTGCGATGGTCAAAATTTATGAATTAAAGTTCGAACTGCCTCATCACGCACCTTATTTGCCAGATTTAGCTCCCTCGAACTATTTTCTATTTCCAAACTTGAAAAAATGGCTTTGTGGTAAAAGATTTGCCAACAATGGAGAGGTGGAGTCTGCGGTTGATGGCTATTTTAAGAAGTTTGACAGTTGTTACTAAAGAGGGTATGGAAGCTATTGAATATCGCTGGAAAAGTGTATCGAGCTAAAAGGAGATTATGTTGAAAACCCATAAAACCCATAAAAAATATAATTTTTGACTATAAATTCTTTATATATCACCATGTCCCTTACTCCAGTCCCGCCCATTTTTGCAGCAGCTCTTAGAATATGTACACCTAACCAACATATCCAATTTTGTTCAAATACCGTTAACAGGAGCAGAAATACTGGATGTTGAATTTGTGATTTGTATGGCAGGTATCACGCCCTTTGTCCAAACCCGGCCATATTCGGCGCAATTAGCTTGCCTGCGAAGTTTCAGCTCGAGGGGATGACGAGAAAAGTGTTAAAAATCTATCCAAAGTTTCCTCGGCATGCATACAGCCATGTGAAGTTAATAACTATAAAGATTTTAAAAATAGAAAATTTTTCACAACTTTTTTGTGTCGTCTTTGTTAGGCCGCCTAGTTTTGGCACCGCCCTCGTACTTACGTGGAAACATTCGCGTGTTTCCTCCAAAACCCCCATATCCTTAGGTGGAAAGATGTGAAAATTTCCTCCCAACCATAATAATATTTAGAATTATGTTTGGATTTGAATATATATATTTTTTTTCCCACCAGCCCCTTTTTTCGACCCTTGACACTACTTTAAACTAAGACCACTATTTGAACCAATTTGATGGCTCAGAGGGGTCAAATCGGATCAGTTAGAGAAATGACGTGCACTACACCATTGCTGCCCCTTCCCGCTTCTATAAATATCCTGTGGATACACTTGGTCTATCCCTTACCCGAAAAATTATAGTTGTCAAAAATCCTAGG
Source organism: Phaonia tiefii (assembly GCA_963931995.1). Taxonomy (NCBI): domain Eukaryota; kingdom Metazoa; phylum Arthropoda; class Insecta; order Diptera; family Muscidae; genus Phaonia; species Phaonia tiefii. Next base: position 221,885,676 of record OZ008370.1, on the reverse strand, counting down.
GCAAACATACTTGGTCGTCAAAGGGTTAAGGGCTAGAAATATTGATCTGAAACTGAACAAGTCCTTTAAAATGTGGTTCAAGACATTCCATGAAATGTCTAATAGGTGTTAAGTCCTCCAACGCCATACAAAAGTTTCCGATTCTACACATACAACTATTCTATATCTAGGACCTTTCCTTGTCCACCACGGAATCAGCCACATGAATCGTACTCAACCAATTCCATTTTTCGTAGGGTGATAAAAATGTCTCTTATTCATGGATATTTTTCTATACAAAAGGTCTTTGAAGATACATTTATTTCCAGAGAAAACAATATTTATTTAATTTATGCATAAAATTATTTATTACACGCTAAAAATTTTTTTTTATTGTTTAGATGCAAACAGAACGTGTGTTTGGAGCTGGTCGGAAATATGGCATACTTGCGTAGAAGTACATTGTGTTTGCTGCTTAATATTACATGTTTCAGATACAATGATTAATATGTTATAATATAGGTGTTTGTGATCCAAACACAGCCTTGTTTTTGACACAAATACAGTTTTGTTCTTGAGACAAATACAGCTATGTTTGTTGCACTATTTACAAAATTTTTTTTTCAAATGTTGTGTCGAGAGCATAAAAATAAAAGAGGGGCAAAAAGAGATTATTCTCAGTCTAAGGTAATGTTATTGCAATTGATGAAAAATCTATATTTTTTTTGCTTGTAGCTTATCGGAAATATAATATACTTGTGCCCAAACACATTGTGTTTACTACTCAATATAACATGTTTAAGAGACTATAATTAATAGGCTATAGTCTATGCTTTTGAGACGCAAATGTGGCTTTATTTGTTGAAAAGTGCTAAAAACAAAAAGGAGACAAACAACAAAAAAACAAAAAGGCAGCAGATCTCCAATTCATGAAAACAATGCTTGGAAACATGAACATGTTTCCTGCAATATGTTGCTGGAGCCGTTATTTTTCAGTGTGTGTATAACTGTATTTTTGCGTTATTCGTCAGCCAGTGATATATAAATATTCTTGAATGTGTGTGTAAATGAACTGACTGTTTCTTATATTAACTCATCTGTTTCGTTTTTGTTTCATGCACTCTGTCGTCAATCGTTCGTTTGGGAGGAAACACACAAATGTTTCCATGCATGTTGCTCCATGTAAAAGTATACATCTTGCCAGGAAACATGCTAATGTTTGCATTTAAAGAGAAGCCAGTTATGGACTTTCAAATATATGAATATTTGGAATATTTAGAAACACATACATTTGTTCTGCAGAATGTGTTTGAGAGAATATGTTACTGAGGCCATTTTTTTCAGCGTGTAATAATGAAAACCTGCTTCCAAAAAAAATCCTCTTATAAATATATGAAATCAAGGTTTCGGAAAAAAATCCTGAAATTCAGGAAAAACTTATGTGCGTGAAGATAAATTCGTATTTAAAATAGTAAAGACACAAACTAATTTACTTAGCAGAGCTCTGTTACAGAACTAACAGAGCTCTATTACGCACTACATTTTAAAGATAAATCGGCAATTTATTGATTTTTTCAATTAAAAAGTCGATGCAGAAATTTAAAATACAGTAATTAATAAAAACACACTCCAACCTAAATATATTTCCTGCACAAACTAATATGTGTGCAACCAAATCCCAAATATTGGTATTTAAATATGCCATATACAGTGGGACTATTAAAGCAAAATATGGTCATGTGAAGAATTCTCCACGAACCAAACATATGCCAGTCGATAGTCCTTAAGGAGTGTCTTCGAAATATAAAATCTAGAATTTCCCAAGGACCTTCAGAAATTCAGAATTTGAAATTTTCTGTGTGAGGACCCTTTGAAAGATTTTGCCCCACTGTGGTCAAACGAAGAATTCTCCAAGAACCAAATATATGCAGTTGGGTAGTGCTTGACACATCCTTTCAGAATATGCCAACCGAATATTTCAGAAGACCTTCAGAACCGAAAATGTTTTATTTTCAATTTCATATACGAAAACAGTTTTTCGCCCACTGTGCCCAAACTAAGACTTCTCCACGAACCAAACATATGCCAGTCGATAGTCCTTAAGGAGTGTCTTCGAAATATAAAATCTAGAATTTCCCAAGGACCTTCAGAAATTCAGAATTTGAAATTTTCTGTGTGAGGACCCTGTGAAAGATTTTGCCCCACTGTGGTCAAACGAGGAATTCTCCAAGAACCAAATATATGCAGTTGGGTAGTGCTTGACACATCCTTTCAGAGTATAAATAAATAAATAAATGGTTTCCCATTACATCCCATGAAGGGACCGGGGAGAACTTCTCACAATCACTGGGCTGTGCGCTTTCCAGTTTTCACTCACTGATTGGGACCTACAGTTTTACACCGATTCCGAACGGTATTTTGAGAAGCTTTTTCATGGCTATATACTCGACAGTGTCGCCGTCACTAAGCGAGGTGACCGTCGTCGAAAGAAATTTTTTTTTTTTTAAGGTGGTTGGAGCAGAGATCGAACCCAGGATCTCCTGTACAAGAGGCGCGCACACTACCCATTGCACCACCGACGGTCAGAGTATGCCAACCACATATTTCAGGAGACCTTCAGAAGCGAAAATTTTTCATTTTGAATTAAGTCTTCGAAGACTTTTTAAAATCTATTTTTGTTTTTCATTTTTTTCTCTAATGCCAATTCTGTTCTGAATATGCCAGAGAAATTTCAAAATTTTAAGTAAAACCGTTTACGAGTTATTATCAAAAGAAAAATTAATGAAAAACGTGGTTGTTGGTCAATAAACGCCACAACAAATTCCAAAAAACATCAAACTTTAGGGGAAATTTTCTCTTATGATACTCTCCCTTTCCACAAAATTTCATCGAAATCAGAGATATGTCACATCCAAAAGTGACTTTTTTTTAGCTGGATTCCCCCATATATTATAACATATTAATCATTGTGTCTCCAACATTTAATATTGATTAGAAAATACAATGTGTTTGGACACAAGTATACTATATTTGCGAAAAGCTGCAAAGACGTTCTATTGGCATCAAACCAACAAAAAAAAATACAACTTTTTCAGCGTGTATGTTCAAGCTTGTTAGTCATTCTCCACCAGCTTTGGAGCTAACGCTTGCATTCTATCCACTTGTTTTATCTTTAAATCGAAAGTTTTAAAATTTTCCTTTAAAACATATTTTGCCCATTAATATTTCATGAAACTAATCTGATGCTTTCTATGTCCTTCGCCTGATTGAATTTCAGTAGAAACCCCTTTTATTGATATAAGCTTTTGAAAACCATAAAAAGTAGGAAAAACAGTTTTGGGTCACTGACCTTTTTCAACAGGACCGACCCGAATCGACCGATCAACCGTGTGACCAGCCCTTTTCCTCAGCAAAACTAATGAAGCAACAAATAAATTTTAGAATATCAAATTCTCGAATATAAATTGTATATATTTAGCACATTTTGCTAGTTTGTGATATAGGCCTGTCCACCAACACACACAGGCTCACACACACACCCAAAAACATATACATATATACTAACACACATATACAAACATTCATATACAATAGGGTGTACTGAAAACCGCGTTATTTTTTAAATTTCAATTGTGCGTTCGCAAAAGATGCGTATGGAAGAACTGATTACGGGAACTGCAAACTTTTTTTCCGGGGGTACTTATAGACCCCTACCGGCCGTTGCAATTTCGATTCCTAGTGTATTTGGGAAGAAAATTAATTTTATTGTTTGATCAATATAGTTTGATCAATATGGAGCAAACAACATAAATTCAGTACACCCTAATATACATCCATATACACACAATCTCCTTCACATGTATTTCTTGTGAGTATTTATAGCACGCATGTAGAAGAAGCAATTCTCTCTCCCCAGCCTCCCCTATTTAGGGAATCTGAGTGAGTATTTGTATTATACTTTCACGTAGCAAAGAAAAAGGATATTTTGTATATGTATTTGTGCCAGGGAATTGGGGTGTTAAATGTTACAGAAATGTCATAGAATATTTAAGCAGAGTACGCTTGGTTACCTTAATATAAAAATGTGTGAAAAATGTGAATAGAAGTCTAGTTTGTTTTTTTACGACTCTATAACAAATATGCATGTGTTTGTTAAAAGAAAGGAACTATTTTCCTTTGTCCCTGTGAATGAATGTTTGAGTAAATCTGTGTGCGTACTCGTATGTGTTTATGTCTCAAAAACTTGTTACAAGACTTTTTGTGTCACGAAAGGTTGGTCATGGATTGAATAAACTAATTTACTTAAAATATCCCTTAACGCAGGAAGACAATTATGTCATAAAGAATTAAGTAGGCTGGGGAAACGGAAGTCTAAGGCTTATGTTTGTTGTATTAAACAGAAAAGTTATCGCCACTAAATACGGATATGTTGTGGTAGATAGATAAGCAAAATAAAATGCAACATTATGAAAAACAACATGAAAACAAATGAAAAAAAATTGTCAAGAACAGATACATATATGCAGGGTGATTCAGGAAGTTCCGGACAAATTTCTGCAGTGTATTCCTTGGCTCATTTCATGAAGAAAAGTCCACTAGGACCATGTGCGAAAATGCAAGGGTGCGAAATGGCAGCGGGTTCAAAATTTTCGGATTGGCGGTCGGAAGGTAGTAGGGTAAAGTTGCTAACTTTTGAGCCAGTGGTCGGTTTTTGGGCTTGTGGGAAAGGTCTTTAAGAGGCCTTTCAGAATCAATAAAAAAGTAGAAAAAAGTCAAATTGCCGAGATAAAGAGCTTTCGGAAAAAAATGGAAAAAAAAATTCACATAACCTCAATTTGCTCAGCCAGATGGCAGATAACTTACGTTTTCTGTTGAAAGATAGCCATACCTCTTACCTTTCCTAAACGACCTAAACGAAGCCCAGAGGTCTTACCGTTCCAAAGTTATGACCATTTTACTGAAATGCAAAAATGTTTGTTTTTGTTTTTGGATGCGAAGTAACAGCACACATTTATTTGTTTTTAACACATTAAAGATTTTATTTTATTGAAACATTTCAGTAAAATGGTTATAACTTTGGAACGCAGTAAATTTTGGGAGTAAAATTTGTTAAATAAAAACGAAAGAACTTCAATAGAACATCTACTTCAGAATCAAAACTTATCAAGCACTACGTACAAAGGATTGGAGCCTTAGCATACTGTGTACTGATTTCAAAAAAGTCGACCTGAGTATATGTACCAACTATCGTGGAATACTACTTGTATCCATCGCATACAAGGTCCTCTCGAGCTTAATGTGCGAATGACAAAGGCTGTTTATTACAGGCCCGATGGGACATTATCAGTGTAGCTTTAGACCTGGCAAGTCAAGTATCGACCAGATATTCAAATTAAGACAAAACCTGGAGAAATCCAACGAAAACTAACTCGACACCTACCACCTCTTTGTAGATTATAAGGCTGCCTTCGATAGCCCGATATAGGAAAAACTATACCAAGCTATGTCCGAACTTCGTATTCCTGCTAACCTGACACTACTTTGTAGATTGACACACACCGACACGAAACCCTCACTAAAGATTAATAAATATCTCACCGAACCATTTAGTAAGAGGCGAGGCCTTAGGCAGGATGACACCCTATCATGCGATCTCTTCAACATATTAACTCAGATCATCGTGAGAAGAACTAAAGTCAACAGGAATAAAAATATCAGCTGCCAAGATCACATGTTGCTCGCGTATGCTGATGATTTAGACATCATTGGGCGAAATCTGTGACAAGTTACTGCAGTATTTTCGAGAATTGAGAAGCCATCAGCAAAAGTGTGATTTGGCAATAAACGAGGACAAGACAAAATTAATAGTTTCGACTAGCAGAACATCCACCCGTTTGGAGGAAACGGTGAGCGTTGATAACCGTTGTTACTTCGAGGACGAATTCATTTACCTCGGAACTGTCGTGAATAGTAGCAATAACGTTAGCCTGGAAATCAAACGGAGAATTTTGCTTGCCAACAGGTGTTATTTCGACTTAAGCAAGCACTTCAGATGTAAGACCCTCTTTCGAGAACCGAAGATCCAACTGTATCAGACTACAACCTGTCTTGATTTATGGCATAGAATCTTGGGTCATGTCGCATGCCGATGAAGCATCACTAGGAGCATTCGACAAAAAAGTCTTCCAAAGAAGTATATAAGTACGTACATAGTTAATAAACCCAAAGCAAGATTTCAATGGTAAAAATGGAGTAAAAATGAATTTTCCCATGCAAATATTTAAAAAATTTGTCGATAGCACTAAAAAGTATGCAATAATTTGCGCTAAAAAGTATGGAATAATTGATATTGAAAAATTTTTCGATACCGCCAAAAAGTATGCAATAATTTGCGGTAATAATGCAAACAACATGGAGAAATATGTATTTGGATTAATTCTGCAAATACCTCTTGTCATATGTAACCTTTTTGTTTTTGAATAAAACTGTATACGTCCAAAGCAAAATGTTCTTGGTTGTTTAAGAGGTTTTAATCCTAGAAAAAATATCTTTTATAGAACCGTGTTTGTTGCACTGTTTATACTCTCTCGAGAGCATATATAAGTGTATCTGTATTTTTGCATTATTCTCTCAGTCAGTGATTCATAAATATTCCTCAATGTGCGTGTAAATTGCAGATGAAGTGTTTCATATCATATTGAGTTTTAGTTTCATGTATTCAGTCGTCAATGGATCATCGGACAACGGATATTAAACACGCTTGATCAGTGAAAAAAGAATAAACAAAGGCTCGGCTGGTTAAATTGTTTCTCATGTTGTTTTGGTTTTGTGTATGTGTCTATTATATATGCATGTATGTGTGCCATACGATTTTGAGGAAAGAAACAACGTGAAGCCCTTTGTCTGCACGAACTAAGAAAATCGGAACGGCGGACCATTTTTGAAACATAATAACAAAAAATTACAAGTAATTAATACACGCTTGGCTTGCATGAACTACATATGTATATTAGTATATTGTTTATGTCCCAATGCTTAGTAATAACAAATAGTTGAAACCTTCTGAAAACAAAAACATGAGAGTCAACAAAGGAAGAACAAGTAAAAGAGCAGGAAATTCTCATTTCATGAAAAAAAACAAATAATGCATTCAATGCAAGTAAAGGGTTTTTAAACAGAGACGCTACAAAAGTAAATCGATAGGGACAGCAAACGACGCCATATTTTTCCCCGCTCTTTTGACATTTCTCTTCAGTATGGTTTTCCATTTCATCATGGAAAGCTATATGAGCCAACAACGAGTCGAAATTATTAAAATTTACTACCGAAATTTGGAGTCAGTGGCCTCAACTTTAAGAGCGCTACGTTCGGATTTTCATCGGAAAATCATCTTCAGCGATGAGGCTCATTTCGTCAATAAGCAAAATATGCGTTATTGGTCAGACAGCAATCCACACGTAATCCATGAGTCATCATTGCATCCCGAAAAAATTACGGTTTGGTGCGGTTTATGGGCTGGCGGCCTCATTGGGCCGTACTTCTTCCGTGATGATCAAGACCGGCACATTACTGTAAATTCGAATCGCTACCGTTCAATGATAACCGAATATTTTGGCCCCAATTGGATAATATGGACTTGGAGGACATGTGGTTCCAACAGGACGGCGCCACAAGCCACACAGCGAATGCCACAATCAATTTATTGGAAACCAAGTTTGGTGAACGTGTTATCTCACGAAATGGCCCAGTCGATTGGCCGCCTCGGTCGTGCGATTTGACGCCGTTAGATTATTTCCTGTGGGACTACATCAAGTCTATGGTCTATGCCAACAAGCCATCGACGATTCATAAACTTCGTACGAATATCGAACGTGAAATTGCAGCAGTATCGGCCGATTTATGCTTGAAAACCGTCGAAAATTGGGTTCAGCGTCTGGACTTCTACAAGCGTGCCCGTAGTGGCCATGCAAAAGAAATCGAGTTCCATACGAGTTCCAGAACGCATATGTGTCCCCGTAAAAGCATACATGTTTGCCAGTAAACATGCTACTGTTTGCACTTATATACAAGTGCGTTTGGGCCTAGCAAACATACGAATGTTTGAAGAGGGTACCATACATATACATGGTCCCTGCAGAATATGTTTGGGAGAATATGTTACGGTGGCCGTTTTTTTTTTCAGCGTGTAGGTAAGCTCAGTAAAATTGATGTGGTTATGTTTTCAGTGGCTATCAAATACAAATGAAAAGTTGCAAACTTTTTTGCTGGTTCACTGAAAAAACAAGCTTCATTAAAAGTGATCAAATGTCTAAAATCATCACAACAACGAAAATATTCACTGCAGCAATGATAACATCGTTGGATGTACGAAACTGTTTGTTGCTGCAATGATTATTTACATTGTGGCGATGTATTTTTTAGGTTAGCTCACTTTGGGTAAAATTAGCCATCGATGCGAGCATTTTAAATTGTAGTGATTGGGAATAGTGTATCATTTGATGTTACACTGCGGGAAATTGAAATTGAGCCGTTTTGAATATTATGCAACCAATTTCCGATAACAAAAAAATTGCCAAAAAGGCATGTCATTCTTACAAACTATTTAAATATTACTTTTTTACTCTTAATGTAGAATGTCCTTTCTACGTCCCATTTTGTATCCTTTGTTAAATGTATATGTATACATACGTATGAGCCAACGCATACAAACAGTCATTAAACTGAAAGAATCATGTACCATGTCGGAGACATTTATGACACTGTTAATAAGAATCGCGGCTGTCATAAAATTTGCACTCGTACTATCATTGAAACGCAGACGAAATTTATTCATAACAAACACATTTGGGATTGTAACACCGCCAGGACAAGTCCCCTCACATCATGTGTGTGTATGTTCATAAGCGTGTAAGGATGATGGTTGTCCCATTATATGATACACTCCCATACTCAAGTGTCAGACATTCGTTATTTAAAAAACAACGCGAGAAACGTCAATATAAGACAAATATCATTCCAAAAATAAACGAATTTCCAAAATGGAAACAACAAAAGGACTACAAATGGAGATGCTTTTGTATTGACAAATTTTAAGTACAAACGTGTACTTGAATAGTTTTATAAATGTTATTATTCTTATAGTTTGCTATAGTTTATATCCAAATAATCCTACCAATCATCCTTAATGTTTCAATATCGTAATGTAGTTATTAAATATTTAACATATTTTTTGTAAAGGTCCTTCGTTAATTAACATCCTTGTCAAATTCGATGACTACTTTATTAATTATCCGACGATTGGATGTCTAAATTATACTTGTGTTAGAAAAATACAACAAAAACTTCGTGTCAAATCCACTTCCATAGGCACTGAATGGCAGGTCATTAGAAACATGACATAGAGGTTATTGAAGTTCTGGGAAAGAATATCAAGAAAATTATTTTTGTTTTCGTCCTTAGTAGGAGTACAAATGGAATTAAGTAACCGTCAATGAACAACAAGTCAGATGATTTGTAGCCGAGTGAATTAATTGAAAACTAAACAATTATTGCAAAAAAAATTCAAATTTCTTGAATGCGTCCTGCGGTATAATGAGGTTTTAAACGATATTGTACTTTAAGTTGAAAACAAACTAGCTTCCTTTAAAAACTACACTGAGAGATACACAAACGTCCTTTAGCAAATAGTGAGTATTTGCCTAAGACGATTAATCGTTGAGATCCCAATGTTTGACAAAAAGTTTATCCAGCCTTCGTCCCATGATCAATTTGTATAAATAACTTTTAAAGGCGTCATGGGATTTAAGCTAAGAGAACTTGGTATAATTCTAAAAGTATCACCTTCTATTTTGAAAAAAATAGGGCGTATAAATTATCTAAAAAAAAATTAAAAAAAGTTATGAATATTGCTTCACATTCTATAAATTGTAAAATTTTTCTATGCTAAATTTATTGTACAGTTTATTCGCCCTCTTTCACAAACTCGTATAATAATCAGATAAGGACATTTCCGCAGAAATGTCCACCTTCTGTCACCTTACCTTAATTGCTTATATTTTAGCACCAGCTAGTTTGATTGTCTTCTTTTCCTTTACTAAATGTAGAGCTACTTACATTCTGTTTTTAGTAAAAGAATAGAAAACAATCGAACTGTATGGTCCTAAAATACAACCAATTAATGAGAATGACGTGATGTGATATAGGGTGGCACGTTATGTGCTAACGCCTATATCTTTTAAATTCGTCAGCCGATTTTTGTAAACATTGTAGCATTTAAAAGATTTTGTTTCTAAGTTATGTTAACGATTTGTGCTTTTTCAAAAGTCCATTCGATTTAATCACAAATTTCACACAAAACACCACTAAACTTTTTCAAATGAAAATGGACGAATGTACTACAATTGTAGTCTATTTCCTTACGCTATAGTAGTCTATTTCCCTACGCTATACTAAAACTCTTCTCTATGTTTTATAAAATAGTATTTTTCCCCTCACAGACTGAATGTAGCTTGTCCCAAATATAGTATACCTGTGTCCAAACACATTGTGTTCGCTATTCAATATTCCATGTTTGAGGCAGAATAATTAGTAGGTTATAATACACGTTTTTGTAGCCCAGGTGTTGTTTTTCTTTAGGTATTTAGTAAAAAAATAGAAAACAATCGAACTACATTATGTGCGAATGACCATATCTTTTAAATCCGTCGGCCGATTTTTGTAAAAATTATAGCATTTTAAAGGTTTTATTTCATAGTTATGTTGACAATTTTTACTTCTTCAAAAATCCGTTCGATTTCATCATAAATTCCATCCCAAAAACACACACTACACTTTTTCTATTTAGAATGATGGTATATAGTAGAAATGCAATCTATTCATCTATGCTATATAAAAGCTCGTCCTTATTTTTCATAAAATAGTATTTTTCCCCTCACATACTTTCTGAAGGATTCTCATTTTTTTTGAACACTGTTTATCTGTGTTAATCAAGTAAATCGCTGCTAAACACAAAAAGAAATAAACCAATAGTTTAGTTAAACACAACGTCACTGACAGCCACTACAAGAATTTGAAAATGAATTCTGCAGTAACAACAACGGCTACATGAGCACTATCCTCAACGCAAGAATACCACCACAAGAACACCAATAATTGTCCTGTCAAGGAGTCAATGGTAGGGGGTCTTCACTTCAAACAGGGAATTGTGAATGGCAGCGTGTGTATGTGTGTGTGTGTAAATAAGAATGGCTACAAGTGTGTGCGTTATCATCATTTTCATTTCTTTCAAATGGGTTCTTGTTCTTTAGCCCCCCCTAAACACTTTCAATTTCCCCCTCTCTCCCTCTCTCTACATCTCTCTCTGTCGCTCTCACTGTATTTCGTGCTCTGTCGATGACACGTTGACACAGTTCAAGCTCAAAAAAACCTAAAGATAATATGTCATGAAGGCAACGAAAACAAAACAAAGACACAGCAAAAAAAAACTATAACATCAGCAAGGAAACCTCTCAATGTTTACGGAGACTGGACAAAATAAGGGGAATGGGAATGGGAAAGTTGAAAAAAACAAATGCAATATTAAAAGAAAACTAATACAAAGTTTGTCAAAACAACAAATGCCAACAAACACCCCCTATTATTTGTGAGATATGACTCATTTCCTTCCGGTTTAGGACATCAAACGGATGGGCTCTCGATGAAGCATAAAGTGAAAGATACGGAATTTATTGATTTTGAGGGATTCAACGCAAATTAACCAAGAGATGCAAGTGACAGCTGTGATAATGGAAAGTACTTTAAGACTTCAGCTCCTGCAGCTATGAGAAAGTTGATAACCAAAAGTGATTGGAACATGCAACACATTGGAAATATTAGAAAACCGCAGTAGCATTAAAGGAGAGGCAGAATGAGAAAGGTTTGCAGCTGGCGCTCAGGTGCTCCATTCGCAATATATGGTAGGACTAAATATATGTTCATATAATTATTCTTATGTTAGACTTAATCTAATTTAGTAACGTTCAATTCAATGCACTTTGGACCAGACTGGTTTAGTATAATTCTATTCAATGCAGTTTGGACCAGACGGGTACCCCTGTAACAAAATAAAACTGTTTTATTTGTTTTAAAACAAAATAGTTTTGTATAAAGCTGAAGTTGAATATAAATTTTAAAATATTCAATCAACTGATTGTCCACTTTAAACCAGTTAAAATTTTCTTAAAATTCAAAATATTTAAAATTTAGATTTTAACAGCGAATTGAAATGTCTTCTCTTTTGATATTCCTAACAGCTATTTCACAACAGCAGTATACATTTTAAATGCAAACTTAACCTTTACAACAGATTACTATTAACGCTCTAACAGAGAAATGTTAATTGTCTTACAGACATCAGTTCAGAATTCCTGCAGTTTAATGTTACCTGATTAATACTATACTGTTAACAACAAATCTGGCGATGTTATTAACAGAACTGTACAAAAAACCGTTGTCTTTAGTCCGTCCATTTCTATACCTGTCAATAGTATAAAAATAGGAGTTGAAGTCAAATAAAGCAGTTCAACAATAAAATAAAGAAAAAATTTTAAATAATATAAATAATATTTGTGTGTAGCTGCGGTCACGCAATTGTTGAGCAACAGAACGACATCGGTTTACATTAAATTTTCACTTAATTAGCTTTTTCATCTCTAAGCGTAAATAGGAGAATATGGTGAAACTCAAAGCGGAATGGTTAATTTCAGCTAATCGAAACCACACGGTTTAATGGCAGTACAGGGACAATGAATATAAAAATACCGAATCTTTTGTTTGTTTATCCCATCGTAAAATATGTCTATAAATATGAAGACGACTTTTGATCATGAACACTACTTTCAACACGCACAGGACAATACCATTGTTACAATGAATCACGGTGTCGCTCTCGATGTATAGACACTTGTCGCTCAAACTCGTCGTTCAGTCGCATGTTGTTCAATCGCCTAGTCGCTCGTTAACGATACATAAAAATTCATCGCCCTTGTTTAAAAAAAAAATAATGGGAATATATTGAAATACTTCCATCCTTCGAAAGACTTTTTGCACATCCTGGAAATGTTTTTAAATACCTTTCCAACGTGGTATGTGAGATCACGGTAGAATTTCTTGTTTTCGCACAATGGGCGAAAATATTTTTGGGGATCTGAAAGTAATTGAGGATATTTTCCTACTTCCAAACGCTTTTTCCACATTTACAAATTACAAATTATGAAAGTGTTTTTAAAGACCTTTCCAACTAGGTATGTGAGAACACGGTAGAATTCCTTGTTTTCGCATAATGGGCGAAAATACTTGTTGGGTGTCTGAAACCAATTTGAAATACTTGCATCCTTTGAAGGACTTTTTGCACATTCTGATTGCAGCTCCTGAAAGTGTTTTTAAAGACGTTTCCAACGAGGTATGTGAGAACACGATAAAATTCCTTGGTTTAGCACAATGGGCGAAAATATTTGCTGGGTATCTGGAAATATATTGAAATACTTGTATTCTTCGAAGGACTTTTTGCACATCCTCGAAGTGTTTTTAAAGACCTTTCCAACGAGGTATCTCAGAATACGGGAGACTTACTTGTTTTCGCACAATGGGCCAAAATATTTTGGTGGTGTTTGAGGAGAAATTGAAATACTTTTATACTTTGAAGGACTTTTTGCACATTCTGATTTCGGATTCGGACCATGCGAATGGACCATGGCCAACGAGGTATGTGAGAAAACAGGAGAATTCCTTGTTTCCAATGTTGTTGTTTCCTTTCGAATGATACGCAAATAATTGAGGATATTTTCTTGCCTCCAAACTCTTTTTACACATTTTGATTACAGATTCTAGAAGTGTTTGTAAATAGCTTGCCAAAAAGGTATATGAGAACACGGGAGAATTCCTTATTTTCGCACAATGGGCGAAGTTATTTTTGGGCGATATTTTTTTTGGGGACCTGAAAGTAATTAAGGATAATTTTCTACTTCCAAACTCTTTTTCCACACTGAGATTACAGATTCTGAAAGTGTGTAGTAAGGTCTTTCCAGTGAGGTATGTGAGAAAACGGAAGAATTGCTTGTTTCGCACAATGGGCGAAATTATTCTTGGGGATCTGAAAGTAAATGAGGATATTTTCTAACTTCCAAACTCTTTTTGCACATTTTGATTACAGATTCTAGAAGTGTTTGTAAATAGCTTTCCAAAAAGGTAAATCAGAACACGGGAGAATTCCTTATTTTCGCACAATGGTCAAAATTATTTTTGGGGATCTGAAAGTAAATGAGGATAGTTTCTTACTTCCAAACTCTTTTTCCACACTGAGATTACAGATTCTGAAAGTGTGTAGTAAGGTCTTTCCAGTGAGGTATGTGAGAAAACGGAAGAGTTCCTTGTTTCGCACAATGGGCGAAATTATTTTTGGGGATCTGAAAGTAAATGAGGATATTTTCTTACTTTTAAACTCTTTTTCCACACTCTGATTACAGATTCTGAAAGTGTGTATGAAGACCTTTCCAGTGAGGTATGTGAGAACACGGGAGAATTCGTTGTTATCGCACAATGGGCGAAATTATTTTTGGGGATCTGAAAGTATGTAATTGAGGATATTTTCGTACTTCCAAACTCTTTTTCCACATTTTGATTACAGATTCTAGAAGTATTTGTAAATAGCTTTCCAAAAAGGTATATGAGAACACGGGAGAATTCCTTGTTTTCGCACAATGGGCGATATTTTTTTTGGGGACTTGAAAGTAATTAAGGATAATTTTCTTACTTCCAAACTCTTTTTCCACACTGAGATTACAGATTCTGAAAGTGTGTATGAAGGTCTTTCCAGTAAAGTATGTGAGAACTCGGGAGAATGCCTTGTTTTCCAAAGACGATTGATTTAAATTTTCATATACTAAATTTACTTTGGACCACTGAGCGAATACGGTAATACTTGTGGGATCAGGGACAATTTCTTTCCTTAGTGCCATGAATGACCTTTAGAAGTTATCAAGTTTTGTTTCTATATATTTTTCCAGTCGGCTGAAAATAATATTTCATTAAACAGACCATGTTCCTATATGTTAACATAGTTATTTTAACGCCATAACAGATTTATGTCAACCATAGTGGTTTATGTCTTTGCTAGTTAGATTCGGAATCTATCTTCACGCACATCCTGTATCAACAAGGATTTTAATAAAATACAACTGTATTTGACTGAAAAAATATTCCTCCACGAGCACAATGCACGTGAGTAAAACTGGCATTGAAAATCTTCTATCCTAGCTACAAAGTCAGGGTCCGCCAGCAGCTATTACTCCTATGGAAAATGCGAAACTACTTTTGTAACAGTGTTCATGTCCTTGTCATCCTTATTATCGAAGTGCCCTACATACCCTTACGTTTTTATGGGATTTCCTTGCTTACCACAACTCTAGGAAGGAAAGCACAGAAGTTTTTCCTGCAGTCTCAGATAAATCAGGCACCATAATAATTCTTAAGCTTTCCACACTACCACCTCTGTTGTACTCTCGCATTCTAATTTATATTTCAAAATGTAGCCAAGACATTTTATTGAATTCGTTTTCAAGTTTTCCGCAATTTCTTTCAAGTATATTGTACAGATCTCTTACAATTTTTTCAAATCAATGAATTTTGGCTAAAGTTTTCTTAAATAAATCAAACAATTCTTATAAATTTATTACTTGTACTTGGGTAATAAAAAATACTTCAGAAGGAAAAACAAAAAGTTTTCATATTTTCCAAATGTTATCAGAAGGAAAAATAGAAGACAAAATTGTGCAACAACCGCAGTGACAAATGATGGTCCTTTTTGAGGAGTGCAACCACTGGGGAAAAAAGGATACTCTAATATATTCTGCTCAGTAACACACGAATTTGAAGTTCGAACACATTTACCAAAAGAATCCATAGCAAGGAGGAAAACAACTTAAAGAAATGTCTTCTTTATATTTTTTTTGTTAAGCATTTTCAAGTTGAAAATTGGCTTAAACCATTTTATTTATATGCGAAAGGTTAAACATTTATGGGTTTTATATTTCAACTGACCGAAAGAGGGAGCGAGAGAGAAGAACCCCAATCAACGACCCCTACTTGAAATTTATATTTCCAATTCTACTCCCTCTACTCCTTACTGTGTGTCGTCGACAACAACAAGTAGTTTTAGTAGATTTTCTAGAAAACTTTTTCAGTATTAAAGTTTCGTTGCTTTCTCTGATTTCTTTTTATTTCCTTAAATATAGAAGAGAGAGAGGGATAGAGAAAAAAACAAACGAAACCCCGGCACAAGAAACATAAAAAAAATCTACAAAATATTGGAAAACTTAAAGTCAAGTAAAAAAAAGAAAATGTAAAGATGTAAAAACAACATTTGACGGGAAATTGGGTGATGGGGAAGACAACTCAGGCCGGTTGAACAAATATGTATAAGAAAAATACAAGAAACCTAAAAAGTTGTTGAAAAGTTTAACATCGAAACTTTTACGTATTGAAAAATTTATCTTAAACAATTCTTGCTTTTGCAGAAATCCGGCAAAAGTTTTGTTCGTTTAGGTTTTAGAAAAGTATACAGATTTCCTTGGTCACCTTGGTTACTCATTTTCATCTTTGTGTTACGTATTTGGAAAATCTTATCACATTGACACATCATTGATTTTCTACAAATGAAAACATTAAAGTTAGAAGAGAAAAATCTGGAGGTTCGCAAAGACAACATTTTCTAAATAACATTTGAGCTTCTTAAACGTTTCAACCCGGCATTCAACTTGCAGTGATGGGTTGTAATATTTATTTGCAATAAATGGTTGAAGGATTATTGGCAAAACTTTGTACTACCATCCGAAATCCCAGCAAAGAAAATGGAAGCATGTCTACAGGAAGCGCTTTTTCAGCAATTCCAATGACGCACAACATGTAGGTTAACCGCTTCGACCCAAGTAGTTCTATAACACTATCAAATGTGGGCAAAATATTATATGTGTGAAGATAAATTCGAATTTAACTAGCAAAGACACAAACCAATTATGTTAGCAGAGCTCTGTTATCATAAATAACATTTGAGGTTTAAGAACCTTTCAACCCGGCATTCAACTTGCAGTGATAGGTTGTAATATTTATATGCAATAAATTGTAAAAGAATCATAGAAACTGTCCACGGCTGGAAAGGAGAAATAGCAGAGTGCATTGGTTGAATGTTGATTGGCAAAACGTTGTACTACCATCCGAGATCCCAGCAAAGAAAATGGAAGAGTGTCTACAGGAAGCGCTTTTTCAGCAATTCCAATGACGCACAAGATGTAAATTAACCGCTTCGACCCAAGTATTTCTATAACACTATCACAATGAGCTGACATTAGATTTTTTGGGGTATATAAAGAACTACCTACTCGTTGTTGTGGTCAAAAAAAGTTGTCCCCTGATCATGAGCAGTGACACGTCCTGTGTCCAATCAACACAACTGAAACCATGCCCAGAAAAGTCAAACCCTCTCACTAACTATTTGTAGTAAGTAGATCAGCCCAATAGCTTAACCAATCTAGGGTTTAAATTCAAAGCGAGTGACATTTGAACTACTTTTTTAGAAGCGCTTATTCAGTAATTCCAAAGACGCATAGTATAGAAATTAACCGCTTTCACCAAAATAATTCTATTAGACTATGAAATCGGAGCAAAATATGTGGTTAGCTGAATAGCATCACACTGGAGAAAACGGCCCCTGTAACATAATGTAGGAACCATTTATATGTTTGGAACATCCATATATATACGTAAAAGCATTGTTCTCATGAATTGAAGATTAGATGCTTTTTTTACTTTTTTTACTTACCCTATTTGGGATACCAAAACATATATTATAACATACTAATCATTGTGTCTCCAACATTTAAAATTGAATATCAAACACAATGT
The DNA here is from genome assembly GCA_963931995.1 of Phaonia tiefii. Classification (NCBI taxonomy): domain Eukaryota; kingdom Metazoa; phylum Arthropoda; class Insecta; order Diptera; family Muscidae; genus Phaonia; species Phaonia tiefii. The sequence goes on along the minus strand of OZ008370.1, from coordinate 221,867,763 downwards.
GTTTCGACACAAGTATACTATATTTGCGACAAGCTAGAAACACGTTGTATTTGCATTCAAACAACAACAAAATACAGATTATACAGCGTGGCCACATTGAGCTGACATTCTATTTTTTTGAGTATATAAAGAACAAGTATATAAAGTACTATGTATACGCTGAAAAAGGGCCACAGCTGCATATTACAGGAACCTTGTAAATGTTTGCGAATAGTGTTTGCCTAATTTGAAGATCTGCTCCTTTTTTCTTTGCTGTCTGTCACGTTTTGGTTTTCTTCAGTTCCCAACAAACAACGCCATATTTGGGTCACATTAACATATATTACAACAAATAAATGTGGACGTTGGTGGTGCAATGGCTGGTGTTCGCGGCTCTTGTGCATTGGAACGTGGGTTCGATCCTTGACCTGACCACCTTAAATTTCCTTCGACGACGACCACCTCGCTTAGTCATGACGACACTATCGTAATTATTCATGTTCGAAACTCAAAATGTTACAACCCTACTTAAATTTGGAAATCACGTTTTAACTTTAAATTAAAATTTAAAACAAACAAAAAAATTAATATACATTTTAAAAGTTTTACTCAAATTCTCATTAAACCGTTTTAAATTCGAAAATCATATTGAAATTTGAAAGTGATATTCACGTGTGAAATCGTATTATGATTAATACATTTATTTATCAAATAATTTATATTTTGAAATTTGAAAAAAAAATTGGAAAAATTTAAAAAAAATTGGAAAAATTTAAAAAAAATTGGAATTTGTTGCCAATGTCATTAGAATTTATTGAATTATAAATCATATAACTGTGATGATTTTTCCGATCTTTCGTATTATATTCAAAATTACAATGCTCGAGCGATTGATCGTTTTTTTAAATTATTTTATTCTTCAACATTTCCTTGCCCTTTGGGTAGCATCGGCAGGAAGATAAACACAATTATTAATTAAAATTAAAATGAAATCCCATAGTCTTGATTCTTAAGACGGTAGATTCCAATTTGCATGACAATATAGAATATCTGCTTCTTTCATCCCAGTGGGATCTTTTATTCCATGGCAGCGAAATATTGAAGAATGAAATTATTTTCAAAAACGACCAAACTCTCGAACATTCTACTTTGGAATCATATAGATCATATATTCAATCATTAAAATTCGAAAATCGTTATAGCCACATTTTTATTTTAGAGATTTTCTTATTTTGGAAATTTTTAAAAAACAAATTCTTCCATACGAATTGGACAACTTTGTCGAAACTCCTTAGAAACCTCCAAAAATTGGTTATTTTTTCGATTGGACGCTCCCTTTTCAAGGTGTAGACATAACGCCGTTTTAGCGATTATTTTATTTGTAACACTTTAGTTTTAGCTATTTTGTTTTAAAAAAGTTATGGCATATCAAAGACATCCATTGGTTAAAGTCTCCAATGGAGGTAAGCAATTTATTATTTTCGCGATTTTTGGGGATATTTTGAAAATTTTTACGAATTGGACAACTTTATGAAAAGCCCTTAGAAACCAACAAAAATTGGCTATATTTTCGATTAGACGCTCCGTTTCTGTGGCATAAAAACAGCTTCTAATTTTATCATATTTTAAATCAACAATAGGAAGGGGTAACTCTGGCTAACCCGTTAACTATCGTGGGTAACTATCAATTATTATCGTGATGGGTAATTCCCCATCGTCGTGGGTAGCTAGCTATTATTTTCCACATTACCCTATGGGTAATAGGTAATTCTCCATTGTCGTAGGTAGCTAGCCATTATTTTTCAGATTACCCTGTGTGTAATGGGTAATCGTGATGGGTAACTCCCCATTGAGGTGGGTAGCTACGCATTATTTTCCTCCATTCCCCACGGCGATGTGTATATGTTACACACGGGGGTAAATACGAACTCTGAAATAAATAAAGGACATATATACGAGGGAAGATTAATAAGTTCGTGACTTTTCGAACTTCCCTCTTAGATATATGAAATGCAACACTGCTCCCATCAAGTAACACCTGTTAATAGACTACTGTCAAATTTTGAGAAAGTTCCGTCATTTACTTTGCGTTTAACTGCTGGTCAAAACATACAACCTCGCGCATTTTTTTAAAAATGGAAAAAATTGAATTTCGAGTGCTTAATAAACATTATTTTTTGCGAAAAAAATCAAAAAAAGGAAAAGCTTGATAAATACTATGGGGACCATCTATGCACCATCGATTTCAATGGTAAAACAGTGGTTTACTGACTTTCGTTGATGGTCGCACAAAAGTGCAAATGACGTTGAACATTATGGACAGCCAATACACCCGAAAATGTCGAAATAATCCACGATATGTTGCTGGCCGATCGAAGAGTAAAAGTGCGTGAGATTGTTGATGCTATAGGGATTCCATATGGCAGTGTGGTTTCGATTTTAAATGATCAGTTGTGGTTAGGAAAGCTGTCTGCAAGACTGGTTGCTCTCAGTTGACCATAAACTCACGGGTGCACACGTGTGTACTCTCAATGGCAAAATTCCATGAATTGGGCTACGAATTGGTACCTCATCCGCCATATTCTCCGGATTTAGCCCCCCGTGGCTATTTCCTATTTCCAAACCTAAAGAAATCGCTCGGTGGAAAGACATTTAGCTCCAACGAAGAAATTATTGATCAAACAAATGCCTGTTTTATGGACCTCGAAAAATCCTATTTTTTGATAGGGATACAAAAATTGGAGAAACGTTGGAGTAAGTGTATTGAGCTAAAAGTATATTATGTTGAAAAATAAATTTTATTTTTTGGAAAAAAAAACTGTGTTTCATTCAAAAAGTCACGGACTTATTGATCCGCCCTTACATAATATTGAATAGCAAACAAAATGTGTTTGAAAACAAGTATACTACATTTGTGACAAGCTACATACACGTTATAACTGCATCCAGGCAACAAAAATAAGACAGATTTTTCAGCGTGAATGTAATCCATTTTCGAAGATCCATCAGAATCCCCATATTGTTGGGACTATATTTTAAGGTATGAGAATCTCGTGAAAGAATTTCATATACTCAGATACGAATATTACTTTATCAGCGTAGACAATTACATTTATAACGACCAAAATAAAACTTTGGAAACAAGAAGAAAGATACACTCAAACAATAAAGTTTGCTATTACCAGTCACCTTGTCCGCCGGAAATTTGCTTGCTGTTATAACAAATTTAAATTCTGAAATTCCGAAACTCTCATGAAAATTCAGATACCAAATTTGGAAAACACATCACAGGGACTCTTTTGAATGGAATGTGTTATAAATTGGAATTTATATAGCAAATAATTTCCAACATTTCCAAACGAATGGAGAATACTTTTTTTGTATAAATAAAAAAAATTTATAATACATTTTTTTATATAATAAATTTTTATATAAATAATAATTTTTATATAAATAATAACAAAATTTTTATAGAAATAAAATTTTTATATAAAGAACTTTTTTAAATAAATCACTTTTTTTATATAAATAATTTTTTTGTATATTCCCCCCAAATATATTCTCACAATTCGAATTGCATATGTTAAGGATATAAAAACTATTGCATACTTCAGGGCATCTAAGTAAAAACAGCAATATTAATTAGTTAAACCACAATAAAAACCAATGTTATTTATTTATCTGAATTAGTATTATAATTAAATTATAATATGGTGATTTCATTACAATCATATGGCCTGTGATATTAGAATGAGAAATATGAAAGAGAAGTGAAATGATGTTTAAATTAGTTAAGTGATTAATAAATAATTAGTCAATAAAAACAGCAATTATTCGAAAAAAATAATAATTATTATAAACATATACAAATCTCATAAATATTATTACTTTTTCATAAACACACTGAAAATTAAAATGGCAATTGTCAATTGTCAATACATCAAAGTACAACATCACCACTCACCACTATCACTGATCGATCACGTATTCAAGGAGGACGAAGAAGAAAAAGTACACAATGTTATACTCAATTTAATGAATTTCCATATAAATAAACATATGTCAGCAATTAAATATTTAAATATAATTTTCAACATATTCCAGTGATAAAAACTGAGAGATAGTAAAAGCCATACATGCCCTACCCCATCATCACTGGCACGGCAGTAAATTGCTATTTGCGGAACGTTATCATGACTCGACAGGGTTTTGCTCTGGGACATCCCAGAGCTCTTGGGAGGGATTTAACTGCAACATAAGCGACAACGAGAGAACAACAACAGCCATTGCATCAACGGTAGCAATGTCATAAGCACATATGCGGCATTGGCTGCAATGACGGCAGCAGCAACATAGCAACATCGGTGGTAACAATCAGAAAATGCAAATGCAATTGAGCTTAAAAAACTACATTCTCGTATCAGTTCTGTGGCGAAAGAAATACAGGCGGGTGCCATACACTTAGAAAAAATAAGGCTGATATAGAAATGGCAAAAAAAAATGTATCACTAGTTAATCTCCTTGACGTTTTCGTCACAGATAAGTCTCTGCCATGCATTGGTAACACATACTTTTATGTCTGAAAATCGTTGTATGCAATCAGGCGCAGAGAAATGATTATCACATTTTAATAAAATACAGAATATGACAGTGTTGGGATTGTTTAACTTGAATTGGATTTTAATTTACATTTCTTTATCTAATGCAAATGCAAAAGAATTACCATTGTTCGCAATAACAATTAAACATTTTTGAATTTCTATTTGCTCATGCAACGCAAATGCATCTTGTGGAATCGGGTGTCAATTGTGATCAAATATTGATATTTGGAATTTGTTTGACTTTACATGTACAGGTTTGTGGCTTTTATAGGAATTGTCTCGAAGTATTTTCAAACTCATAAACCTGCACTGTACAAAATATTTGAGAACCAAAACTGTCAGATATGAAGGAAATGCTTTGAAAATAAGCTCAATTGCCAATGGCATTTAATTTTTTTGGAATTTGAATTTGTAGAGGTAATTCAAATTAAACTACAAATTTTAATTGACGTATAATTAATTTTCCCCACGTGACCTCCCCAGAAATATACCACATATATTTTCTGTTTCTTACCACAATTCGTGGGAAAGCATTTTTACCGCAAGTTCAACTGTTTTCTTTGAAGTTTGTAAAAAAATGCCAACCTAAATATTTTAGGAATAAAAATAAATTTAAATAAATTTTATACAACTTGGATGAAAATAATAGAAGAATACAAAAATCCCAACAATTTCTTTGATTCTCCTCGAGTTTATATAATAAATAAATAAATAAGTGGTTACCCACTAGTGTGTGTAAAACTAGAAAGGGAGCAGTTCACTGATTGAGAGGTTTCCCCAGTCTCTTAATAGGATGCAAATGGAAAGCTAGTAGTATAAAATTCTCATACATTAGTTAAAATTTACAAAATCGCTTATAAAATTCAGAAACAATTTTGTTTATGCATCAAAATACACACAACCTAATATATTTTTTAAATTTTCAATCCTTCTAAAAAATTACGGAAGCAACAGCAATGCAACAATAAAATACATTCTTCGTTTCAAAAGCGTTTGATCAAACTTAAATCTTTATTTGGTTTTGCGTTTGGTCAATCCTATTGAAATTTTACGATACACTGCAAGTAAACGTTTTCTCACTGTGCATTGTGAATTCCATTTCGTGCACATTTTTTTATCGGATTCAGGGACATGCACTAGAGTATATTTAAATATACTTTTTATTTAAAATGTTATGCATTTATTCAATACACACATCCTATACATACAATTTGACAACACAGTCACAAGTGTTTGAGTACAGTACCAGGTGGATTTGTACGCAGCAACGAAGTGGCTGAAAATAACTGCATACTTTTAGGTGGTAAACTATTTCGCAAATCTTAATTTGTTTTGACACAAATTCATTGAATAGAATTGCGTAAACTAGAATTCTGAAATTGTAGTACGTATTTTGATAAATGCTAACTTTTTGGTGTTTGTTTACTTTAAAATTTAGAAAGAATTAATTATATTATTCCAAAATTGTTGTATACTCTTAGGTGCCAATACTTATCGAGTTACAATCAATTGCAAAATTTAAGGGTTGCACCACTTCAAATTCCATTTCATTTTAATTCCAAAGAAAAATATTATCGCAACCAGATAAAAATACAGGGTGTACCAATATTTAGTTTAAAAATAAACACACATTTTTTAACCGAAAGGCTATATTTCCATTTCATTGTAACGCAGACATGTGTCGATTAAATATGCGGCAAAATGCCATACGCTCTGATCACAGGTCCTTGCTCGATTCATAAAATTGTCGATGCCTCTGACAAAAAACCTTCTCTATCTCATCGATGACGTGTTCGACTTCGGCCTTGAGCTCAAAGCCTATTTGTATAGACCAGAGATTTCAAAAAATTCAAATGAAAGAAATAACACGGAGTTACATCGCACGTTTTTTTGTGGCCAGTAGACATCGGAATTTCAGGGGACCTATCGGTCTGGAAAACGTTAAATAAATCGATGGTTTCATATCCACTGTGATAGGTGGCACCATCCTACTGAAACCTAAGGTGTTCGAGATTCATACCGTCCAATTGAGGCCACAAGAAATTCGCTATCATGTCCCTATAACAAATGCCATTCACAGTCATGCATTTGTATTTCTATTATGGAACAAACTGCCTAGGTAACAAATTCTCCCAAACACATTCTGCAGGAACCAGGTATATGTTTGGAACTCCCGTCAAATATTCATATATTTGCAAGTCCAAAACTTGTATTTAAATGCACACTTGAGCATGCTTGAGCATGCAAAGATGTATAATTTTACGTGTTGCTACATTCTGTTTCATCCCACACATCCATATATTTACGTCGAAGCATTTGTGTGTTTCCTCCATCCTGACTTAATGCATGAAACTTGCAACGGATCAGTCAACATAAGAAACGCTCAATTTATTTACACACACATTCAGGAATATTTATGAATCACTGACTGAAATTATTATGCAAAAACACAAGTATTCACTTGCAATAACATTAACTTAGGCTGAGAACAATTTCTCTTTGTCGCTCTTTTATTATTATGCTCTCGACAGAGCACAGCGACAAACAAAATGAAGTAAACAAACACAGTTGTATTTGTGTCACAAACAAAGCAGGATTTGGATCACAAAGATATGTATTATAACATATTAATCATTGTGGCCCAAACATGAGATATTGAATAGCAAACACATTGAGATTGGACACAAGTATACTTTATTTGTAACAAGATCCAAACACTCCTTATATTTGCATCCAAACAAAAAAAAACAGATTTTTCAGAATGTAGCATAGTGTTATATATAACGGGTGTTTTTTTAGAGGTTACATTTTCCGTTAACGATTAAACGGCCAAAACTTGGTCAGATCTGGCAACACTATTATGAGTTGTAGGAATCGTTGGTCCTTACTTTTTTCAAAATGACAAGGGCAAGAACGTTACCGACAACAGCAAGCGCCATAGAGCCATGATTGGCGATTGGCGATTGACTGAATGTTGACTGACAGGGTTTTTCCACGAGGGCGGCGCCACATGCAGCGGGTCAAACAATCAACTTATTAAATTAATATTGTGGGACCGCTTTAGTTCTGGAAGTGAGTCAGTCAATTGGTCACCGAGGTCATGCGATTTAAAGCCTCCCGTCTATTTTCTCTGGGGTTACGTGAAGACATTGAGTTATGCGAACAAACCGGGAAGTGTGCACGCCTTGGAAGACAACATTGTGTGAACCATTGCGGAGATATGGACCCCGAACCATTGCGGAGATATGGTGTTTCACAAAATATGGTGTTTCACGAAAATTGGATCTCGTGAATACGCCACTTCCGAACCAGCAGCGGCACGCACATGCCCCAAATTATGTTCAAACGCTAATGGCATAAAATAATCATTCTAATGAAATCAATATTCTGTTTGAAATTATGTAATCTCATTATTTTATTTCAACTCTAAGGTCTACACGTCAAAAAAACACTCTTTGATTATTAAGTAGCTAAAATTTACTGCATACTGTTAGGGTCACTATCATTTAACCCTTTGGCAAACAAAGGAAAATATCCTTACCTAAGGGTTTTTAGCACAAATGATTGGCCAGGTACGAAAAAGAGCAAATTTATCCAAAGATGGATTGGAAAAGTAGGTTAAGTTGTTGCCCCAACCCACTTCTACATATACCATATGTCCTAGTTTATTGATTTTAAGCAAAAAAAAAAATAAAATCTAAAATTTATGAGTTATGACTCTTTTTGTAGTTAGGGTTATTTTTGTAGCGAAAGGCCTGTGCACGCTGAAAAATTACGGCCATAGCAACATATTGCAGGAAACAGGTACATGTTATAATAATAATCGGAATAATCGTTTCGATTCGGTGCTAAACTGTTCCTGATCAACGATTGTTCGAAGTAGAACACGCACAGTTCACTGACTGTAATAAGCTCTCCCCTATCCTTTCATGGTGTGTCATAGACAAATCAGCTTTTAAAAGAAAATCTATATTGCATACTTTTAGGCTTTACCAGGGATAATATACATTTATACATCGAAGATACAACATACTGTTAGAGAAATTCTTCTGGAAAACAACAAATATACATAAATCTTTTAAGAACAACTTTCGTGAACAGGTTGTCACTATTGACACGCGTAGTTCAATGAGGTTCGTTAAACCTGTAAATTGATCTGATATGGGGAGGAAGCGCTCAGGCTACTTTATACGTCTTTATGATATGCCAGGATGTGGTTGAAGAATAAACGTACATTAGTCCCTGCCGAAACTATTAGTACTCTGCAGAAACTAATATCATTCAGCTTAACTGCATGAATGCCTGTTAGACCCAAAATGACGTAAGATTCGAGAAATTTTGTTCTACTCACACAAAAGGCTGCGAACTATCATTTGAGACTTTCGACGCTCTCGTCCTCCTCTTCATCCCTACAGCTACTGTAGTTAATCATGAGCTGAGATCCCAAGTCAAGACACGTGCCTCACACTTTAACTAAGATTTTTGTCCAAACTCACCCAACACAGCTGTCTCAGCTAAACCAAGATATTCTACGATAATCCGAGACATTTATATCCGATGAACTCCGCTATCCGCTATTACCCCCCATGTATAACCCATAAACATCGTTGTGGGGAATGTGTAATTACTCACAGGGTATGGGGAAAATAATGGGTAGCTGCTCAAGAAACTGGGAATTACTCATCACGATTACTCATTAGGGTAATGGGGCAAATAATGGGTAGCTACTCAGGACAATGCGAAAGTACTCACCACGATTACCCATAGCCATCAGGGTATTGCGGAAAAAATGGGTAGCTACCCACGACGATGGGAAATTTCTCATCACGATTACCCATTACCCTCAGGGAAATGGGGATAATAATGGGTAGCTACCCACGACCCATGTTTGATCGAAAATATGAAAAAATTTATAATTCTGGGAAACGGAGCGTCCAATCGAAAAAAATAACCAATTTTTGCGGGTTTCTAAGGGTTTTAAATAAAGTGGTACAATTTACATGGAAGTAACCCAATAGGCCAGGGTAACCCATTACTCCAGAAATACGAACCCTGTTCCAGTGTACAATTTACCTGAATTAAGGTAGATGTCTTAGCTAAACTAAAATGTTTGTCTCAGCCAAGCTACAAAATTTGTCTCCGCTAAAATATGATCAGAGGAGAAGAAGACCTCCAACAAATAAACAAACGTTGGTACCTCTCCAACACCAAGATAAATTTATCAGCTGAGAGGGCTGTCTAATCTAAACAATGGCGGCCAACGCAGCTAAACAAAGACGTGTATTTCAGCTTAACTAATAAAGGAGTCTCAGCCAAATTATGACGCCAATTGAGACAGTTGTTTACAAGGGATCTACATAAATATTTTAACAATAAATTCCATGGGGTTTGAGGCCAAAGTTGAGACGCCACTGTAAGAGGTAGAATGATTGTTGGAATTCGGTGATAAACTGTAGATCCTGATCAAAGGGTGTAAAAATTAGAAATCGCGCAGTCACTGATTGTTACAATCGCTTCCCTGTCCCTTCATGGTATGTAATAAAAAATATCTTGTTAAAAGAAGAACTATATTTCATACTTTTAGGATTTAACCAGTAAAGCATATCTTTAGATTTCAAAGGCTCAACATACTATTAGGAAAGTTCCTCTCGATTAGACTCACTGAATATACATTTATCTTTAGATCTCGAAGGCACAACATACTATTAGGAAACTTAATCTCGAACAGACTCACTGAATACAAATTTTTATATGCAAATTTATTTGGAATGTGTGGACAAAGTCGAGACGCCACTGTAAGAGTATTTTCGTGAGTACTGAAAATATCATTTGGCGCCTTTTTTTATACTGTGTGTTGGTGGTGGTATATAAAATCCGACCAGAAACACACAAATGCAATTGGTCTTTTTTTTTGTGTATCACTCCAGCAAAGTGGCGGAGGTAATGGCGAAAAAGAGACGTTAGTGGGGGCAATGGTGGCCGCAGGAAAATGACAACGATTGGTGATGGCTCTGCTGGGGGCGAGATAGCGCGGGTAACAATAGATGATGGGGTATGATGGTGTTGGTATTGGTATTGGCCATGATGATAGTGTGATGGCTGAAGTATTGCAGCAGTACAGCATTTTTAGCTTTTGGCAACATTTACGCTTATACTTTGCTTTTTTTCAGCAAGTACAGAAAGAGAGAGAGTGTGTGTGTGTGGTGTTTTGAGTCAGCATCGTCCTTAATATCTATCTGGCCAGTTGTAGCCGCCGTGGCAGTGGAAATGGTGAATGTTATATTCCATTCTTCCCAGAGTTTCCATTTGTTACATTTATCATACACCATAATATCATGAATAATTCATACAAATTACAGAACTTTAACCAATATGCATTTGCAAGCTGCTGATGATGAGGATGGTGATGAAGAACCTGACGCTGTTGCTGCTAGCTCTGATATTGCAGTGCGAATTTTCTGCATTTCCTCATGCACTGAAATGGCCTCATATATAAATATTTTTCTGTTTTTTTTTTTGACGACGTTGGCGATAAAGTTGCCATAGAAAGTGCCAAATGGCAGCGGATATATATATTCATATAATCAAACAAAAAGATCCCGCCCGCATACAGGACGTATAGCAAGGTATTCGTACTGTCTCTCATCCTGTCCATATACGTCTATCAGTGTGTCGCTTTGCCTCTCCGGGTATGTAATTATGTGTCAGATTTTTGTAAAAAAAAAATAAAAATAAAAAAACCAAGGAAAATTTTTGTAAAAATAAAGTTTTTATTGTTATTAAACCTCAGGAAAAACCGCAGATTTTTTCACTTCTGCTGTTGTTGGCGATGTAGTCGGTCTGTAATTCATAGAATGTGCAGTCCGAATTGTAACAATCGGCTTAACAAATATGAATGGTGACGACGGTGGGGCGGGGACAGAGAAATCACGGAAAAATAAATTGAGCGCATAATTTCGTGATTCATTAAAATTTTATTCAAAAATTGTTTTTTCGTTTTCGTTAACGACTCTAAACCACAGAATATAATTTCAATAAATTATGGTCTGTGAAATTTTCTGATTAACGGATATCTTTAACAACTATCGCGAGAGTTCATATCATGCACTTTATAATGCATATTCAAATTCAAATGATGATACAGGGATATAAAGGTAAAACGGGTTAAAGCTGCCTGGCATTCATTTCGCCTCTTGGCGAATTTTAAAAAATTATTTTAAATTGTTTAAAAGTACAAATTTGTATGTGCAAGCTATTTCGGAATCATTATTTTAACAATCGCAAGCGATTGCGGGCATAAACACTAGGAAGCTTTGAAACTGAATGAACTTATTTCGTTTGGGAAAAATCACTGACCGGCGGTATATTCCTTAACAAATGAGGTCCCTTATCTGGCGACTGTCTTTCGTGCAATCTTTTTAACATCCCAACAACTTTAACCTACGTCAACAATTGGTAAAAAAAAAAAACTTAGAAAGAGAGTCCTTGGCATAAACTGGCTGAAATAATACCTGGTAGATACCCTTTTTTCAGAAAAACGAAAGTTGATTTCGTTTCTTAAAATGAATACTGCCCGTGTATGAGACAACATTTAAAAAGTTTAAGCGATTTTAAGCGACACTTCATACAAACTGGTCGACAAAATTCCAAAATAATTGGTATTTTTTTGTTAGTCTCGCTAAACTAATATTTCGACCACTTCGTTTGAGCAATTAAGCGATTTACCTGAAGCCGCTTAAAATTACTTAGCGTCCTAGATAAAAGGTAGAAAAATTAGCTTAGCGAGGGCAAAGATCACAAACCAAATGGCTCGTTGAGATGACAGAAAAATCAAAATTTTTGCACTTTTTGTATGCAACATTCCCAGAATGGAACACAAAACCTTGGAACACAAAACCTCAAAATAACTAAAAATAATCTCTTAAAAATGTGGCTGAACAAAAGTGCTAGCACAGTTTAGGTTAGGTAGAAATGTCTGTAACCATTAACACGTTTATGGCGATTTCGTGGCTGAGAAAAAAATGTTGTCAGCTCTTTGTCCTAAAACTTCCTTTTTGTGTTCGTTTGTGAAAACAGTGCATCCTTACTTCAAGGTTTTGCATTTTCTACCCTCTCAGCGAGTGTTCTTTGTCCTCGCTAAGCTAATTGTTCAACCTTTTTAGGTGGGGCGCTAAGCGATTTTAAGCGGCGTCAGTTAAACTTCGCTTAACTTGTCAAACGAAGTGGTCGAAACATTGTATTAGCGGGAATAAAAAAAATACCAATTGTTTTGATAAATTGTAGACCAGTTTGTATGAAGAGTCGCTTAATATCCCTTAGGTCCCCATATAAACTGGTAGAAATAGTTCGAGTTCTCATAGAGTTCAACTTTCAGATGGCAAAACAAGAATCAAACATAATTTAAAATACATTATCCTTAATCAGAAACAATTTAAAAGGCATATCATCAATCAAACGACCGTAAATATCATTTAAATGCAATTAAAACATGGTTTACTTCCAGTCACTAATTGCATATTATTTTATTACACTGTATTCACTACCAGTACTCCAATTACCAAATCGAATAGCTGTTTCATCGAAACCACCTGGTCTAAATTAAACTCAACCAGCTGGTTTAGCTCAACCAATATATTCTACGACAATGAGAGACGTTTATATCCGCTAAACTAAGGCAATTTCTTAACTAAGGTGAGAGAGTTATGTACAGAGTACAATTTAGCTGAATTAAGGTACATTTTTGTGTTCGTTTGTGAAAAAAGTGCAACCCTACTTAAAGGTTCTTTCCTGCGAATGTTGCACTCAGCTTTTTCAGTCCACTCAGCACGTAAAGGGGGAGAATGAATATTGCCCGTTAAAATGGCTTACGTCCTGTTATTTCGCATGTGGTCCATGACCACGCTTAGCTAATTTTTCTACCTTTTGTGTCGAAAAGTTAAGCGAGTTTGAGCGGCTTTAGTTGAAATCGCTTCACTTCTCATTCGAAGTGGTTGAAATATTAGTTTAGCGGGGATAGCGAAAACATATCAATTGCTTTGGTACTTTTCCGACCAATTTCCATGGAGAGTAGAGTATCCAAAACCGAAACCAAAAAACCGAGTAAACCAGTTAACCGGTTTTTTGCTCTTAACCGTGTGTCGGTGTTTTAAAAAACGTAACCGGTCAGTTGACGTTTTTTAAAAAGGTTTTACTTAATTTGTTTTCATATCCCTAAACAAATTAATAATAAATTATGTGATATTTGAATTTTTAATGCAATTTTGGAATTAATAAACATGATTTCTATTGTCAAATATGACTTCATGGTCCATAAAGTTCTAAATGACATTTCTAAACAATTTTTTTAACCAAATTTCAAACTGATTTTATGACTTGAATAAGAAATATAAGTAACTACAAATTATTTAAGAATTCATGGAACTTCCAAACATTTTTTGTTTCAAATTTAAAAATTAAAATTATTTTATAAATAAATGTTTTAAACTTAATAACATGAAAATCTCTTTCAAATTTGAATGTGATTTTCGAATTTAAATCAGTTTACTGTAAGTTTGATCAACACTTTTAAATTGTTTATTAAACACGCATTCCAAATTGGAATATCCCAATGTGCACAAAAACGGATGCGGATTCGTTTCGAACTCGTAACGAGTCCGTCAATTCAATTCAATTCAATTTTTATTTGTTTCATAATATTTACACTTTTCAATTTACTTATGTAATACTATTTAAGAGTTTAAGAGATATCTCTTCTTCTACTTTATAATTAATAATATTTTAAAAAATTGATAACTAAAGGATGATATGTATATACTATGTGTACACACGAATGGAGGCAAAAATTTACAAAAAACCTATATGAATATTTGTTTTTCTTTATGGTGATAAAACTTAACGCTACTTACAAACTAACTATGAATATGCTAATTCATTGATATAGGAATATCTTGATGTAGAACATCTCGTATTAAAATTTTGAGTCAATATTTCAATCCTATCAGTGACTAGTTCTAGTTTGGCGTGCTCGTGGAGTCGTTTTGTAGAGTAATAGAAAGGATAATTTAATATAATTTTTAAGACTTTATTTTGCGTAACCTGTAATTTTTTTAAATGACAGTTGGCACTGGAGGCCCATAATGGTGCTCCATAGTAAATTGCCGATTGAAATATAGACTTAAATATTAACATTTTGTTGTCCAAACTAAGACATGACTTTCGATTTATAAACGGGTAGAGCATTTTAATCAACAAGTTCACTTTATTAATTACAAATTGGATATGGTTCTTAAACTTCATTTTTGTGTCTAGCATTACGCCTAAATATTTAACTTTTTGTTCCCATTGAATTTCCATATTGTTTACAAGAATGTTCGTTTGAGGCAGGAAACATTCCTTGCGTTTTCTAGTAAAAAAAATTGCCTGACTCTTTTCACCATTCAACAAGATTTTCCATTTCTGAAAGTATTTGATTAACACTGATAATGCAGACTGGAGGTTTCTGATGACATGTGCAGCCAAGACTTCAGAATTGCAGTGTCATCAGCGAAGATTGATATTAAGCAGTTGTTTAGTTGTGGGATATCAGACGTACATATATATTATATAATAGTGGGGAGAGACATGATCCCTGGGGGCAGCCAGCTACAATTGGGAAAACTGAAGAGGAATGATAGTTTATAAAAACTTTAAAAGTTCTATTTTGTAAAAAGCTTTGAATTGTTTTTATTAGATGATATGGAAAATTCAGCTTGATCATTTTGTATATAAGACCATCATGCCACACTGAATCGAAAGCGGCCTTGATATCCAAGAGTATCATACCAGTTGACTTTTGCTGTTCGAAGTTAGACTTTATTGCATTCTTTATTCGTCTTAGTGGTTGGATTGTATTATGTTCCCTGCGGAAGCCGAACTGTTCCGAGGGAATTATTTCGTTGGTATCCAAAAAAGCCGTGAGTTTCTCTTTGATAACTTTTTCTATGATTTTACTGACAGACGAAAGTAGACTGATTGGACGGTACGAAAGGGGACAGTCATTTGGTTTATTGCTCTTCCTTATGGGGATAACTTTTGCTTCTTTGAATTCTGGAGGAAAATAGCTTAGCTTCAAGCAAGAATTGACGATTGTGGTTAGATATTTAAAACCTTTTTTGGGTAGAGCCTTGAAACATCTGTTGTTGATGCCGTCTATTCCTGGAGCTTTTCCGTTTTTTAATGTTTTGACAATATGTATTATTTCCGATATATTTATTTCAGAATGTCCCGTAGCGCTTATATCCAAGTTTTGAAATGACTCCAGTGAATTTCTAACTTCCGAAATAGTGGATGGGTCGCCTAGGTTTGAAGTAATAGAATGGTTTATGGCAAATGTTTGGGCCAGTAGTTCGCATTTTTCAGAATTTGTGGTAAACCGTGAATTATTGTGTTTGAGAATGGGAATCCTGTTCGATTTTTTTCTTAATATTTTAGCCAAGTTCCAGAAGGGAGAGGATCCTTTATCTAATTTAGATAGTGTGTGGTTCCAAGAGGAGTTCCTAAACTTTTCTATTTCACTACTAATCGTTATATTCAGTGTTGTCATTGAGTTTAAGTCTGATATATTTCTGTATCTTTTCCACCTTCGACGATGGTTATTTCTAAGTCGAATTAACGATTTTAACTCTGATGGAAATGGTTTTTGCACGCTTGATTGCCGTCTTAATGGCACACTATTGCTTATTGCATCATTTACAACCCTGATAAATCTTGTTACAGTTTGGTCAATATCTGAAGTGGTCTGTATAGAGTTTTGTGGTGGAAGACAAAGGTAACGATTTATATAAGAAGCAAATAGGGTCCAATTTGCTTTACTGAAGTCATAGCTACGAGGTACAGTCTCTGAAAAAGTGCTTTGAAGCGTTGTTTGAACCGGTAGATGGTCAGAGCTTAGGTCATTTATGACTTCTGCTGAAAAAATGTTATGGGTAGTGTTCGTAAGAAACAGATCAAGTGTCGAACTCTGTATGTTCCTATGTGATGGGACGTAGGAGTGTTCATTTGGAAAAATGA
This sequence comes from Phaonia tiefii, assembly GCA_963931995.1. Classification (NCBI taxonomy): domain Eukaryota; kingdom Metazoa; phylum Arthropoda; class Insecta; order Diptera; family Muscidae; genus Phaonia; species Phaonia tiefii. Next base: position 221,851,135 of record OZ008370.1, on the reverse strand, counting down.
TGTCGAAATTGTAGGAATCTTGTTTCTGGAACAGAATGTTTCCCCAGCAATTTGAACGTAGGCAACCCCAATGTGGGTGCCTACAGTTAAAATCGCCGCCAAGAATGAATTTATCAGCTCTGGTGAGTTTATTAATATCTGAAGCGAATAATTGTTTAGGATTTTCATCAGGACCGTGACGGCCGCCGGGGAAATAACATGAGTAAATGTCTATATAGTCAGTGTTGGTGAAAAGTCTGACGGCAATATTTTCAATTAAATTAGTGTTTACAATTGGAAGTAGTTGATGTGGGACATTTTTCCTGATTATAATGGCTACGCCTCCACCCCGAGTGTGTTCTCGGTCGTTTCTATATACAACAAATTGTTCATGATTTATTGATAAATTTGGTTTCAACCATGTTTCTGAAACAAGACAAATATGTATTTTACGATTAGTACGGAATTGAAATATTTCTATACTCTTATTTTTGATGCCTCTGGCATTACAAATGATTATTTTTAGTTCGGTGTTTATCAGTTCTCGAATTTGTTTCGAACCCGTTACGAGTCCGTAAAAACATAAAAAAGGCGAATCAGTGAAACTGTGATTTGGCGGATCCGTCTCGAACTCGTTACGATTTCGTAAAAACATAAAAAAGCGAATCGGTGAAATTGTGAGTTGGCGAATCCGTCTCGAACGCGATACGAGTCCGTAAAAATATAAAAAAGCGGACCAGTGAAATTGCGCTTTCCAAAGGTAATATAAGGACCAGCCAATAGCAACAGTGGAGGACGTGGCTAAGAAGTTTTTCTTTTTTTTCTAAAAGAATCAAATATACCAAATAAATTAAATTTAAAATTTAGATAAAATTCACATGCAAAGAAAAACATTAAAAACTTAAATGCCCAATAAATAGAATTAAATATACAGAAATTCCAATTAATGCAAATGGCAACTCAGACCGAATCCGTTTCGAATGCGCAAGAATTGATTAAAGCGAATCCGTCTCGATTTCATTTTATTTCCAAAAAATCGAATCCGAAACGGAGCCACAAATGAAGTTTGTTACGAGTACGAGGCGGATCCGAGAAAGTACAAAAAACGACTCGCGTTTTCGAGAGGAATTTCGTACGAAAACGGATTCGTTATGAGTTCGTAAGGAATGTTCGTTTCGAACAAAATGTCCGCAGAAACGGATCCGTCTCGAATTCGTAACGGACTCATATGGCACATTGGGATGACACAATTGTTTTATTTAAAATTGAAACGTAATTGTCATATTTAAATAGAGTTGTGAAAGGTTGAGTTTTAAACACTAATAAGTATATGAAATAATCGCTGTAAGTGCTACATATGTAATTTAATTTAAAGCAAAAAAAAAAACGGAAAAACCCGGTTCCACCGGCTTTTGCCAAAATGAAAAACCGAAAACCGGTGTGTTGAAAACTTTCGAACAAACCAAAAACCGTTTTCCAAAAATTTACGGTGTTTTGGACACTCTAATGGAGAGTGGCTTAAAATGGCTTAATATCCCTTAGGTACCCCCATATAAACTGGTCGAAGATATTAGTTTAGAGGGCATACATTTATTTTAGCACCAACTCTCTGCTCTACACCAAAATGTCACGAACGACAAAAGCTTCTGCGCTGAGTTCGAAAAGTTTCCAGCAATCAGTTGAATTTCTTGAGATGTACGTCTTTCAAGCTTGAGTATATAATCGCCATATCTCAGGCATTTATAATCTGATCTGGTTGAAATGGGTATCATTACAAAGATCCTTCTAAACTCTATAAATCTGTGTATAAACGTATTTAGTTTTATTAACTCTTTTGATAAAAATTAATTTTTTCCAAAAAAAATATGCTTTATATCAATTTTTTGGTAGACTCCGATAATAGGCAAGAGTTTTACATATTTTTAAAGGTATAATACTCACCAATAACCCTTCAAAAACCGGAGATATTTACGTTCATAGTTTTGAAATACATTTATAGCTTTTGTTCAGCAACATTAAAAAAATATTTCCAAGAAATCGAGCGATTTAATACAAAAATACTATGCCGAAGCCGGTGTTGGGTCCACTGCAGAGGAGAAAACCCCTAAGCCCGGTCGAAGGCCGTCCACGCAAAAAGTTTTATAACACAAAAGTACTATGCCGAAACCGGAGTTGGATCCACCCCAGAGGAGAAAATCCTTAAGCCACACAGAAAGCTTTATAACACAAAAATTCTATGAACTGTTATTTGAACTTTAATTTTAAACTTTAATATCTCCGCTCTTTGAAAGGTTATTGGTGAATATTATACTTTAAGGTCTTGTCTATTATCGGAGCATTTTTTCTGAAAAAATAAAACATTTTTATCAAAAAGTGAGGTTTATTTTTTTAATTAGACCCCCAATGGGTTCATAAAAATAAATACTTGAATTTAAATTTTATGACCGATTTTGTTAGATTTTGGTTAATGTATGAGAAATTCATACTACAAGTTTACAAGGTCAGGAACATTTTTCTAATTGAAAACTGGTTGCGTATACACAGATTTATAGCGTTTAGAAAGATTTTTTCAGTCAAATCCATTTCAACCATATTGGATAACAAATGGCTGACTTATGCCCGATTATACATCAAGCTTTGAAAGCCTATATTTCGAAAAATATGGACCAGCGAAATTTTTTTATTTCCGTTTTGTACCCTATCAGGCAAAAAAAAAGAAAAAATAGAGTATTTTGTGCCAAAGTAAATTTGTTCCATTTAGTGGGGTAAATTCATACATGATTAAAAAGCAAAAGTAAGAATACAGCTGTGTTATCTCTATGTTATTTTCTTACCGCAAAAAATTTCTAAATTTTACCTCATACAAGGGTAACATTTGTTAGAAACGAAATCAGCACAAAACTTTTTTCACCTAAACAAACACGACTATCCGAGCTACACTAAGTCGGTTGTCTCAGCTAAAACTAGAAGGGTGTCTATGCTAAATAAAACACACAGGGGGTTTCAATGAAACAGCTGTTCCACTTGGTAGTTGGCGTACTAGTAGAAAATGGAGTATAATGAAAGAATAAGCGAAAACTGACTGGCAGTAAATCCTGTTTTAAATACATTTAGAATTAAAGATAATGATAATGTAAATTATGTCACCGTCTAAAAATCGAACTCTATGAAAACTGCAACTACTTCAGTGACTTTCAAAGGTGTCCGTTCCAAGCAACGCTGCTGTTGTACACTGTTGGTATTTTACTCCATGAAAATATATATGGTGATTTCGTTTCTGAGAAATAATTCAACATTTTGTCCGCCCTTTGCCTTGAAATTGCCTTTTTGTATTCGTTTCCGAGAAAAGTTTAACCCTACTTAACTTTTTTGTGTTCCTTACTGAAAATGTTGAACTCAAACAAGTGCAAAAATGCTAAATCTTCGGCCGCCTCAAAGAGACACAGGGTGGAATGTTGCCCCAGAAAACGGTTGAGTTTGTGCCACTTTTTATGAGTTGCTTGTCCTCGCTAAGCTAATTTTTCTACCTTTTTGTGTGAGTGCTAAACGAATTTAAGCGGCTTCAGTTAAAATCGGTTAACTTCCCATACGAAGTAGTCGAAATATTAGTTAACGGGGATAACGATACATACATGCTGTATGCTGTACCGGCACCTTGCGAACGAGGAAATGTAAACAACAAAACGAATAACAAAGAGAAGCACAGCATACCGGTACGGTCAGATCATCGTACTCGCTCCGATTGACATACACTGGTTCTCGGTATTCGGTAATAGAGAAGAGAGCTTTGTTCGTATTCTGTAAGCGAGAATGTGATAAAATACTACGGGACAGAGCAAACTACACCGAACACGTAGAATATACCGTAAGTTTGTTTACTTTATTTTCTTTGCAATGCTCGGTGTGTTTAGTGATTCTAAATGATGAAATAAAATAAAAATTTACTCATATTTTTTCAATCACTGTTAATAGAAAGGTAAGTTAAATCGTTTGGTTATGGAAAACTATATTTATTAAATTAAACAGTAAAAACCAACTTTTAAACAAATATAAAACTGAACAACATATTTTCAGAACCATACAAAATAATAAAAATCTACAAAAAGTATTTAATTTTAATTATCTTACTTATGATCTATCTTAACACACCAATTTCTAAATATGACGTTTCTCCATATTCACCTCGATAATAACCGAATATTACTCGTAACTTTATTCGCTTCATGTACACAAGTTACCGGCAACTTTTACTTCGGTTTACCCGGCTCTAACGAATACGAATACGAATACATCAGTGTACTTTCGTTGTTATCTTCTCGTACCTATTCATACTGCAAAGCGTCGGTACGGGGTGCACCTCTCTTCGCACACACAACTGAAGTGAAGTAGTGTGTGTATATTACATACGAATGTTTTCGTTTATGCGAAAATGTGTGCCGTTGCAGGGCTCTAATACATACCAAATGTTTTGGTTCAACCCGAACATTTTCGACCAAACTGGTCGAACAAATAGTTTAGCGGAGAAAATAAAACATGCTTAAAAAGCCAAAAAGAGGAAGACATTCGTGAGAAAATACAACATTTCTTTGTTCTTTTCTCAGCATAAAAAATTTAACAATTTTAAGGGGGTGCAGTTAGTGCTATCCTGAACATATGTACTCCTGATGTCATGACCGAATCGGCAGCCGCTACATACCTGGTGAGAATCAGAGATTGTGGCGTTTCGATATCGGGGCATTCCGGACACGCTGAATTACTACGCTGGATCAACTCTATTCCCGTAAAAACGGACTACTGTATCCCCTACCTTCTACCAGCGACAAATCTAAGCACTTCTATTCCGAACAGGAACACGTGGGAAAAGTCACTGGAAGGGGACACCAGTAGTATAGGTTCTTTCAACGGATTGATCAAAGTTGGCTGTGGCGTCCATTCACCGGACCTAAATGTAAATATCTCCTTGAAGCTGCCTGATCACTGTAGTGTATTTCAGGCGGAAATTACCGCCATACTGGAGGTTGCCTCCGGAGAATATGTATCTACAAAGACAGCCAGGCAGCCATAAAATCCATGGAAGCCATGTTTGCCACGTCCCTGGCGGTGAAAGAATGCCACTCATCACTTAGGGTGATGGCAGTGGGTACCCGGGTACCCGGACACAGCGACAATCCAGGCAATTTCGTATCGGATGCGTTAGCTAGATAGGGTACTACGGCACAGGTTCTTCCGGCAAAAGAAGGTGTTAGTATGCCAATCTCTACCTGCCGTTTGCAGTTAATACAGTGGGCCGATAATATGTTCAAGGGCATGTGGAGACATACTTCAACTTGCAAACAAGCCAGGGTCCTCTGGCCACAGATGGACAGGAAGAGGACTAGGCAACTACTTAACTTGCCGAGAGGCAGGTTATCCACAATTGTAGGAAAACACGACTTAAGATTGGGACATAGAAACTCCACTCTCTGTAGATGCTGCATGGAAGAGGATGAGGAAGCAACGGAACACCTTCTCTTGGATTGATTGAGAAGTAGGATATTCGGAACACATTTAGTTAGCACCATAGCCCTATAGGATATTCCTGTAGGTCTTATAGACAAATTCATTGAAAGGGCAAATTGGCTAGACCACTAGTCAATAGTTGCTATAGAGGAAACTGCAGGTATCACAATGGGCTTCTTTAGCCTAAGTGTGTTAGACAGCGTGCTGTCTTGCAGCCTTTTCAACCAACCAAAGAGGTGATGACAACATTTTTAAAACGTTACCTCATACAAGGGCAACATTATCTTTTAGTAATGAAACAACCAATAGTGTGGGACTAATGTGAATATTTGTTGTAGCTATAGTGGTTCGTTTCTTCGATCCCTGCTCTGACACCCTATAAATCTTTCGACGGCGCTCACCTCGCGGAGTGACGACAACACTACCGAGTAATTAGCCATATAAATTGTTCCCAAAACCGTTAGCAATCGGTGTAAAACTACAGGTCCCAATCATTTATTACGAGAAGCACCCATGACCATGATCTGTTTTATAGTATGTCAATTATCTACACTGTTAAATGCAAAGGACGATCTAGGACAAATTATTTTTCTCCAATTTTTTCCCTGCTTTAATATTGAATTTTTTTTGTGCACTACAATAAACCATACAATTTCAGCGAAAAATCGTCAACATAAAAACGAATACAGGAAAAGAGAATGGCACAACGAGAGTGGAAATAAAATTATATTTCAATTGTAAAACACTTGAAAAAATCCAAATAAGCACAAAGTTAAATAAAAAAGAAGAAGAACACATTAAACGAACATAGTCGACACTTTGCTGGCTTTATCAAGTTAACTGAAAGCTGTGGAACGTTTTTAAGAATTAAATCAGTAGTGCCAGTATTGGAGAATATGGTTACACAGCCCAACGCAGCCATGAGTATTTGAGCTGTGAAATGCGGGGAAAACAGGAAGAAGTTGTCAAATACGGTGCTGTTATTAAATTCAACACCAAAATGAATATAGAGGCCCAATCCAAATGAAAAAACAAAAAGCTGGGAGACAACAGCAGTGTAGCAAAGTGGCAGCTTTAGGAACGACATATGTAGGCAACTATGACATCCCTTAGAATACAAAGGCTACACCCAGGCACGCACACAAAGTTATTAACTATCTGAGCGTAAAAAATGCGTGTAACAGAATGCGACTTCATGTCGCGCCTTTGTGTCTGTGTGTACAGATTTGAGACAGTGGAGTAAGCGAGTTGGAGTATTTGTGAGTGTGTGAACTTGAGTATTAGTGAAGTCGTTCGTGTGTACGAGAGCAGGTCGTCATAATGATGATAATGTGATTTTTCTTTTGTTTTGTTCTATTCTGTTCTTCTCCTGGATCTAATGGTGACACTCCTAGCTGACAGTATCATTGGCGCCCTTCTGCGCTTCTCCTGGAATGTCGCGGCGGAAAAGTCAAAGCTTATAACTGCTACGTAGCTCAGTGTCGTCAAACAGTGATTTGATCTAATTTCACTGTGTGGGTGTTTGTTTTTTCGTCACACTTTTATCACCATTTAGTGGGTTTGTTGAGATTTTCTAACAGTTTTTTTCATCTCTTTTTCCTTTAACTCCACCCCCGCAATTTTTTTTATTTGCTCCTGTAAATATGCTTCGTTTTTCGCCCACAAACAAAAAAACGCCAGCCATAACGAGAAATGCACACTAAGTATGTATATTAGGTGACATTAAATCAGAATTAACATTCTGTATAATCATTATTGTGATTATTTTTACATGCTCTTTCTTTGACTTCTCCTTCTTGTGACTTTTATCTCTGTTTGCTTTGGTTGGTTTTGTCATTAGCGCAAGTTTTCGTAGGAGGAAAATTATGAATTTTTTTTGTTCTAAAATTATACAATTTTTTTGTTTTCATTAAAATGAGAAAATGGTCACAATTTTAACTTTTAATAAATGTGGACAAATTAAAACAGATTAAGACTATGCAAAATGTTTCTAATTAGGACATGGATGTGCCTTACTTGATGGGTACTGTAGGCAGAGAGCAGCCACAAAAACACAGCATTCTTTTAGGTTCCCACACATACAGTGCATACCCTAAGACAGTTTCATTTTTGCACTTGCGCTACACTTATTTCTAAAGGATACAGAGAAAATGTGGAACGTGCGATCACTTTAACATTTTAGTTTTAATAATAAAATGGTAGTCTGTAAAAAACAATTTTAGTATCACAATCGTTTGCAATCATAGGCGAGTAGCAATGCGAGTGAATAATGTGTCAGTGGGAGAAACCTGGGATGCGCAACTGAAGTACTTTGGTGCATAGTGAAGGAAAATACACTACAAGGTCTGACAAAGGATGAAAACAAGTCTTAGATTCAGGACAAGATCTAAGAAAAAGTAAAAACTTTGTAATAATTGTAATAATTTGGAATTTTATGAATAAATCAGAACGTTTGATTGACAGTTGCAGTCAAAATAATTGTAGTGATACTGCTGATGAGGCAAATTATGAATTTTTTTTCGTTCTAAAATTATAAAAAATTTTGTTTTCATTTAAATGAGAAAATGGTCACAATTTTAACTTTTAATAAATGTGGACAAATTAAAACAGATTAAGACTATGGAAAATGTTTCTAATTAGGACATGGATGTGCCTTACTTGATGGGTACTGTAGGCGGAGAGCAGCCACAAAAACACAGCATACTTTTAGGTTCCCACACATACAGTGCATACCCTAAGACAGTTTCTTTTTTGCACTTGCGCTACACTTATTTCTAAAGGATACAGAGAAAGTGGAACGTGTGATCACTTTAATATTTTAGTTTTAATAATAAAATGGTAGTCTGTAATAAACAATTTTAGTATCACAAACGTTTGCAATCAATGCAAGGAGCAATGCGGGTGGATATTGTGTCAGTAGGAGAAACCTGGGATGCCCAACTGAAGTAATTTGGTGCATGCTGAAGGAAAATACATTACAGGGTCTGATAAAGGTTTAAAACAAGTCGTAGATTGAAGGCAAGATTTAAGTGAAGTTAAATATCGTTGTACTGATTTGGAATTTTATAAATAACGCCAAATTTGAGGTATAAATCAGAATATATTTGCGGTCACAATAATTGTAGTGATACTGCTAATTAGGAATCAGGTGTCGTATATTTTTTTTTTTATTAATTATAGGGCAAAACGAAAAGCGACATTATAACTGTATATGAGAATTCTGTATTTTATAAAATAATAGAAAACAATAGGACAAATAGGTCCTAAAATAGGTCCTAAAATGTAACCAATTAATGAGGGTGACGAGTTGTTGCATAGGGTGGATCTTTCTGTGGAAATGCCCATATATTTTTTATGTTGTTACTTTTCAAGATGTTATAACTCAAAATAAAAATGTGTTAAAATAAAATTATCCGATAAATTTAGTTAGCCAAGACACCAACCATTTTTTTAACCAAATTTCAGGAATCAAATTTTTCCTCTAAAAAGCGTTGTAGGGACATAAATACTGTTACAACATTGAACACACCCATTCCAATAGTAGAATTGAACATATCCTGGTATTACCACATTGTTTATGAAACCTAACATCTTTACCCTTAGCCTGTAACTGAAATTCAAAATTGCTTCAGTTTTCACCATGGAGTGGTCAGATAATGCACACCTTTTCGCTGTAATAGCACTTTGTAAATGTTAAATGAAAATACGGCGATATTTTCAAAAGGTTTCGTCCACTCGGGATTATCGCATGGTCTTCTACCGGTGCATAAAACTGTTTGAGGAGACTGGAGATGTCAAAATCCTTCACCGCTAGGGCCGTCCACGCGCATGTCGAATGCCCCAAGTTATTACACCATCAAATAAAGTATTCAGCGAAATTCCACCTGAAAACAGAAAGCCTTGGCCCGTGAGGTGAATATCAGACTTCGTTCTCGGGGCTTTCAAACCCCGTATCGGATACTTTACGACTGCAGGTGTGATACAAATAAGACAGACAAATACAAAAGCCGTGTGGTGAAGCACGCTGATATATTGCACAGAAACATCTTTTTCACCGATGAAAAATAAATTTACCATGCAGGAAAAATATATCTGAAGAATGACATTCCTTATTTGACACCACTGGATCACAAATTGTGGGTAGGTTTAGAGGACATGGTTTGTCACAAAAGATACTCGAACACTTATTCTTTTACAACTGTTTTAACTCGTGCGTTGACCACTTTTCCAATGGACGAAGTGCGTGCTGCTATTGATGATTGGCCAGTGTGTCTTAAATCATGCAAGAACGCTAAAGGGGGACATTTCAAATGAGTATGAGTATATATATTGGACATTTTTACGATTAAAAGCCCCACTTATGCTTAAAGAATGTCACAGTAATGAAAATATTTACCCTTTACTTCTGTGGCTTACTGTAACAGAAGAATTAATATTGCGCCTAAAAGTATGCCTTTGCAACAACATACCAGCTAGCCAAACCACATTGATCAATACGCTGCAGTACCGATTAAATTCGGTTAAGATCTTCACTAATCTCGAAAAAACTGGTGAAATCTCCAGATAACGACTATAGCGACAACGATAGATAACAAATAGTGGAGATCTTACCAGAATGATCTAGATAACCTACTGTCAAGTAATAGAACTGATAGAAATGACAGTTGAGCAGCGTCTATGAGTTGATCTGTGATTAAAGGTTAACAATACAGTTCGTCGGCAATAGTGATATGAAGTAAACCCTCAAAAGTATGCAATGTTAAGTAATTCGAAAAGGTTTAATAAAGACTCATTGTGAATGGTAAGTTTGTGTAAATAAAGTGAACGAATGAACTTATCGTAATAAATCATTCTTCGTCGAATCGATAACGATTTTCATATGAACTTTATGGTATTTAAAGAACAATGACCTTTCAGGGTTAAAAAGAACCTTGTTTTATTATATTTATATATTTTTTTATATATACATATTTATATACATATATATTTTTTTTTATTTTATACTTTTATATTTATATTTTCTATTTTTATTTATTTTTTATTTTATTATTTATTAAGTCTTATTTTTTTAATTATTCTCATATAGCACTTGACAATATTCAAAAGCTAATTTAATTCAGTCCGCACAAAGGTGAATACACTTCCTACATATGCCCATTTAAAAGATGAAACAATTCATGTCATTGGTAGAAATAGAGAACTTGAGTCGGACCACATAACATTCCCAATTTTTTTTTTTTTTTTTTTTTATCAAACCAACACTCAGGGGATGCCTCCCTATAAATGCAGTGCATTGTGTTGGCGAAGGAAAATTGAGGTAGTAGAGGGTGGAAAGAGGGAGTAGTGTCTGTTGATATTTGCCTTGAATGTTTGTATGTCACAATTGGTGGGAAATACACTAGCCGGAAGTTTATTCCACATACGGACTGTACGGCTGAAGAACGAATTTTCTCTATAGTGTGTAGTGCGGTCAATCGGCCACTCGATAAAAAACGGATGAGAGTTCCTGGAAAGCCTCGTACTTCGGCTAAATATCCTCACGTCAGGCATAAGTTGACGGATGTCCGAGGAACACATACCGTGGAAATATCGATAGAACAGTGACACGCAACCCACATTTCGACGATGCTCAAGGGAGGCAATAGAGTTGGATACCCAACTGTCCCCTATTAACACCGTCGCTCTCCTCTGGACACGGTCGAGAAGCTCCAAAGAAGTCCTAGGAGCACCTGCCCATATATGGGAGTTATACTCCATCTTTGGCCTGATGTAGGTGGTGTAGATATTGAGAAGATCAGATGGAGTGAAGTATTTCTTGCACCGCTTCAAAAAGCCTAGACACTTGAATGCATCTTTCGACACTTCAAATACATGTTTTGCCCAACGGACATCACATTGTATTTTCATGCCCAGAACATCAAGAGCGTCTGATTCATCAATATCCACACCGTCCATAGACAATGACGACACACCTGGGTTAGCAATACGTTTATGCGACAACAAACAACACTGGGTCTTACTCGCATTAAAATCTACTCTATTCCTTCGACCCCATTCAACAATGGACACCAGGTCGCGGTCGAGTGTTTCATTCATTGTCCGGCGTTTGACTTCAATCTCTTGAAGACTTGGCCTACGATCGAATGAATAAGAATGGCAGAGATTACTGTCATCGGCAAAAGAGTAGATTGGATTCACAGTCTGACCCAGGAGATCGTCAATGAAAATAAGAAAAAGAGAAGGAGAAAGAACAGAGCCCTGTGGTACACCTGCAGTCAATTTATGCTCGTCGGATGAAACCCCATCTACAACAACTCGTATAGTGCGATCTCTGAGAAAACTCGATATAAATCGAGTGAAGTTATCACCGACACCAAAAGCAGCGAGCTTTGACAAGAGTGCATCGTGCCATACTCTGTCAAAGGCCTTGGAAATATCAAGAGCCACTACCTTACTCTCACCAAGCCGGTGGATGGATCGACTCCACTGTTCCGAAAGGAACGCCATCAGGTCTCCAGTAGATCTCATTCTACGGAAGCCATACTGCCGATCATTAAGAAGGTCATTGGACTCAAGATACTTCACTAGATGGTGGTTAACCATACTCTCCATAACCTTCGAGAGCGCAGAACAAATTGCAATTGGGCGGTAATTTGCAGGGTTACTTGCATCACCTTTTTTAGGGATTGGCTGGACATTAGCAATCTTCCAACGCGCCGGGAAGACTCCGGCACGGTATGCAAGGTTGAAAAGATTGCGCAGTGGACACGCCAGTGTCGAAGAGCACCTACTCAAGACCAGTGCAGATATGCCATCCGGGCCCGGAGATTTGCCTACGACGAGATTCGCAAGAACCTTTTTAACTCCTCGCGTTCGAAAAAATATCTTGGGCATGGAACAAGATACGTAATTGATCACGGGGAGTGGTTGATTGCTATCCGGCAAGGAAGAGTTCCTTGCAGACATTTCAGCCAAGAGGTTAGCTTTATCAACCGGTTCAGTGAATGTTATGTCATCTTTAAGAAGAGTTGGGATAGAGCAAGAACTATGCTTTATTCTTCTTGCAAATGACCAAAAGTTCTTACTTCCACTAGGGAAAGAAAGAACTTTAGTACGAATACGCTGTTCGTGAAGAAACTTTTCGCGTCGAAGTACGCGAATCTTTAAAATTGGTTGGGACCTCTAAAGTCTTTTGTGGCAACCTCTAAAATCGGTTGTTACAACATCTAAAGCCTGTTGTGATAACCCCAAAAGTAGGTTTTGATAACCTCTAAAGTCGGTTATAACAATTGCTTAAGTCGGTTGTGACCTCTTTGAAATTCAGTTACGGCTAATTCAATTAGCTGTACTCGTACTTGTATTCCCGTACATGTATTCTCGTTGTTTACTCCTAATAGAGATATTGATGAAGATACGTAGGGAGATATCTTTGTTACTTTGCCGGTTGTTAAACCTTCAGGGAAGCCCATTGGATGAATTCTACCAATTTGGCTTTTTCTTTGGGTGTAGTCTGATATTCATTTACACTGGACATTTTGATATAAGGCGAATTAAGTTGCTAAACGTTGTCATGGAAACTTCGGGGATAGGATTATAGCCGCACTCGTGTACTTTTATTGAAGCGGAAACGGAGCATCCAATCGCCAAAATATCTTCGTTACCTCGTTCAAAGGTATCTACCAACCTAAGCCTCCAACATAACTCCACTTCTGTTTTTAAATTCCTAAAATGTTAATTTGACAAACAAGATAAACTTTTGAAACTCCAGCGCTCACGAACGAGTTAATGCGAACCCTGGTTTAAAGGAAAAATGATAGCAATGGCGACACATTTCGTCTGAGAAATAGCAGATCAGCTGTTGAGCTTTTTCCTGATAGATTTGTTCGGTATTCCGCGGACACAATAATGGAATGGAAGGTCCTGACAAAGTAAGTTGGTTTGCAACAAATTATGTTGGCAGCAGATTGTATCAAATGTTGGTGAGTGTCAGAAGGAGCATACTTTTAGGAGCCGACAAATGTTAACTACTTTTAGGAGTAGTAAATTATTAAATTGTTATTGTCGCCACTAACAACAAACTGTAACCAGCAATACAAAATGTTACACATTGATGTTTCTTATTAATTTGTATTTTAATACCAAATGATTCATGGTGATTCATAGTCATGTATGGCTGGTATAGCCACACAACTTTAACAGTTGTTATACGATTAACCCATATTTTGCTAACATATGTTGATTATACCAAATTTATTTCCTTCATCATTCAACATTCGGATACACCCAAACTACAAACTCGTACAGGATAAAAAAAAACTATAATTTATTATTTACATGATTTTCATGGCATTTTGTTATTTTGCTTGTATCGTATAAACTGTAATATTCGGTATATGAAAATACATATTAAAGCGTTCATCATACCAAACAGAATATTGTGTATATTGGCAAAACCACTATCAACCCTGAAGATGAAAATCCCGACAGCATGAAAACCAAGCAAACTCATCAAAAGCTTGCTATAAACAAACTTTACCACAACCACTTGAATATTCGTATCTTTCATCGAATGCAGGAGCTAAATTCAAAGGACTACAGCTAGGAACTTGTAATTTAACATCAGTGCTGTATTGGTTAGTGATGACTTTAAAATACTCCAAAAATGTTTAAGGGCCACGTACGTCATCTGTCAAACTAACAAAGTTTTAGCAAAGTTGAGAAATCCCCTATATTTAGAAATAGTTTTTTACTTTGACTCAAAATATAATGGTGAGTGGGTGGCGAATCCTTGTTTCTGGCCATCCAACCGCTTTACTATGCACAATATGTCTCAGACTCTGGAGCCAAGTTTATTATATATAACAAATTTATTTTTTTATAAATGTTTTCTAAATATGTATAAAATGACTGATGATTATGTTGAAAAATGCAAAAATGTTGTAAATAAATGCATTCCTTTGGGATGGAAGACAAGAAGTTAGCCTTGGTACAAGTGAGTGCACTTTTGGGTGTTTTATATATGTGTGAGGGGACAAAATGTAGGAAGATTTATGTATGTGTCAGTTCATTGTGTAAAATGACATTGATAAGTGAGGTTAATGTCGTTTATCATTAATCAACAAAGAGTGTTGCATACTTTTAGTTGAAATATTTGCAAAAGGAAAGAATGAAAAAGAAGACATACTCGAATTTGCATTGCATTTTCAATTAAATACGTGACCCTCAGAAGGAATCTAGTTTTTTTCTTAATAAAATAAAATAAATACGAATAAACTCGCACATCTGACGTTGAAAAGAGCACAAAACAGTTTAACGCGATAAGAAGATTAGCATAGTTTAGGGAGTCAAGAAAAATACTTAAACATGATTTTCCATTAAGTCCATTACACATGAAGAGAATAAGGGGGCACCTTTTCTCAATCAATTAGCTGTGTGCTTCTATTTTAAGAACTACTATTTGAAACCACTAGTTATACAATAATTCCGAAAGATTATGCCTTGAAAATCTTTGTCATTGACGGATTACAGAATAGTGTCACCGTCATCAGGCGAAGTTACCGCGTTGTCATGTACAACAGTCGGCATTTTAACATTGACGGTCAAACATAAAATAAAAGTATATAAATAGTTTTTTGGATTACTGAATAAAACACATACTGTCAAAACAATACAAATTACTTAATTACAAAAAATATATAACCAAACAAACAATTGGAAGATAAAAAAAATAAAATAAATGGTTTCCCATTACATCCCATGAAGGAATTAGGGACAGCTTCGCACAAGTGAGCGGTGCGCTTTCTTGTTTTTTATACTCACTGATTGAGACATACAGTTTTTACACCGATTCCGAACGGTATTTGGAGAAACTTGTGCACGGCTAAAGACTCGATAGTGTCACTATGCGAGGTGACCTCCGCCGAAAGAAATTTTAAGTCGGTCAGAGCAGATATCGAATCCAGGATCTCATGTACAAGAGGCGCGTACACTAGCCATTGCACCACCGACAGCCAGATATATATCCACAAGTATAATAAATAACTATTATCCCTGAATATCCCATACAGGGGAGCTCACTGATCGGGATCTATAGCTTTACACCGGTTCCGAACAGTTCTGTTATTGGAACATTTTTAGGATACCAAAAGTGCGTTTCCTGTACGGCACTTGTGTTCTTGTGCATAGCTAAATACTAGAACAATTGTTTGTGGGTCATGGAAATCTGCATTCATAACAAACTGCAGGTCGGAATACCTAAAGTCGGTTGGTACAACTTCTAAAATTGGTTGTAACAACGGTTGTGAGAACTTCTAAAATCGGTTAGGACACCCTCTAAAGTCTGTTATGACAAGCTTTAAATTCGGTTGTGACAACTTCTAAAGTCGGTTACAAAAACCTCTAAAGTCAGTTATGACAACCTCTAAAAACGGTTAAGACATCCTCTAAAGTCGGGAATGACATCGTCTAAAGTCGTCTATAACATCCTCTAAGGTCAGTTGTGTCAACCTTTAAATTCGGTTATGACAACTTCTATAGTCTGTTACGATAACCTCTAAGTTCGGCTGTGGTAACTTCTAAAGTCGGTTATAACCTCTAAAGTAGGTTGTGAAAACCTGTAAAGTCATTTGCTACAGCCTCTAAAGTCGGCTATGACCTCTAAAATCGGTAGTGCCAACTTCTAAAGTCGGTTATGAAAACCTATAAAGTCGGTTATGACATCCTCTAAATAGTATTGTGACAACTCCTAAAGTCGGTTACGGCCTCTAAATTCGGTTTTGACAAAATCTAAAGTCGTATACGACAACCTCTAAAGTCAGTTACGACAACCTCTAAAGTCGGTTATAATATCCTCTAAAGTCGGTTATGGCATCCTCTAAAGTCGCTTAAGACATCCTCTAAAATCGATGTGGCAAACTCCAAAGGCGGTTGTGACCACCCCCACAACCAGTTGCGGCGACCGCTAAGGTCAGTAGTGACAGCCTCTAAAGTTGGTTATGACAACCTCTAAAGTTGGTTATGACAACCTCTAAATTCGGTTGTGACATCTTCTGAAGTCGGTTGTGAAACCTCTAAAGTTGGTTATGACAACCCCTAAAGTTGGTTATGACAACCTCTAAATTATGTTGTAAAACTTCTGAAGTCAGTTATGGGACCTCTAAAATCGGTAGTGACAAACTCTAAAGACGGTTGTGATCACCTCTTACATCGGTAGCGACGACTTCCAAGGTCAGTTGTGACAACCTATAAATTCGGTTGTGACAAATTCTTAAGTCGATTATAACAACCTCTAAAGTCGGTTATGACTTCCCCTAAATTCGGTTGTGACAACTTCAAAGTCGCTTATGACAACCTCTAAAATGGTTGTGACAAACTCCAAAGGCGGTGTTGTGACCACTTCTAGAATCGGTAGTGACGACCTCTAAGGTCAGTTGTGACAACCTCTAGATTCGGTTGTGACAACTGCTAAAGTTGGTTATGACAACCTCTAAAGTTTGTTAATGCAGTCTCTAATTTCGGTTGTAACAACTTCTGAAGTCGGTTATGACAAACTCTAAAGTTGGTTATGACAACCACCACAGTTGGCTATGACAGCCTTTAAATTCGGTTGTGACAACTTCTAAAGTCGGTTATGATAAACTAAAAAATCGGTAGTGAGATCTCCTAAAGTCTTCTGTTATTAAATCTAAATTCGGTTGTGACAACTTCCAAAGGCGGCTATTAGAGCCTCTAAAATCGGTAGTGACAACCTCAAAAGTCGGTTATGACTTCGACTTCGGTTGATTGTAGCTAAATAATACGATAAATTCTTTTATTCTCTAGGTTTACTTCGAATACAGATATTGATGAAGATGTTTAAGGGCAGATGCGTGGTCTTTAGTAATCACTAACTTTACAGGGGAGCCAAAAGCGCCCTCTGCCTTTTCGTGTGGAAACTAACACTCCCATTTCCTCTCATTCGCCCTTAGCAAAAAAAAAACTAAGTTATTACCCGAAATCAAACAATCATGTCATGAAACTAACATATCAGACAAAACAAAACAAAACAAATAACTCATTTGGAAAAGTTTTAGTATTCCAGGTGAATTTGACCCCAAGTGCCTTCAGGTATTTATACGACAAATGAAGTATAGGTTATATTATCCTATAATAACTACAACTTCAACGTACCCTCTTCCATTTTACATAGGGAATGTTAGGTTATCATCACGTCACCTCCGTCTCCGTCTCATTCACCATCATAAATAATCTTTCACATCTTTATTGTTATGTATTTATCCTACATCCTCGGGCAATAAATTATATCTAAACTTATACAGACTTACTTACTTGCCCTATACCAGTCTAATATGGCAAATAAAAGTAGCCAATTGTACTTGTGTTAGTGGCAACATTAAATGTCTCACATCTTACCAGGGATCTGGCATTAGAAGTCGTAGAATTTTGTGTGAATTGCTGATATTCACCGTTCCCTACGCCACCGACCACCATTCGTCCATGCGCAATTTCGCTGTTTCCCTTTCCGTTTTGTTTTTGTGGATACGCCGTACAAGTTTGAGAGAAGAGAAATGTTCTTGTATTTATTTTTTTCCACGTGGTAATAACAATAATTAGTCCAAATTGCTTTTTGAATAGGCTGTAACAGTAACAGCAGCATTTGCGACAGAAGCATTTGCGACAGAAGCATCTGCGACAGCAGCAATTGGTACTTAATCTCAAGCACAGGGCACAGTGGTGGGTACAGCTATAGCACAGGAGATAAGCTATACTAATTTCAATAAGGATAAAACAGTTTCGAGAGACAGAAGGAAATGTAAGGTGGTCAGAGCAGGGATCGAACCCACGTTCTCATGCACAAGAGCCGCGCACACTAGCCATTGCACTACCGACGTCCACACAGAGGGCTGTGTAGATATACTGTTTCTAAAGTCGGATAAATTAACTAATTGGTATTTGTAAGTAGCCTAACAGTATGCAACATTCAAAGATTAAAAAATACCTATTTAGACAATATCTCAAGGTCTTCCTTGAAATCAATTATTTACCTATATAACATCATAAGTATAAATGAAATGAGACTTTAATTACAAGGTAAAGGATTAAGATGGTAAACGGTGAGCTCGCCAGTGTAACTACTGTTTTACCTTGCTCTTTTATAACTCCCTTAAAGTATGCAACGGTAGTCAATTGAAATTTAATAAAGAAAAGGTGATATTTATTGCAATGGAATCTTTAAAATGCAAAGCACTGTGTAGCTCAATTTTTTTTCTACGGGTCGTCAAAGTTGTAACTTTTATGCCAGATATTGTCCGATATAATTTCAAATACCAAGTATAAATATTACTATTTTCCTTTGATCACAATACATCTTCAACGAAATATAACAGTAATTATTTTCGTAAAACACTCAAATGAATTACAAACACAGATTAATAATATAAGCACCTGATGGGAAAATGGTATGTGGACTTCTTGTGTTCTTCAAGAACTGCTACCCTTTGTTCCTTTATTGTCTGTCATGTTTTTGTTTTCAGCAGTTTTCAACAAACAAACCCACATTTGGGTCACAAATGTATATATTAT
Source organism: Phaonia tiefii (assembly GCA_963931995.1). NCBI lineage: Eukaryota > Metazoa > Arthropoda > Insecta > Diptera > Muscidae > Phaonia > Phaonia tiefii. The sequence goes on along the minus strand of OZ008370.1, from coordinate 221,832,076 downwards.
AACCTATTAATCATTGTGTCCCAAACATGTTATATTGAATAGGAAACACCATGTGTTTGGACACAAGTATACTATATTTGCGACAAGTTACAAATACGTTATATTTGCATCCAAAGAACACAAAAAAGAAATTTTTCAGCGTGTACGGGTCATCAAAGACGTAAATGTCCTTTCTTCAATTTGTCATGTCAGTCTTTTTTTAAGAAGTTATGGAATCGCTACTAAAATGGAAAGAGAAATAAATATTTTCCCATTACATCCCATGTATGGACCGAGGAGAGCTTCTCACAACTAATGAACTGTACTTTTTCTAATTTTACTCCCTTTAACTGGACCTACAGTTTTACACCGTTTCCTAACGGCTTGACGAGAAGCCTTTTCAAGTCTATATCGAACAAATATTTTTTTCAAGCATGATATGAAAGAGATTTTACTATTCCTTGCCAAAGTCCTGAATCATTTTTTAGTACATTTTGTGTCTTCCAATTCTTTTCGTAAAGTAACGATGAATGTTTTGTCTGTTTGGTTTAATGAACATTTGTGTCAAAATATATTTAAAATACTAACAATCACGGCGTTTATATTGCAACTTGATTATCTTTAGAATTTACTTACATATGTCTAAAAGTATGCTGTCACTTTCAATTAAAAATCTACCTCACTGCAATTTCACCACTGCCAGTATTTCAAATATTGAAGACCAGATAACGCTACTCAGCGAAGTCACCAATAACGCTATTTCGAATATACTAGTACAGATGGCAACTAAGAGATGGTTGTGGTAACGGCTATCGATAAGTTATAAGGGATATAATTGTAACCAATAAATGGCGGCGCTTCGAGAAGGATCAAGAAACTTTGAAATAACGTTTTGCCAAGAAGTTAAATTATGTATAAGTATATTGCTTGTTTTATCATCAAAAGGTCACACTTTATTTGAATTCAAACTATTCCAGAGACTTTCAAATGGTTTCGGGCCAAGAAAAACAACACACTCTTGGTATATTACTCTATGCCTCTATGGTGCAATGGTTAGTGTGCGCGCCTCTTGTACATGAGAGCCTGGGTTCGAACCCTGGTCTGACCACCTTCAAATTTCTTTCGGCGGCGGCCACCTCGCATAGTGACTGCGACACTATCACTACCATGAAAAATCTTCTCAAAATACCGTTCGGAATCGGTGTAAAACTGTAGGTCCCAATCAGTGAGTATAAAAATGGAAAGCGCACAGCTTAGTGATTGTGAGAAGCTCTCCCCTGTCCCTTCATGGGATGTAATGGGAAACCATTTATTATTTATTTTTAATAGGGTGTTATAGTGTGATATAATTTTAGAGCCCACCCTACCCTTTGTATGGAAGGCACCAGAAGGCGTACCACTTTTGGGTCAAAGCTTTGAGATTTTCTTAATTTTGGCTTGGTACCAAATGTCGCTAATTTTCATGTTGCTGCAACTACGATTAGTTAATTGTACCTACATATATTTTATATAATGAAGTTGCGTTTTGTTTTAATAAATGTGCCTAGTACAATGTTTGAACACTGTTTTCTTTTTTTTTTTTTTTGGTTTATTTTATTCGATTAATCGAATAATTTGATTGCGTTTTGTTCGGTTAATTGTCAGATTGAAATTTACGATTAACGATTAACCGATTAATTAAAAAAACCCGATTAAATGGGTACCCTAGTACCTTGACATATGAATCTAAATCATTTATCACTCCAATTTTGACAAATTTCTGGTACATGATCTGCTAATCAAACAGAAAACTTTTGCTGTTCTTAGAAATAACGGGGTTTTTCAATAAGAGCGCTACAAAAGTTTTTTTAAATAAAACAAAACCGGTTTTAGATACCAATGAAATTCTTTATTCCTGTGAAAGTACGTTCGATGCCATTATGTATGGAACTCGATTTCTTTTGCATGGCCACCACGGGCACGCTTGCAGAAGTCCAGACGCTGAACCCAATATTCGACGGTTTTTAAGCATAAATCGGCCGATACTGCTGCAATTTCACGTTTGATATTCGTACGAAGTTCATCAATCGTCGCTGGCTTGTTGGCATAGTCCATAGACTTGACGTAGCCCCACAGGAAATAATGTAACGGCGTCAAATCGCACGACCGAGGCGGCCAATCGACTGGGCCATTTCGTGAGATAACACGTTCACCACACTTGGTTTCCAATAAATTGATTGTGGCATTCGCTGTGTGGCTTGTGGCGCCATCCTGTTGGAACCACATTTCCTCCAAGTCCAGATTATCCAATTGGGCCCAAAAAGATTCGGTTATCATTGAACGGAAGCGATTCGCATTCACACTAATGTGCCGGTCTTGATCATCACGGAAGAAGTACGGCCCAATGACGCCGCCGGCCCATAAACCGCACCAAACCGTAATTTTTTCGGGATGCAATGATGACTCATGGATTACGTGTGGATTGGTGTCTGACCAATAACGCATATTTTGCTTATTGACGAAGCCATTCAGCCAGAAATGAGCCTCATCACTGAAGATGATTTTCCGATGAAAATCCGAATCATTTTCAAGTTGTTGCTCAGCCCAATTCAAGAACAAGCGGCTGGTCAAGCGGCTTCAGTTCTTGCGTCAATTTGATCTTGTAGGGATGTAGGGCAAGATCTTTTCGCAAAATTCGCCACAACGACGTCACAGAGATGCCCAACGCTTGAGAACGACGTGTGAGAGACACATTTGGGCTTTCTTGAACTGAAGCCTCAGCGGCAGCAATATTCTCGACACTACGGCCACTGCTTTGTTTCACTGGCACGGGAACATTTTGTACTGTGCCTGTGGATTCAAATTTTTCCACTAGACGCTCTATTGTTTATCTGGTAGGACGATTATGACGACCATAAATTGGACGTAGCGCTCTTAAAGTTGAGGCCACTGACTAAAAATTTCGGTATTAAATTTTAATAATTTCGACGCGTTGTTGGCTCGTATATCTTTCCATGATGAAATGGCAAACCTTACTGGAGAGAAATGTCAAAAGAGCGGGAAAAAATATGGCGTCGTTTGCTGTCCCTATCGATTTACTTTTGTAGCGTCTCTGTTGAAAACCTCTTTATATGTGCTACATATCAGCAGGGAATTTGATTGTTATTACAGCAAATGTACTGACAGAACTACAAATTTTTTGCAAGTTTGATAAAATACCAGACATTCTATTTGCTGGCACAACAAACCTATGTTTGCTGAAATGACAAGCCTATGTTTGCTGAAATACCAAATATGTTTGATTTCCCTGTTTTCATCACACTTTTCTGCTGTCTTCACCAACATTTATTTTTGAGTGTACATAAAAAATCGATTAAATGTTTGAAATCGTACTTCTTGACGAAACCTCGTGTAATATAAATTCTATGCTATTTTTCTGCACCCAGCTATTAAAATTTCACCCATATTGCGTGACTGACTCTTCCACAGCACATAAATAATAATCATCGTAAAAGTTTTCTAATGACAAATTTAGGGCTGTCTGCAAAAAACTGATGCTCTCGTTCCTGTTCCGCTACCAATCTGGTGTTCGGTTTTTTTTTTTGAGTTCACTCCAAATCACTTTAAACTGTCAGACTAATTATTTTTTTTATGTTTGTTCATGATTCCAATTTGCTATTAAGCTTTTGCGGGAAAATTTGGGGAAGTCTACTTCATTAAATATTTTATGAATTTTAAATAGAATCAAAAACAAAAAACAATATTCGTAACTGGTTAAGGGAAGCTAGAAGAAGAGACTTGGACTAATTTTATAAATGGATTAATTTTCGAAATGTTCAACATGTCTAAAGCATGAATTTGTCAGTGTCAGTTTCAGTGGATAGAATATTAAGTGATGAAGAGATAATGCTAAATATACAAGGTACTTACGTTAATTATTAAATTATAAAGACTTTGAAACGTCACTTACCTGCAAATGTAATAGAGAGAAAGAGATGTAATTAGTGAATGAGTTTATTTTTTATTTATTAAAGTGATGTTGCGACAATATGGATTCTTGTCAAAGATATGGCTCTAATGCCAGAAAACACATTATGGATAATTTCGTATTATTTGTAGGCACGCGGAAAAATCTGTTTTTGTTGTTGTTTGGATACAAATATAACGTGATTGTAGCTTGTGGCAAATATAGTATACTTGTGCACAAACTCACTGTGTTTGCTATTCAATATTTTGTGTTTCAGACACAATGATTAATATGTTACAATATATGTTTTGAAGACCCAAATATAGATTTGTTTCTTGAAAACTGCCGAATACAAAAAAGTGACAAACAACAAAGAAACAACAAACCAAGCAGATCTTCAATTCATGGAAACAATGCTTGCAAGTAAGTATATGGATATTCCAAACATATACATGGTTCCTGAATAATATTACAGTTGCAGTTTTTTTAACGTGTGGTTAACTATGTAAATCAAATTTGTAACAAGAACAAACTTTAAAAAAGCCTTAAAAATATTTTCACGAATCACACGTTTCAAATGTTTTATTATATGTAACATTTAAGAAATACCCTAAAAACAATATTTTCCCATTTCCACGCATACACGCTGAAAAATCGGTATTTGGATGCATATATAAAGCGTGTTTGGAGCTTGTCGCAAGTATACAATACTTGTGCCCAAACACATTGTGTTAGTCATTGAATATTACATGTTTGAGACACAATTATTAATATGTTATAATATATGCGGTTTTCATTCAAATATAGCTATGTTTGTGATACAAATACAGCTGTTTTTGGTGCACAGTTTACTTATTTTTTTGCCGAGAGCAAAATACTAAAAGGCGGGCAAAGAAAGACTGTTCTCAGCCTAAGTTAATGTTGTTACAGTGTACTCTACTTTTGCATTATTCTTTCAGTCAGTGATTCATAAATGTTCCTAAATGCATATTCAAATGAATTGAGATCTGTTGCGTTCTAGTTTCATGCATCAAGTCGCCAATGGTTCGTTTAGTGCACAAAAATTCAAAACTCAAATTATCAGAAACTATTTTAAACAATCTTACGCAAAATGTTTCAAAAAGCCGAAATGGGGTTCCAAAGAGTACAAACATTTAACGTACATGATTTAAGGAGTACTTATTGTACATTATGTACACTTTAATACTCTTTGATAAGCTATCCCAAAAAGTATAAAATTGAAAATGTACCAAAAATGTATCACAAGGTATTCAAATTGTACTTTCAATGTACAGGGTGGAGCGCGGTAATTTGATTTTCTGCACTGCAGGCTGTGGCGACACTGTTGGTCGAAGAGAGTGGCTTATAGTGCCTCACAGGAGATTTGTATTCATCTGTCTTTCAGTTGCCATCAGGCATTGGACACGTGTGGAGAGGCAATTTTGTGTTGAAGTTTTTTTTCCAAATGCGCACTCGATCATTGCAGTGCAGCGTGTGTGTAAAAGCGGGGGTGTAAACAAACAAAATAGTGAGTGAAACAAACCCCAGAGAACTTCACCAGAGACCTCTGTATTCGGACCGCGTCACTGTGTGGTACGCCATTTCACGAGTAGGCATCATTGACCCTTACTTTTTCCAGGATAATCGTCTTGCCGTAACTGTGAACTCCGAACGGTACTTGACTATGATACAGGATTTTTTTCAGCACGCTCTTGAGGCAATGCAATTAGAGGATACGGGGTTCCAATTAAGATAAGGAAAATCATAGTCTCTATATTTACACAGGATAACTGTTAGCAATTCATAATTATTCTAGTAGGCCATTCAACAATCACAACACTTTCACTATTACTGGACGAGTTTTCGAGATATAAAAACAGCCAGAGGAAACCGTCGCTACATGTATATTCAAAGCCGTCACATTTCTCGATAACGCGCCATCTACTTTCTTCAACAATCATCTGATGCTTCCCAGAATTATCTACACGCTGAAAAATTTGTGTTTTTTTTTTGGTGCTTGGATGCAAATATGAAGTGTGGTAGGAGCTTGTCGCAAATATAATATACTTGTGTCCAAACACATTGTGTTTTCTATTCAATATTACATATTTGAGACTCAATGATTAGTATGTTATAACATATGTGTTTGCGACCCAAATATATCTGTGTTTTGATACAAATGTTTGTTGCACTGTCTATGCTTTCTCGAGAGCAAGAGAATAAACGAGGGCAGCGAGTGTGTACATCTTGTAAGGGTTGATCTGTATTTTTGCATTATTCTCTCAGTCAGTGAGTCATAAATATTCCTGAATGTACGTGAAAATTACAGATAAAGCGTTCCTTATTCTGCCTGATGTATTGCGTTTTAGTTTCATGTATTCAGTCGTCAATGGTTCATCGGACAGAGGATATCAAAAGTGGCTGGATCAGTGAAAAACGAAGGCTCGGACGGTTAAATGGTTTGTGATGTTACTTTGGTTTTTGTGTATGTGTGCAACAACGTGAAGCCCTTTGTCTGTCCGAGTCTTTACTGAGAAAATCGGAGCGACGGACCATTTGTGAAATAAGTGTAATAAAAAAACCACAAGTAATTAATCCACGCTTGGCTTGCATGAATATATAAATATCTTGTTTGTGTACCAACGCATAGCTGAAACCTTCTGAAAATAAAAACGTGATAGACAACAAAGAAAGGAGAAGCAACAGATTCTCATTTCATGAAAAAAAAGCAAATAATGCATTCAAACTTTAAACTTCAAAGATAAATAAATGTAAAAAAGGCCGTTTTAAATTTATTAATTTTTTGTATTAATTATTTATAAATGCGGATTTATATTGTTAATATTAATTATAATAAATAATACATATACTATGTTGAAATCGAAGAATAATTCGTTTATAAATATTATTATATTTGAAAGGAATTACCCATACGTTTCCACATAAGTATATGTAGGTTTGGGGGAAACACGCGAATGCTTCCACATAAGTATATGAATGTTTGGGATGAAGAACGAATATTTTTCCACGTAAAAGCAGACATGTTTGTCAGTAAACATGATACTATTTGCATTTAAATGAAACTAAATTTGGGACGTGCAAACATATGAATGTTTGAAGTGTGCTCCAAACATATACATGGTTCCTGCAGAATATGTTTGGGAAAACATGTTAGAGAGGCCGTTATTTTTCAGTGTGTATAGTTGCGAAGTCATCAACCTTCTTGTAAAGAACCTCATAAAAAACATCTAAAAACATCTAGTATTTTATCAAAATTTTTTTTGGGAAGAATCCACTCTCAGAGGTTACGGTCCACTACGTCATGTTATAATTACAGTTGACAACCTAGACAAAACTATTAAAGCAACTGTTGATATTGAAATGTTAGTTTCAACAAAGTAGAAAGAATTTTTCATAACAACATAAATAAAATGTATTGTACTTGTGGTAATACACTCAGTTAGGTACTCGATTGGCAAAGACGTTTATAGCCATTCCGTCAACTTTTTGTCAATATTTTGGCGTACAGCGGCAATATGGAAACCGCTGTTCCACAATACGCGTAGTTGCTTTATGGCTGTACAATTTTTTCACATTCGAGCCCAACGTTTCCCAAAAACGGCCAATAATTGACAGTTCTTGCCAGCCAGAAAATCGATAAAAATAAAGCCACATTCAAGGAACAAACATCATTGCTTCAGCAAGGATAGCGTTAAACATTAACCAGCCTCTTACAGTGAAAATGTATTTTCTTAATTTCCATATAACTTTTAAAAAATCCCCAGTTTCCCGTCACGAGTGCATCCCTTTCACTTCAACAATTTTTTACAAGCCACTGAATGTTGATTAATCACTTTTCAACAATTTGGTTGTCCTCGTTTTACTCTGCTAATTTTTTTCCTAGTTACGATATAAGAAGTTACAAATTATGTATGAGGTAAATACTGTTAATGGTTCTTCGTGTACATTCCTGATGAGACTTTACTGCGATTACATTTTAAAAATTTTCCCATCCTGCGGAGTTACTGCATTTAGCAAAGAGTGTAGTGTAGTTTGATGAGAATGTTGAATGACGCAGTTAGAGAGATGACATAAACACAAATTATTTTTTTTGGTTAAAACTGCCAAAAAGTTGTAGGACTAACGGGTTTTTATATAAAAGATTAGTTAAAGTTGAGAGTTTAGAAAAAAGTGCATACTATTTCGAAACTGCAGGATATGTGACAATTCTGGCATCAGCCTCCAGAGATGAGTATCATAAAAGAGTGTTATTTGCAATAAATTACATAGAACTGAAAAGGAATCTGCACGCTGAAGAATTTGTCGTTTATTGTTGTTGGTGGCAAATATAATGTGTTTGTAGCTTGTCGCAAATATGTTATACTTGTACCCAAACACATTGTGTTTGCTATTCAATATACCATGTTTGGGACACAATGATTAATAGATTAAAATATATGTATTTGTGACCCAAATGTATTTTTTTTTACTGTTGACAACAAAAATGTGACAGACAATACAGGAACAAAAAGTAGCAGATCTTCAATTCACGAAAACAATGCTGGTAAACATGTACATGGTTCCTGCAATATGTTGCTGGGTCCATTATTTTTCAGCGCGTAGAATTGAAAAGGAATCTGCAGTAATCTAGCCTTCCAGATTGAAACGGAATAGGCTTTCAATTGTTATAGTTATATTATGCAAAATAGCGTTAACCACCCAATAGATTTCCTACCCGCTTGAACAAAAACGGTCCCAGCAACATATTGCAGGAACCATGTATATGTTTGGAAGCATTATTTCCTGGAATTGAAGATCTGCTGCTTTTTCGTTTCTTTGTTGTTTGTCACATTTTCTGCTTTCAGCAGTTTTCACTAAACAAAACAACGTTTGGGTCACAAACACATGTATTATAACCTATTAATCATTATGTGTCCAACATATACCATTGAATAGCAAACACAATGTGTTTGGTACAAGTATTTTATATTTGCCGCACAGCTACAAATACGTTACATTTGCATCGAAACAACAAAAAGACCGATTTTATTTATATTTTCTCGTAGGAAACCACGTTATTTTCTTATAGGAAAAGAAGTATTCTCATTAATATGGTAAACTGGTCATTCAAACCCGCTTAGAATAGGTATCTGAATTCAATACTTCCAGGTATTTATTAAGGTTTGTATGGCATAGCGTAATCTGGTTCAAAGAGTTAAGAAAGAGATTGTATCAAAAATATATTTTCGATATTTCGTGCAACACGAATAAAATTGCACATAGTTTGAAGGTTTTTAGTTTTGCGACAAACTAAATTTTTTATATGAGAAGCATTAGAAACACGGACAAGCCGACTGGCAAAGGCTACAATACCCTTAGAGTAAAAAAAATTTACTTTTGTTTACAGGTTCTCTGATAATTTTTCAGCTCAAGATCTAGAATTATTAAAAAGTACTTTTTCTATGAAAAAGTACATTTTAATAGATAATATTAAAAGGAAATATGTGAAATTGATTACTATGGTGGATGGTTGGGAATATAGCTATTTAAATGCCCACCAAGTCATATCATCAGCTCCCGTTTCCACAAGTATTTAGGTATATTGTCACACATTATAGGTATAAAGAAATCTCAACTTAGAGAGAATTGTCACAGCTTGTCGCAAATATAGTATACTTGTGTCCAAAAACATTGTGTTTGCAACTCAATATTATATGTTGGAGACACTATATGTTACAATATGTATTTTTGTGATCCACATATGACGTTGTTTGTTGAAAATAGCTGGAAACAAAAACGTGACAGGCAACAAAGGAACAAAAACGCTGCACATCTTCAATTCATGACAACAATACTTACAAGGTAAAAAATGGTTTCCTATTACATCCCATGAAGGACTTGGGGAGAGAGCGTTGCATAACCAGTGAGCTGGGCGATTTCTAGTTGTATCCTCACTGATTGGGATCTACAGTTTTAGACCGGTTCCGAACAGTGTTTTGAGAAGCTTTTTCATGACTAAATACTCGATAGTGTCGCCGTCACTATGCGAGGTGACCGTCGCCGTAATAAATTTAAGGTGGTCAGAGCACGGATAGAAGCCAGGATCTTATATGCTAGAGGCGCGCACACTAATCATTGCACCACCGACGGCCACAATGTTTGCACATAAGTATATGAATATTCCAAACATATACATTGTTCCTGCATAATGTTACAGGGGTGGTTTTTTTCATCGTGTGTCTACTTCCCAATGCAATAAAAATATCACCACAAGGTCAAAATATCAATTTTATTGATAAATTAAATCGTGAACTTTTATTGGGACATCCTTACATAAGAACGTGGGTTCGATCCCTGCTATGGCAATCTTAAATTTTTCGGCCATGGACACCTTACTGACACGCTGAAAAACACCAGCCCTGTAACACTATGTAGGAACCATGTATATGTTTCGAACATTTTTTTGATGAGTTGAAGATCTGCTGTACTTTTGTGTCTTGTCTCTCTTATTTTTGTTTTCAGCAGCTGTCAGCATATTTGGTTCGCCAACACATACACGCTGAAAACTCTGTCATTTTTTGGATGCAAATATAGTGTGTTTGGAGCTTGTCGCAAATATAATATATTTGTGCCCAAACACTTTGTGTTTGCTATTAAATATAACATGTTTGAGACACAATGATTAATATGTTAAAATAGTATATGTGTTTGCGTCCCACATATATTTATGTTTGTGATACAAATACAGCTGTGTTTTTTGCACTGTCTATGCTCTCTCAAGAGCAAGAAAATAAAAGAGGGGCGACGAGTGTGTATATCTTGTAAGTGTGTATCTCTATTTTTGCATTATTCTCTCAGTCAGTGAGTCATAAGTATTCCTGAATGTGCGTGTAAATTGTTTTGCCTGATGTATTGCGTTTTAGTTTCATGTATTCAGTCATCAATGGATCATACCAAAGGCGCTTGATCAGTGAAAAAATAATAAACGCAGGCTCGGACGGTTAAATGGTTTGTGATGTTTCTTTGGTTTTTGTGTATGTGTTTCGTATATATGTATGTGTGCTACCAAAATGAGCAACGATTTTGAGGAAAGCAACTGCAAAGGGCACCAACGTGAAGCCCTTTGTCTGTCCGAGCCTCTACTGAAAAAATCGGAATGGCGGACCATTTATGAAATAAGTGTAATAAAACAGAACAAGTATTTAATCCACGCTTGCCTTGAATGAACTAGAGTTGTATATCGTCACCTATAATGCCCAAAGGCGTAACCTTCATTTTCAAAATTTTACAGGAAAAGCTAAAAACTTTATAAAATCCAAAGTATTAGTGATAACCAAGGCATAGTTGAAACCTTCTCAAAACAAAAACATGACAGACAAAGAAAGGAGAAGCAAAAGAGCAGCAGATTCTCATTTGATATAAAAGTAATGCATTCAATGCAAGCAAATGTAAAAAAGGTAATTTTAAATATTTTAATTTTTTGTATTAATTATGTAGAAAAGTGGATATATATTCATGAAAATAATTATAACAAATAAATAAAGAACGAAGAATTCGTTTCTAAATATTATTATGTTTCTAAATATTATATGTCATATGTTTCCACGTAAAAGCATACATATTTGTCAGTAAACATGCTAATGTTTGCATTTAAATACACCTAAGGTTGGGACTTGCAAACATATAAATGTTTGAAGTGTGTTCGAAACGTATACATGGTTCCTGCCGAATATGTTTGGGAGAATATGTTACAGAGGCCGTATATGTCAGCGTGTATATATTTGTAAATTTTTTTTATGAATTGATGATCTGCTGTTTTTTTTGTTTCTTTCCTGCCTATCACAATTTTGTTTTCAGCAGTTGTCAACATATTTAGGTCGCCAGCACATTCATGCATATGTTATAACATGTTAATCATTGTGTCTCCAACATGAAATATTGAAGAGCAAACACAATGTGTTTGTACACAAGTATATTATTTTAGCGAGAATCTACAAACACATTATATTTGCATTCAAACAACCACAAAAAACAGGCGGCTAATTAAACTGTGTGCAATTCTTTAAGTCATGGAAATATAACCATTTACGGACACCACTACGTGATAAAAGACCAACAAAAAAAAACCCGTGTCTCCATGTTTTGCCCAAAGTCATGAACTTTTTTTATGGGCCCCCAAAGATTTGGGGCCACGATTTCATTTTTGCAAAAAAGTTATCATTTTGTCAGGCTCATATCTTGCAAACCGTTCGGAATTTTGTTTTACTCTCTGAGGGAAAGTTGTAGCTCTTACCATAAAGTATTAGGTATGTAATTTTCTAGTTTACTTTCAAGTCTATTTTGAAGTCTCCTTCGAGGAAAAACAACTTATATGCTCTCTTGAATTCACTACTTAAAAGATTCTTTTCCATTTGAAATCTTGTAGAACTTTTTTTTCTGATTTGATAAATCAATATTTTCACACTGCATATTCAAATTGTCAGTTGCCAATGTTGTGTGTGAATTATGTTGTAGCACTTTTTCTATAACTTTCACCCCTGAGCTCTCGATGACGGTGCGCTATGTAATGCCTCGATGTGAGCATCGTGTCGCTTTTATATTGTGTGCTACGTCCCTTGTTGCGTGTGCTGAGCTTACTGCTTTGACTGTACTGCCGCGGTCGGTGAGATAGCATAGTTGTTGAAGTAAACGGTGTTAAGAATCTTTTCTAGGAAGTTAATATGTTCTAGAAAGTTGTTTATTGAGATCTTAGGTAAATTTTTGTAGTTGATTGTTTCCTTGAATTTTGAACAGTTTGCTACCTATGGACCTGAACAGGGGAAAAAGTGTAAAAAAATCGAATTTTTTAAAGTCTTTTGCGATTTTGAATTTGAAGATGAAGCTTTTTTTATTTTATATGTTCACAATTTGTATGACAAGAGCTACAACTTTCCCTCAGAGAGTAAATCAAAATTCCGAACGGTTTGCAAGATATGAGCGTGACCAAATGATCACTTTTTTGCAAAAATTACACCGAGGCCCCTAATCTTTGGGGGCCCATAACAAAAATTGCATGACTTTGGGCAAAACTGGGAGACACAGGTCTTTTTTTTGGTCTTTTATCACGTAGTGGTGTCCGGCGTATAGGGTTATATTTTTTCGTGCTGCACTGTGTTATGTAAGAAACGATAACGTATTCATTATCGTTTTGCCGGTAATGAAGTTTTATGACCGCATATATTTTAAATATTCTATGAGCGTGCATTATCGATATAGGGATATCGCTTGGACGATTATCGTCATACATAATTAGACAGCAGATTTTTCAATGTGTAGTGACGTTGAGGAATTAGTCGTGATAAGGCTTCTAAAAAAACTTTTGGAACCGGTGTAATACTATAGATATTAATCAGTAGGTCTAACAAATATCACACGCACAGCTTAATGATTTTGAGAACATTTCCTCTCTGTTCCTTCATGAGATATAAGGGGAAAATATTTATTTATTTAAGCCGACATGTAGTACTGTCATCGCCAGTAACTGTCTGCTCTGCCACCGGCTCGAAGTACCATGTAACGATTTATATAAAGACTTTATTGTATGACGAATGTTGCTCTTAAGGATTCCCGCATTTATCTTATTAATATCGTTCTGAATTTTTTTGTTTCAAATCCTTAACGCCTTAAAATGATACATGATGTAAAAAGTATATACAAAATGTAATTTCCTTTCCTACTAGAGAATTTAAATCCAATTTCACAATTGCCATGAAGAAAAAGATACTTTAGCCATTTACAATTTCAAGCCAACTTCATGTACATCTTTGCCAAAAATGGATACTTTAGTCATTTAAAATTTAATAGCTCACTAACAAGAGATATTGAAATTTCCATTTCCACTTTGATGCTATCAGTCATGTCGCACTCGTATCTACACGGAACCATCATCATGCCACTACCACTAATCTTGGCACTCATATCCTTTTTTCGAATGATGCGATGATTTGTTTGCTGCTGCTGCTGCTGCTGCTGCATTGATTGACATACTTTTCCATAACCGAAAAAGTACATTAAATGTCATGAATTGCACTAAATTTGCAGTTTGCAGATGCAAAACATCAGTTTCATCAAATTGAAAATTATTGGCAAAATGAAATTGTATGCCATGATTTCACATCATTTCATTTCATTTACGTTGAATGTAGTTTTTCGTTGGAGATTTTTTTTTTTGGAATATAAACCAAGAGAATGGATAACGAGTTAAAACGAGAAAACTGAAAAATGAAAAAAAAATTAAACAAGTAGAAGGGCAATAACATTTTTATGCCATCACGTTTTTCGCTAGACAGGGGAGATCTCTGTGTTTAGGGTGTCCTTAGGGCATTAATTTGGGTTTACTTTTCATATATCGTATATGTATCTAAGTATTTGCCTTATCGTTAATACTATTGTGGATCTAGTCACCCTAAACATTGAACCCTTGTAATTAAAATATCGATATTCAATCTCTTTATACATCCAGCAATTTGAAATCTTATTAAGGACACCCCATTCCCCATTCCGAAAAATGTATAAAATATTCTAGTGAAAGTACATGGAAACTTTTGTAGATGTACATAAATAAATGCTCTTAGAACTTGTTAATAAAGTTTATTATTAACTTTGTGCAACATCATCGACATCATCGTCATCATCATCTGGGTTACAGAACAGCACAATCCCAACATTAAGCAGCATCACCGGAAGCAACACCTCTAGCCAAGCCACCTGGCATCGTCGGTGGTACAAAACTGTATTCCAATCTGTTTGGTATAAAGGATAATGATGATAATCATAATGATGATACTAGTTATTATTATCCTTATCATTATGATAAAAACATATTTTCCAAATGCAAACTAATAATCTCTCAACCGAAGAGACAAGGAAACTAAGATCCAACCAATGGAATGAGTTGTTGTTTCAACATAAGGCTGAGTTATAGTTTTATAAATCACCCTCCTGTGTTAACCACCATGGATACGACCATAATTGTGCGGTTGTAATTCCCGGTACCTTGTGTACTAATGTTGCTCCATGCAACCATTTTTGTTTCAGATTTATTTGCTATTTTGTTAACTCAACATTTGTTGGGTTTGTGGCATAACATCCAGGAGCAATAAACAGCGAAACATCATCTCTATTGACACTAAAGTATCATTATGAAGTGGATAATACTTCTGTCAAATAAAAAGTTTTTGTTATTACAAGTGTAGTTGCTGTTACACAGCAAGAAACAGATGATGAACTAACGCTCATGGGAGGGCAGGTAAAGGAATGACCTCAAAGGTAGAAATTGTGAAAACAACAAGGATGGAGAAATCAAGTACAGCAACAAAGGAAATTAACAAACAAAAATATAAAGGAACAGTGGTGCATGAGTACTTCATTTAAAAAAAAAAGTAAAAAATTGTTTCATCCCATGAAGGGATTAGGAGGAGCTTCTCACAAACCAGTGAGCTGTCCGCGTTCTAGTATTACACTCACTGATTGGGACCTACCTACAGTTCTACACCGGTTCCGAACGGTATTTTGAGAAGCTTTTTCATGGCTAAATACGCAAAAGTGTCGCCGTTCCTAAGCGAGGTGACCGCCGTCAAAAGTAATTTAAAGTATTCAAAGCAGGGATCGAACCCAAGTTCTCATGCACAAGAGCCGCGCACACTACCATTGAACCATCAACGGTGAAGTGTTATATATCATACGGTTGTTATATAAACTACATTTATATCCTACAAAATTATTTGCAGCAATGTGGTGTACACGCAGAAAAATCAGTCATTTTGTTGTTGTTTGGATGCAAATATAACGTGTTTGTAGCTTGCCACAAATATAGTATACTTGTGTCCAAAACATTTTGTGTTTGCTAATCAATATTACATGTTGGAGACGCAATGATCAATGTGTAATAATATACATATATTTTTGTGACCCAAATATGACTTCGATTGTTGAAAACTGCTGCAAACAAAAACGTGACAGACAACAAAGGAGCATAACATTTACATGAGGTGTCAGGAGATACCCGGTTGAAAGGAACTTCCTTTCGATATATATATTATGTCCTAGTTAGTTCCAACACGCCTAAGATGCCCTTTGAAAAATACGACAATTTAAAAGGATCTTAAAGAAAGGATACTTTTTGTAAAATGCTAAAGTTTTTTTAAGAACAATATTTTTTTTAAAGAATGTGTTTTTTTAAGTATAGTTTTAGGTCCTTTTTCTAAGAATATGTCTTATATTTTCCCGAAAATACCCTTTTTGAAAGAGAGGTACTTCTTTTATTCAAATTTAATAATGCTTTAAGAAAATGTACTATTTTTAAGAAGAAATCCTTTCTGTAATAAAAAGCCATAAGAGTATGAATTTTTTTTACAAAAAAGTACGTTTTCTAAGAACAGGTACGTTTTACAGAAGTGGTGCTCTTTTTAGGACAAGATTATTTTTTTAAGAAAATGTACTTATTTCCAGAAAGGTATTATTTTATTTTTAAGAAAAGGTATAATTTTTAAAATGAAGTACTTTCTGCAAGAGCACGCCATAAGAGTATGCATTTTTTTTACAAAGAAGTACTTTTTTTTAACAACAAGTACTTTTTAAAGAAGTGGTACACTTGTTAGGAAAAGGCTATTTTTTTAATAAAGTGTACTTATTTTCAGAAAGGCTACTTATCTCTAGAAAAGAAAAGGTATTATTTTATTTTTAAGAAAAGGTACTATTTTTAAGAAGAAGCACTTTCTGCAAGAACAAGCCATAAGAGTGAATTTTTTTTACAAAAAAGTATTTCTTTTAAGAACAGGCACTTTTTAAAGAGGTTTTACTCTTTTTATGAAAAGTTTATTTTTTTAAGAAAATGTACTCATTTTCAGAAAGGCTACATATCTCAAGAAAAGAAAAGGTATTATTTTATTTTTAAGAAAAGGTATTTTGTAGAAAAGGAATTTTTGTAAGAAAAGCTATTTTTCTAGGAGAATGTATTTTTTTGAAGAAAAGGTATTTTTAAGAAATGATAATTTTTTAGAATTGGTCCTTTTTTCAAAAATAGGTAAATTTTTAAGAGTAGGTAGTTATGTCAATAAAAGTTATTTTGTTTCACAAAAAACTCTTTATAGAAAAGGTAATTTTTTAAGAGAAGACAATTTGTTGTAAGAAAAAGTACTTTTTTAACAAAAGGCACTTATTTAAAAAATTATTTTTTGAAGAAAAGGTTCTTTTTGTTAGAAAATTTATTTTTTTTAAGCAAAGGTACTTCTTTAAGATAAGGTATTTTTTTAAGAAAAGGTACTTTGTTTAAGAATATGAATAGGTATATTTTTTCAGAAATGTTAGTTTTTTTAAGAAAATTCACTTATTTAAGAAAAGTTTCTTTTGTAAACTTCTCTCCCTTTGGCTTTTCTAAATTTACTTTTTATTGGGTTCAAAACTACAATGTAGACTAAATATTAGTTACAGGCTACACCTAGAAAACTTCCCATTAAGCAAGAAATTTCCCAATATATGTTAGTCTAGACACAAACCAAAGCAAAAGTACCCGCTATAGTTGATAATACTGGGTTGTAGCATAATAGTGTTAAGAATGTTGTTTCATATTTTTTCATTTATCCCGCATCAAGCGATAAGGAACTTCGTTCCTAAGGCATCAGATCTTCAATTCACCAAAACAATGTTTGCACGTACGTATATGGATGTTCCAAACATATGCGTGGATCCTGCATAATGATGCAAGGACCGTTTTCAGAGTGCATATGTTTTTGTTTACAAATCAGGATGTTGGGGATGCAACAGTCATTTACGAAGTGATGCCTCAACAAAAGACCGTCATTTCGTTTCCTAAGGAAGCATGTCCCAATCAGTGAGTCTAACAGTACATGCTGAAAAATCTGTAATTTGTTGTTGTTTGGATGCAAATATAACGTGTGTTTGGATGGATGTTTGCAACTTGTCGCAAGTATAGTATACTTGTGTCCAAACACATCGTGTATGCTGTTCAATATTACATGTTGGAAACCCAATGATTAATATGTCCGATACATGTGTTTGTGGCCCAAATATATCTGTGTTTACCGTGTGCATGTTAACTGGCAAAGGTGTACATTGTTACGTAGAACCATGTGTGTGTTTCACCCCAAGCAGCCATATACTTATGACGAAGCATTTGTGCACGCTGAAAATCTATATTTTGTTGTTGTTTAGATGCAAATATAACGTGTGTTTGGGGCTTATAGCAAGTAGAGTATAGTTGTGTCCAAACACATCGAATTTGCTATTCAATATTACATGTTGGAGACACAACGATTACTATGTTATAATACATGTGTTTGTGAGCCAAGTATTGATGTGTTTGGGTTACAAATACAGCTGTGTTTACTATTTACTCTCTATTGAGAGCAAGAGGAAAAAAGAGGTTCAAGGAGAGATTAGACGCAGTTCATTATTTTGCAGTCAGTGATTCAAATTCCTGAATGTGTGTGTAAAATGGATTAAGGACTAGCAAATGTAAAAAGGGCCGTATTAAATCTTTATTTCTCATACATTAATTAAATCTTGTTAGTTTGTCAGTAATTGGTTAAAAATATTGATTTATATTGATAAATTGGTAAACATATGTAAGTATATTGAAGTCAAAAAATAATTTGCTTCTAAATATTATTATATTGGGAAGGAAACCAACATTTGTTTCCGCATAAGTTAAGTTTCCGCATAACAATGTGCGTAACAGATGTTCACGCAAAATATTAGCAACATGTGTCGTGCAACAACTTTAATGTTTATAACAAACCTATCACAACTAATCAAATAATATATTTGTAGGCGTACAGAAAACTGAAGATCGAGAAAGCTAAACTTGTCAACTCGGATGATTTCGTTCGCGTAATAAGCGACATCCATTTATTTCGTTACGAAATGATCTACCAGCATATCAGTGTTTACAGCTATATTCTCCCTGTTTTACGATTTTTTTTACTAAAAATATATTTTTGTCAGAAATTGATTGAGAGTTGACAACATTCATCACTGCTTCATTCAATTTGATTGATCTTTTCAGGTTTTTTAGAAACATTAAAATATTGCTGGAAATATATTGCTAATATTTCGCGGGGGCATTTTTGGGCAGTATTACGCAAACGCTGAAAAAACGGCCTACGTAACATATTCTCCCAAACACTTTCTGCAGGAATCATGTATATGCTTGGAGCTCACTCCAAGTATTCATATATTTGCAAGTCTACAACTTACTGGTATTTAAATGCACAGTTTAGCATGTTTACTTGCAAAGATGTATACTTTTACGTGGCGCCATATGTGTATTTCATCCCAAACATTTGTATACTTACGTCGAAGCATTTGCGTGATTCCTCCCTCCCGACTGAATGCATGAAACTCGCAACGGATCATTCACCATAAATAACAGTCAGTTTATTTACACACTCATTTCAGGAATAGTTATGAATCACTGACTGAAAGAATAATGCAAAAATATAGTTGTTCACTGCAATAACATTAACTTAGGCTGAGAACAATTTATCTTTGTCCCTCTTTTAGCGACAAAAAAATTTAAGTAAATACTGCAACAAACTTAGTTGTATTTGTGTAACAAACAAAGCTGGATTTGGATCACAAACATATATACGATAACATATTAATCATTGTGCCTCAAGCACATAACATTAAGTATTGAATAGTGTTTGTTTGGACACAAGTATACTTTAGTTGCGACAAGCTCCAAACACACCTTATATTTGCATCCAAACAAGAAAAAAATGCGTGCAGGCATTTTTGTCTGGGGGTTTGTATAATTGAACGTGAAATGTTGATCTTAGTACGAGCCTTTAGGGTTATTTATCGGTTCGAAATCTTCTTGCGTTTTGTGAAACAATTCCAATACCAATTTTAAATTTGAGGCATTTTTGTAACGATAATTATTTTTGAATAAGTAACATACAAACAAATGTTTTTATTCAAGTATCGGGAATAAGATTCCCCGGGAAATGTTTTGTTCCTCAGAAGAAATAAAAGCAACATTTCACGTGAAATGTTATGTTATTTTGAATGAAAATGTAATATTTAATGTTTTAATTTTTTTTTCATATTCATGTATTGTCATCCAAATCTGACATTTATTATTGGTTAACTGCAACTGTGTTACAAATGAGTTACTAGATTTGAACAATACAGACTGATTTGAACAATACAGACTGACAGACAACAAAGCAAGTTACATAAAACACTGTAAAAAAACAAGCTTACTATCACTGTATTGGCAACAATATTTCTTTCTAAATGTATATGAGCCCTGGTTACAATGTTTCGATACAAATGTTATCGCTCACTACAATGTTTCCATTAGAAAATTGACTATAAGGCAAGTTTTCTATATGAAATTCCTATTGGATACAAAGATTTTATTAGGGAAATAAAGCCCCTGGTAATTTTTCTGAGCAATACACATCTCGTTTCCAGAAAGAGGTTGTCT
This sequence comes from Phaonia tiefii, assembly GCA_963931995.1. Taxonomy (NCBI): domain Eukaryota; kingdom Metazoa; phylum Arthropoda; class Insecta; order Diptera; family Muscidae; genus Phaonia; species Phaonia tiefii. The sequence goes on along the minus strand of OZ008370.1, from coordinate 221,811,659 downwards.
ACCTACAGTCTGGTACTGCTTGGAAAACATTCAGTAACACTAATTTTGTCACATAGAAAATCTCTCATTTTGATCCAGTAATTTTAATGCTGCTACATCAGTGATGGATGCTACATCCGTGGTCGTTACATTTTCCTTAGATACAATAAAATATTGCTGTATACATGTTGCAAGTATTTCACAAACACAAGTGTATACTATATTGGTGGAAATTTGTTATCTATAATTCGCAGAATTATTTGTTTAATTTGTTAAATTTAATAAAGGTTTCATACGGAAATTTTAAGTTCAAAACAATTTCAGGTAAACACATGCCCACATGTTTCCTAAAACCACTGTTCTCTGTTAGTAGTTAGTAGTTATTGTCTCTACGGTTTATAAACTTTGTTCATTGTGATTTTTCTTTGTTCTCTTTTCACCTCAATGGTATTTATTAGTTAAACAATTATGATAAATATAAATGTAATACATCTAAGACATTAGTAGTTAGATGTAACCCTTAGACTTGGAGTTGGTGGAGACAAGTTTTCTATAGCGTAAAGTCAACTTCTATATACCCGTAAGTCAACCTCTAGGTGACAGAGTTAAACTTTTACTTTGGCACTGCTATTGTTAGCTTGAAGCAACGGAGGGTTATTTTTTGTTGTTCTTGTCTCTTCCTGTCATGACTTCAACTGACATTTCAACTAACAGAGAAAGAAGAAAAAATTGAAAAAAGTAAAACTTAATTTCCACCATTTTATTGTTATCACTCTCAGAATGTCGAGGAGTTTGTACTATTCCCGGTTTCCAAATGTTTTTTTTTGTTTTTGTGTTTCTTATTGTGTTTCAACGAATTTTTCTCATTGTCGTTTCCAACTTTTTAACCCTTAACGGGATTTGATCTAAATACTTTTGTTTTGTCTTCCATTTTTCGTTTTACTAATAGTTTTGACTTGTAGTGGAAAATGTTAAGAAATAATAAGTTTTTCCCAACATTTTTCTTTTTCATTTTCATTCAAATGCCCGTGAGAACAATGGAGACGAAAACGCGAAAAACAAAGTTTTGAGCGACGCATCTTTTTGTTTTAAACCTCTTTTCATACTGTTTGCCGGAGGAGAGATGGAAGACTTTGTTGCAAAAGAAATTTGTCAAATAAAAGTTTTGGTCCTTTAAATCCCAAATCCATTCAAAAGAGTGATACATCCAGTTTATCATTTGAAAAAAAAAAATAGTGGAATAATTTAAAATAAAAAAACTGTTTAAGTGATACAAATATTTCATGCGATAGATAAGTGTATTGAGTTGGCAGCTATATTCGTTTGGCCTTAGAACCAATGTTGCTGGAAGCCCTCACTTATTGATTGTCTTCAAGCATTATATGGCTCATATTGTAGATGGCTGAAGTCGAGTGAACTCGACTACATTAAGATACCAAAGAGATCGTATTCTAGACAAACTTGGTAAATCTTGTTTGATGCATAATGGTTCGGTAAAGTCTACACCATATTTCTTGGCAATGTTTTTTCCAAGGCGAACCTGATTAGCTGAGACAATGTTTGCACATTAAAACTGCATCTAAAACAGTGTTTCTAACTAAAGGGGGATTTTGAGACCATGTTACTAACTGAAACATGTCTCTGACACAGAGTATGTATCTCAAATATGTCTTTGAGCCAATGTTTCTAACTGAAACATGTCTCTGGGACAATGTATCTACCGGCAATATCTACCTGAAACAAAGTTTCTAAATGAAACATGTATCTAGTACAATGTTTCTAAGTGAAACATATCTCTGAGACAATGTTTCATACCGAAACATGACTCAAACAATAGTTCTTACCGAAACGTGTCTCTGAGACAATGTTTCGTAGCAAAACAATGTTTCTATCTGAAAATATGTCTGCGACAATGTATCTAATTAAAACATGTACGTGTATGAGACAATGTTTGTAACTGAAACATGTCTATGGTACAATATTTCTAAATGATTTTAGCTAAAACAATGTTTCTAACTGAAGCGGGTTTTTACACCATGTTACTAACTGAAACATGTCTCAGACACAGAATTTGTATCTGAAATATGTCTCTGAGGCAATGTTTCTACCTGAAACATATCTCTGAGACAATATATCTACCGGCAACGTGTTACTGATACAAAGTTTATAAGTGAAACATCTATCTAATACAATGTTTCTAAATTAAACATGTCTCTGACATAATGTTGCATACTGGAATATGTCTCTGACGCAATGTTTCACAATGAAACATGTCTCTAAGACACTGTTTCCTAACGAAACATTCATATAGAACAATGCTTCTTACTAAAACATGGCAATGTTTCTTACCGAAATAAGTCTATGAGACAATGTCACTGGCTGAAAGATGTCTCTGAGAGAATGTTTCAGACAGAAGACTGTCTCTGAGACAATGGACAATGTGTCGGACTGAAACATAAATCTGACACAATGTGTCTGACCGAAATATGTATCTGAGACAATGCTTCTGATAGAAACATGTGTCTGATAACATGTTTCAAATAGCAACTCTGGGACTATGTTTCTAACAGAAAAATGCCTCAGATAAATGGTTTCTAGATGACACATGTTTCTGAGATTTTGCTACAAAGTGATATGTTGACATGCGCAACTTGTGTCTGAGAAAAAGGTCCTATGTACATATATGAAATTTGTCTATGAGACAATGTTTCTTTATGAAACTTGTATTTGAAACTTTAGTCTGAAACAATGATTCTATATGAAACTTGTCTCCGAGACAATTTTTTTAAAGTAAACTTTTCTTTTTGCAAGGATTCCTTATGAAACTTATCACTGAGACAATGATTCTGAGTGGTACATGTCACTGAGACAATGTTTTTGAATGACACATGCCTCTGAGACAATGTTTATGTATGAAACATGCCTATGAGACCATGTTCCTATATTAAATTTGTCTCTCAGCCAATGCTTCTATATCAATTTTGCCTCTAAGACAATGCTTCTTCTATATGAAGCTTTTCTGTGAGACATTTTTTCTGTATAAAACTTGTCCATAAGACTACTTGTCGCTTAGACAATGTTTCTATATGAAAATTGTTTCTGAGACAATGTTACTATATGAAACTTGTCTCTGCGACAATGTTGCTATACGAATTTTGTATCTGAGACAATGTTGCTACATGAAATATCTCTCTGGGACAATATTTCTATACGAAACTTGTCTCTGAAACAATATTTTTATGTGAAAATTTTCTTTGAGACAGTGGTTCTATATGAATTTGTGTTTGAGACAATGTATACGAAACTTATCTTTGACACAATTATTCTACATGAATCTTGCCTCTGAGACAATGTTTCTGTATAGTACTTTTCTCTGAGACAATGTTTCTATATGGAACGTGTCTCTGAGACAATGTGTCTATATGAAATTTACCACTGAGACAATGTTGCAATATAAAACTTGCCTCTGAGACAGTGTTGCTATATGAAACTTGTCTCTGAGACAATGTTTCTATATGGAACGTGTCTCTGAGACAATTTGTCTATATGAAATTTACCACTGAGACAATGTTGCAATATAAAACTTGCCTCTGAGACAGTGTTGCTATATGAAACTTGTCTCTGAGACGGTGTTTCTACATAAAATTTGTCTCTCGAGACAATGTTTCTACCTGAAACTTATATATGACAATGTGTCTACATGAAACTTGTCTTTGAGACAATGTTTCTATATGGTACTTGTCTCTGAGACAATGTTTCTATATGGAACTTGTCTGTGAGAGAATGTTTCTATGTGAAACTGGTCTCTGAGACAATGTTTCTATGTGAAAATGGTCTCTGAAACAATGTTTCTATACGGAACTTGTCTCTGAGACAATGTTTCTGTTTGAAACTAAACTAATTTTTAGACTTTTTTATGGGGACCCGCTTAAAATCGCTTAATCCTCCATACAAAATTGTTTAGCAGGCAACAAAAAAATTTGGCTAGCAGGGAACAAAAAATAGTCCAGATGATATTTTATTATACTTGGTACTGAGACAAAGTTTCTATATATCTATTTCTTACTAAAAAATATATCTGTAACAATATTTCTAACTAAAACATGTATCCGAGACAATGTTTCTAACTAAAACTGAAACATGTCTCTGAGACAAAGATTCTAACTGAAACTGTTTCTAACTGAAACATGGCACTGAGACAATGTCTCTACTAGACACTCTAACTAAATGGTGTTTCTGAAACTATGCATCTTAGTGAAGCATGCCGCTGAGACAATGAATCTAACTTGAACATGATATAAAATATAAACATAATAGATAATGATATAATGTTTTTAACCGAAACATTTATCTGATTGATACATTGTGTCTATATGAAACTTGTCTCTGAGACAAAGTTTCTGTATAAAACTTGTCTGTGAAACAATGTTTCTGTATAAAACTTGTCTCAGAAACAAGTTTCATATAGTAACAATGTTAGATTCATTGTCTCAGCGACATCTATATGAAACATTGTTTTTATATAAAACTTGTCTCTGAGGCAGTGTTTATATAACGGGTCCGCCAAATAACTTTTTTTTTTGAAAATGCTATAAAAAAAACTACTGAATAATATTTTCTCAAATTTCTTTTTCTATTTGAAAGTACAATCCTTCCGGTTAATAATGGAAAATAATTTCATTCAAATGGCTGCCTCGGCTGGCCATGCAGTAGCCTACACGATCGGTCCAATTTTTAACCACATTATCGATTGTGTGCAGCTGTATTTCACCAATGGCTTCATGAATATTGTCCTTTAAAGCGTCAATTGTCTCTGGCTTGCCGGCGTAACACTTATCTTTGAGGGCACCCCACAAATAATAGTCCAACGGTGTCAAATCGCGGCTCCGAGGTGGCCAAACGACATCAGGTCTGCGGCTGATAATGCGATCTTCAAAAACAGGGCGCAAAACATCGGGTGTAGCTTCGGCTGCGTGCCTGTTGAAACCAAATGTTGCCAATATCCTCCTCTTCAATTTTTGTGATCAAAAATTCGTTCATCATGGCCCGATAATGATCGCCATTGACTGTAACAGCCACTCCTTGCGCATTTTCGAAGAAAAATGGCCCAATTATGCCTCTGGACCAAAATCCGCACCAAACAGTGACTCGTTTTGGGTGCATCGGCTTTCAATTTTGTTTGTTTACATACCCGCCAAGATCAAAATGAGCTTCATCTGAAAAGATGATTTTTTTTTGGCAAAATCGGCATCTTCTGTAAGTCGATCGCAGGCCCATTTTTCCCAAATTTCCCAGCGTTGTTCAAGCGTATACACAACCATATTCGTTCAGCGGAAGGATAAAACTAATTATCTGTCAAATCAGACATGAGCTAAGTGTTACCATTCACGAAATAAGCAATAGTTGATAAAAAACGTTAGATGGCGGGCGGACCCTTTATATGAAATTTTCTCTAGAAACATTGTATCTCAGACAATATCTTAGAGTCAATTCTTTTATAGGAACGAATCCTATACCTTTTTAACAACCAATCATTTTGCCTCACCTTGTCCTTAACTTTATTTCTTCTAATCCTATTTAATATAATAATCCTCCCTTTTTCACCCTTCAGCCAATTAATCCTGAATGTCTGTTTCAACGACAAAAAAGGGGGAAAAGTTAAATTTCCTAATTTCCCCATACGACAAGGACACCATCGTCATCTTGAATAATTTAACTTAATTAAGAGATAAATCTTGAAGATGAAAAATTGTCGAACATGTTCCTTCCACAAACCGACGAGACAATGCGTATCACATGAGACATGTGACTGCCTTAATATTCAGTAGACAGCAATGCCAGCAAAGAGGTCTTGTTTGTTTACAAGTTGCATATAGAAACTAAAATTTCAAATCAACCAAGAACGCAGGCAAACTCACACACAAACACACACGTTGTCGTTAACCATACACACACTCTTCACTCAATCACATACACATTTGCAAGACAGTCACACAGCCACGTAAACGTGTACACTCCTTTCTGTAATTCATCGTAGCCACCACACACATTCATTTGTGTCACCTCGTCGAAGGACATATAATTAACTTTAAGGTGTAATAAGTCACTCTCGTACATCAACTCAAGAACTTGTGAAGTATCGCTTGATGAGAGTAAGCCCCGCACCGCCACCCTCATAAGGATACAACAGGATCTAAGGGTTTTAGAAACGCATATTTTAGATAAACTTGAAACTAGGACCTTAATTAAATCGAAAAAATGTCATAAAATACTTTTTAGAGGTTAATGAAGGCATTTAGAACAAATGTAATAAAGAATACGCCAAAAGGATGAATAACATATTTTGTGAAACGCAATATGGGATCAACCTTAATGACCACATTTGGATGAATTTTACAAATAAACGAGGGTGGTCTTGAACGCTAATAATAATATTTAATGAGATGCAGATTCTTTGGAATTTATAGTGTGTGGCCGTTTCGAAATTGAATTCAAAAAATATTAATTCAAATTTAAAAATGTCGTGTTATGGAGACCCGGACATCAGTTCGAATACTCGTATCCTATGGTAAATGGAATTTAAAAAGGAGCCATTATGTCCATCCTTAATAGTTATAAAACATTTAATTATATTAGCACCACAACTTTTTATTAGCTTTGGTTGCCTCTCCTCTCTAGTTATCATATTATCCTCTTCACATCCCTGTCCGTCTGTCATCTTTTTTGTTATTAACGTTTATATGTATTATAGTAAAGTGGAAATTCTGTTTTTTTATTCAGACATTTACATGATATACTCACTCGTTGAATGACGTGTATATTGAGGCCTTAGGTAAAAATAACAAAACAATATGCAAACAAGGCAATATGTGAATGTCGCAGCATTTCCTGTGCCCATATCCGCTTGCCGTGGGCGCTTTGCTTCATTTGGGAGAGGACATTAACGGAACTCTCTTTCAGTTCGGAAACTTTGAACCAGACCGGTATAACCCTTAAGGTTATCACATAACTAAATTATGTAAAAACAAAACTTTGAATGATGTTAAATTACATATAAACTTCAAAATGCACAAGGCTGAGGACTAAACGTGTAACGAAGGAAGGAAGGAAGGACTTTCGCAAAAATTTACAAATGCCTGCCCTTTATCCTTCGTATATTTTTGTTTCCAGAACTCCATTTGCGGGTCGATTAAAAAGTACATCTGAGAGACATCGAGAAATAACTTTTGTTTTTTGGTTATGAGATTCCTTTTTTGGGTATTTTTAGGAAACAAACTATTTCGATGTGGTGAGAGTTATCCTTACTTAAGGCATTTTATCGTAGGGTGATATAGAGGAAATCATCAAGTGTGAAGGGGGAATGGGAATAAGAAAAGGAGATACTCGGAGGAAATGCACAATCTGTCAACATTTTGGAGTAAGTTAGCTATTTGTTGGTATTCCACATTATTGAACTACGGCATTTAGGGTACAGAATTCGGCTCATTTTGCAATATGTCAAGATTTTGCGTGAAATTTAACAAAGCTCCATACAACAAAATGTCTATGAAATATTTGCGAAATACTTCCGTAAATGTAGATTAAATTACTCGCACAAAATATCAGCAACATGTATCGAGCAACATTTTAATGTTTCTAAGAAAAATTTTATGACCAATCGTTATTGGTATTTCAAAATACTAATTCCATTTGTCTATTAAGGCCCTACTAAGATCCACATTATACGAGAAATTTTACAAAGCTCCATACAAACAGAAAATACATGTGAAATATCCACAAGATATTTCCGCATGTGAAATATCCCCAACATATTTCCAACATGTATCGAGAAACATCATGTTAATGTTTCTAACTTTATAATGTTGCTATATAAAACTTGCCTCTGAGACAATGGTTCTACATGAAACTTGTTTCTGAGACAATGGTTCTACATGAAACTTTTCTCTGAGACAATGTTTCTACATGAAACTTGTCTCTGAAACAATGTTTCTACATGGAACTTGTCTCTGAAACAATGTTTCTACATGAAACTTGTCTCTGAGACAATGGTTCTACATGAAACTTGTTTCTGAGACAATGGTTCTACATGAAACATTTCTCTGAGACAATGTTTCTACATGAAACTTGTCTCTGAGACAATGTTTCTACATGAAACTTGTCTCTGAGACAATGTTTCTACATGAAACTTGTCTCTGAGACAATGTTTCTACATGAAACTTGTCTCTGAGACAATGTTTCTACATGAAACTTGTCTCTGAGACAATGTTTCTACATGAAACTTGTCTCTGAGACAATGTTTCTAGATGAAACTTGTCTCTGAGACAATGTTTCTAGATGAAACTTGTCTCTGAGACAATGTTTCTACATAAACTTTCTAGATGAAACTTATCTCTGAGACAATGTTTCTATATGAAACTTGTCTCTGAGACAATGTTTGTACATGGAACTTGTCTCTTAGATAATGTTTCTATTTGAAACTAAACTAATTTTTAGACGATTTTGTATGGGGAGCCGCTTAAAATCGCTTAGGCCTCCATGCAAATTGACCGAAAAATTAGTTTAGCGGGGAACAAAAAACAGTCCATATGATACTTTATTATACTTGGTACTGACGCAAAGTTTCTATATATGAATTTCTAACTACTAAGATCTGCATTTTACGAGAAATTTTACAAAGCTCCATACAAATAGAAAATACAAGTGAAATATCCATAAGATATTGTGTAGTACTAAGTTGTTGACGCGAAATATCAGCAACATGTATCCAGAAACATTTTAATGATTCTGACATATTAATGTTTCTAACTTTTTAATGTTTCTAACATTTTAATGTTGCTATATGAAACTTGCCTCTGAAATAATGGTTCTACATGAAACTTGTCTCTGAAATAATGGTTCTACATGAAACTTGTCTCTGAGACAATGGTTCTACATGAAACTTGTATATGAGACAATGTTTCTAAACATACGAGTGATGACAATATTTCTCATAAAATACATCGGTGACAAAATATCTGTAGAAAATATACCGGTAATAGAATTTTTTCTAGAAAATATCATCGATGACAAGATTTTCTATAGAGAACACTATCGGCGACAAAATTTTCAAATGGGAACATCACCGATGCCATATTCTAAAGAAACCATCATCGATGACAACAGTTTATATAGAAAACATCATTGAATATACAATTTTATATAGGTGGCAACACTCTCGACCGAAAATATCTTCGATGACAACATTTTTGATAGAAAACATCATCGATGGCAAAATGTTCTATTGAAAATATCATCGATGATGTTTGGAATAGAAATTTTCGATAACATTTTCGATAAACAAAATCATAGATGACCATATTTTCTATAGAAAAGATCATAGATGATATTTTCTATTAAAAAATATTAGAAATACGTTTTTTTTTTCGAAAAACAAATTTAAAGTTTTTTTGTCAATTTAATGAATATATCGATGATATTTTTATGTCCTTTTTCGATGTATAAAACATCTTCGATTGACAACATCATCGATGACAACGTTTTCGATAGAAAGCATTATCGATGACGAAATGATATATTTAAAACATCATCAATGATATTTGATATAGAAATTTTCGATAACATTTTCGATAAACAAAATCATCGATGACCAAATTTTCTATAGAAAACGTCATCGATGACATTTTCTACCAAAAGCATTTAAAAATTAAATTTTTTGAAAAACAAATTAAAAGTTGTTGTTAAATGTAATGAAAATGTCGATAATATTTTCATGCCACATTTCAAAGTATTGACGTTTTCTAATCAAACATATTGGGTATTATTCTGATCGAGTGAAATACGGTTTTAAAAGACAATGTTTGTGGTCGGCCCTGACTGCTTAAGAACCCTTGTATACCTTTATAATAAGGATGTCAGCATTAAAAAGTGTTTATTTTTGCGTTTTCTCTGTACTCTTCCGCAAAAAATATAAATATCCTTATTTCACCTTTCAACTTTAGGGTAAGAACGATCCGCCATTCACTGCATATGGTTAGTGAATTAAATATGGACGGATAAGGACAAACGTTCCACTTGCACATTCCACGTTTTTATAAACACAATTTCCATAAGCTTTGCCCGTCGCTGCATTATTCACATAGATAGACATGTTGGTGGTGGTGAGCTTCTTAGCGGGGCTATATCATTCTCTTTGATTGTGTGTGTGAATGAATATATTCTAGTACATATTTTATTGATTTTTTCCGTTTATTTGCTGGCTGTTTTCTGTTTATTCTGTGGCATGCAAGTGATAAATTTGTTTCGCTTTAATGCTTTCATCTACATCGTCGTCGTCATCATTATCGTTCTAATCTTTATTATCACCACCAACCTGAGCGCCACAATCGAGAAACATGCAATTGTGTTTGACCGCCAAGTGACGTTGTCATTTCAAAAATATTTTTTTTTTCTCTCTAAAGGTTTTATTTAATGACTAAGTACTTTTTTTAATTTTAATTCTGCACTGTTATCATAACCTTGTAAATTATGAATAGAGTGAGAGAAAGGGGCTTAAACGGTTCTGGATAAGAGATATATTATAGTTTGGATTCGATGAAAACACTAGGGGATGGATAAAGGACGAAAAGGATACAAATTCGTTCGTCTCTCTGTGTTATTATTATATATATAAGAAAATTCTACACAGTCGTTGCCTCATTTTCTATATATTGCCTAGAGTTTTGTCTACGACAACAGTTTTATTCAAATTTCTTTTAGGACATTTTCTTTAGAAAATTTTTTAAATTTTTGGAAAAACCTTATTTTCCTCAGCACGGGATTCTGTAACTTTTTAACGACAAAAATCGGTAGTTAATATGTGAGAATTCATAAATTTGCAATAAAAAATTTTCGAATTTTGTCAATTCAACTACCGATTGTAATCGTTAAAAACAACATCCCGGTGCAGAACTGTGTAATATTATCGATAATATATTTTAATCATTATCCGGTTCAACATCTTTTTCTTTTTTACATTACAAATAATTTTTAATAGAAAAGTTTTATAAAAGAAGAAGTGAAATTGCTTATTAATTTCAATTCCACTTCTTTTATAAACTTTTTCTATTAAACATTATTTTTAATGGAAAAAAGATATTATGAACCGGATAATGATTGAAAAACTTAAAACTATTAAAGATCGAATAAATAAAAAAATATCGAAAGATGTTAAATTTCTTTTAGAAAATAAGTCCTATAGCAAATATCATTGATGCCAAACATTTCTGTAGAAGTTACCGTAGATGACAAATCTTCTATAGCGAATTCTTTATAAAACAAAATACCATCGACAAAATGTCAAACGATTCTATAGATAATAACTTCTTTAACAAAATTTTGCGGAATATACTATTGATGAAAACATTTGCTATGGGAAGTACCAACGATAACAAAATTTTCTATGTAAATCATTATCGACATCAACATTTTCTATGGCAAATGCCATCGATGACAACATTTTCTACAGAAAGTATCAACGATGAGATAATTTTCTGTGAAAACATCACGGGTGATAAAATATTCAGTAGAAAAAATTATCGATAACAAAATTGTCCACAGAAAACACATCGATAATAACACTTTGTGGGGAAAGTAACATCGATGACAAAATTATATATGGAAAATATCATCGACGTCAATGGTTTCTCTAGAAATTGTCATCGACGACAACATTTTGTATACGAAACATCACCGAATGCAACATTTAATTTAGAAAACATCACCGATGAAAACATTTTCGATGATAAGATTTTCCATTGAGAACAGCATCGATGCCAAAATTTTCTATAGAAAATTTCATCATTTTGTATAAAATAGTATTTTCCATGAAAAATGTTATCGATGCAACAGTTTATATAAACAATATCACCGATAAAAATTGTATCTAGAAAACATGAAAATGTCATAGCCGATAACATTTTCTATAGAAAACAAAACCGATGTCTAAATTTTCTATAGAAAATATCACTGATGGCAAAATTTTCTATTGAAAATATCAGCGATGACAAAATTTTCTATAGAAAATATCATCGATGACAAAATTTTCTACAGAAAACATAAAAAAAATGGTGTCCCATAACATCCCATGAAGGGATTGGGGAGAGCTTCTCACAAACAGTGAGCTGTGCGTTTTCGAGTTTTATACTCACTGATTGGGACCTACAGTTTTACTCCGATTCCGAACGGTAATTTGAGAAGCATTTTCATGGCTAAGTACTCGATAGTGTCGCCATCACTAAGCGAGGTGACCGTCGTCGAAAGAAATGTAAGGTGGTCTGAGCAGGGATCGAACCCACATTCTCATGTACAAGAGCCGCGCACACTAACCATTGCACCACCGACGGTCATAACATAACCGATGACAAAATTTTCTATAGAAAATATTACTGATGACAACATTTTGTATAGAAAATATCATTGGTGACAAACTTTTCTATTGCAAACATTATCGATGACAACATTTTCTATAGAAAACATTATCGGTGACAAAATTTTCTATACACAATATTGTCAATGACAAAATGTTATATTGAAAACAATATAGATGGCACATGTTATATGGAAAAATGTTGTATAGAAAAACATCATCAATGACATCTTCTAGGGAAAACTTCATCGATAACAACAATTTCTGTAGAAAATATTTTTGATGACATTTTCTTTAGGAAATATCATCGGGCGATAATAAATCTTTATATTGCAAATATATACGACTAAAGTATTTTCAATGGAAAATATCATCGATTACTACATTTTGTATAGAAAATATTTTCGATGGCTGCCTTTTCCATAGAAAATATTATCGATGGCAACGCGATCTAGAGAATATATCATCGATGGCAAAATGTTCTGCAATGAAAATATTACAACATAGATAACAATATTATCTTTAGAATATATCATGGACTCTATAGAAAATATAATCGATTTTATAGCAAATATCATTTTATAGGAAAAACTTCATGGATAACGGCAGTTTCTATAGAAAATATCAGCGATAAATATTTATCTAAAAAACATCTAATGTAAATAACGTAATTTTCTAATGAAAATATATTAGATAACATTATTTTGTATAGAAACAAAAGTCGATGACAAAATCCATAGAAAAGAATATCGGTGAAAAGATATTTTGTAAAAAGTAGCAACATTACTAAAGAATATAACAGCAACATTTTCTAAAGAATTTATAATCGGTAGCAAAATTTTCGATAGAAAATATTATCGATGACAAAATTTTCCTCAAAAGCATCATCGATGAAAAACTTTGTATAGGAAATATAATCCACAACATCTTCTATAGAAAATTTCATCATTTTGTATAAAATAGTATTTTCCATCAAAAATGTTATCGATAGCAACAGTTTATATAAACAATATCACCGATAAAAATTGTATTTAAGAAACATGTAACATCACAATGCGATAACAAGATTTTCTATTGAAAATATTTTCGAATACAGTATTTTCTATAGAAATAAAAGTCGATGACCAAATCGATAGAAGCTGAAGCGAACCACAGACTTGTCATTCATGAGCATGAACACCAGCTAATATTTTTTCAAATTCATCAGTCAGACAAAAATTTACAGACCAAGCTCGTGCTCATGAATGACAAGTCTGTGGTTCGCTTAAGATCGGTGACAAAATATTTTAGAAAATATTACGTCCATTGCAACATTTCCTAAAAAAATACAAAATCGTTAGCAACAGTTTCTATAGAAAATATAATTGATGACAACATTTTCCCAGAAAACATCATGGTGGAAAATTTGTTTAGGAAATAAAATCCATGACAACACTTTCTATCGAAAATGTCATCGATTCGCTGGAAAATAATATTTTCTATAAAATTTATTATCAATAACAACAGTTTCTATAAACAATATCACCTAAAAAATAGTATATAAAAAACCTCTAATATATCAATGCGATAACATAATTTTCTAATAAAACTATATGCGATTGCATTATTTTCTCTAGAAACTGAAGTCGATGACAAAATCTATGGAAAAGAAAATCGGTGACAAAATATTTAAAAAAAAATAATTCAATGGTAACATTCCCTAAAGAATATAAACTCAGTAGAACAATTTTATATAGAAAATATAATCTATGACATCATTTTATGTGGAAAATATTATCAATAACCAAAATTTTCCTAGAAAATATGATCGATGAAAAAAATTTTTATAGGAAAAATAATCCACGACATTTTCTACAGAAAATGTTATCGATTCTATAGAAAGTAGTATTTTCTATGAGAAATTTTAGCGATAGCAACAGTTTCTATAAACAATATCACCGATAAAAATTGTATCTAAAACACATGTAATATCTCAATGCGTTAAGAAGATTTTCTATTGAAAATATTTTCGATTACAGTATTTTCTATAGAAACAAAATTCGATGATCAAATCTATAAAAAAGAAAATCGGTGACAAAATATTTTATAAAATGTGAAGTCCGTGGCAAAATTTCCTAAAAAATATAAAATCAGTAGTAACAGTTTCTATAGAAAATACCATCGATGACAACATTTCCTGTAGACAATATCATCGATAACACAATTTTCCTAGAAAACATCATTTATGAAAAACGTGTTTATAGGAAATACAATCCACGAGAACATTTTCTAGACAAACTGTTATCGATTCTACAGAAAATAGTATTTTCTATGAAAAATATTATCGATAACAGTTTCTATAAACAATATTACCAAGAAAAATTGTATTTAAAAAACGTGTAATATCTCAATGCGATAACAAGATTTTCTATTGCAATTATTTTCGAATACATATTTTCTAAAGAAAATAAAGTCGATGACCAAATCTAAAGAAAATAAAATCGGTGACAATATATTTTATAAAATGTTCAGTCCATGAGAAAAAAATTTAAATCGGTAGCAATATTTGCCATCGAAAATATCATCGATGACAAAATTTTCTGTGAACACTATCTTCGATGACAAAATTTTCCCAGAAAACATCATTGAAGAAAAATTGTTTTAGGAAATATAATCCATAACAAAATTTTCTATAGAAAATGTTATCGATTCTATAGAAAATAGTATTTTCTACGAAAAATGTTAACGATAGCAACAGTTTAACACCGATAAAAATTGTATTTAAAAAACATGTAATATCTAAGTGCGATAACAAGATTCTCTGTTGAAAATATTTGCTATTAGAGAATTTACTATAGAAACAAAAGGCGATGACCAAATCTATAGAAAATATAATCGGTGACAGGATATTTTAGAATATGTTAAGTCCATGGCAACATAGAAAAAGAAAACATCATCTATTAAAAAATGTTTATAGTAAATCTAAACCACAACATTTTCTACAGAAAATTTTATCGGTTCTATAAAAAATAGTATTTTCTTTGAAAAATGTTATCGATACCAACAGTTTATATAAGCAATATCACCGATAAAAATGGTATTTAAAAAACGTGAAATATCTCAATGCGATAACACGATTTTCTATTGAATATTTTTTCGATTACAGTATTTTCTATAGAATATAAAGTCGATAAAAAAATGTTCAACAGGAAACTTCACACAAATTCAAAAGTATGACAGCATGTTCTAACGAAAATATAGAAAATTAACACATTTGCTAAAGAATATAAATAAATACGGCAACAAAGTTTTCTATACAAAATACTAAAGATAACAGCATTTTCTGTAGAAAATATCAACAATTCCATTCTTTTCAATAGAAAATATATTCGAAGGCAACACCTTGTACAGAAAACATCGATAAATATATAGCATTAACTTCGATAAATATATAGTATTAATCGATAAATATATAGTATTAACTTTTCGATAAAAAAAAATTTCGTTTGCTAGATTACACCATTTTTATATCGATTTTAAATATAAACACCGCACTTAAATACAAAAAATTATTTATGTCAATTTTTTTTACAAATATATTACGAGTATCGATAAAACAATTTTGAAGAAAATACATCGAACATACTTTTAACAAATTCTTATAAATATTTGTACCCTCTTAGCATTTTTAAACCCAAGTGTTGCCTACATACAAAAGTGCGAACCTTTGTTCAAGGATTGCATTACCCCCAACATAATCGGGTTAATATTTAAGGGCTTTGCCAGCTGTCAGAGCGACCACGTGACATTTGTATTTCCCCTCCTTCACTGCCAATCATAAACATTATCATAATGTTGTGTTGACCATATTTGTCACCAGTGTGACCAATTTTATGGATTGGGTGTGTGTGTGTGTATGGGTGTCGAAGGAAAAGGAGGACGATATGAAAGGAGGTTGGATGGATATCTATTTATGGGCATATATCAATAGAATGTGAATACTGTTCGCATTTGAACAAGTTTGTGGGAGTTTATTGCGGTATTTTATTACATGCAAACAATATACTAAAAGTTTCCATACATACATACATACATATCAAATATTATGTGCTTTACATGGATTGACAGTGGGACAAAAGAAATCTTGTGTACACATATTATATAATTTTTTTATTTTTTATTAAAGTATTATTTGCGCTATTGTTTTACTGTCTTTCATCTAATTACAAATTTGATTTTTTTTTTAATTCCCTTTAATTTTATTTGGCAGTTAAGTCCTTTTGACTTTTACATACGTATTTACATACTTTTTGTTTATTCGTCTGTACATTTTCCTTTTTTCTGTTGATTTAGGGTCAATAGAGCAGAAATGATGTCATTGTGTTTGTCGCATTAGTTTCCGTTTGTATATGTATTGTGCTTCCATTTTGTGTGTATATGTATGTGTCTGTGGTTCTTCGTTTGTATTTGTACTCGTTATTTTTTATGGATTTCTTTTTATTTCTCATCTTATATTCTATTGGCTTTTCATGAAGATTTGCTGATTTGACAAGATTTCCTCTAAGAAGTGTGTGTGTGTGTGTGTGTGTGTGTGTGAGTGGGTGAGTTTGAAGGATGGACGACACTCTTGAAGAACAAGTCCAAGAGAACCAATGAAGTGCAACCTCATTAAGGTCCCTTCTATGGTTGGCATGAATAAAAAACACAAAATTCCTTTGGTTGATTTTGCTGATGAGAGCATTTCTTGGAGGGAGAAACATTTAGAAAGTGTTATCGTCCTGTCATATTTTTTTTTTGCTCAAACTTGTAATGGTATTTTTTTATAAATAATTGAAAAGACTTTAGTGTGAAATAGTCATAGAACTTGTGAATAAGAAATTAATTGAAATTTAACAGGACAATAGGACAATAATGAGACTTAAGCGAACCACAGACTTGTTATTCGTGAGCATGAACATAAGCTATCGTTGATGTTTATTGTTGTTTTACCGCCCTTCTTGATACCAAATAAGAATGTAATCGAAGCTATTCGCATCTCTATCATGTTCACAAAATTTTTTGGTAATAATATTTTTAAAATCATCAGTCAGATAAAAAGTTATCGACCAATCTCATGCTCAATGAGTGACAAGTGTGTGGTTCGCTTTATGGTTACAAACAGGAAACCAAACAGAATTTTGAGTAAAATAAATATTCAATTTAATTTTTTAAGCGTTATCGATTTTCCGAACAAAAAAATTATCGATTTTGGTATAGGTAATTCTTTGTTATGATTTTCTGTATAGATTTTTAGCTTTTAATTTAAAATTTTTTTTTTTTATCGATTTTCGTAGAAAATATTGTAGATTTTTAGAGACCAAAATTTTATCGATTTTCCGTATAAAATTTTATCAATTTTTCAACAAAATGTTATCGATTTTCCGTGCAGAAACTATTACTGGTTTTTGATAAATATCGCTCGATATTTATTGATTTTTTTGTAAAGCGAACCACAGACTTGTCATTTATGAGCATGAACGTCAGCTATCGGTGATGTTTATTGTCGGTTTACCGCCCTTCTTGATACCAAATATGAATGTAATCGAAGTTGTTCTCATCACTATTATGTTCGCAAAGTTTTTTGGTAATATTTTTTCAAATTCATCAGTCACATAAAAAGTTAACAACCAAGCTCATGCTCATGAATGACAAGTCTATGGTTCGCTTTAAGCGCACTATATAAGTCCAGTCATGAGCATGAATTTTATCGATAACTTGTTACCTACCTGGCTCATAAAATTGAACAAGGATTACCAAAATTGTTTGCCAAAAAGTTAGTGATGCCAACAACAGCCATTACATTCCCGTTGCCCATCGGAAGTGGCGTTTAAACGACAATAAATGTCACCGACAAACCAGTGCTCATTATCATGATTGACAAGCTTGTGGTCCGCTTAACGATACGAGTACTAAATATGAATGCAATCGATGTTATGTTCAGTAGTATCCTAATTAATAATATTTGACCGATTTCATAAGCCAGGTAAGAAGTTATCGATCATGCTCACGAATGAAAAGTCTCTGTTTCGCTTTAGAGCCCTTAGCAAAAAGATTTTAAGCAAAGTAGGTAAGGTTTAGGTAAGTTTTCAATAGCAAATATTATCGATTTTTGGAATACAGTATTATCAATATTTTGATCATGATTATTTTGAAAATACTATACCTATTTTCGATATAGAATATATGTTTCTGATGAAAGAAAAAAATCGTTCATAAAACAAAATTTCTGTAGTATATTATATTTTCGTTTCAGCGAAAATTTTAAGAATTTTTATTACAAAAATAATTGGTTTAAAAAATATTGTTATCGAAGTTCAAGAAAATGTTTTTAATTTTTCGTAGATTGATTTATCTTGTTTATTATAACAAATATAATCAGGTTTCTGTAGCAAACATTATCAATTTTTAGTAAAACAAATGCTATCTATATAAAATGTACATATATTATAAAATTTCCTTGATTATCGGCATAGAAAATAATTTGGTTAACTCTATATTGAAACTAATATATATTATATTTTGTAATAAATTTTGCTATCAACTTTCAAGAAAAACAATTACGTGATTTCCATAGATTGTTTTAGATAGAAAATTATTTAATGATTTAGGGTGAAAATATCAGAATCCAGTGGAAATTACTTTAATTTATGTTTACAGAAATTGTAGTCGTTTCAATAAAAAATGTTATCGATTTTCTGAAAAGAAAATTGTAATAATTTCCTCCTCAATTGTGATTTCTGTATACGAAATGTTATGGATTTTCTGCAAAAATGTTGTTATCGTCCTTCGGTACGAACATTTTTGTTTCAATATTCTATGAATAGAAAAAGTTAGAGCAAATGTTATTGATTTTCTATACAGCAAATGTTATCAAATTTTGGTAATATAAATAATATCAGGGTTTCAATCTATACGTGGCCACCAGTGATGCAATGGTGAGTGTGTGTGGCTCTTGTATATGGGAACGTGGATTAGTTCCCAGCTGTGACATTTCTTTCGACGACGGTCACCTCGCTTAGTGATGGCGACACTATCGAGTATTAAGCCATCAAAAAGCTTCTCACAATACCTTTCGGAACCGGTGTTAAGCTGTAGGTCCCAATCAGTGAGTGTCAAACTGGAAAACGCTCGTTGTTAGAGCTCTCCCCAATCCCATCAAGGGATGACACGAGAAACAATTTTAATTTTCTATGTAGATAATTTTATGCATTTTCTGTTTAAAAATGTTATCGAGTATCTGTACAAAAAATGGAATAGACGTTTTTCTGTATAGGAAATGTTATCGATTTTCTGCAATAATGTTGTTATCGAATATCGGTACAGCATTCTTTGTTACGATTTTTTTGAAATATTATCGATGTTTATAAAAATATAAATAAAAATTCAAAAAAAATATTACGATTTTGTATAGCAACTTGTATCGATTTTCTAAATAGAAAATGTTATCGATTTTATATAGAGAAAATGTTATAGATTTTCCATAGAGAAAATGTTATCGATTATGTGTATTGTAGATGTTAGAAGGTCTTCTGCATAGAAAATATTATCGATTTTCTGTATAGATCGTGTTATCGATTATCAACTGTCCTAGTAAAGACGCGACTAATGGTGATCGAAATATTGAAATACAATCTTAAAATAATAACTGAAATTATAAATTGGAGTTTTATCCTTTTATTTATTTGGTTGTGAGAAGCTCTCCCCAATTCCTTCATGGGATGTAATGGGAAACCATTTTTTTTCCTTTTTTTTTATTTTCTATACAGAAAATGTTATCGATTTTCTGCATAAAATTTGTTATCGGCTTTGTGATAAAAATTGTAGTGTTTGATTCACATATAAATTTGTTTAAAAACGTTACCCATTTTAATAAAAAATTATTGAGTTTCAAATTTTTTATAAAAATCGATAGAAAAAAATTATAAAATATATTACGATTTTGTATACAAAATTTTATCCATATTCTATATTGAAAATGTTATTGGATTTCTGTATAAAAAATGTTATCGATTTTCTATATAAATTTTTTTATCGATTTTCTATCAAAATCAATTTCTGGATTGTCTGTCTATATACAAAATATTATTGATTTTCTATATAAAAAATTTTATAAATTTTCTGTATAAAAATTGTTAATCATTTTGCGTATAAAAAATTTAATGGATTTTCTACGAAATTGTTATCGATTTTGTTAGTCACTAATTAGCCACTAGTTGTTAGCCATTGTTATCGAAAATGGTTGCAACATTCTGTATGGAAACAGTTAACTATTTCCTATATACAAATTTTTATATATATTTCTATATAGAAAGTGTTATCGTTTTTATATGTAGAAAATGTTATCTATCGATCTTCTGCGTATATTTATTTGTAGATACTCTTCTGTATAAAAAATGCATGTTTCCGATCAACTATATAAATTTGTTTTTACAAATTGTATCGATTTTCATGACAAATGTAGAAAGTATAATAACAATATTAATTATATTAGCAAAAATATTGCTATTCGTCATTATCGATAAACTACATAGAAAATGTTATCGATTTTCTTATAGAAATGTTATAAATTTTCTGTATATAAAATGCTATATGTTTTCTGTAAAAAAAATTGTTATCGATTTTCTGTATAGAAATTGCTGTCGATTTTCTATATAAAAAGAACTATCGGCATTCTATATGGAAACTGTTAACTATTTCCTACATAAAAATTTATTTATATATATTTGTATATTAAAAATTTTATTGTTTTTCTGTATAACAAATATTTGGATTTTGTGTACAGAAAATGGTAACGGTTTTTCTGAATGGAAAATTTGGCAACTTCTCCGAGCCGGTCTCCAAAAAAGAGAAACAACAACCGAAATCGGCCAAAATAAGTGAAGTCCAACAATCCAAAAAAAAATTCGCAGGTCGGGCCACTGGGGCTCCAGGGGTCCCAAAACGCGGGTCCACGTAAGAATATCGTACGAACCATCAAGTGTGGGTACTCAAGTGAAAGGTATTCTCCTCACGAATTTAGTGGTATATGAAGTTTTGAAGGGCGACGTCTGTGGGCCCTGATAACCCCATTTTATCATATTATATCGGGTATTGAGAAATTGGGAAAAAAAATCAAAATAATTGTCTTCACAAACCCAGAAGCAAGGAAAATTTTAATTTTTTCTTAATTTCAAGTTTTCTTAAATGAAGGGTTTCTTCTGGTTTTGTGAAGGGAATTATTTTAATTTTTTTTCAATTTCTCGGTTCCCGAAATAATATGGTAAAATTCGAGTCTGAGTTCACAGACATCGCACGTCAAAAATAAATATTCCACTAAATTCGTGAGTACCCACTCTAGATGATTCCTACGAAGTCTCTACATATAGAAAATGTTATCAATATTATATGTAGAAAATGTTATAGATTTTCTATATATAAAATGTTATCGATTTTCTATATAGCAAACACTATTGGCTTTTCTGTATAGAAAATTTCGATTTTCTGTATAAAAATGTTATCGGTTTTCTATATATACAATTCTATCGATTTCCTATACAGAAAATGCTTACGATTTCCTATATAGCAAACGCTATTGGTTTTTTTCTATATAGAAAATGTTACCGATTTTCTATATATAAAATGTTATCTATTTTCTATATAGCAAACGCTATTGGCTTTTCTGTATAGAAAATTTCGATTTTCTGTATAAAAAATGTTATCGATTTTCTATATATAAAATTTTATCGATTCTATAGAGAAAATGCTATCGGCTTCCTATATAGCAAACGCTATTGGGTTTTCTGCGTAGAAAAATTCGATAAACAATGCTATTATCAAGTTTCCATGGTGTAATAGCAAGTTCAGACGGCTGGCCTTTTTCGTGTTTCGTTCTCTCATTCGTGTTTGGCCCCCCAATCATGTTTGAAACATCATGGTTCGCCATACAAAACTTTGAGAGCGAACCATCTCGTTTCAATTCGAAACATCTTACCAAACATGAATAATTTACTACCATCTCTAATTTATTTAGTACGCTATCGCTTTTTTATCTGAACTAGTTGTCAGAATAAGCAAAACAAAGCAAAAAATAAATAAACATAGAGCGAAAGTGAAGTTTGTGTTTAAATATAAAATAAAATCAAAGCCTTGATTGTTAACACAAATAAAACATTTATATAAATCA
Source organism: Phaonia tiefii (assembly GCA_963931995.1). Taxonomy (NCBI): domain Eukaryota; kingdom Metazoa; phylum Arthropoda; class Insecta; order Diptera; family Muscidae; genus Phaonia; species Phaonia tiefii. Next base: position 221,789,097 of record OZ008370.1, on the reverse strand, counting down.
TAAAAGTAACAAAACAGTAAAATGGAGAAAAAAGAAATAGTTAAAAGTATTATCATGTGTAGAACACGAAACTCGAATGTGTCTTGTGAACAGGGCGATTCACAATCATGGTTGAGTAAACGAAACAAGTGTTTCACATCACCGTCTGAATTAGCTATAAGTTTAAACGACTTTTTTACAAAAAATTTAAACGATTTTTTAAAAAAACTTTTACAAGTAATTTCTAATAGTAAATGTTGTTATTTATTTTCAAACAAAATGTTATTAATGATTTATAGAAAATATTATTGGTGATAGAAGTTTCTACACAAAGTAGGTCAGAATAAAAATGTATAGAAAAATATTTTACGAAAAATATAGATTTTTCTACGGAAATAATATTGCAATATTTTGTAAATTAAAAATAATTAATATAATATGATATAAAGTATTTCTGTTGAAAAACTTTGACGTTAAAAAAATCCCTGTTTAAATATTTTTTTTCTATTTATCGATAAAAAAAAATTTCAAACGTAATTTAGTGAAATTTTTTTTAAACATTGTTAAAAAGAATACAAGAACGTGTGATTCGATGATTTATGACAAACATTAGAACCAGTAATCCTCGTCTATTACAAACCATAGTTGAAGTATATTTTCTTAACACTTGCCATTGTCATTGTAACCCTCAATGGAAACCATTATGCAAGCATATTTATAATATAACCCCGATTGTGGAACATATTTCGTATCGCTTCCATATTTCATTACACTCTTCAATGCCTCGGCATTATTGAGTATTATAGTCATTTCATATGTTAAAGTTTGTTAAACTTTAACATTTAAGATAACAGACGAAAGACTGACAGAAATCGTTGTTACTAGGCAAATACAAAAAAATATTGAAGCAAATATTTACCCAAAAACGACACTAAAAGTTTAGGATGTCATTATCGACATTAAGATACCAGCGGCTGGTGTCTCTTAATTTCCCAATACATTTTTTTTTGTTATAGAGCAACTATACGACGAACACTTGTATCTACAAATGAACTAAATAAAGAAGTTCAAATAGAAGACACGTATTTACTAGATTTATTAAAAGTTAGATTTTTTTTCGGAGGGTTGTCTTAATTAGTTTAGTAACAATTGTTAAATTTGTTACTAGTGTAATTTGTCCGTATACAAAAGATATCCGTTCCCTTCCCTCCCCTACGTTCATTCATCCGTCTATCTGTGTGTCTGTCTAACTTGCAGCGATAAATTTCACAAGTTGTTCTGCGTTGAAGTTCAGTGCAACAATCTGATGAAATTGTATGGGGAAGATGCGAGCAAATGAACGCAGATTGTTGGCTCTCTGGCTGGCTGGCTGGCTGGCTGGTTGGGTGATTGTGTTAATTGAGATGTTTACTTAACGAATTTACAAGTTTTCAGGCAATAATTTCGGTGTAGCTGATGATGGTCTTCACTATTTTTCAATTCCAGACACGAGTACGAGTAGACAAGTATAAAAACAGAGAACGTTCGACAAACTGCCAACGGGACGGAATGGAAATTAAACGAACATTCCGCAGTAAAGGAAAATAAAGAATTGAAAACATGGTATGAAATGAATCGTAGGGAAGACAAATTTCAAAATAATTTGTTCTTTTTTTGAAGACCGAACATTTTATATATTACCTATGGCCAGGCTTGTAAGAACTTTGTTCTTATATTGTCAAACAAACTTTCTTACCGATGGCTGTGAAAAATTTGACGATAATTGTTCTGGAGATAATTTAAGAATTTCAAGAAATGTATCATTGAAACAAATATTTGTATCGCTCAATTTTGTTTTATATTCAAATCTGCTATTGAAAAATTGCCTATAAACAATATTATTGTCATCGTCAAATTTTAAACAAAATATTTTTTTTATAGAAGTCGCTTTTTATTGACGGGTAATTCCAAAAAAAATCGACACAAAAATCAGAATTTTCGAACACGACCACTTTTGATTGGTTATAAAATTAGTGTCTCCTCGTCCATATGAATTCTATGACACCCGAATTGAGTCAAAATTCAAAGTAGTTTTTGTTTTATGGTTCGTTGAAGTAGGTATTGTATGGCACTTTCTGAAAAAAGGACTCGACTTAAAAATGGCATAACTTTGGAATGCGTTAATGGATTTCAAAATGTTGGATATCAGTTTAAAGCCTGCAAAAACCGCTTTAATAATAGCCCACACAACAGTCATGTCGTTGTGGTTCAATGATATTGAAAACTCCAAAGTATCCTTTATCTTTGAATATCCTGGCATAACGTATCCTTAATTTTTGATTTCCCCCACCAAAAAGAGAGTTCATCCTTTTCTCTACATCATAGCCAAATTTCCAAATGGGATCTCCATGGGATCAATAGATACATAAGGTTTGGTAAAGTCTGCTCGAGTTTTGCTGTTTAAGTTTCGATTTTTCAAGTAGTGACACAGTTACAAAAAATACTAAAGCAGAAATACCTGGGAAGTGATAGTATTTCGCTTGTAGGTATTGTCGAGTGAAACAAGAATCTGCTTGTGAAATTTCACACACACCCAAAATCTTGAAAACCTGTTAAAAACCCTGTTTTGCGTACGTACGTAAGTTACTTGATTACACTGTGATAGTCGAAAAAATGAACTTCGATGAATCCTTTTCGAACTATTAGGGGGGAGTCCCCTGGGTGCGAAAGTACATTTGGAAGTGTCAGATTGGCTCCAGTTTTTGAGAAATCGGTATATATGGATATAGCTAAGTCTGCGCTATTTAAACAAATTTTACCGGCCATAGGCCAATTTTTTTTTTCGCCTAAAAGGGCTTAAAAATCTTATTAAAATAGAAAAAAACAAATGTTTGCGCTCGGTCCAACTTCTTGAGATATGGGCCTTTAAAGCTTGAGTATATAATTGGCCATATCTCACATATTTATGGTCCGATCTGGTTCCGGTGAATATCATTACAAAGACCATTAAAAATCTGCATATAAATATATTACATTTTATTAACCCATTGGGGACAAATTTAAAAAATACGATTTTTTAACCTCACTTTTTTGCTAAAAATCTGATTTTCTTAAAAAACAGCCCTAGTAAACCTATTTTCTACCTAGACTCAGATTGTAGGCAACACTTCAGGATTTGTTTTAAGGTATAATGCTTCGCATTAACCCTTCTAAGACCGAAGATATTTATGTTCAAAGTTTGAAATACAAGAAGAAATTAAAGTTTTTTTAATTTTTTCCAAAATTTTATTTATTTTCCTAGCATAGGCCTCAAGTTAAGCTTCAAAATCAAAATATTGGACTTTTATATATTTTTTGGAAAAATTTTGGAAGAATTTGGAAAAATTTAATTTTTTCTTGTATTTCAAACTTTGAACATAAATATCTTCGGTCTTAGAAGGGTTAATGCGAAGCATTATACCTTAAAACAAAGCCTGAAGTGCTGCCTACAATCTGAGTCTAGGTAGAAAATAGGTTTACTAGGGCTGTTTTTTGAGAAAATCAGATTTTTAGCAAAAAAGTGAGGTTAAAAAATCGTATTTTTTAAATTTGTCCCCAATGGGTTAATAAAATGTAATATATTTATATGCAGATTTAAAGAGTTTTTAATGGTCTTTGTAATGATATTCACCGGAACCAGATCGGACCATAAATATGTGAGATATGGCCAATTATATACTCAAGCTTTAAAGGCCCATATCTCAAGAAGTTGGACCGAGCGTAAACATTTGTTTTTTCTATTTTAATAAGCTTTTTAAGCCCTTTTAGGCCAAAGAAAAAATTGGCCTATTGCCGGTAAAATTTGTTTAAATAGCGCAGACTTAGCTATATCCATATATACCGATTTCTCAAAAACTGGAGCCAATCTGACACTTCCAAATGTACTTTCGCACTCAGGGGACTCCCCACTAATAGTTCGAAAAGGATTCATCAAAGTTCATTTTTTTCGGGTCAAAAACTATCACAGTGTTATCAACCGATTTTCACTTTCTCGCCGGATTTAAAAAGAAGAAAATTAGGCCTTTCAAACGATATATTCGTTATTTCAGAAAATATGAGAAGTCTGTGTGTATTTGTCAAGCAAACAGATATTTTTTTAATTTTTTTTCGCCATTTTTCAAATTTGGCGATGATTTCAAACATTATTTTATCAAGAAACAATAATACACGTGAATTTATTCAAAAGGAACGTTTCCTAGTGAGTAAAACGCAACTATGTTTCTAAAAATCCGGTATAAATTGACTGAGTTATTGATGTTCTCACTCAATTCTTGTGTCATAGAATTGGTATGGACGAGGAGAAACATCTGTCCAAATTTCATACAATTCAATAGGGGTTGGGTCCTGAACTGTGTCGAAATATTTTGGAATTACCCTGACATCTTATTTGCAGTCATTTTTAAATACAACAAATTTGTATAAATAAATCGTTGCCGTCGATTTTTTGGTTGCATTAAAAATTTACCTATTTTAAATAAATATTTTTCATGCGGACTATTAAAAAACTTAGTGCCTTCTCCTCGTTGCCCAACAAAAGCTTTCGTTCGTAAGAAATTTGATTCCATAATTTTGAAATGTGAAGTGACACGGAAACGTAAAATTTCTCTAGGTCTAATGTGATGTCATTCGAGGAACCTAAGGCACTAAGCTTTGTTATCTATAATTTAGTGCATTATTTTTTTTTAAAAAATTTTTATGCAGACATTTTGTTGTTATCAACAAAATGGATTTATTATTTGTTGACTTCATTTTGGAAAAATATACACAAACTCTATGGTACAGAAATTTACTATTGCCGTATAATATACGTACTTATAGAGTTATGCTAATGTTAGAAATATTATGTATGTGAAGATAAATTCGAATATAAGCAATTGGCAGCGGTCTGTTAACTAGTTAACAGACCTATGTTAAACAGATATTATATGAGGAGTCGCAAAACAAAACGTGACTTTTTGTATTTTATTACAAAATGTTTTTTGATGTCTCTGCATGAATTTGGGTAAGTTCTATTGGAAAAAATCTTATTTAGATAATTTTCCTTCTCTTCTCATAGACTAGAGATTATAACTAGAGATGGAAAAATGTTGTATAATCGGATGAAAAAAAATAATCTGGCATTTCCCAACATTTGGAAATAATCCAAAAGGCACGTTTTGTTCTCTGACTCCTCATACATATATGCGATATATACAAAATCATTAATTTTTACAAATCTAAAAGGGATCTTAAAACTATATAATTAAATTTAGTAGAAAACACGATAAACTTCCTATGTCAGAAGTTTATGAAATCTGTATGACTGCAATATATAATATTTCTCAACATAAGCAAATATATGTTTTCAAAAGGATTCAGTATCGCCGACGCGGTCTGGAGCTGGTTGCGTCAATGGGACTATTATCAAATAATAGATACTGTTGTCTAGTTTAACAATTTCAGACCCAGATTTCACAAAAAACTTTCAGAATATCATATTCTTCGACGAATATAACTTTTCATATTTAGGGCGGACTATGGGGAAGGTTGCGTCAATGGGACTAGTATCAAACAACAGGTACTGCTGTCTAGTTTAACAATTTAAACCCCAGTTTCCCCAAATAATTTTCAGAATATCATATTCTTCGACGAATATAACTTTTTCATATGTAGGGCGGAGTAAGTGCGTCCATGGTGGCAAAACGGGGATGGTTGCGTCAATGGCACTAATATCAAATAATAGGTATTGGTGTCTAGTTTCATAATTTCAGAACCGAATTTCCCAAAAAAAACTATCAGAATATATTATTCTTCGACAGGAAAAATTCCGTCCTCCATAGGAAAAATAACTCCTCCATATGGCGAAGAACCAGATTGATCACCTGGTAACTGATATAAGGCACTCTACTAGTGTAATGGACGTACGTGTGATTCGAGGCGCTGATATCGATTTTGATTAGTAGCTGGTTGCGGCAAAAGTTCGCACAAGGAGCGAAAGTCATACGAAACCAGACATATAGAAAGCTGGACATAGGAAAATGGTCCAAAATGGCCCCAAACCTAAAAATCTTAAAAATTCTGAAATCGTTCTGAAAAATGGAGATAGTAAATTCGAAAAGTGCCCCTCAAGGGATATCAGCAGGTATATATTTGGTTCTTGGTTGAAGCCCCATATTGCCACAGTGGGCCAAACTCAGTTTTCGTATATGAATATAAAATGCGTATTTGGACATTTTGAAATTGTTCTAAAATATATGGTTAACAATTTTAGAATGTACACCTCAAGGGCAGGGAGCAAAATTCGAAAAAGGCCCCGAAACGGAAAATCTCAAATTGCTGGACTCTGAAAATGTGCTGAAAAATGAGGATAGTAAATTCGAAAAGTGCACCTAAAGGGATATCAGCAGGTATATATCTAGTTCATGGTTGAAGCCCCATTTTCAGACAAAATCTATTTTCATATATATTTTTAAAATTCATACTTGGACATTCTGAAATTGTTCTGAAATATATGATTACCAGTTGAATGTACACTTCAAGGGCTCTAATGTTCCATGACTCTATGGTTGACGACGCATTTGCTCACAGTGCGACATTCTCAAATCGTTCTGAGAACGGGGGTAGTAAATTCGGAAAGTGTACCCCAAGGGCTATCAGAAGGTATATATTTGGTTCATGGCTGAAGTTCCATTGTGCCACAATGTTCATTATGTAATTAAAAGCTTGAAGGTTTTGAACAACAAAATTATGTACTTTCGAGCGTGTTTTTTAATTACTACGACAAAAAATATAAATTCGGAATATATATGCTTTCTAATTTCTGAATTTGACGTTTTAATATTGTTCAAATCGGTTAAATATCGATTCTTTTTATATATTCTCCCATTTTAAGCGCTTTAACATAGCTCTGTTAATACAATAACAGAGCTCAGCTAAGTGAAGTGGTTCGTGTCTTTGCTAGTTATATTCGAATTTATCTTTACGCACATAAAAATGTTAGTGTGTACAAAATACTAGCTAAAATGTCAAAACCCACAAACTATGAACTCATCGCGCCACGTCTAAGAGACATCCGATTTATGCCAACGATAACCGACCCTCATGCTCAGGGTTGACAAACATGTGTTCCGCATAAGAAGGGACATAAGTTATCGATAACTTGTAAGTAATAGGATAAAATTAATGAAAAGATTCTGTTTTTTTCATCGGCAAGAGAGTGATGCCAATAACTTCGAATGTATATATTTTATTTATAATATCAACGTGATAATGTATGATGTTTTTAGCAGGAAATGACTTGAAGATATATTTATTAAATATTTTATTTAAACTCGACAACAATTCTAGGTCAACCTTGTAAAATTCCATAAAAGAATTGCAATTCTATTGACCTTACGTCTATTTGTATCAGTTTGCCCAATTTAGGGAGTTTTACCCTTAGAATAAAATCTACTAGTTATGTACAGACTTTGTGATACATATTTTGCAAGCGCAGTTTCAGCGAATATGTTCACGTGTATGATTCTAGAAGCAGAGTCACTGTATTTGGTTATAAACCTCTATGTGATGGTATACGCGAACTTCTTGTAACCACCCCCTGACAAACCCCACCCAGAACAATTTAATTTTGTTCTACCGTTCACTAACATCATCACCATCATCGTCACCATCATCACCACCACAGCTAACCATAACCACTACCACCAACATCGGTATAGTCTTTTACATCCTTTTACACCTCATCCCTCTCTTTTACTCGGTGTTTCGCCTTCTCTGGCTTAACTGTTTTGCAGCCATCACCTGCACCCAATTTCTGTGGCGGCTGGAGACAAATGTTAGTTGTTGTTTTTCAATATCCTGTTGTCGGCCGTTTGTACTCGTAGTAAAAGTAGTTGGCTTCCTTGTTGCTGCTGCAACAATATAACACAAGACCCTTGCTGGATGGGTTCGTCCTTTTGCTTGTATTTCATTTCCTATGCCACTCTTAGAATTTTATTTCCATTCATTTCGAGTTTTGTTCCGTTTTCTCGTTTTCATTCAATTTAAAATTATGCCGTGTTTAATATATTGAACATCGAATGTTATAAATTTTTGTAATTTATTTCATTGAATGGCAACATTTTGCGTTTGTTATTGTTTTTTGCCACGCTTTGCCGCAACTACGACGCGTTTGTTGGACAGCCCTTTTATTGGAAAGCATTAAAACAAGAATTATGACCCAGGATATTCTTAAACGATTTGAATTTGTTTTTTTTTTGGCAGGGATAACATATAATAAATGATTGGAAACATTTTTAATGACCTAGTTTTTATCACTTCGTTGTGTAAAGGGGCTTTCGTTATTTTGTAAGGAAAAAAATCTATAAACAACACAGGCAATTGCTTCATATCCGGCTCGAAGGACCAATGCAGTTATTTACTATGATAATACGAAAAAAAAAAATTAAAGTTTTGAAAAAAATTAAAAAAATAAAGTTTTTGATGAATGTTTGAAACAATGGTCAGAGACCAGCTTTAACCAATCATTGTATAGATATCCTTTCTGTAATGGAAGAATTATAAAAACAGTATACGCAATTGCATTATATGCACCTCGAAGGACCAAAGAATTTACGTAATATAACTCTGTGATAAACATTTGAAACGATGGTTAGAAAACAGCGTTAACGCATCATTGTATAAAGGATATTTGTAATTTTTTAACGCGAAATTTGTACAAACAGCACAGACCCTTGCTATAGTGTTAGTGTCCAGAGTCAAATTTAATTCAAATTTAATTTAAAAACCCCCGGTGGAATTTGATTTACCACGAAGAACAAGAATGATTAGCAGTGCGATGTAAAGCCGGCACTTTGATTAGGATTTTTATTTGAGCCATCAAAAATCAACGATCTCAGTGAATTTGTAAACGTGGTAAATATTGGTCACCGTTATGTAATTCAATATTTCCATTTGAAAGGTCTCAGTGCAAGCAAAAGTTAAGCCGACCTAGATTCTACACTAGCGGAGTCTGCTCCTTCGTTTATGACTGTAAAATTTTGGGTACCAGAGCTTAAACGAGGCCGTACGAGCTGCCAAGACGAACACCGCAGTGGTCGATCAATTGAGGTGTCCACGCCAGACACGGTTAAGAAAATCCACAAAATGCTAGACTGAAGCTGCGTGAGCTAGCTGAAATGATAGGCATTTCAAAAAGTGATATACATCGTATATTGACCGAAGATTTGAAGATGAGAACCTATGCGCAAGATGGGTGCCGCGCTTGCTTTCAATAGAGCAAACACAGCGTCGTGAAAAGGTTTCAGTAGAGTCCTTGGTGATGTTCCACCGCAATAAAGCCGAATTTTTGGGTCGATTTATAACCATGGATGAGACGTGGGTCCACCACTTCACATCTGAGACAAAGGTACAATCAAAGCAGTGGACTGGAATGGGAGAATTGTGTCCAAAGAAGGCGAAGACAGTTCCATCTGCAAGCAAGATCATGACGTTTGTTTTTTGGGATACTCATAGGATAATTTTTATACATTATCTTCAGAAAGGATAAAACATCAACGGCGAATATTATGTCAATTTATTGCAGCTTTTAAGTGATGAATTTGTGGAAAATAGGAAAACTCGTAAATGAATTCGAAATTAACCCTTAAATGGATTTTCAGTTTTGGCTTATTTTTGGCATTCAAATTGAGTTTTGAGCTTTGGTGTGTTAAAATACTTACAGTTGAATTTTATGAGGATTATTATTGTGGAACAGTTTAACCCGTTTAGGGGTGTTTTTTTACCCTATTCTACAAAATGAACAAAACGACCCATATATTGAGGCGGTAGAGCGTTAAAGTACATGCTATACCTAAAATGAAGGGATAACATACCGATCCTATGAATCCTATACCGATTCGTCATAAGAATATGCAACAGGGGGAAAATTTCACTTTAAATGTCGTAGTTCAGTAATTAATTTGTTGATTTTTTTGTTGCATACTTCAAGGATGTATAATTTGAATTCCTTCATTGCATGACTTAAGACGCATTCTTCGACCAAACAGCAAAAATATTTAGAATTTAAAAACAGTACGTTTTCTGAAACTTCTACACTGTTTCTTGCTTCAAAAATGAAACGGAGTAAGTGGGAATATAGAGAATTATGGAATGTTGTACTGAAGTGCTTCTAAGGCAATTGATTAAAAACACAATTTATTAAAAACTCTTAACAATGTTACTATCACAAAAAAAATTTCGGCTATCAATATATCACTTCTTAGAAACAATGTATATACTGCATTCTGGCGAAGTGGGAATTGTACTCGGAAAACAAGCGCTTCTATCAGTACATGGGTTAGTGCTTCCGAGAACTTCTGATGCTTGCAATACAACTTTTTGGCAAGCACCAATTTTTGCTGGGAATTTAAATAAATTCGGGAAAAATAAATAATCGAAAAAAGGAAAGCAAGTGGGGAAATCGCAAGGTACGTTACCTTAACTTACCTTAACTTTTAAAAACTTGTAAAAAATGTAATTTCGAATTTCAACGCCCATACATGGACCGAACATATGTTTGACAAATATGTGTGCCTTGGAAAAATATGTACCAAAACAAATTTCTTGAACCCAATATTTGCGACGTAGTTATTATTAAGTCATCGATCACGAAAATAATAAAAAAATTATTGGGCCGAAAATGTAGGGTTAAATCGATCGATTTCCTTCACATACCTGCATATTTCAAAAAATATAGCATAATTTTAGGCGAGGATTCATGGTAATGGGTTTTAATGGGTTTTATTGTTAACTTTTTTATTTATTTCTTACGATATCTAACGAATCTTTTTATACAATTTTAGGTTTAGTTGTAGCGTTTTCTAAAATTGATTCCACATTTCTCCTAATGCACAAAATGTCTTGAAGACCTTGGTTAAGGAGCCTTTACTGTGCATGCTAATTAATTAGTGCAAATATGATAAACTTTTATCAACTGCCCTCGTCGTGAAGTGTGTCATCCTTCGTAGATTTTATGAGTCTAAAGTGTGCTCACACGTTTCATGTTTAACATGAGCAAGGATCCTCGGTACCATAATACGTAAAAGCGAACTAGAAAAACCCACTTTCTCAACAACATTGTCCTTGTCGACCAAAAGGGTTTTTTTCGCTACTGTCATCATTTATTTTGTCGCCGTCTGTTTTGGTTTTGTGCGGCACTTGGTTGGTTCGTAATGCCACTAACAGCCATGCAGAGTACAGTATTGAGTTAAGACAGGCCGTCAGGCCGGCAGGCTGGCAGGCAGGCATATAGCTATTTATTTACTGACTGAGTGCCTACATGGCTGCCTTACTTGCTTATGGCTGCGCTGCGTTTGTTTTCTTTGCTGACTGGTGGTCGTTAAGTCTTCAACGAGCTTAAGTCAAATTGAGACAATGAATACAATTTTTAGCTGGTGGTTTTCCAGACATTGCACGAAAACGGAACGAAACAAAACATGGAGAATACAAGAAATGTGTAACAACATCTACGGCAGCCGGAGCCGTAAAAAATAAAATAAATAATAGCTCACAAGTTCTATAAGTTTGCCTGCGCTTTTTCATGAGTGCTAGTGGTGGTGGTGGTGGTGGTAGTGGTGGCGGAGTTTGAGCTGATGAGGATGATGCAAGGCAGAGGTATATTTTCTATACTTATTGGTTTTTTTATGCATACATTATTGTTGTTATTTTATTGTAATTCTTCCCTTTCCGAACAAACAATACTGCTCATAAAGGGAGGGTTGCCTTTGCGGCATACGGCAATGATGATGGTGATGATGATAGTGATGTCGATGACGATGATGCCAATATCATCGTTAATTCCTGAATTTTCAGGATACGTTTATGCGGCATACGGCGTTGTTTAACAAATACTCCCTATTTAATAGTTCAACTGATGTTTGTTTAATGTGTTCCTCTGCTTAGGGTTACCGCCAATGAACAGGGGTTGATTTTCAACACAAAATAACGTATAGGAAATGAGACTGACCCTTCTTCTTCGAACTAAACGAAAGGACCAACAAACATTTATATTATCCTCGGCAATGATTGAGGTATCGGTAACATTAGGCTGGGCATATCGTTTTGGTTGAGTAATGGTTTCAAAGGTGCATTAGGTACAACATATTCCGGAATTTATCCCAATATTTTACTATGTCCTAGTAAGTGGATGTTTTGTTTACAAGGACTTTGAATTGTTTTTTTTTTAATATTTTTTTTTTTGCTTAAATTAGAGTGGTAGGGTGTAATGGCTTTCACTTTCATTATGATCGCATTATAATAAAAAAAGGTTTAACAAAGGACTCAATGGTACGGCCATTAACTTGAAATATTTCAACATTTCAAAACAACATACAAATCAAGTTATGAGATTTGTAAAGGACTCAAGGTGTAAAGTCTGCATGTGTTTTGTACAAGGAAATCATATGTGCAGAAGGGGGATGAAATGGAAATGTTAAAAGGAGAACATTTTAATCAATTATAAAACGTTAAATTGCTGTAGGATGCAGCCTTTAATTTTCTATCAAAATCCAGAGTATATTATAACGAGTTTTTACTACATGAAAGTGCGGAAGAAAATTGGTTAATTCTTTGAGCTACTTAGATGTCAATTGATCTAACTCCACATTTTAAAAATTTTGAGATTGTAAAGCTATTACAACTAGAATATCTTAACCTTGTGGTATTTAAAACATTCTCATTTAACACCATCGCTATAATCCTGAAGTAATCCTGAAGTATATGGAGTTATAGCTCGCATTAGATTTATATGAAATATACAAAAACCGAAAAATTCTTATCCTGTTTTCTCCACTTTTTGTTTTGCGGAGTTAAACCAATTGGCCTTTCAGTACCTCATTTTATAATTTATATTACAAGAAATTATTTAAATTCTCAAACTAATTAATCGAAGAGCAATATCTATACTAGGGTGTCCCAACAATGAAATTTTGACGTGGAATACGTCTTAACTTACGGTATGAGGAGTCATGTCAGGTTTTTATTGTAGTAATCTTTATTTCATTGAATTTGAGGAAACGGCTAGATGAATTTTTTTAAAATTTTTTTGTAGGTAAATGAAGATGTTATCTTTCGTTTGATATACATTTCATATTGGTTGATATATTTCTAGCATTTTAATTTCTCAAATGAAAATTGTTTAAACACATACACTCAAACATATGTGTGGTGTTTGGTTGAGTGTTTTTGGTTGCTCAACGTTGCTTAGGAACATGTATCTAGTCAAAAGTGAAACGAACAGCAAGCTAATGTTGCTTGGCAACATGTGTCTAGTAAAAAGTGAAACAAACAGTAAGCTAACGTAATAAAGCTTTTTTGCGAAAGCTTCAATAAAGCTGTTGTAACATTAATTTTGAATTGTAAAGCGTAAAGCTTTCACACAACGCTCGAATGCTAATGCGAAGACTCGATAAGGTAAACCTTTTTTAATATTAGGGCGGCCCTCTCAACATTCGCAGAACTTATTTCAATAAAAATATTAATTAAAATACATAAATTAAATTAAGTTTAAAAAAATTGAACATAATATTTATATATAAAATTGAACATATATAAACGGACTTGAATCAAATGCCAAATAAATATAAAAATTACAGCAGACAGACAGGACTGTCTCTGCAGGCTGTGTCAGAGACACGGCCATTAAGTTTAACGTAGAATACGCAACACAAACATATATATGTTTCCTGCAATATGTTGCTGGGGCCGTTTTTTTCTGCGTGTAAATCTTTGTCGTTACTTAGCGCATGTAGATTTTTTTATCAATACAATGTTTAAAGCAAATCCGATGAAAAATTTGCAAACACCTTATAGTATTATTAGTTTCATACAATGGGTAAAGAGTTTTAAAATGGCATAACTCTTGAACAGAAACTGCAAATTCAAACTTTTTTCTACAAAATTGCTTGGCATTTATTATTATTAGTGTTTTAAATTTTCATAGAATCTTAAAGGAAATCCGATGGAAAAATGGCAAAACAGTTTATAATATTTTAAGGTTCATGCTTGAAACTGGTATAACTCTGGAACAGTAACAGCAAATTAAAACTTGTTTCTACAAAATTGCTTGGAATTTATCCGTCTTTTAGAATACATCATTAGATTTTTAAATTTGTATAGAAATTTTAAAAGTTTTTAAGCGTTACTAACAAAATTTACCTAAAATTTACGAAAAAATTTAATACGTTGTACCTTATTGAACAAAATCATTGCCAAAACTGTTGGTTTATGCATATACAATAAAAGTTTGAACGTTTTACGTAAGAAAATCGTGGCTATTGACCGTGTTTTAAGTAAAATTAAAAAAATGTCCGAAATATCCGATTTTTAGGGGAAATTCGACTTGTGCGACCTCTAAACCTCTTCCGAAAAATCTGAAAAAAATCTCAAAAATACTTTACCCTATAAGCTTTCCAATCAAGCTTGAGCAACCATGAAAATCGAAAAAGAAAATTTTTTTTGGACACCCTAATCCATACGTCATATCTTTTATGTTCTTAAAAGAAATATAACCAATTTATATTTCTCTATACACGCTGAAAAATATTTCTTTTTGGAACGAAGTTCCTTATCGCACGTTGCGGGATGGGGGCCAAATGAAAAAAATTAAACAGCTTTTTTTAACGCTTTATGCTACAATCCAGTATTATCAACTACGAGTATATAGGGTACATTTGCTTTGGTTTGTGTCTAGACTAATATACGTTGGGAAATTTCTTGTTTAATGGGAAGTTTTCTAGGTGGAACCTGTAACCAATATTTAGTACATATTGTAGTTTTGAACCCAATAAAAAGTAAATCTGGAAAAGCCAAAGTGAAAGAAGTTTAAAAAAAGAAGAAAAAGAAAAAAGTAAATTTGCTCAAAAAAAATACCTATTCATATTCTTAAACAAAGTACATTTTCCTAAAAAAAAAAATACCTTATCTTAAAGAAGTACCGTTGCTTAAAACAAGTAAATTTTCTAACAACAAGTACCTTTTCTTAAAAAAAGTATTATTGATGTGTTAACATCTATAGGCGCGGCTAGGAACTAAACTCACAAAGTGAACATATCCAACCACAGTTTGTCCTACTGCGATCACAGATTGTTTGGCGTTAAACTCCTCCGAAACGGCTGGACAGATTTGTATGAAATTTTGTGTGCATATCGGGTAGGTCTCAGAATCGGCTAACATCTCTTTTTCATAACCCTAAATGATAAGGGTGACCCACCTCTATATAGAACACAGATTTGTCCGTCTGCAAAACACAGATTTTCAGATTGCGAAAAAAACACACACTGATGTAGCGGCAGCGAATAGTTGTCTTGTGTGGGTGCGGAACACTCTCAGAGTAAAGAGAATAATGACGTAGTCATACGTATATACAAATGAGAGAGCAACGAAAATTGTGTGAACTTGGGTAGCGTATGTACGAACATAACAATGACTGTATGCACATGTGTCTGTTGCTTTGCATTCTCTTTGTTTTTTGTGGGAATAAAACAAAAAGTATTAAGCAAGAAAATAATGACACATGTGCTTGCATTGGCCTTTAAAAAATTTTAAGTATTAATATTATTTAAATGTAACGTCATCATATGATTGAACGCTTGTTTTTTATTTTCCAATGTAACATTTACTAATGTGTTCATAGAAATCGAACAGGTACCGTGTAACAAAAAGGTGTTAACACATTGCCCGTGAGTTCGAACTATCATTGGATTTTTTATTTTAAATAAGTACCTTTTCTTAAAAAAGTACATTGTCTTACAACAAATTTCCTTTTGTTAAAAAACTACCGTTTCTTTAAAGAGTACATTTTCATGTGAAACAAAATAACTTTTCTTGAGATAAGTGCCTATTTTTAAAAATGTACCTATTCTTGAAAAGGGACCAATTCTAAAAAAAATTCCATTTCTTAAGAAAATAACCTTTTCCTCAAAAACATATCTTCTCTTAAAATATACATTTTCTTACAACAATTCCTTTATTTAAAAGTACCTTTTCTTAAAAATAAAATAATACCTTTTCTTTTCTTGAGATAAGTAGCCTTTCTGAAAATAAGTAAATTTTCTTAAAAAAAATAACCCTTTTCTAAAAAGAGTACCACTTCCTTAAAAAGTGCCTGTTCTTAAAAAAAGTACTTCTTTTTCTTACAGAAAGTACTTTTTAGTACCTTTTCTAAAAGAAAAACATTAGCTTTTAATAAAAGAAATATCTCTCTTTAAAAAATGACCTTTCGGGAAAATATAAACATATTCTATCAAAAAGGACCTAAAAAATATACTCTTTTTTAAAAAATACATTCTACAAAAAAAAATTCTTAATAAAGATTATCATTTTACAAATAGTATCTTTTCTTAAAGATCCATTTAAATAAATAGTATATAATATATAGCGAAAAAAAACTTCGTTCCATCCGGGTGTCCCCTGACACCTCATGTAATTGTTTTTGTGTGGGTTGGATGCAAATATAACGTATTTGTAGCTTGTCGCACATGTAGTATATTTGTGTCTAAACACATTGTGTTTGCTATTCAATATTACATGTTTGAGACACAATGATTAATAGGGTATAATATATGTTTTTGTGATCCAAATGTGGCTTTGTTTGTTGAAAACAGTTGAAAACAAAAACGTGACAGACAACAAAGAAACAAAAAAGCAGCAAATCTTCAATTCATGAAAACCATGCTTGCTGCTGATATATACATGTTTCCTGCAATATGTTTCTGGGGCCGATTTTTTTCAGCGCGTAGTTAACAAATCTCAACTCATTCCAACAAGTCCTTGTTCCTCTTGTTGGCATTTCGTGTAAGATCGAAATACATACTTTGTTCACTCACAATTCACTTTAAATGTCGTAGTTCAGTAATTAATTTGTTGATTTTTTTTTGTTGCATACTTCAAGGATGTATAATTTAAATTATTTCATTGCATGACTTAAGACGCATTCTTAGAAAAAACAGCAAAACTATTTACAATATAAACGCAGTACGTTTTTCTGAATGTTCTACACTGTTTTTGGCTTCAATAACGTAACGGAGTAAGGGAGAATGTAGGGAACTTTAGAATGTTGTACTGAAGTGCTTCTAAGGCAGGATAAATAAGTAATGAAATTCATCACAATTTACTAAAAATTCTTAACAATGTTACTATGACAAAAAAAAACATTTTTTCGGCTATCAATACATCACTTCTTAGAAGCAATGTATATACTGCATTCTGGTGAAAGTTTCTTTCTAAGTGGGAATTGTATTCGAAAAACAAGCGTTTCTATCAGCACATGGGCTAGTGCTTCCGAGAACTTCTGATGATTGCAATACAAATTTTTGGCAAGCAGCAAATTTTGCTGAGAATTTAAACAAATTCGGAAAAAATAATGTTTCATTCGAATTTTGATTTATGCACGATTCTTGTTAGTTTATGTGGTAGTGTATGAGAAGTTCATACTTCAAGCAAGGTCAGAATAAGGTTTCCCTTTTAAAGGAAGTTATACGATAATTAAAAAATCTGTGCTCATTCCAAGAAGTCCTTGTCCCTCTTGCAGACCTTCCGAATAAGACCAACATACTCACTATGAACTTCTCATACATTATCTAAAAAATATACTCACTTTAATGTTCCCTCGCAATTCACTTTAAATGCCGTAGCTCGTTAATATGTGCGCTGAACTATTTTATTGCATACATCAAGTATGGAGAATTTAAATAAATCCAATGCATACCTTAAGGCGCATTCTTAGGCAAATTAGGCTAACACTGCTAGAAATAGTGTTTTCAGTGAAGTTACTTTTACTATAATCCCCATAAGAATAAATGATTTAAATACCATCACAAAACAATAAAAAAGAGGTATTGTGCTTTACGACCTTGGAAGCTTGTTGCCCGTTTATTTTATGCTGATAAAGTTTTCCCGACAAAATCTGTTTTCAATAAGTCGATTGTAGTTCAAGCATCAAGGCATTTAGCTCTACCCTAATGAAATCAAATGTCTTTAGACCAAAACCATGCAGTATCGGTTACACAAAATTACAATTACGGTGACCTTTCGAACTTTTCGATTTATTCTGAATTTTTCGATTTATTCTAGTCCACCATAGTTTGCCTTTTATGTCATAGTATTAATGAGTTATTGCGTATTCGTCTGCATTTTTACCACGTTAAATGATCTTCTAATGCTCCCACGTAACATTATATACCACAGCAGGATCAAAAACATAAATCTCTTCCTATTCTCCACACAAGTTCATTTTCCCACAGTAACAGGCGTAAAGACAAATCCACTTACATGTGACGAACTCCATTGAAAAACACTAATCCTGTAATGGGTCTCTTCTCGTTTCCCTGTCACAGCATTTTCAAAAAGTGACAGAATAGAAAAAACTCTCAAAACTAAAAACATTAGCGTCAATTTAGTTTTCAGCAAGTGTATGTGTGTTTGCTACTTCTCAACACAGAAAGATATACAAAGACTCTTTACATATAAAAACAACATAAATCTAGCTATGTGTATATATGTGTGCTTTAACAAAGTTTTAATTCCTTGCCTCCTGCTTCACGACCAATATGAGTATATGAAAATATATAATGTAATAAGTATATGCTGCCAAAGTCATTGACATATACGTCACGAAATACAAATACACTTAGAAATACTACTTAAGACTCCAAAAGGTACACACATATCTGCACAAGGACACAATAGCCCACGCTACTATATAGATATACATTAGCAATAACATAGTCCTCTCACATACACAGATGGCAGAAAAATATACGCAAGACATAGAGTGACTAAAAAATTTATTGATGCAGAACGAAACATTTAAATTAGTAAAGGCGATTGTAACTTTCTTTCACTTTGAGATACAAGCCTACAGGTATGCTTCGCATTTTCGCCCCCATAACTATGCAACAACAAAATGATAATTAAAGCAACTCAAATCAATACCACTAAAATACCTGTTCAAAACAAGACCTTTATGAGATATGAAGCTTCTATTGTTCATTTGATAACAACTTCCACGCCAGCAAAATTGCAAAAGGTAGGCAATGAAAACTTTAATATTTAAAGATCTTTACACTGGAGTCACATTGAAGGCAACATTTGACGTTTTTTGTGCGTATGTATGTATTCTCTTGTGTGCCTGAAAGTATACGCTTAGTTTTCTTCCACGCACATGCATCCATGTTCGTTTGTTTAGAAAGTATTGAATTTGTGTGTCTGTGTCATTTTTTTCCTTTCCTTTATTAGGCACTTCTATTCCCCCTACCACAAGAGCACAAATTTAACGAAAAAAAATCGGAAAACCACAATGTACATTTTTGTGGGAATTTGTTAGGTCTGCCCGTTTATTTCTTTGTTTCCCTGACACGCATTCGTTACATGTGAAGATGATGATGACGATTTGTTGATTGATTTTTTGTAAGCAAATAATAAATGACCGTAGGAACGCTGGGGCGTTGTTTCGTTCCCACCTTATACTGTTGATATTTATGTTTTAAACGAAATCGTCTTAAACATATGTTTATATGTCTGGTAACAAAAAAAAAATCTTAATATTTTGCTGGCATTAAAAATTTGCAAGTAGTGGTGTACACTTTAAGGATTACGCCATATTTACAAATACCGATGCATACCTTAAGGAGCAATATACTTTTAATGATTTGAAGTAATAAAAAAGGTGGTGAACATGCTGAGGCAGTTAAAAAACTATCAGAAAAACTTTATTTTTGTATAAAAATTAAATCACTAGATTTTCCCAAAAAGTATAACAAGTTTTCAACAAAAGTGTAAAATTTTTAATACAATTTTATCGAAGTAAAACTTTTTTAGGAGGGTCTTGAAATCCCATTTGGCAACCTTTTCTGTGCTGGAAATGGACAGTTGGTAATCCAAAAAAGGTTGGCAATCCGAGAAAAATTGTAGCAACCCTTTAAAATAAAGTTATGTATTATTCAAAAACTATAAATAAATTAAATTTATTTAATTAACTGTGAAATTTGATTAACAGAATTTTAGTTTTTTTCTTTAGGGAAATAAAAACAAATAAAGGGAGTCTCGATAAGAATGCACTTTTTCATTTTAAAAGAAAAAACACGTATTTTTTGAGATATTTGTGATTTTTTATTGGATTGTAAAGAAGATATGTTCTGATTAAATATGGTCCCCACGGCTCTCATGACAGCCGATTACTCTTTTCATGAAATTTCCCACGACTTTTTCACAGAGATGTGGCTGTATCTCACCGATGACGCGTTTGATTTCGGATTTGAATTGAGGAATTGTTTCTGGTTTATTCGCATAAAACCGAGATTTCACAAAATCACAAAGAAAGAAATCATACGGCGTTAAGTCGCATGATCTTGTCGGCCAGTTGACATTAGAATTTCTTGAGATAATTTGTTTTAGAAATCGTTGCTGCAATAAATCGATTGTTTCATGCGCGGTGTGGCAGGAGGCGCCGTCGTGCTGAAACCATATGTCATCCACATCCATGCCGTTAAATTGAGGCCACAAGAACTCCGTTATCATGTTCCTGTAACGAATGCCGTTCTCACGCACTGCAATTTCGGCTTCATCTTCAAAAACATAAGGCCCAATCACGCCGCCTGAACAAAATCCGCACCATACAGTTGTGGGTGCATTTGTTTCTCATGGATTGCATGAGGATTTTCTGTGTCCCAAATTCGACAATTTTGTGTATTCAAGTAGCCATTCAGATGAAAATGCGCGCTTCATCGGAGAAGATGACTTGTTTGAAAAATTTGCGTTGACTTTGCTTCATTACTCATTGAACGAATTGCATGCATGTGGAAGTCTTTTGTCAAAATTCGCTGCGTAGTGCTTCGCGTGAAATTTGAAGTTGTTGAGAACGATGCCGAATTGATGTTTTCGGATTTTCGGCGACACTCTTCTTTACAGCAGCAATCTTTTCAAGAGACCCGACCGGTACGTTGACGCACAGGAGTCTTACAGCCCATAACCGACCCAGTTTCTACCAATTTGTTGACCACTTTTCGAATGGTTTACACATTAGGTGCACTTTCTCGACTGAAAATTATTGGAAGTTTGCGAGCGGTCTCAGCATTAATTTCCAAATGTTTGTAATAAGTTTTCACACTTATAACGCGTTGTTCTTTCGTAAAACGCTCCGTTTTTAATAATCGGAATAAACACATGTAACAGCTGACAAATTCCAGAGTTGCCACTTGCACACAAAAAAAAATTACAGTAAATTTAAAGAGTGCAATCTTACTGAGACACCCTTTATTAAACATAGGACGTCAACGAATTCCCTTCATCGATTTCTGTCTCTGGCAAGTGATTTAATTTGGTTCCATGATAGTCGAGGTTGCTTATAGTATTTCTTTCCCAGGAACCGCTTCCATGTATTTCGTGGTGTTCTTGGCCTTCGATATCTCTGCGGGATCCATTTAAGTGCAGGTCTAGATATATGTGATGTTGAGCGCCTAAGTATATGACCGATCCAAGGCCATCTCCATTAGACCAAGACATGTACGATATCAGAGTACTTCATTAGAAATTACCATAGATACGGAGTATTTGTCTCAGACAACTATTGACAAACGTTTGGATCTTCTTCAGTGATGGCTTCGTCAAGTTCCAAGTAGTACAACCGTATTTTTTTGACGGCACTACATCTAAACTTTTTGAACAGAGTCCGAAAGAGTAATTTAAGTTTACCCAGAGTTGCCATACTTTTTAGGGTTACCATTTATTCTAGTTGGCAACCGTCGAACCGCCCTTCTTCGTCGAATTTGATATTCTGGAGATTTCTTCAGAAATGAGGGTATTAAATAATGAAAATAGATGTCAATAGCTTTAATTTTATACTAGTCGCAATCACTAAGCTTTTTCCTGGTGGCCACCATGGACGCATCTTGTCCGTCAGAAACACCAATTTCTTAAATTCTTCTTCGAATTTGATATTTTGGAGGTTTTGACGGAAATGAGGGTATTAAATAATGAAAATAGATGTCAATAGCTTTAATTTGATACTAGTCCCAATCACTAAACTTTTTCCTGGTGGCGACCATGGACCCATCCTTTCCGTCCGAAACACCAATTTATTGAATTCTTCATCGAATTTGATATTCTGGAGGTTTTTTCGGAAACGAGGATATTAGATAATGAGAGTAGATGTCAATAGCTTTAATTTGATACTAGTACCAATCACTAAACTCTTCCCAATTAGGCGCTATAGCCCCAAAATCTGTCCAAGATTTTCTATGTAAAAAACCCTCACATTTTTTACCCTGGCAAAGAATAATTTTGTTTGAAGCCCGGATGTATCCTTTAGTAAGTCCTTGCTATAAAATGTATTACTTTTGGTTATATATATTTGTCTGATTGCGAGAAAATCGGTAATTTCTATAACCTTTCCAAAATTTAGCTACCTTACATAGGTCTGTTAATGCAATAACAGAGCTCTGCGAACATAATTGGTTTGTGTCTCTGCTAGTTGAATTCGAATATATCTTCACATACATACCACATTAGACAATATTCTTCGCCATATTGTTGCCGGCATTTTGAGTTTTAGATTTGATAGCAACGAAATGGATTCAGCGGCCCCAAAATAATCTGTGTAGAAAATTATTGGCGGAACGCATCCCTTGGGAATTTTTGGCCTCCATATTGGATCCGCCATATTGTTATGTTGACAGTGGATCATGATGCCGCTAATCTAATCTAATTTCAAATTCAATATCTGCGGCCCAAGAAAATGTTTTAATACAACCAGGTTACGTTCTCTATTGGGGGGTGGGGGGGGTTAAAACTGTAATCTATGTATATTGAATTTTTTGGAGGGGTAAAGTTCATTGAAAGTTATTGGTGTCTTCGGCACAAATTCTCGGGATGATACAAGCTATATGTTTTTTTCTAAGCCAGACTGAAAAATTGTTGCTCCATACAAAACGCCACACCACAGCCTATATACATATATATGCGATCACTCACTGTACAAGACGAACGGCAATGAATTCATTGCAATTCCAACGATTTCAATAATTTGAAAAACATAAATCTACACATCTATACATACGCACGAATATGCAATGTCATGGGGTAAAAAGCGAAATGTAAACATAATTTCAACTACATACATAAAGTTTCGCTTCTGGATAGGCTGAAACAGGAATTCATTCAAAATATACTAAGCCAATTAAGCACACTGAAGTTATCAGACAAGCACACCTGCATAAAACGAGGACTACGTTCACTACTATGCGACATAAGATCGTGGGTTCGATCACTGTTCTGAACACCTTACATTTCCGTCGACGAAGGCCACCTCTAGATTGATTGCGAGAAGCTCTTATGGGAAAATATTTATTTATTTATCAATTTCAAATCAGCGGAAGAGCATCCTGCTCTAACAAGACAGTCTGCTTTAACATTCCCTGTGATATCACTATGTGACATCTTAACTTGCCGGGCACTACACTGTTCAAAATTCGCTTGCAATCCTTAACCAATTCAGATTTAAATACAGGGTAGGGTGGCTGATGAAAACCGCTACCAAAAAAAAATGTAATAACTTTTTTTCTATTTTATGAATCTGGTTAATTTTTTTTTTTAATTTTGCAGATTGATTTTTAGGTTTAACAAAAATGGATAACTGGGACACTGAAACAAGAATTTGGATTGTCCGCCGCTATCACGCGCTGGAGTCTGTAGTTTCGGTCCAAAGAGAGTATAGGCGCACGTTTGGCGGCAATCGTCCGAGCATGGGACAGTCAACATAAGACCTTACCATCGAAACTTTTCAGTTCGGACGGAGGAAATAATCGCTGCTGTAGCTGCTGCCATACAAGACAATCCAAGAGTTTCGACAAGAAGCTTATCTGCTCAAAGGTGTATAAGCAGATGGTCATTGCAGTCAATTATGCACAAAGATTTTGACTTATTCCCATAAAAAAAATAAATGGTTTCTCATTACGTCCCATGAAGGGACCGGGGAGAACTTCTCACAATCACTGAGCTGTGCGCTTCCCATATAAAATTCAAATGGCCAACAAACTGTACGCAGCAGACTTCCCGATTCGCTTGGAATTTTGCCAGAAGATGCTTCGAATGGTGGAAGAGGACGGAAACGTGTTTAACTGTCTTTTCATGTCTGACGAGGCCCATTTCGATTTAAACGCCATCATAAAGAAACAAAATTGTCGAATATGGAGTGCTTCCAAGCCACAGATACTCCATGAGACGGAATTGCATCCACTTCGTGTCACAGTGTGGTGTGCAGTTTCATCTCGCTGCATTGTCGGGCCCTACTCCTTCGAAGAAAACGGTCACACCGTTACGGTTTCTGGAGACCATTACTTGAGCATGTTGAGAGAGGTTTTCTATCCAGAATTACGCCGAATGAGAATTTCTTTCAACTGTGTGTGGTTTCAGCAAGATGGTGCAATTCCTCACATAGCCCGGCCTGTTATGACAGAATTGCGACGAAAATTTCCCAATAAGCTGATATCCACAAACTCCACATTCCGTTGGCCCCCCAGGTCGCCTGACCTAACAGCACCTGACTTTTTCCTGTGGGGTTATTGTCGAATTAGTCGAATCTTCCTAACGTGAACTTGAACCAAAACTTACGCACGTGTCCATCTCTATTTTGTAACCTATGCCCACGATCAAGCGAATTGAAAAATATACACATTTCTTCTGACAAACGGCATATCTAACATAACTTACATAATAAGCTGTTCTGCAACTCATCTACCGATATGCACACAAAATTTCATACAAATCGGTCAAGCCGCTTCGGAGGAATTTAACACCAAACAAACTGTGATCGCAGTCGTACAATCTTTGTGATCGCAGTCTAACAATCTGTGTGATCGCCGTCGGACAAAATGTGTTTGGATGTATTCACTTTGTGAATTTAGTCCCTACCCGCTCCTGTAGATGTTAACACATCAATAAAGATTTCCCACTAAACCTTAGTTTTTTTGAATGAAACAACCTTTAGTAAAAACAGAAAAAATCATTAATGCAACGTAAACTGTGAAGAGGAAGAACGATTTGAACTGTCTTTTTTGACAAAAACCAAATGCAATAAAGCCATGGAATGTAATAGTATTGAAATATTATGACGGACAAAATGTTTGTTTACAAAAGAACCATGAAATGAAAATTTCGTTGTGGTACCAGCAGATTTTTGTATATAATAACCGTAATCTGCTGGTACCACAAAAATTCTGTTTCAGCTACGAAATGGATGATGAAGTCAGTCTAGCATAGAAATATGACGACTATTCTACAGAAAACTGTCGCTTTACTGTTTGCTTCTGTGGTTTCAATAAATAGTAGCCGCATTGAAATGCAAATAATCAAAAAAAATATACTCTATAACATTATTATTGTTAATATAATTTTATATATTTAAAAAAAATAGTGAGCTACTGTTTGAAATAATTAAAACAACGAACAAAATCTTGTTTTCACTTAACATCATCATTGTGGATTGTGGAAACATAGGAGGAATCAGGTCATCATCTTCTTCTCTCTACACGAGGAGACAGAGAATAATTCATTGTTCTGGTTCTATTGTGGTTTCTCAATTGTTAAAGCAAATTGCGTTATTGTTTTCCACACAACAATAACAAATCCTGTTGCAAGGGACAAAACAAAAAAAAAGAGAAAGAAGCTAACTGAAAGTGGGTCATATTTAGGTCAACACATGCAGAATATCGTATGTACGTACACAGAATGAATAAAATATAGGGCTTTGTTTTAATGCTCGTAGCCGGCTGCGAGGTAGTGACACACAACGAGGAGCTGGTCTCTCCTTGTAAAAAGGAGAAGATTAAAATAAAACTGCTTTGATTTACGTTTTTAACTTTAATTAGAGAACTTAGTTTAGTGTGGTCATTGTGGTGGTGGTTCAACCACAGCTTTATCCTTTTTTTCAAAAAAAAAAACTGTTACAAAAACCTGCATTCAAAGACTATTTTAGACATAAATTTAAAGTCAGAGTCAAAATTGATGATTTAACTATTTAGTAAGTAGGGGTGCCATGAAGACACAAGAAGCAGCAACGTTTCCAAGAAAGGAGACCCGAAATTAAAAGTTAAATTCCATCCTCAAATTTGTATTCTCTTTTTCGTTTTGATTGAATTTGCATTATGCATTTATGCCTTAAAGCCGAGTATTCAGTGTCTTTGAATTATACGTTCCCATAAGGAGTACGAATACAAAAAATAATGAATATTTCGTTAACTTGAATATTTTACTTTTCGTTAACTTGAATACTTTTCATTTGCTTGATCCCACACAGCTGCACAAGTCGTCTTAAATGGTCAATCAAGACATTTGCTTTTTTCAAAGCATTTACTGTAGCGAAGTTGCTGCAACCAAATACTTCAGTGTTCTGAAAAAAGCATTCGGCAATACTACTACTTGTACTTCGATTCACAGCGAATTGTGTTTTTGTGTATACACACATACACGAATGCTTTGTCGACTGTACCCCAAAGTACTTGGTTGTCGCAACTTCGCTTCAGTACATGTCTCGAAAAAAAGCAAATGTCTTGAATGACCATTCAAGACGTCTTGTGGTAAAAAGGAGAAGATTAAAATAAAACTGATATTCAAACTGATATGATTTATGTTTCTAAGTTTAATTGGAGGACTTAGTTTAGTGTGGTCATTATGATACAACCATCAGCTTTATACTTTTTTAAAAACAAAAACTTATAAAAACCTGCATTCATAGACAATTTTATACATAAATTTAAAGTCAGAGTCAAAATTGATGATTTAACAAATTATTAAGGGTGCTATGAATATACAAGAAGCTTCAGCGTTTCCATGAAATGATATCCGAAATTAAAAGTTAGATGCGACCCTCAAATTTGTAATCTCGAAATTTTTGGGGTGTTCTAAATTTTTTGCAATATGAATTCATGCCTTAAAGCCCAGTATTCAGAGTATGAATTATTCGTTCCCATAAGGAGTACGAATATAAAAAATAACGAATAAATCGTGAACCGGAAATTTTTGTCCACACCTCATTTGCTTGACCTACACATCTGCACAAGACATCTTAAATGGTCAATCAAGAAATTTTCTTTTCTCAAAGCATGTACGGTGCGAAGTTGCGGCAACGAAATACTTCTGTGTTCTGAAAAAAGCATACGGCAATATTACTTACCTGTACTTGGCTTCACATCGACTTGTGTTTTTGCGTACACACAAATACATGAATGCTTTGTCGACAGTACCCCGAAGTACTTGGTTGCCACAACTTCGCTTCAGTACATGTCTCAAAAAAAGCAAATGCCTTGAGTGACCATTCAAAACGTCTTGTGTAGGTACATATATACTTGGTACATAGCCTTTGGCGTTGATTTCGTAAATAAAATCAATTACAGGCTTGTTATGCCAAAGTTATTTCTTACGACAACTATTGTTTGATAATTACACTGTGCAACAGTGGGTCTCCGGCCTCAACCAAACCAATAAAATTGTGAAAGTACTTCAACATGATATCGCAAAACCCAGCTCGGCTTTGCTCCTTTATGTAACAATTTTTTTTTACAGGCCGATGAAAGTTTTGGAGGTAGGTCAGAGCCTTATTTCAGATTTTACTTCAATAAATCCTAAACAGCTTGAAATATTGGATTACAACCTTTGACAATATTGTAGCTATTTTCCTATTTCACTATTCCCTCTAATATATTTCTAAGGAAAAGTACACTGTTAATCGATTATTTCACGAAACTTCAAGAAAAATTGCTTATATTTTATATGTTTTGACATTTCTTGCCTAACGGTAAATAAATTGCGGTAGCTGTATTCAAAAGAATTGTGGCTTATAAATTTCTTAATAACTTTTCCAAATACACTAATCAACAAAAATTATATTTAGAGCTCCATAATTAGTGTATACATGCTGCGTGTTTAACCATATTCTTTAAATATTCACCTATATGTATTCAACATTAAACAAATTACAATTGATATCTTCTACAAAGCTGTAGTGATTAATATACTTAACAATATAAAGAACAAAAATTACATTTTGGGTTCCAAAATGATTGTACCAATTCAGAAATTTTAAATTTTTTTAAATGTTCGCTTATAATTTCTATACTATTAACACAGGAATGTAATAATGTTATCCAAAGTTGTACAGCTAAAGGCTTTCGACAAAATTGCGAATTCATCAACGTCGTATGACAATTATGAACAAAAACTCTAAAAACAACCAGAATTTTGTATTATGCGACCATTTGAGATCATATATGACATTTTAGGACGTTGATGTATTTGGCAATTTTGTCAAAATCCTTTAGTTTTAGTTTTAAAGCCTTTAGAAATTTAGAAAAGTTATCAAGAAATTTGTAAGCTACAATTCTTTTGAAGAGAGCTACCGCAATTTATTTACCGTTTGGCAAGAAATGTCAAAACATATAAAATACGTGGAATTTTTCTTGAAGTTTCGTGAAATAATCGATTAACAGTGTACTTTTCCTTAGAAATATATTAGAGGGAATAGTGAAATAGGAAAATAGCTACACTATTGTCAAAGATTGTAGTGCAATATTTCAAGCTGTTTATGATTTATTGAAGTAAAATCTGAAATAGGCCCTGACACACCTCCAACGTTTTCTCCGGCCTGTAAAAAAAATTGTTACGTATAGGAGCAGAACCGAGCGGGGTTTTGTGATACCACGTCCAAGTACTTTCAGATTTTTTTGGGTTGGTTGAGGCCCGAAGCAAATTCCTTTAATTTGTGTCAGTATTATTTGCGACCGAAATTTGGACAATTCAATAATTTCAAAAAATTCAAAAATTAAATGAAGTACGAAGAAAAATGATTCATGCTGTATTTAATTTTTTAAAAAATTGTCAATCAATTCATCAATTTCATTGAACCGAAAATTTCACTCAGTTTTCATTTGCTTGGTACTCAGCCCTTTGCGAAAATGTCGTAATTAAACTCAAGTATACGATTGTGATGCCAACGTAATTTCAAACTAAAACAGTTGTTTGATAATCTTGGTGGCAACTGTGCAAGAAAAATTTCCTTTTAGAGATAGTTGATAAAATTCCTTACGCGAATTTCATAAAAACTGAATACGGGGATTTAATGACATAATTTCTTACGAAAATTTATTATTATACGAGGTTGCTATTTATATTTCGGCAAGAGGCAATACTAACTAGTGTTCCAAGATGAAAACTAGAACTTCCACTGTTCCGCTTGAGCAACGTAGGACGGTCAATTCTGACCATTTGTTTGCCGAAAGTCTTTGGAGAAATTCGTCAACTAACCGCCAAAGGCGAATCATTCTTCATCATGGTTTATTCGCATAATCCCGAAATTTCACAAAACCCCAAAGAAAAAATCGCATGATCTTGGTGGCGGCCAGTTGATATCGGAATTTCTTGAGATAATTTGTTCTGGAAATCGTTGTTGCAAAAAATTGTTTTGTGGTGTAGCAGGTGGCGCCGTCTAGCTGAAACCACATGTCGTCCAGATCCGTTCCGTCTAGATCCATGCCTTACAGTTGAGGCCATAAGAACTCCGTTATCATGTTCCTGTAACGAATGCCGTTACCAGTCACTGCAATTTCGGCCTCATCTGAAGAAGATTACTTTTTTTTTGAAAAATTGGCATTGACTTCACTTTGCTCCATTACCCGTTGAACGAATTGCCGGCGCTTTTTATGGCCTGCAGGTTTGGGCTCCTGAGTAAGCAGAACTTCGTACGCATGAAGGTGGAGGTGATTTGTGAAATTTGAAGTTGTTGAGAACGATGCTGAGTCGAAGTTTTCGAGTTTTCAGCGACACTCTCGTTTACACAAGCTATGTTTTCAAGAGATCACGAAGACGATCACGAAGTAAACTACCAGAAGATGTGCGTAATTTGGCAACCCTCGTAAAAGAGAATCAAAAAGTGGTCACAATTCACTCAAACCCGAATTACTCCCTTAGCTGCCTCTTCATGACGACGAATGCAAAACAACATAAACCATAATTTAGCTGTCATTAGTATCAATTAACACTATTTAAACTTAGTTCCTGTCTTCTTTGGTCTCTCATTCTACATCATCTCCCTAGTACCTTTTCGATCAGTTGTGCCATATAAACCTCCTGCTCAAACACATTTCCCCCTCGCGTCATATCTTGATTATTTCATACTTTTTGCGTAGTTGATGTAATTTGACTTCAACATGGTTGGAATTACAATCTCATATACAATTAGATGCAATAACACTATCAAAAAGCTGCTCGTGTATTGAAATATTCAATGAAGAGAATAAGAGAGAGGGCAGAGAATGATTAACGTTTCACGCGTTTTGTTTGTTGGCATTCGAGAGAGGAGAAATTTTAACTGTCTACTTTAGAACATCGTTTTTGGTCTTATTGTCCATAACCGACCCAGTTTCTTAACATTTTTTGACCACCCTTCGCATGATTGACACATTAGATGCACTTTCTCGATTGACAATTCTTCGAAGTTTGTGAGCGGTGTCAGCATGACTGTCCAAATTTTTTAAATAAGTTTTCACAATTATAACACGTTGTTATTTCGTAAAGCTCGTAATAATCGGAATAAACAATTGTGACAGCTGCGAAATTATAGAGTTGCCCCTTGCACAAAAAAATGGCACTAAATTTAAAAAGTGCAATCTTACTGAGACACCCTTTTGTTTATTATATTGATTTAGAAATCACTTGGCGAAATCTCTAAGAGAGTCTAAACATAATGAAACACGCTACGAACGGCGACGTTTTTTCTACATAGGTTTCTTATGGCATGGCAAAATCGTCACGAAAATCCGCTGTGGCTGACGACTCGCCGCTATAACATAATCTATTCTAATTTCTTGGCGGCGCTCTCATGAAATCTCTCAATTGAGAGAATGAAGTTGCCAAATTTTCATGAAAATCATAAGAGCAACCAACACAGACATACGTTGATACATGTGGATACCATAGAGTAATTCTTATAACTTGAGCTTTTCTTTCGCTCAGCAAATTTATGACATTTGGCCTGGTGTGATATGAACGTGGGATGTTGAAAAGAATTGTTTCAATAATACCAAATAAAGGCAAAGGTTCAAAACAACCAACAAAATAACAACAACGGTATTTCGTTTTGTGTGTTAAAATTATTGTGTTAAATACAACTCACATGTATGCTAACAATAACAGTCAATAAAAAAGTGCAAAACACACTTAAATTTCACAGTCTTTCACCAAAATGACATGCAAAATTAAAGTCAGAAGGTCTTGCAATTCCACCTGGTGTAAGTCACTTTTCATCAAACATCTCTCTATCACACCGACCGCACCACGAAGAGTGTGAATGGAAACGTCAGATGAGTCAAAGATTAAGGCTGTTTGTTTATTCCATTAAGCTATCGCCACTTACGACTGTCCAAATAAAACGATCCACACTTAACACTACGCAAGGTGGCAACATTTGCTGTAATGAGTGAAAAAAATGCGATACGGCAATACGTTTGTAGCCAGTGCCAACAAGCACATGGTAGCAGCAGATCTTGTTGTAATTGTGAGCAGCAACAACAGACATTGTGTTTTCGGTCATTCGTTTCAGTTGTCAAACTCTACACAAATATATATCGGGTTTTTCAATAAGAGCGCTACAAAAGTTTTTTTAAATAAAACAAAACCGGTTTTAGATACCAATGAAATTCTTTATTCCTGTGACACCACGGGCACGCTTGCAAAAGTCCAGACGCTGAACCCAATTTTCGACGGTTTTTAAGCATAAATCGGCCGATACTGCTGCAATTTCACGTTCGATATTCGTACGAAGTTCATCAATCGTCGCTGGCTTGTTGGCATAGACCATAGACTTGACGTAGCCCCACAGGAAATAATCTAACGGCGTCAAATCTCACGACCGAGACGGCCAATCGACTGGGCCATTTCGTGAGATAACACGTTCACCAAACTTGGTTTCCAATAAATTGATTGTGGTATTCGCTGTGTGGCTTGTGGCGCCGTCCTGTTGGAACCACATGTTCTCCAAGTCCATATTATCCAATTGGGCCCAAAAATATTCGGTTATCATTGAACGGTAGCGATTCGCATTCACAGTAATGTGCCGGTCTTGATCATCACGGAAGAAGTACGGCCTAATGACGCCGCCGGCCCATAAACCGCACCAAACCGTAATTTTTTCGGGATGCAATGATGACTCATGGATTACGTGTGGATTGCTGTCTGACCAATAACGCATATTTTGCTTATTGACGAAGCCATTCAGCCAGAAATGAGCCTCATCGCTGAAGACCATAAATTGGACGTAGCGCTCTTAAAGTTGAGGCCACTGACACCAAATACAAGATTACAAAAAATATAAAAACAAAATACATACGATTTTGAGAAGTGAAACGAAAAATGACATGGAAAAAATGTCATCAGCTGTTTAAACGACTATACCTTGTAGATACTTCTACCATGATCAATATGTATAACATTTTCCGAGCGTTGTTGTGAACAATTTAGTTCCAATTTTGTTTTCTATCGGAAATAAAAGTCTATCCTTCAAATTTAGAGATATAAAAGGATACGTAGTTTTCCATTAAACAAAATAAGTTTAATGAACTTAAAATGTGTAAGCCATTTTGGAAATTCCTGCTTTTGAGTCACTCCTTGATAACATGTTCATTCGCAAGAAATGGTAACAAAATGTATCTAAGATAACTTTTTGTTGGCATTTCTTGAAATTGAACATGTGGCAGCATTGTCATTGCTCAAGTCGGAATTTAAGTCGGAAACTGAAATGCCACTTAATATCGCTTAGCTGTCCCGTACAAATTAAGCTATAATTAACTTTAGCGGGGTAAAAAAAAAACACACTTATTATCTCTTTAAAGAATTACTCTATGGCAGATACAAAGGAAAATTAAAGAAATTGTTTCAAAATGATTTATTTTTAAACACAATACAATAAAAGCGAATACAACATTTTTAAAAGCAGTAAAAACAATTTAATTCCTGTAAAACTATAATATTTATTTTCCAAACAAATTCCAGAAGAGCCGCAAACATATACGACGCAGAGGGAAAAAATCAACCGAAGACGGCAGATGCTCTCCCTCTCTCTCATTTCGTTTAGTCGCTAGAGATTTTTTCCGTCGTCGTCTGAAGCGTGTCTGGTTATGTTTGGGCTCAGAAGTTACTACAGAATTTTGGAGAATTGAGAAAGAATCAGCTAAAGTGGGTTTGGCAGTAAACGAGGACAAGACAAAATTAATGGTTTCGACAAGCAGAACATTCGAACCCGTTTGGAAGAAAGGGTGAACGTTGATAATCAATATAATTTCGAGGTAGTGGACGAATGTATTTACCTCGGATCTGCCGTGAACAGAAGCAATAACGTCAGCCTAGAAATCAAACTGAGAATAGTGCTTGCAAAACAGGCGTTATTTCGGGCTAAGCTAGCACTTCAGAGATAAGTCTGTCTCTCGAGAAACGAAGAACCAACTATATCAGACTCTCATTCAACGTGTATTGCTTTATGGCACAGAATTCTCGATCATATCGAATGCTAATGAAACATCACTGGGAGTCTTCGAGAGAAAAATGCTCCGAAAATTAGATGGTCCTATAATAGAAAACTGCGAGTATCGATGAGGGAGAAATCACGAGCTATATAATCTGTATGGCGACATCGACATAGTTATGCTTTTTCCGCTGGCTAGTTCGCGTTTTCGCTGGCTAGGCCAAGTCGATAGAATGGATCACAATGAACCAGTGCGAAAGGTATTCGAAGACGTACTCGAAGGAAATCGAAAAATAGGACGACCAAGAAAGACCAGGTGGAATATTGTCAGCGGGAGCATGGTGTTATCAACTGGAGGATAAAAGCTGAAGTTCGAGTAGGTTGGAGAAAAATGTTATCCTCATTTTGTGAGGCTCTTCATTCTTCTGCATTGTTTGGGGCCACCTGAGTAGAGTACGGATCTTAAAGCAAACTTCTTGCATTGAAACAATCTTACAATCTTTGTCCATTAAAAAAAATATTTTATTACATTCCTCCTTCGAGGAATTAAAATCTAAATTAGTCAACTTTCGGGTAAAACTCGTTGATAGAATTACTTCAATCAAAATATTAACAATGTATACCAAGAACGCCCTATAAACGTGCAACTACGGAATACAAAAGGTTCCCTTTCAGTCGCAAACCAATAAAATACTATAGATCGATTTTATCATTTGGCCACGTTTTTTGTTTTAAAGCAAACTGCATCATGAAATATGAAAAATGTAAAATGAAAACTGAAATAAGTATTGATAAGATAAACAATATATACACAAGTACAATAAATACAAATACCAGCTACATTCATCATGAAAACCTGGAAATGAGCAATATATAGCTCGCCCATATACATATGCATATGTATATATACCCTTTAAAAAGTTTACATTGTATATTGAAGTTTTAAGAGAGTCGCGTGCATTGTCAACAGTTGATATTGTTATCACAACAATAATTTTATCTGCGTTTTGATTTTTTTTATCAAACCCATAGATGAATGGAGCAAGAGTAATATAAACAAAATATAAAATTGAAATGTCAATAAAATAAAAAAGAAAAAAACAGAAAGACACATGTTAAATAAAATGAAATGTTTAAACAATAACGAGTGATAAACAAATAAAATACCGGCCGGCACTAAAAGCTAGAGAACGGACAAAAAGCATAATGTTCCAATATTGCAAGAAAATTACTTTAAACTTTTTAAGCAGGTATTTTAAAAACTTGAGAAAACATTGATATAAGAATCACGTCGAATTGTGAAAACTTGCGAAAATTGGAAATAAAAAGCTTGTCGAAAATCATTATACATTAATTGACAATTTACAACTAGTTTGTGTTAGAGGCAAAGGTAATATGTATTTCCAATCCGTTCGATGTTTTGATATTCCCATCCAGTTGGTAACACCAAGCTTTCGCAGGGATTTATCCACCTGAAATTCTAAATTTGAAATTTTTGTATTTGCATGCAACCCACGTTGTGGACGTCGTCGGTGCAATGGTTAGTATGCGCTCCTCTTGTAAACGAGATCTTGGGTTCGATCCCTGCACTGACCACCTTAAAATTTCTTTCGGCGGCGGTCGCCTCGCATAGTGACGGTGACACTATCGAGTATTTAGCCATGATAAAGCTTCTCAAAATACCGTTCGGAATCGGTGCAGAAAACGGTAGGTCCCAATCAGTGAGTGTGAGGGCGGATCAATAAGTCCGTGACTTTTCGATGTTCCCTCGTAGTTATATGAAACGCGACACTGCTCCCATCAACTACCACCTGTAAATAGACTACTGTCAAATTTTGAACGTCTTTTACTTTGCGTTGACAGCTGTTCGAAACATACAACCTCGTGCATTTTTTTTTTAATTGGAAAAAGTGAATTTCAAGTGCTCATTAAACATTATTTTCTGCGAAAAAAAAACTGTCGATCAAAACAAGGAAAAGCTTGATAAATACTATGGAGACTCTGCACCATCGATTTCAATGGTAAAACAAAGTGGTTTACTGACTTTCGTTGTGGTCGCACAAGTACAAATGACGCTGAACGTTCTGGACGGCCAATTACAACTTACATCCCGAAATATCGAAAAATCCACGATATGGTGTTGGCCGATCGAAGAGTAAAAGTGCGTGAGATTGTTGATGTCCTAGGCATTTCATATGGCAGTGTGGTTTCGATTTTAAATGATCAGTGGGGTTTAAGAAAGCTGTCTGCAAGATGGGTGCCGCGTTTGCTCTCAATTGACCATAAAGGTAATGAAATGGTTTAGCTCCAACGATGAAATTATTGATCAAACAAATGCCTATTTTATTGTATGGACCTCGAAAAATCCTATTTTTTTGGAAGGGATACAAAAATTGGAGAAACGTTGGACTAAGGGCGAGTTTAACACTCGTCATTTAAAAGCTCAATTTAAAAGCTCACATAAAATTTTCATATTTCACGTTTAAATGACAAACATCGGGCATTTAAAGTTCATTTAAATGAAGAATTTTCAACTGTGAAACTAGCCATAAGTGTATTGAGCTACAAGGAGATTATGTTTAAAAATAATTTTTTTTTGTAAAACAAAACTGTGTTTCATTCAAAAAGTTACGGACTTATTGAACCGTCGTAACTTACGCGGGGTAAAAAAAACTCGCCTAATATAAGAAGGAATTTCAAAAATTAAACTATTTAACAAAATTCCATTCTCACGCAATTCTTGCTCAAAAGACCTTCAAAACAAGTTCTTATGTTCAGCAATATTTAAAAGCAAATGCATTCAAATTTAGCCATATTAAAAACGCAAATGCCTGCAATTGAATGTAAACCGAATATGGTCAATTACCAAATTGAAAATAATCAAACGTTAACCAAACATTTTACGGCGAAGAATGAACAGGTATTTCAACGAGCTACGATATCTTAAAAATAATGGCAATTAAGTTTGTTTAACTTTTTCGATGCAGATAAATTCGTTGAGATCTCTTGATCACCAAACAATGAGTGCTGCTTGTTAGCGGGTTAAATAAACGCCTTGACATTGTTTTTTTTTTAGCAAGATAACATCAGACATTTCATGTGAGTCAGTTTGAAAAGGGATTTTTGGATTTGTGTGCAGCGCGTGTGCAAAATGTTAAGAACCGGTTGGTTGGTTGAGTGCAAAAGAAACAGGCGTTTTTATTTTTTCTTTGATGGTGTACTCGCTCACGTTGTTGTGTTGTTATACTCGTATGTTGAAGAGATGAGGGCAGAAGATAAAAAGGGATTTGTGAAAGAGAAATTTGTGTTTAAGACAACAGAACAACAGGGAATGGATTTAAAGGTAAACAATAGGAACGTGTGCCATCTTAACATGATATATGACAGTGCAAAAGTATTCTGGCGCTCACTTGATTGGAGAGGGAAGGAACCCTAATTGACATTTCCATACACACGGCAAAATAGCTTGTCGCAAATATGTAATAGTATACTTGTATCCAAACACACTGTGATTGCTATTCAATATTAAATCTTGGAGACACAATGATTAATGGGTTATAATATATGTTTGTAACGGGGTTTTCAATAAGAGCGCTACAAAAGTTTTTTTAAATAAAACAAAACCGGTTTTAGATACCAATGAAATTCTTTATTCCTGTGAAAGTACGTTCGATGCCATTATGTATGGAACTCGATTTGCTTTGCATGGCCACCACGGGCACGCTTGCAAAAGTCCAGACGCTGAACCCAATTTTCGACGGTTTTTAAGCATAAATCGGCCGATACTGCTGCAATTTCACGTTCGATATTCGTACGAAGTTCATCAATCGTCGCTGGCTTGTTGGCATAGACCATAGACTTGACGTAGCCCCACAGGAAATAATCCAACGGCGTCAAATCGCACAACCGAGGCGGCCAATCGACTGGGCCATTTCGTGAGATAACACGTTCATCAAACTTGGTTTCCAATAAATTGATTGTGGCATTCGCTGTGTGGCTTGTGGCGCCGTCCTGTTGGAACCACATGTCCTCCAAGTCCATATTATCCAATTGGGGCCAAAAATATTCGGTTATCATTGAACGGTAGCGATTCGCATTTACAGTAATGTGCCGGTCTTGATCATCACGGAAGAAGTACGGCCCAATGAGGCCGCCGGCCCATAAACCGCACCAAACCGTAATTTTTTCGTGATGCAATGATGACTCATGGATTACGTGTGGATTGCTGTCTGACCAATAACGCATATTTTGCTTATTGACGAAGCCATTCAGCCAGAAATGAGCCTCATCGCTGAAGATGATTTTCCGATGAATATCCGAATCATTTTCAAGTTGTTGCTCAGCCCAATTCACGAACATACGACGCTTATGGTGGTCAAGCGGCTTCAGTAGTTGCGTCAATTTGATCTTGTAAGGATGTAGGCCAAGATCATTTCGCAAAATCCGCCACAACGACCTCACAGAGATGCCCAACGCTTGAGAACGACGTGTGAGAGACACATTTGGGCTTTCTTGAACTGAAGCATCAGCGGCAGCAATATTCTCGACACTACGGGATACAAATTATTCCACTAGACGCTCAATTGTTGATCTGGTAGGACGATTATGACGACCATAAATTGGAAGTAGCGCTCTTAAAGTTTAGGCCACTGACTCCAAATTTCGGTAGTAAATTTTAATAATTTCGACTCGTTGTTGGCTCGTATATCTTTCCATGATGAAATGGCAAACCTTACTGAAGAGAAATGTCAAAAGAGCGGGAAAAAATATGGAGTCGTTTGCTGTCCCTATCGATTTACTTTTGTAGCGTCTCTGTTGAAAAACCCTTTATGATCCAAATGTGGCTTTGTTGAAAACATCTGAAAACTAAAACGAGACCGACAACAAAGAAACAAAAAGCAGCGATCTTCAATTCATGAAAACAATGATGCAAACATATAAATGGTTCCTGCAATCTGTTGCTTGGGCCGTTTTTCTCAGCGTGTACATAACGAATGTTAGGAACGTTAACAGAGGGACACCGCAGGGGGAGATCTGTCTCCACTATTATGGTTAACTTCTGTCAATGAACTGCTTCTTGAATTGGACAGAGCCAAATGCCAGGTCTTTGCCTATGCCGATGATAGTGCTATCATCTGTACGGGTAGAAACCTCAATTTACTTAGCATTTGTACAACCAACCAACTTAGTCTGATTTCGAACTGGACCGCTAACAACGGACTATCACTTAACCCACTTAAAACCGAGTTTATCTTGTTCTCTCGGAAATATAAAATACCCGCATTTGAACTGCCGTCAGTTAATGGGGTGCAATTACAATTAACGGAAACAGTCAAGGATGTGGGAATAATTCTCGACAGAAAACTGTCTTGGAAACCGAATGTGGAGGAGAGGGTGAAAAAAGCGTTTGTTGCTCTTTACTGCTGTAAAGGTGCGACAGGAAAGCGCTGGGGACTGTCTCCTAAGATCACCATGTGGATTTATACGGCAATAGTCAGACCATTACTTCTCTATGGCATCGTAGTTTGGTGGAGGTCCCTCCAAAAGAAATATATTCTGAATTCCTTGATGAAAATTCAAAGATCAGCATTGATTAGCGTTAGTGAGGCAATGGGCACGACGTCAGCTACTGCACTTAGTACTATCCTGAACATCTGTGTTCCTGATATCATGGCCGAATCGGCAGCCGCTACATCCCTGGTGAGAATCAGAGATTGTGGCATTTTGATATCGGGGCATTCCAGACACGCTGAATTAGTACACCGGATTAACTCTATTCCCGTAAAAACGGACTACTGTATCCCCTACCGTCTAAAAAAAAATAAATGGTTTCCCATTACAGCCCATGAAGGGACAGGGGAGAGCTTCTCACAATCACTGAGATGTGCGCTTTCCAGTTTTCAGTCACTGATTGGGTTTCACACCGATTCCGAACGGTATTTTTGAGAAGCTTTTTCATGGCTATATACTCCATAGTGTCGCCATCACATACGAGGTGACCGCGGCCGAAAGAAATTTGAAGGTGGGCAGAGCATGTACAAGAGTCGCGCACACTAATCATTGCACCACAGACGGCCACCTCCACCTACCTTCTACCAGCGACAAATCTAAGTCACTGGAAGGCGATACCAGTAGCATCAGATTTTTCACGTATGGATCAAAGTTGGACGAGCAAGTAGGCTATGGGGTCCATTCACCGGACCGAAATGTAAATATCTCCTTCAAGCTGCCTGATCACTGTAGTGTATTTCAGGCGGAAATTACCGCCATACTGGAGGTTGCCTCCGGAGAATATGTATCTACACAGACAGCCAGGCTGCCATAAAATCCCTGGAAGCCATGTTTGCTAAGTCCCTGACGGAGAAAGAATGTCACTCATCACTTAGGGTGATGGCAGAGTATTGTGACATCAGGCTCATCTGGGTACAGGGACACAGCGACATTCCAGGCAATTGCGTAGCGCATGCGTTAGCTAGACAGGGCACTACGGCACAGGTTCTTCCGGCAAAAGAAGGTGTTAGTATGCCAATCTCTACCTGCCGTTTGCAGATCAGGCAGTGGGCCGATAATATGTTCAAGGACAAGTGGAGACTTACTTCAACTTGCAAACAAGCCAGGGTCCTCTGGCCACAGGTGGACAGGAAGAGGACTAGGCAACTACTTAACTTGACGAGAGCCAGGTTACCCACAATTATAGGAACATTTACGGGACATTGTCTTGTAGGAAAACACGTCCTAAGATTGGGACATAGAAACTCCACTCTCTGTAGATGCTGCATGGAAGAGGACAAGGAAACGACCAAACGCCTTCTCTTGGATTGCCCTGCTCTGGCAGGACTGAGAAGTATGATATTCGGAACACATTTAGTTAGCACCGTAGCCCTACAGGATATTCCTGTAGGTGTTATAGACAAATTTATTGAACGGGCAAATTGGCTAGACGACTAGTCAATAGTTGCTATGGAGGAAACTGCAGGTATCAGAATGGGCTTCTTTAGCCTAAGTGTTCTAGACAGCGTGCTGTCTTGCAGCCTTTTCAACCAACCAACCATCCAACCAACATAACGATTTTAAATTAAAGTAGGTATCTTAAATGGCAACTATCATGCTTTTGTTAAGGATTTACTACTTGTTACAATTAAATAGAAAATCATTTTTATCAACTTTTTTTCAATTTCATTAATTTGTATTATAGTTGTATTGAAAAGTCAAAACAAAATATGCTTCTTTACTTACCAAATGTAAAACGGTGTTCACGACCTCACGATTTGTCACCTGGCCCACCTCGATCAGGCCGATTAGTACGGCGAATTTCAGATTATCGGCCGTAGTCATTCTGACTATTTCATCCGGCCGTTTAATGTCACTATACGGCGGACGTATTAGGTCCGCCATGATGATGCAGTTGATTTTTTATATAGTATATCCGAGTCAAAAATTCAAATTTCGTATGAATTGAAAAGAAAAATTAACGTTTTAGTTTTAACGCGCGGATGTAATCAATGATGTAAAAGATGTAACATTTTCACAATAAAGCACTTGATGAATTTAATCATCATGGTTTTTAGAATAATTTATTTTTTTTAGATTTAAATTTTTTTTATTTTTGATTAGAATATTTTTTTTAAATTTCTTTTAATTTTTTTTTTTTTTACTAAGTATTAAACTGATTTCAATTTGCTCTCAGGGTTAACATTTAAAAGCAAGCATAGAGTTTTTAAAAGACACACATACATCGACATTTAAAGGATATACACTAACTTTTGGATTTTTTTTTAAATATTTTATATTTGTGTATATTTTTAAAAATATTTAGGTAAATGAGCGAAGCAATTTTATTTTTTATAAACGATTAAGGAGGGATTTTGATATTTTTATTTTTTTTATGGGTTAAGATAGATAAGATATAGAATTTTTATATTATATTTTAGAATTGCGGGAATATTGCACTTTTTATGAAAGGGTTTGTAGGTTTTTTTTGTAGCGCAAATTTTAGAGTTTTTGCTTAGGTTTTTGGGAATTTTTTACTTCACATTGAAACATCGAGAGACCTAAAAAGGTTTTCTTTTAAAAGGTTGTTGTTGTGCCTTTTGCATCCAACCAAGTTGAATGGTTTTAAGAGCTTTTTGGGGGGTTCACAGTTAATTCTTTACATTTTTGAAGGAGATACTGAAAACAAACGAAAAGAAAACATTTAAACATTTAGAATATGATAAGTAATAAGAATTTAGAAAGCAACAAGAATTGAAAAGGAGAGTGTGTAACTTTGTTTGCTGCAGGAAATTACAACAATGCACTGTAAATACAACTCTGTGTAGGCAATTCCCTAAACAGTGTCAGTTAAATCGCTGTGTAGTGTAAGTAAAGTATCTGCTGTT
The DNA here is from genome assembly GCA_963931995.1 of Phaonia tiefii. Lineage (NCBI taxonomy): Eukaryota > Metazoa > Arthropoda > Insecta > Diptera > Muscidae > Phaonia > Phaonia tiefii. The sequence continues at coordinate 221,747,205 of OZ008370.1, read as the reverse complement.
TAACCCATAAATGCTCAAGAGGATGAGCAACATTTATCAAAGTTCGACATGGAGACTATATACATACATTATCTTGAAGCACCCTTTTTTATTTTCATGGTTAAATGCACTGATTCTTTTATTTACAAAGTTACGGTAATTTTTCCCCTAGACTAATTCCCCTTTTTGAAGGAGGTAATCGATGCAAACTAGCCAACGTTTACCTAAAAATTTTATTTTACCCCGCTAAAGTTAATTATAGCTTAATTTGTACGGGACAGCTAAGCGATATTAAGTGACATTTCAATTTCCCACTTAAATTCCGACTTGAGGAACGACAATGTTGCCAAAAGTTCAATTTCAAGAAATGACAACAAAAAGTGATCTTAGATAAATTTTGCACTCAAGACAGACACTTAAAAACAGACATTTGTAAAATGGCTTACACACTTTCAGTTCATTAAAATTATTTTATTTAATGAAATACTACGTATACATTTACATCTCTAAATTTGATGGATAGATTTTTCACAACAACGCCCGGTAAATATTATACATATTGATCATGGTAGAATTATCTATCAGGTAGTGGTTTAAACAGGTGATGACATTTTTTCCATGCCATTTTTCATTTCACTTGCCGAAATTATACGTATTTTGTTTTTATACTTTTTGATGTGTTAACATCTATAGGCGCGGGTAGGGACTTAACTCACAAAGTGAATACATCCAAACACAGTTTGTCCGACTGCGATCACAAAGTTTGTCCGACTGCGATCACACAAATTGTTTGGCGTTAAACTCCTCCGAAACGGCTGGACCGATTTGTATGAAATTTTGTGTGCTTATCGGGTAGGTCTCAGAATCGGCCAACATCTATTTTTCATACCCCTAAATGATAAGGGTGATCCACCCCTATATAGAACAAAGATTTGTCCGACTGCGAAACACAGATTGTCAGATTGCGAAAAAAAACACACATTGATGCAACCACAGCGAATAGTTGTCTTGTGTGGGTTCGGAGCACTCTCAGAGCAGAGAGAATAATGACGTAGTTATACGTATATAAACATGAGATAGCAAGAGAGCAACGAAAATTGTGTGAACTTGTGTACCGATCCAATTAATCACTGTCATCCCGTACACTTCCAGCTGATCCAGCTGCTTTTTCTTCACAACGTGCTGGATATGGAATATTTGATCGCATATTGTCATATAATAAAAATTTGCATTCAAATCAAGTTAGTCTCCACATCTGAAATTCTGTGGAAGAAACCTCTAATAGGTGGTGACAACTTCTAATGAGGTTGCGATTACATCTAATGAGGTTGCGACAACTTCTAAATTCGGTTACGGCTCATTCGGTTATTTTTTCTATGGGTGTAGAATACGGACTTTGACAATACTGCTTAAAAATTTGTGGACGCTGTACCGGAATTCCTTCCTTTCCGTGAAGGAATGTCAAACAATAGCGAACAAAAATACCATGACCGTTTGAACTGTCATAAAATCTCTAAAAGTACCTCCAAATGAATTACCCCTACATACGTTTTCCTACCCCTAACAATAACAATTTGAATAATTCTTAACATAGAGTAATGTCCTATAGAGCTGCCAGTCTTCTCATCTGACTTTTCCTTTCACACTAGTCGTGGTGCGGTCGGTGCGATAGTTATTTGACGTAAATTTAGTTACACCAGGTGGATTTACAAAAATTGGTGACTTAAATTTTTCATGCCGTTTTGTTGAAAAACTGTGAAATTTGAACGTGTTTTTGGGCTTTTTTGTTATATTTTGTTATTAGTATATATTTTGGGGCGAATTTACACAAAAATGTTAACGCACAAAACGAAATGCCGTTGCTGATTTCTGGTTGGTTGTTTCGTGCCATTGCCTCAATCTGGTATTATTAAAGCAATATTTTTCCAATATCCAACCACCCATGTGCAACACACCAAATGTCATCAATTTACTGAGAGAGTTCGCTACTCTATACGTCATTACTCTATGTTTCGTAACTTAAGTCATATTACATACCCTTTGGTGCTATGAAACCGACATTTATACTTTGAAATCACAACATAAACATTTTTTTTGTTTAAATAAATATTTGTTTACATTTATATATCAAATATCTAAGATATTCATCTCATATATTTTTAATTTAAAATAAAAAATTAATTCAGGAGCCCTTGACAAAATTAAATAAACAAGAGGCAGAAAAAAACATAGACAATGTAAAAAAACAAAACAATAATGTAAATAATAATACAAATAATGGTCTGATGAAACTAAATATTTAAACATACATATTGTAGACGACCGGCCATTGGGGAAGGTCAGTGATGCGTTGAATTGCCTGCTCAAAAGCATGTAAGGTTGTCTTCCCCGGCGACAGCAGTTGCATAACTGTTAGAACACCAAGGACTTGTCTGTCTGGATTTCACCTTGTCACTTTAACTTTAGAGCAATGACAATGACGAAAATACTTAACGCCACTATCCAAGTGCACCCTTTTACCACAAAATGATTCAAAACAATGAAGTCATATACATTTAAATTCAAATTACTAAACAACATGTTTGTACGTGTGATCAACACTAGTTAAATTTATTCAAACCATAGAGTAATGTCACCTAGAGCTGCCATCTTTCTATTCACACTCATCGTTTTGCGGTCGGTGCGATAGAGAGTTATTTGACCTAAATTGACTTACACCAGGTGGAGTTCCAAGAACTATTGACTAAAATTTTTCATATCGTTTTGATGAAAAACTGTGAAATTTAGCGAATTTTTTACTTTTTTGTTATATTTATTTTATTGTTAGTATATATTTGTAGTTTTATACAAAAGGAAATGTCTTTGCTGATTTATTTTTTGTTGGTTTGAGCCATTGCCTCTATCTGGTATTATTAAAGCAATACTTTCCTAATCCAGCCGCCCATCTGCAATCACACCAAACTTCGTAAATTTACTGAGACAAGTCGCTACTCTATATGTCATTACTCTATGGGTCAAACTGCTCTGACCATAGACGAATTTAGTGTAGACAGAGAAGTCGCTACTCTAGATGTCATTACTCTATGGGTTAAACTACTCTGACCATAGACGAATTTAGTATAGACACATCAATTCTCTCAATAAATTAAACGTCATAGGTACGGTGGAAAGTAAACATTGGATGGGTTCAATAATACCAGATATAGACAATAGTAAACAACGTCCAACAAAGGAACAACAACCGAATTTCGTGTTTTTATGGCAAATTAGTTGTGTCAAATACAATACAAATGTATACCAAAGATAAAAGTCAACAAAAAAGTTCAAAATACATTTAAATGTCACAATTCTAGACGAATTCGAAATGAAAAAGTTAAGTAAACTGTTGTTGTACCTCCACCTGCTGTAAGTTAATTTTTGTCGAATTTCTCTCTTTGCACAAAGCTACGACGAAATGAAACGTCGGATGAGAGAATTAATGTTTCTATACTAAATTCGTCTATAGCTCTGACTGTAAGGAAATGCGATTTCTTACAAAAAGCTGAAGATTTTATCACTTCAGGTTACTTTTTAAATAAATAAATAATTTCCCATTACAGCCCATGAAGAGACAGGGGGGAGGTGCTCGCAATCATTGAACTGTAAGCTTTCTAGTTTAACACTCACTGATTGAGGCCTAGAATTTCACACAGGTTCCGAATGTTTTTTACAAATTTTTTCATTGTAAATTACTCGAAGAATCTTTACAATATTACTATCCTAAAAAATAATTGTGGTAGTTGGTAATGCTTTTATTTGTCTGGACAACTCTTGTCCATGAGAATGTGTCAGATGTCCGCTCAAACCATCTTATATTTCTGAAAGTGACGGTAACCTTGCTTAGCGACAGCGCGCCGTGTTGGCACTATCGCGTAATTACCCATGAAAATTATTTCAAAAACCCGTTCGAAACCGGTGTAAGATAGTAGGTCCCAATCAGTGAGTGATAATCTCTCTCCTTTCCATTCAATGGATAAAATGGAGAAAATATCAATTTATTTAATTTTAGATGGGGTTTATTTCACTGGATGTTATTTGATTGGGTGCTATTCCATTGCACGTTATTTCATGGAGCCGCATGTATAAGTATCGGTTTTATAACGTTTGTCTGCGTATGATCTCTTAGTCTGGAGGCCCCATTTTCAGACTGTAGTACTTCTGCAAGTATACTGCCATTCTCACGCTGCTCTCTCTTTATGCTCATTCCAAAGTTGTTTCGATACAGCCTTACTTCCAAGATTTTAAATGATCAGTAGGGTTTAATAGAGTTGTCTGCAAGATGGGTGCCGCGTTTGCTCTCAATTGACCATAAACGTAATAGTGTGACAACTTCAAAGGATTGTTTGTAGTTCCATGAATTGGGCTACGAATTGGTACCTCATCCGTCATGTTCTCCGGATTATTTGGCTATTTCCTATTTCCAAACCTAAAGAAATGGCTCGGTGAAAAGAGATTTAGCTCCAACGATGAAATTATTGATCAAACAAATGTCTTTTTTATGGACCTCGAAAAATCCTATTTTTTGGAAGGGATAGAAAATTTGGAGAAACGTTGGACTAAGTGTATTGAGCTAAAAGGAGATTATGTTGAAAAATAATTGTTGTTTTGCAAAAAAAAAACTGTGTTTCATTCAAAAAGTCACGGACTTATTGATCCGCCCTCGTAGCAATCTGCATAACAGGTAAATTGCGCTATTTTGACTATACGGCTTAATATCGAGAAGGCTTGCCTATCTATACGTTTTGTATTACTTATTCTACGATTTAAAACTTTGCTACGATTTATTTACTACAATTCCTGTTAATCCTGTCAGTGTGTCGTTGAAACATTTCGTTCCTGATTCCTGATAGTTCCTGCTAATATCCTAATAAAATCCAATTCTTTTATCAACAAGTTGTATTCCTGATCCTGATTCCTGTTAAATTTTCGATATAATATCCAGCCGTATTTTGTTATACTGTCCCTTGCAACTCTGCTTTCTCTTATATATGTATATATTGTTCCTATGTTCCTGCCTTATTCCTGTTCTCTCTTAAACTGTGGTGTTTCCTGATAACTACCTTGTCTCAAAAAATCCTTTCCTAAAAGAGTTTTGTTTCTTACTCTCGATTTGTGGCAATGTTCCTCATAATATCTAGCAGCATTCTCTATCCTGCTCTATCAGTACGTATTGTTCCTATTCTTTTTCGAAAACACTTCCTGTGCTCGTGATTGATGTGTTCTTGATCGCTGTCCTGTCCCTGCTTTTTCAACAATTGGTGACTTCAGTTAATCCCTGTTAAATATTTAATAATTTTAGTACTTGTAATTCTGAATTCCAGTTATTCTGTCCCCATTTATTATTAAGTTTTGCTATTGTGTTCCTGATTACTGTTAATATTAACCCTGCCATGAATAACTTCTGTTGTTTGCACCCTTTAAATTACTATTCCTTTCGAATCTAATCCAGTAATGCCGATGTTCTCTTGCATATATTTTGATCGATCGATACAACCTCGCGTTCTCATAACTTGCCTTTCCAGATTCGGGGAAATATAATATCCTTGCGTCCTGCCAGCGCTAAGAAGAATATTCGTGCTTTCTCCATATGGGGAAAATTCCTGCCAGGTGAGCAACTATTAACTCCGTGCCATATTATAGTATGCGGAGGAATGAGCGTTTAGGGACTGAGACTCCTAAGCCACCTTTTATATAAATCAGTTTAGATTTCTGGCATTAATGACAGCTGCTGCTATTTTGCCCTCAACTCTGTCGGTACAACCGGAAAGAAACTTGGTATTAAAAGTCTCAGCATTTTCTTGATCGTTTGCTTTCTTGATTCTGCAATCATCTGTAGCTTTAGTCTGAGTGTGTATTTTCGAAAGATGTTCTGTTAGTCATCCAGACATTGTAAAAGGTGTCAACCTGTGTTCATTCCTCAATTCATTCATTGGATGTAATTAAAAGTCAAGTGAGTTAGACTCTGATTCTCAGGTCAAAAGTTAATAGTGATTCCATCAGTTCGGTCACTAATACAGGGTGGCCCAAAATTAACGAAGGGGTTTGAATTGCTTATAACTTTTTTATTATAATTTTTTTTTCTTGTCTTTTCAGTACTTCGTAAAGAAAAATTGGGGAATTTAAAATGGAGCAGTACTCAATTGAACAACGTGCCCAAATTTTTGAGCTTTATTTTTCAAATCAACGATCCATTGTTTTGACTCAGCGTGCATATCGTCGTTATTTTAATGTGCGGGTTGCAAATTTTCGCCAACAAGGGGCAGTAAGGAACCTTCCTGGTGCTGGCAGACGACGAACGGTGCACACGGATGACAATATTGAACTGGTACAGAGGAGTATTCGGGAAGATGGAGAAACATCAAACAGGAGACGTTCGACACAACTTGGCCTCTCGCGAGCGTCGCTGCAGAGAATTTTGCATACAATAGGAATGTTTCCATACAAGATTCAGCTTGTCCAAGAATTGAAACCGACAGATTACCAGCAACGACTTGATTATGCGTTTTTTTTCCGGCAAAAAGCAGAAGAAAATCATAATTTTGTTCATAATTTAATTATGAGCGACGAAGCCCATTTCCAATTAAGTGGGTTCGTTAATGAGCAAAACTGCAGGATATGGGCTACGGAAAATCCGAAAGTAGTTCAACAGCGAGAATTACACCCACCTAAGTGTACGGTTTGGTGCGGTGTTTCATCGGAAAGGATAATTGGTCCTTATTTTTTTTGAAAATGAACACGGGGTCGCCGTTTCCGTCAATATTGTCAGATATCGGACAATGTTGGACAATTTTTTAAGGCCAGCCGTGGAAAACCATCCGCAAGATGGAGCCACAGCCCACATTGCAAGGGACACAATGGCTCTTTTACGGGACATCTTTGGTGAACGAATTATTTCGCGTACAAGTGATTTTAATTGGCCTCCGCGTTCACCGGATTTAACCGCTCCAGACTATTTTCTTTGGGGTTATTTGAAAGGAAAAGTATACATTAATAAGCCTAGAACCATCCAGCAATTAAAAAGCAATATACGCGACGAAATAAACAACAGAACACCTGAAGTTTTGCGAAAAGTGATGGAAAATGTGTTGGAAAGAGCACGCACAAGCGAAGCAGAAAATGGCCACCACTTGCGAGATATTATTTTTCATAACTAAACTAAAAATATTCCCCATTTATATACTGTATTAAAAAAAATTTAATATATATGTCTTAAATAAAAAGTTATAACGAATTCAAACCCCTTCGTTCATTTTGGGCCACCCTGTAGTTGAGTACGGATCATCAACCTGATAACAACTTGCTGACGTAAGGCTGTTGCTAAACGTTGTGGAAACCAGTATTACCGCAACCACATTTTAAAATGTTATGTTTTTTTTATTTTTATATAAAGATAAATTTTGAGATTCAACTACCAAAGCTTTACAACAAATAATAACGTTTGAAAAATTAACAAATAATCACCAATATATAATTGAATTTAAGGTAAAACATAATAATAACCTTTGAAGTGCAGATGTATTATTTATAAAAAAAAATGGATTAAACTGTAAATCTTAATAACTCTCCTCCCTTGAAAACTTAAAATAAATATAAAAATATAGATTATATATTAAATATATATTGACTTAAATATAATACTAATAAATAAGATAAATATTTTCCCATTACACCTCACAATCGTTGAGTTGTGTGCATTCCAGTTTTCACTCACTGATTGGGACCTACAGTTTTACACCGGTTCCGAACGGGTTTTGGAGAAACGATTTCTTTGTTTATTACTCGATAGTGTCGCCGTCACTAAGCGAGGTGGCCGTCGTCGAAAGAAGTGTAATGTGGTCAGAGTAGGTATCGAGCCCACGTTCTCTCGCACAACAGTCGCGCTCACTAACCGTTGCACCACCGACGGCCACAAAATATAATATTAATTATATTAATAATTATTAATTAAATATAATAAAAATTCTATTATTAGGGGTGTTTTTTTCGTAACCTATATAAGTTAACATCAACTGTTACGAAAAAAACGCACAAACGTTGAGTATAATCAATTTGGCTTCATCAGATAATTATTTATTTTTATTTGTCAATTTGTTTATTTAAAAAGTCAAAGAGAAAATAAAATTCTAAAGAATAGAGTGTAACATATGAGGTGGTTATGCTGCATCGCCACTACAATAGACTTTTCTCATTTGATATAACAGTGAATTATTGCATTGAAAAGTAGATGTTTGGTTAAATGAAATCTCCAAACACGAGGTTACGATTGCCATATTGCCATATTACCATATTTATATAGGCTTCTTCGCGCTCTTTTAGGTTTTAAAGGAGTAAAACGAGGAGATCTCGCACCGCAAGCGAAATATAAAAAGCTATTGTGTTGTGGTATGAGAAATTGGTTCCGGGTAGTGAATGTGGATCGGATTATTCACCATAATTTGTTCGAAAAGTACATAAAATTTACCACAAAGTGCATCAAATGTACCAGAAACTACATACTTATACAATATTTATTTAACGTAGTATGTTCATCTAAAGTGCATAAATTGTACCATAAAATACATATAACAATTTACCACAAAATGTACCACAAGTACTTAAAATTCAATTGTACTAAAACTGTGCTAAAATTTCACCAAAAGTACTTAAAGTGTAGTGAAAGTACTAAAATATGTACCAAAAGACATACATGTACCAAAAAGTGCATAAAGTATATCATAAAATTGCATAAGGTGCAGTAAGCAGACAGAACCGAAGGTGTTCTTGCGAGTCATGGGAAGATATCGGTTAAAGTAGATACTCTTTGAGAATCGAAGTATTCCTCGGCTTTCTTTGTACACTTCACTTCCTTGTGGTTTTGCTTTAGTAGTTGTTTATCTCCAGTATTGTCTTGAAATTATACTTCTTGAAGAAGAAAAAATCAATAATATTTTATTCAACTTTTTAAAAATTTTGATTAAAAAATTAACTACCCCTAATATTTACATCATAATTTTCGAAACGTCTAGGAAATATTAGAAATGGAATGACATAAATTCTGTATTTTCCATACAACACACTCGAACTTGGTAAACCTTTTTCGGGGTTATTCTCAACATCCAAAATTATACATGTTAACGTGCAGGTTGTCATTTTGTATGACTTAACGTGTATAAGTTACGAAGAAAACGCCCCTATTATTTCATAGTTAATCGTTCTGCATTTACATTCGAATGACAGTATCATATCCCTAATATTCATGTGATCAGGGACGTACGCAGGGTGTGGGCCCGAGTGCACTGCTGAATGTCTACATCTTAGACAATGAATAATCTGTAGGGTTTTAATATATGTAGTTTCCTTAAGTTTGAATTCGTGTCCAGGTCCTAATTTAGGAATAACTGCCATCAGCTCTGTTCTTGTTTAGTACGAAACATCCAACCGAGCATAACTTGCCTTCGTAATTTGAGGTCTCACATTTTAAGAAGCCGAATTTAACATTTTTTCCGCCGTTTAAAAATATAAACCATTTGAATTGCTCAGTCATTTTAATTAAGATCAGGAGTCAAATAGTCAGTGGATTTTTTGAATGAACTATAATTTATTTTCGCGAACCAAAAAACGTTTCAACACACTTCGTCCACCGGTTCTTCGATATTTTGGAGATTTGTTCAGTTTTTGAAAACTAGAGACTTTTTTTATCGTTGCAGGCAAATATCGTTTCTCTAATCCGTATTGTACGAGTAATTTAGAGCATATGGTAATTGTTGGAGCACTTCTTAGTTGAATTCGTGTAATTTCGGCTGGATGAACGTTAGCACAACGTGAATTGTCTTGATGGAAGAGTGCTTTATTAGTTGGGCAAATTTGGTAGTTTTTTCGTTCAGGTATCTTGCCCTCGTGCTAAAAGGCAATATCCAGCCGATCCAGAAAAAGATGGGGAAGCTAACAACTCCGGTAACTACCGGCCGACTGCAATATGCTCTACACTCTTAAAGGTAATGGAGAGCATGATTAACTATCATCAGGTAAATTATCTGGAGCTCAATGACCGTCAGTGGCCGTCGGTGGTGCAATGGTAGTGAGCTCGGCTCCTCTGCATGAGAACGTGGGTTCGATCCATGTTCTGAGCACCTTAAATTGCTTTCGACGGCGGTCACCTGGCTTAGTGCCGGCGACACTATCGAGTATTGATATAAGTGTGTTCCTCTCGAAACAGTGGAGTCGATCCAAACATATACGGGGTGAAAGTAGAGTTGTGTTCCTGGATGCTTCCAACGCACTCGTATCAAAAATTATTGTTTTTAGTTTATGTAGTAACTTCTCTTGATTTATTGCGAGGCTTATCAGCGACCTTCCTGGGCGCATTGTTATAGATGACATCTTATCCGATTAGTGTATAATTAATGCCGGGTTATGACAGAGCACTGTCCTCTCCTTCACTTTTTCTAATCTTCATCAAAGATTTACTTTGATGGACTACCAACCATATATACTTCCTTGCAGATGACAGCAAGTCTTTCGATGTGTCAGGCAGAACACAGGTGGTGAATGACTTACTCAATCGTGTTGTGAATTTGATTACTAAATAGGGGTCGGGCGAATAGAGTCGAATTTAATCATAGAGTAATACTTAGGAGTCTACATTACTCTCTTCGATGCCTCTTCATGACGACGAGGTAGTAGGTCATTTCATAGAGTTTTATTTGCTGCTGTATTTAAGCTTTCGTTAGACATGAAACGGACAGAAGCCAAAGGGAATGCGTGTTTTCTAGAGTTGTGTAGTTCACGAATGAACTAGTTCAATTGAACGATTCACTTTTGTGAACTAGATGAACTAGTTCACACCGTTCCGCTCTTTTGTTTCAGCAGTTCACTTGTTTCAACAGTTTGTTGTATTTCAGATGTGCAGTTCTGTCCGCCATTTTCTAGTTCATGCTCTCTTTGTCTCACTCCATTTGCACAAAGGTGCCTAATGTTGCAATCCTTGTGGAATGGATGTGTAACCGGCTTCTACACAATGGCTACAGCGCAAATCACCACTTTTGTTCCAAAATATAGAAATATTACGGATATACCAATATTTCAGAAACGGAATAACCCAATCTTTAAGCCGATCTTCAATATGGCGATTTAGGTTAAAAAAAATATCATACACTCAAAAAATTAAGTTTGCTATTAATAGCAAATAATGTATGCTACTTATCTGCAGACAATTTGTTTGTTATTACAGCAAATGAACTGCAATAACAACAAACTTTTTGCAGGGTTGATCAAATAGCTGACATACTGTTTGCTGAAACAACAAACCAATGTTTGCTGTAATAGCAAATTTGTTTGTTTTCCCCTTTTCAGCAGACTTTTCTGCTGTGTTTACCAACATATTTTTTTGAGTGTAGTATACAAAACAACTTAGAAATCTTCAAAATTCAGACCATTTTCGAGATTATTCGCTCCGATTGAACTAAAACTACAAGTTGAACTGAAATGAGCTCCATAGTTCACAGCTCATATGAACTGTTAAGCTGAAATGCTACAATGAACTAGTGAACTAAATGAATGAACTAGTTCATTCTGTTGAGCTGAACTAAAAAGAGTGCTCACTGGAATGAACAAAAAATCCCAACTCTAGTATTTTCGTTCAATGCAAACAACATAAAACATAATTTAGCTGTCATTAGTAAAAATAAACAATATTTAAAATTAGTTCCTGTCTTCTTTGCTCTCTCATTCTACATCATCGACCTAGTTTCTTTTCGATCTGCTGTGCCGTAGAATCCCCCTGCACTTAAGACCCAATATTGCGTACTTCCACACAAGCTCACAATTAGCTCGTCTCTGTCATTGATTTCTATGGGTGGTATAGATATTGAGGAATCTGAATCTCTTGATGGTCTAGGCATGAAAATATAGTGTGATATTTGTTGTGTTGAAAGAAGCATTCAAGTGTTTGGGCCATGGTAGGTAGAATTAACTAAATTAATCAGCAAAAAATTGACAACTTAAATTCGAAATTTCTAATGTGTCTATCTGATAGATAATTATACTATGGTTCAGGCTTTTTAAAACGGTGTAGAAGATCTTGTCAACATTTCTATATTAGGCCAAAGATTGAATATAACTCGCATATTCTGGCTGGTTCCCCTAAATCCACCTTGGTGAATCTGGACCGTGTTCAAAAGAAGGCAATGGCGTTCATAGATGATAGTGATGTAATCAACTTTTATCTCCTTGCACGATCGTCAGAATGTGGGATGCGGGAACTTGTTCTACCGATATTTCCATGGGAAGTGTTCCGCAGAGATAGTACATCGCCTCATTCCAGAGGTTAGATTAATCAACTGTACAATCCCATTGTTCAGCGATTGACATCTCTTTGTTGTCACTTGACCAGTGAATTGCACAACACAATACAGGGAAAAGTCGTTCTTCAACCGAACAGTACGTATGTTGAATAGGATTCTGGTGAATGTATCCCTAATAAGTACTTATGATATCTGGAAGTTTGTGACCGTCGGTGGTGGTGCAACATAGTGTGCACGGCTCTTGTACATGAGAATGTGGGTTCGATTCCTGCTCTGACCACCTTATATTTCTTTCGACGGCGGTCACCTCGCTTAGTGAAGGCGGCACTCTCGAGTATTTAGCCATGAAAAAGCTTCTCAAAATACCGTTCGGAACCGGTGTAAAACTGTAGGTCCGAATCAGTGAGTTTAAATCGAGCACAGCTCATTGGTTTGTGAGAAGTTCCCCTAATTCCCTCATGGGATGTAACGGGAAATCTTTTTTATATCTAAGCAGTACTCTCTCTTTCCTCCTACTCCTATTCATATTTCCTTAGTTCAATACAATGAACTGCATTTATAGGAGGCATCCCCTTAGTGCTGGCCAAAAAGTAAAAAAAAACGACACCGTTTGACCACAATAAAAACAATGAAGTCATCCTTCGAAGTTGTCACAAGATTACGTTTGTGATCAATTAAAAGCAGAGGGAGTTTAAAACACCGACTCCAACTTCGCAGTTTCAAAATTCTCAACCCCCGCGCCAACTCTATAAATAAAGCTTTATATTTATATATAAAAAAAAATAAATGGTTTCCCATTACATCCCATGAAGGGACCGGGGAGAACTTATCGCAATCACTGGACTGTGCGCTTTTCAGTTTACACTCACTGATTGGGACCTACAGTTTTACACCGAATCCGAACGGTATTTTGAGAAACTTTTTTCATGGCTATATATAGTCGATAGTGTCGCCGTCACAATGCGAGGTGACCGCCGCCGAAAGAAATTTGAAGGTGGTCCGAGCAGGGTTCGAACCCAGGATCTCATGTACAAGAGCCGCACACACTAACCATTGCACCACCGACGGCCATATAAAACATCCTATAAACGATCCGTGGTAAAACATTGGCCTGCAGTAACCTATTCGGTAAAATTGGTAAATTACAGGTAATAGGATTCTAAATATTTTGAGATCAATATTCGTGGGTCCCAAATATGGCGTTAAACATGTTAAATGTGTTTTTCGAATTTGTACTAATTAAAAAACTACACGCTGAAAAATCTGTAATTTTTTGTTGTTTGGATGCTAATATAACATGTGTTTGGAGCTTGTCGCAAATATATTATACGTGTGCCCAAACGCATTGTATTGCTATTCAATATTACATGATAAATGATGATAAATATGTTATAACATATGTGTTTACGACCCAAATATATCTGTGTTTGTGATACAAAGCCAGCCGTGTTTGTTGCACTGTTTATGCTCTCCCGAGAGCAAGAGAATAAAAGAGGGGCAACGAGTGTGTATATCTTGTGTGTGTATCTGTATCTTTACATTATTCTCTCAGTGTGTGATTCAAAAATATTCCTGAATGTGCGTGTAAATTGCAGATGAAGTCAGTGTTTCTTATTTTGGCTGATATATTGCGTTTTAATTAGATGTATTCAGTCGTCAGTGGTTCATCGGACAGAGGATATCAAAAGCGCTTGATCAGTGAAAAAAAGAATAAACTAACACTCGGACGGTTAAATGGTTTTCGATGTTGCTTTGGTGTTTGTGTATGTGTTTCGCATATATTTATGTGAGCTACCAAAGTGAGAAACGATTTTGAGAAAAGAAAACGGAAAGGGCAACAACGTGAATCCCTTTTCCTGACCGATCCTCTACTGAAAAACTCGTATGGAAGACCATTTGTGAAATATAATAAAAAAACACAAGAAATTAATGTACGTTTGTCTTGCATGAACTAGAGTTGTATATAAGTATATTGTCTGTGTACCAACGCATAGTGATAACCAAGGCATAGTTGAAACCTTCTGAAAACAAAAACGTGAGAGACAACAAAGAAAGGAGAAGCAATGCTAATGTTTGCATTTAAATACACCTGAGTTTGGAACTTGCAAACATATAAATGTTTAAAGTGTGTTCCAAATATATACATGGCTCGAGCAGAATATGTGGGAGTTCAAAATACGGAAGCCGTTATTATCCCCGTGTACTCATTTGGTGAAATCCCAACACAAATCTGTGGAACAAGAAAGGGTTGGGCAAAGCCGGACATTTCAAGCTAACCAATGTCTATAACAGTTCTCTGACAAATAATACCAAGTGATCAATGTCTTCCGGGTAGTATTGTATTTCTTCATATACTTTTAATTTACTGTTTTCAAAATTTGTATTAATTTTATTAACTCGGAGTCAGACTGAAAAAATCGACTCCACCTACTACTTCGACTCCGAGAAAACTAAGGAAACGCAACAGCCATCTTTTCATTCCCAACTGGTGATGCCAGATCGAAATCACTGAGCCATTTGATATTCCAAGGGGTCACTAAAATCTCGCGAACTGTCAGTCCCCCATCGGCAACATTACAGCGCGGATTTGTTCAATGGCTTCCTATTTAGGTTGTTAAGCAGTCTATACATATTGAATATTGAAAATGCTGTGAACTTTAACCTTTATGTCCGGCAGATCATGTTATATAGGAAGTGTTAACAACAAGTGTTAATACTTGTATTTGTATAAAGTTCATAAAACAATTATCATAAAATTATAAATAACGATCCGACTATCAGATTTTCAAGATTTTGATAACAGCTACAACGCTAAAGCGAATAAACGTAACGACATCAGACAGGGACAAGAATAGAGTTGTAAATTTCGCACTTCAAAAGTCAATGAAGAGACATAGGGAAAAAAAACCTTTGGAAAATACAGACGGAAGTTGAAAAAACACTTCATTACTATGGAATAAAATTCCAAAACTGAATTGACACAAGTGCATACAAATAGGGAAAATAAACTGACTGATAGGCAACAACAACAAATACTATCATTATCATCAACTCTTACCACGTAGTACTCATCGATTACAAAATGGTATGATATAAAGTTAAGGAAATCTATGAACGAGGAAAGTGTGAAAAGTGGCGGAAGGAGTAATGCGTACGCCGCCTACAAAGATAATAAGGTAATTACGTTTTTACACGTTGTGAATGTTAATTAAAAACGGACTGAAAAGAAGACAGTGTGAGTATTCAGCGTTTACATCCCCCTTCTGTGCCGGTTCATATGAACAATGTACATAGTAGGTATAAAACAAATAACAAAGCAACTAATAAGAAGAGAGATGGACAAACAAAAGAAAATACTGTTAAAAAGTGCATAAGAATACCAATGTTTAGAGATATGATAAACAATTATGGTGGGCACGGAGTAAAGAAAAAAACGCTGCTTTTGTTTAACCATTTATCCCCAAAATGATACATATTAACGAGCAAGGAGGGTTGCTTGATTCTGCCTTTGGCATATTTTTAGGGCAGTATCGATTTTTAAACTTTATTATTATAAAAATTTTACTTTCAGTTCATATTTATACGCATTCGTTAGTCGTTGTCTATTTTGGGTGGGTAACAAGATAACAAAAAAAACCGCCAACAACATTAACTAACTTGTATAGTCACGTTAAATATGGCCACGTCTTTTTTTGTTTCTCTTCTCTCATTAAAGGTAAATATACCTATGGAACAAACCACATGGAGAGGGGAGTGAAAAAACGGCAAAGTTCACAAAAAGAATGACTGTTAATTTTGACAAGGAGAGAGAGAGAGAGGTAGATAGATGAGAGTAAAGTTATTATCAAATCGTATTGCACTTCTATATATATAGTTGCCAGATCGTGGGAAATGTGGATAAATTACTATCATTTATTAACATAAAGAAACACCAATGGATCAGAATGTTACCTTAATTGTTGTAATCTATCTAGAATTAAGAACTATTTAATTACTTAAATAGAGTGTGATACGAGGCGGATCAATAAGTCCGTGACTTTTTGAATGAAAAATTATTTTTCAACATAATCTCCTTTTAGCTCAATAGACTTAATCCAACGTTTCTCCAAATTTGTTTGCCTTCCAAAAAATAGGATTTTCGAGGTCCATAAAATAGGCAATTGTTTGATCAATAATTTCATCGTAGGAGCTAAATCTCTTTCCACCGAGCCATTTGTTTAGGTTTGGAAATAGGAAAGTCAATGGGGGCTAAATCCGAAGAATATGGCGGATGAGGTACCAATTTGTAGCCCAATTAAACAACTGCAAACAATCCTTTCAAGTTGTCACACGATTACGTTTATGGACAATTGAGAGCAACCGCGGCACCCATCTTGCAGACGGCTTTCTTAAACTCAACTGATCATTTAAAATCAAAACCACACTTCCGTATGAAATGCCTATGGCATCAACAATCTCATGCACTTTTACTCTTCGATCGGCCAAGCGTCAGAACGTTAAGCGTCATTTGTACTTGCGCGACCACAACGAAAGTCAGTAAACCACTTTTTTACCATTGAAATCGATGGTGCACAGTCCCCATAGTATTTATCAAGCTTTTCCTTAGTTTGATTGACGGTTTTTTTTGCAAAAAATAATGTTTAATGAGCACTCGAAATTCACTTTTTCCATTTTTTAAAAAGTGCACGAGGTTGTATGTTTTGAACAGCTGTTAAACGCAAAGTAAATGACGGAACTTGCTCAAAATTTGACAGTAGTCTATTAACAGGTGGTACTTGATGGGAGCAGTGTTGCATTTCATACAACTACGAGGAAAGTTCGAAAAGTCACGGACATATTGATCCGTATGTTCTTGCTTTAAAAATGCATCATTGAATTGCAAGCGATCGGAATTTCGATAACAGAAAATATGAAACAAAATTACAATGCAATTGAGGAAAACAAAGAGTCTTCGCCTTTTTTAATATTAGAGAAGACCACGTTTAAGGATGAAAGTGCATTGAATTAATTAAAGGTGCATAAAATTGGACACTCAATTTCTCGAAATCTAAGCGAGGTAACAAAAATGTATAGCAGATTTGGGAAAGGTTTGGTACAGCAGCCACTCCCTCAGAATTTAGGATGTGTGCTCTGGACCATTGTCCTGCTGAAAGATCCAGTTTTTTTGGTAAACCTAGTTACCCGACGCTATGGGCAGTCAACATGTCACCCCTAAATTGCCAAGAAATCTAATTGACCCATTGTCAACTCTGTTGCCGTGTCGGTAATACATCTCACACCGAAGGCCCCACCCTCAGCACGCCACAGTTTTGCGGGTTTTTTCGCACCAAATATTTATAATTCCATACCTTTCAAGTAGACACTACTCAACATTTGTGCTCCGCAATTGTAATGGGAAAACATTTATTTTATTTATTTATAATTCGCTCCCATCATAGGACTATTAACCGTACAACAAGTTTGTCCAGAAATTCGCATCCATTTGTTGGCGGTTGGATTCTCAAGATCAAACGATCCGTGAGTCATAATGGTACAGGGTGAGGCAAACGCCATCGTTTGATTTTCTTTAGTTATAAATTTTGTGTACTCATTTGGTTGACACTGTGGTTTTAACTGATTATGTTTATTCGTTATTATAAATTTTGTTTCAATTTAGTGTGGAAAATTATGTTCTTCAAATGGGCGTCGTTGGCGTTGATGCAAATTTTGGCTCGTTTAGTTGCATTTTGGGTAACTGTACGCAGCATTTGTGGTGGCGCGTTCTCAATTTTGGCTCGAATTATGTTCTTAACTCTCCCAAGGTGCGGGGCTTATTCGCGTACATCAACGTCTTCAAATATCCCCAGAGGAAGATGTCCGGGATAATCAAATCAAGAAATCTGTCTGGCCAAGCCAAATCACCGAAACGCTGGGAAGGCATCCTTCAAAATATGCACTGTGTTGCGAGCAATATGACAAGTGACCCCGTCCATATTCAGATCGCCAACTTCGGTTAAGAAAAATGAAGTCACCATGGCCCTGTATTGGCTGCCATTCACCGTAAAATTGCTACCGCCTGCTTCTTCGAAAAAATTGTGTCCAACCGCCTTTTCCAACGTAACTGCAGAACACACCGTGGTGTGGTGTGTAACGGTTCTTCATAAATTATGCGTGGATTTTCCGTCCCCCGGAACCGGGCATTTTACTTATGACGTGACCGCTGTGATAAAAATTAGCCTCGTAGCTCATGATCAATGTTGATGGAAAATCATCCACTTAGTCGTTAAGTTACAAAATCTTACGGCTATATTCTAAACGGGTGCCATAGTCGTTTCTCATTAGACCCTATAAAGGGATTGGGAAGTGCTTTTCCCAACCAGTGAGCTGTGCGCTTTCTAGTTTTAGCAATCCCTGATTGGGACCAACAGTTTTGTATTTTGAGAAGCTTTTTCATGAGTAAATAGTGTGGCCGTCACTAAGCGAGGTGTCCGCCGTCGAAGAAATGTTAGGTCGTCAAAGCAGGGATCGAACCCATGTTCTCATGTACAAGAGCCCCGCACACTATTATTGCACCACCGACGGCCACAACTGTTAACAACTGTTGGACCACCTGAATAATGTATGGGACATTTTCAAGTCCACGTGTTCTTGTAGATATTTGGGGCTCCTCTACCACATTCTCACGTTCTGCTGGGATGTTTTCTGACTAACGTCCGGTTCGGGGCCTTCAAGGTCTTACGCTGTCCCGTGTTCTGCCGTTATCTTCAAATCGGGTAGCCACACGTCGAATTTTTTGCGCTATGGGCGCTGCAGGATTGGGATATTTTCACGTTTGATTAACACCACTGCACCACGAAATTCACGTTGCAATAACACCACTGACTCAAACACTGTCACAATTATGACGCATTCTTGACGGTTACAGCGATTCCTTGTTACTCACTTTAGGTTTCGAACGTGTCTACTTCACGAATATCAAAAATGGGAGCACTTTCCAATAGGGTGTTACTTATTGTCTCATCTTGTATTAGGATATATTAGAAATATAGTGTTATAAAGTGCGACACTTCAAACTAAAAATAACATTATCAATTTAAATTGGATTATTAATAATGAAAAAAATCATTTTGAAAAGGAAAATCATATCTAATTAAATTTAATTGGTTATATTAACTACGCCACTCCATGTTAATGCATTTCCATTGCATCTACTATTAAAAGAACAACTAAATCATAGGGGCAAATTGTTTGGCGTAATAAACTTGTACAAGATCCCAATTGGAAAATACGAATAAACTTCGCCATATAACACATCTCGAAACCAAATCCCTGGTGAAATGACGTTATAGTTGTAAATGACAGCAAATAACGGGTTTTTCAACAGAGACGCTACAAAAGTAAATCGATAGGGACAGCATTTTTTCCCGCTCTTTTGACATTTCTCTTCAGTAAGGTTTGATATTTCATCATGGAAAGATATTCGAGCCAACAACGAGTCGAAATTATTAAAATTTACTACCGAAATTTGGAGTCAGTGGCCTCAATTTATGGTCGTCATAATCGTCCTACCAGATCAACAATTGAGCGTCTACTGGAAAAATTTGAATCCACAGGCACAGTACAAAATGTTCCGGTGCCAGTGAGACAAAGAAGTGCCTGTAGTGTCGAGAATATTGCTGCCGCTGAGGCTTCAGTTCAAGAAAGCCCAAATGTGTCTCTCACACGTCGTTCTCAAGCGTTGGGCATCTCTGTGACGTCGTTGTGGCGAATTTTGCGAAATGATCTAGGCCTACATCCTTACAAGATCAAATTGACGCAAGAACTGAAGCCGCTTGACCACCATAAGCTTCGTATGTTCGTGAATTGGGCTGAGCAACAACTTGAAAATGATTCGGATTTTCATCCGAAAATCATCTTCAGCGATGAGGCTCATTTCTGGCTGAATGGCTTCGTCAATAAGCAAAATATGCCTTATTGGTCATACAGCAATCCACACGTAATCCATGAGTCATCATTGCATCCCGTACTTCTTCCGTGATGATCAAGACCGGCACATTACTGTGATTGCGAATCGCTACCGTTCAATGATAACCGAATATTTTTGGCCCCAATTGGATAATATGGACTTCGAGGACATGTGGTTCCAACAGGACGGCGCCACAAGCCACACAGCGAATGCCACAATCAATTTCGATTTGATGCCGTTAGATTATTTCCTGTGGGGCTACGTCAAGTCTGTGGTCCATGCCAACAAACCAGCGACGATTGATGAACTTCGTACGAATATCGAACGTGAAATTGCAGCAGTATCGGCCGACTTCTGCAAGCGTGCCCGTGGTTGCCATGCAAAAGAAATCGAGTTCCATACATAATGGCATCGAACGTACTTTCACAGGAATAAATAATTTCATTGGTATCTAAAACCGGCTTTGTTTTATTAAAAAAAACTTTTGTAGCGCTCTTATTGAAAAACCCTTTATAATGTTTTTGGATCTAATAGACGTCTAATGGTGTGGCGAAACTCAAATTTAAGACCAACGGTGAAACCTGGTATTGTATAGGGTTTTCCAATAGGTACTTGGCAACTTTGAATTTAATTTTTGAAGGCACTATTTAACTGATTATCTAACTGTCACTTTCCTTTTTCAGTAAACTCCGCATTTTCATCATGGTAAAGTACACGAAGGAACAACGTATGCAAATTATAAAAATGTACTACCGAAATTCGGAGTCGGTGATCGCAACTTTACGAGCGTTAACTCCAATTTTTGGTTGTTATTCTCGCCGTAGTAGACAAGCAATAACAAGGTTAGTGCAAACTTTTGAGGGTACATATTCATTGTGTGACACTGCCGTGCCAGTGAGACAACGGGTTGGTCGAAGTCACTAAAATATCGCTGCCGTTCAGGCGTCCGTAGCAAACGATCCAAATCAATCGACAACATGGACTTGGACGATACGTGGTTTCAACAGGGCGGTGCCACAAGCCACACAGCACACGTAACAATCGATTTATTGAAGAGTAAGTTTGGTTAGCTTATCTCAAGAAATGGACCAGTCAATTGACCGCCTCGTTCGTGCGATTTAACGCCTCTAAACTTTTTTCTTTGGGGCTACGTCAAATCGTTGGTCTCTGCCAACAAGCCGACGACGTTGGAAGAACTCAGAGCTAACATTGAACGCGAAATAGCGGCCGAAATGTGTGACCGAGTCATCAAAAATTGGGTCCAACGAATAGACCGCTGCCGACGTTCCCGCGGTGGCCATATTAACGAAGTCGAGTTCCATTCATAAATGCTTTGATTGTATTTCAAGTCGATCATAAAGTTTTGGAAATATCTCAAATGGTTTGCGTTTTATGTAGAACAAAAGTTGTCAAGTCCTTATTGGGAACCCCGTTATTACCAACAGTGGTTCTGTCAGTATTCATACACTGAGACAAAATATATCCTAAATATTCTCAACAATACTGTTACCTATATTCGTGATGTAGAATTTTTAGAGTTGTGTAGAAAGTGCACAGATCACTGATTGTGAGAGGTTCTCTCCAGTCCCTTCATGACATGTTCTGCGAAACTATTTATTTATTAAAATAATAAGTAAAAACTTAGTATTTTCCTGTTCCAGAAGTAAATTCCTATGTATTATCTGAATGTTACCTATATTCATCATGAATTGTGTAAGGAAAATATTGCTATATTCAAAAAAGACTTTTTCTCATTTCAAGTCAATCGTGTTTAATTTAAGTAACACCGTAACTTGATTTGAAGAAATAATTGGCACGTTTGAATGACCTGTTTCCACTTTTGAAAGGAAATGTTGAACTTTGACGAAACATGTATTAGAGGGTCCAGATGCACTGAATTTAAGGATTTTAGATTTAAGTACATATAAAAATATTTAACTTCAAAGATTTTTGTTTCTATACAAAGTTTAATTTTCCTTAGTATAAACCCATTTTGAATTAATTTTAGTACTCCCTTTTTTTTAGGTGTATTATAATTATTTTTTTCAAATCTTGCTCAATATTCTGCGGACTAAAAAGCAATCAGGCTGAAAAACCAACCCGTAGAAGAAGCTCAAGAAAAGAGTGGTGATCGCTTTTATAAAACTCACTGCTGGGGAAATGTAGATATTCATTACGAAGTCTTTTGAGGGTTTTGAATCGAGACTGCTGTCGAAAAATATGAAAAACTTGCCTGTTTTCTCAAGTACAAGTGACGCCCAATCTGGTCAGTCCCACGCCAATAATCGAATATGATACGCAAATATTATAAAATATCTATAACAAATTTCATCAGTACTATGGAGATTTTTTTCCAAAAATATTATGCATATAAAACGTCACAAACAGAATGTCGTCGATCTGGCACCTTCGGGTTTTTTTAACACATGAAACTAAATGTTAAAAAATAAAATAGGAAAAAAAACACTCATCGGGCGCAAACACACACAGTCACGCACGCAACACACCAACGTAATATTAATTTACTATTACTGATTTTGTTGTTGTTGCGATACGACAGAAGGGAGTAAACACGTAAACAACAATAAAAAGCAAACGAAACCAAGAGAGTTATTGAAAAGAGAGTAAGCTGAATACCAAACAAGGTACTACGCTACAACAACAGAAACACTACGTAGAATGTCATGATTTGTAATGTTGTTGTTATTACTTTACTGCTGCTGTGGCGTCCGTTGTTGTTGGTGGCTGCCGAGTTTTTAATAATCCAATAAAAAAAATTATTCATGACAAGTGAATTGTTGTAGAGTAGGGCGAAAGGCAGGAAAAGGAAATTGAATAAGAAAATGAATGAGAGCAGAAGAAAAGTATAGAAAATCGTTGAGGTACTTCGGGCGTACTAGAAGTTTATGGAGATAAATTGTTAAAACACTTGTCTTTACAGACAACATAACCCCACTTTTTCATAGGCAGTTTTATTTTTTGTGTGTAGAAAACCGGTACACCAATTTGGCCATTAACTTTTCATTCACTTATTTCAGATTGAGAGGAATGTGGAGGGAATGGTTTTGGAAGTTTCGTAATGTCGTTAAATGCATGTGGGGGCCAGGTGCCGTCAGGTCACTTTTAGAGAGTTACTTTCAAATGTTTTCGAGACAAAATTGTAAACAACAAAAAATTGGAAAAAATCAATGAATGGACTTCTCCGGGCACACTCACACAAACACACTGGCAAAACGTTGTAACACAAATAACAAAAACAACAACATCAACATTACAAAACAACCACTGTCCAATCCAAAACTAAATTCACTTTTGGTGAAAGAAACACAACGAACAAGCAGGGACATAGCGCAGCAACAACGGCGAACAGCAGGATCTGCTAAACTCCCTTTGTCCCTGAATGGATGTGTAAAAACCCTGCATCGACAGGGTGTTCATTAACCATAACAAATTTATAGTACCCGAAGAAAAAAATTTATGGATGATATAAAATTTTCTATTTTTTATATTTTGATTTCCTTTTTCACTGGTCTTTCTTGAAGTTCCTTGATTCTTGGCATTTGGAGATTCCTCGTTTCTCGATTTGTTACACGATTTGCTTTACTTTTGCACATTTTCAACACTCACACATTTGCAAAACTTTGGAAGAACAAGATAAACGTAAGAAATTCCCTTGTTTTTGTTCTTCTGATTTGCTGCTATTTCTTTTTTTTTATACAAAAATTTATTGTACAGCTAACACACACACTCCCATTTGCAAAAAAAAATCCCCACACATTCGCACACACTTTGTGACTGACTCCTCTCTTTTTAGTTCTGAACACACTCGCAAGTATACGCAAAAAATAGCATACACTGCTTCTTCTTCTTTTTTCTTCTTGGCTTATGCTTCTTCTAGTTAGTGCTCACAGAAATTATTCTTATTAGACAAATGTATGAAGATTTAAAGTTAACAACTTCCACTTCGATGTAAAACTGTGCAACCAACTAATAATCACCTTTATTTTCTTATTTCCGTTTAAATTCTTTTTTATCAGACTTTCGTTTTCTGCCGATTTGAATTTTCTCTTAAAACATGTTACTCTTAAAACTCCCGTCACAAATGAAAAACACACACATTAATAATTTTTTTCAATTTCTTTGCTTTTGTTATTTGGTGTTTTTTCAAAGAGATATAAAGAGACAGAGATAACAAACAAATGTGGATTTGTTGTTGATTTTTATCCGGTATTTTTCGCGTATTTTATCGAAAAACAACAGACCACGAACGGCGCTCACGAATGACTGAATATTTTCCTATTTGTGTACCTTTTGTGTATTGGTTTGCTTTTGAATTTAGTAGCAAGTTAACGGTTGTATAAACGCGTATTAAAACTTCCCTTTCTCGCTCATTTAAGTTGTTTGTTTACCTTTGCGAATAGTGACTAAAAATGAGGGTTGTTACAAATTGAATGGCAACGATGTGACTTTGCGAGGGAAATGTCTATAGGAGTGCAAACCCGTTATGACTAAGGGAAACCTTGGCGTAATTGAGCCACACAATAGAACGTGGAGTGAATCTAAATGTACCGTTATGCACGTAACCTCCTGGCGGATCAGGTTCCGCTGGTTTGGTACATTTTTTTGAATTAATTGTCTATGAAAAAATGGTTGTTTTGAAAGGGATTTTTTGCTGTTTGGTTGCGGGGCATTGTTAGCGAAGACGACAACCAACCGTATAACAATTAAAAACTGACACCGAAATTATGTCAAATGGCTGTGCTGAGCAAGTTTCGAAGTAACACAAACAGTTGGCATTGCCTTACTTTTCAAATATGATTAAATTGGTTTGATTTCCCTGAAGTTAGATAAAATGTTCCTTACGTTTGTATTTATGCCAGAATTAACAAAAATCACGAGGTGTCAGAGAACACCCGGTGGAAACGAAGTTCATTTCCAACCGCCTAAGGCGCCCGTTGAAAAATACGATAGTTTATATGGATCTTTAAGGAAAGATACTTTTTGTAAAATGATTAACTTTTTTTAAGAAAAGTTTTTTTCCTGAAATGTATTTTTTTTTAAATGTATATATTTAGGTTCTTGTTGTAAGCATATATATTATATTTTCCCGAAAAGGTAATTTTTTAAAGAGAGGTACTTCTTTTATTATTTACTATTTTTAAGAAGTACTTTCTGTAAGGAAATGTCATAATTTTTTTTACAAAGTACTTTTTAAGGACTGGTACTTTAAAAGAGTGGTACTCTTTTAAGGAAAAGGTTATTATTTTAAGTAAATGTACGTATTTTCAGAAAGCCTACTTATCTCAAGAAATGAAAAGGTATTATTTTATATTTAAGAAAAGGTACTTTTAAGAAATGGTACTTTGAAGAAATGGTACTTTTAAGAAAAGGTACTTTTAAGAAAAGGTACTTTTAAGAAAAGGTACTTTCAAGAAAAGGTACTTTTAAGAAAAGGTACTTTCAAGAAAAGGTAGTTTTAAGAAAAGGTACTTTTAAGAAAAGGTGCTTCTAAGTAAAGGTACTTTTAAGAAAAGGTACTTTTAAGAAAAGGTACTTTCAAGAAAAGGTAGTTTTAAGAAAAGGTACTTTTAAGAAAAGGTACTTTCAAGAAAAGGTACTTGTAAGAAAAGGTACTTTTAAGATTAGGTACTTTTAAGAAAAGGTACTTTTAAGAAAAGGTACTTGTAAGAAAAGGTACTTTTAAGATTAGGTACTTTTAAGAAAAGGTACTTTTAAGAAAAAGTTCTTTAAAGAAAAGGTGCTTTTCTTACTTTTACTTTTAAGAAAAGGAATTTTTGTAAGAAAAGGTAGTTTTAAGAAAAGGTGCTTTTAAGAAAAGATACTTTTTAGAAGAGGAAGGTGCAAATTTCTTTTAGCTGCAAAATTGGATTTTTTTTTCGTTTATTTTTGCCTTGTAGAGCATTAAATGCGGATTTAAAAAAAAAGAAAAAAGTGGGCGAAGTTCATATTTTCCGAAATATATGTAGATCTCCAAAGCTTGAATGTATAATCGCGCATAACTCTGCCATTTATTATCCGATCCTGATGAAATAAATTTCATAAATCATTAAAATTATATTCCAACTAGTCGCCAGGCTCAGGCAGGGGGATCAAATTCCGTCTGTAGCTTAAGTCGATGTGTGACAAAATCAGAAAAATCGCGCGAGTTTTTAGAAATAATTTTTTTTATTTTGGTGTGTAAAAACTACAACACAGGACAACAGAAATAAAAGACAACAACGCCAAAGACAACAACACCAAAAGACAAGAACAACAAGTTGATTAAACCAAAAAAGTGAGGTTAAAAAACATTTTTTAAATCAGCCCTCAATGGGTTAATAAAAGAAAATATATTTATATAAAGAGTTATAGAGTTTCACAAGGGCATTGTAGTGATATATATTTTAAGCAGATCCTATGATAAATACCTGAGATATGACCGATTATATACTCAAGCTTTAAAGGCCTATATCTCAAGAAGTTGGACCTAGCGCAAAAAACAAATCTTATATTTCAACTCAGCGCAAAAGCCTTTACCGTTGGTGAAATTTTGGTGCAGATCGGATTTTTCTGCTAAAACAGTTTTATGCCAAAAGGAATTTTTGTAGAAAAGAGTATTTTCGTAAGAGAAGGCATTTTTTTGAAGAAAATGCTTTTTTTAAGAGATGGGAATTTTTTTAGAATTGGTCCTTTTTTCAAGAATAGGTAAATTTTTAGGAGTAGGTGCTTATCTCAAGAAAAGTTATTTAGTTGCAAAAAGGTACTCTTTAAAGATAATGTAGTTTTTTAAGAAAAGGCAATTTGTTGTAAGAAAATGTACTTAAGTGATGATTTATACGACCTTTCGTATTGTATTCAAAAATTAAATTAAAATTAAAAATTAAATATAATTAATCGTGTTCATTAATTAATTATATTTTTTTCGATATTTCGCTAATTAATAATATATCTTCCTGACGATGCTATCCAGAGGTTAGCGAAATATCGAAAAAAAATATAATTAATTAATGAACACGACCAAACGCTCGGAAATTTAATTTTGGAAAAGATACTTATTTAAAAAAAATTACTTTTTGTATGAAAAAGTTTTTTTTGTAAGAAAATTTACCTTTTTAGGCAAAAGTACTTACTTCTTTAAGATAAGGTAGTTTTTTAAGAAAATTTAATTTATTTAAGAATATGAATAGGTATTTTTTTTTTTGGAAATTTAATTTTTTTAAGAAGACACATATTTAAGAAAATTTTCTTTTTTTAAACTTCTTTCACTTTGGCTTTTCTAAATTTACTTTTGGCGTAGAATACGTCTTACCTTACGGTATAGGGAGTCATGTCAGATTGTTATTGTTGTAATCTTTATTTCATTGATTATGAGGAAACGGCGAGATAACTTTTTTTAAAAATTTTTTTGTAGGTAAATGAAGATGTTATCTTTCGTTTGATATGCATTTTATATTGGTTGATATCTTCCTAATATTTAAATTTCTCAAATGAAAATTGTTTAAACACATACATTCAAACATATGTGTGGTGTTTGGTTGAGTGTAGCGTGAACACAAACTATGCTGCTGTTTCAGTGTGGACACAAACCTTCGGCTGTTGTTTTGATTGATGAAATATTGAAATTTCGTATATTTACTTATGTATTTAAGTGAAACAAAATGTTAAATGTGAATTTGAATTTAACATGGATATGTATATAATTATAAAAAATATATGAAAAAATTAATTCATACATTTTTATGTTAAATGAAAGTGCTGCCAAGTAAGCAAAATTAAAATGCTGCTTGATGCTGTTTGACAGCAGCTGACAGTTGACGTTTAGTAAATTAAAATAATAAATAAATTCATTGGCTTATTTTATTTATCATTTATTGTTATATATGTTTTCTGTCTTATCGGATGGCGTATTCTACGTTAAACTTAATGGCCGTGTCTCTGACACAGCCTGCTGGGACAGTCCGTGGCCGAAGACCTCGGACAACTGTGTGCTGTTTTTTTTTTATTGGGTTCAAAACTACAATATATACTAACTAATGGTTACAGGCCCCACCTAGAAAACTTCGCATTAAACAAGAAGTTGCCCAACATATGTGAGACATCTAGTTAATTTCTTTCTCTAAGATCAAGCCGTTAGTCTAGAAACAAACCCAAGCAAAAGTAAACAATATATTTGATAATACTGGGTTGTAGCATAATAGTGTTAAAGCAAACGTTATTTAATTTTTTTTTCCTTTAGCCCCCATCGCTCAACGTGTGATAAGGAACTTTGTTACAATAAAAGAAAATTGCTGTGTTCATTCAAATTAATACTTATTTACTGCATATAAAGTTGTTTTCATAGTCATAAGTGTCAATAAAAAATAAAGTGGGTGGGTTGAAACAAATTTTAAATTGAGCAGTCGGTAGAGATAAGCCATTATTCATGATTTTTTTTTTGTAACACAAAATATATGTGTATGAACTAGAGCTTCCAAAAACGCGGAATATTTTAAAACGCGAGTTTTCATTACCGTTTTGGACACGATGGTATGAAGACAAATGGCGTCGCGAGGGACTCCTTTTGCATTTCTTAAGGCCGTGATAAACTATTATAGAATTCTTTCGATTTGTCAAAATTTCACGCGAGTGGAAAACGATTTGTAGAAACAATTTTGATAAATTTGTTAGATTATTCTCATTTTTGGATTTTCCGCAATAAGTTATGCGATTTTGAATGAAACGAACATTTGCAAAGAAAACGACCATAAAAACCATAGATACAAACTTTTATTTTGTCATTTTTCCAAACCGTCGGTTGATTATTTTTGTTTTGTCGTATTTTGTGCGTTCTGTTTCCGAATCTGTTGTCAGATTTTTGACATATCTTACCATTACTCTGACGTTTACACTAATTGGTATGTATATCCCTAAAAATTACTAGTTGGTAATAGTGGTATAGTTGCGAATATTGGTATTTCCGTTTCAACCAATTGTTTAATCTTTCTATTTGTTTTATAACTGTTGTATTTTGCTTGTTACTTTGCAGACAGATGTTTTTGCATTCTCCAAAACTGATAGTGTACATCGAACGTAAGACTGATCAAACGATTTCTTTTGCGATAAATAGAAGAGAGTTTTATTCCATTTCTCTCTTCGCGAATTGTTCTGTATGCTGTAGAATAACACAGTGGGGTATTTGACTCCAAAAATGGATTTTAATCGTGGTAGGGGGCTAGACCGATTAATGGCAGGGTCAGGCAATTTAAAATAAATGGGTGAAATATTTTTTTTTGTTAGATTAACTAGAGTTATCAACACTAAGGATGTTGCGAATGTTAGTTTAGCGAATGCGAATAAAAAATATTTTTTTTGCGAATGCGAAAGCGAATGCGGATAATACTTACTTAGGTTCATTAAAAGAGAAATTAGCTCGTGTATAAAATAGATCGTTGGTTTAATTAAATTTAGTACCGTATAATGTTATAATAGATTTAAATATACATATGTATTAAAATTAAGCCATAAAAAACAATTCGAACCCTTAAAAAAGGGTCAAAAAAAAAATTAATTCATCTAACGATACATATGTTGAAAGGCACGTGTACAGTAGGGTTATGACTATTTGCAATTTTTGCAAATATAAAATTCTTCATCGCATAGCCGTATAGACCATGAAAAAATATTATGAAATGATGTATTACTTTTTCGCGATCGTTAAAAAAGTTCACCCACCGATCGCGATGAAGTTTTGAATTGTAGCTTTTCTTTGAAGCAAAAAAAGTGTAATTTAGTTGTTTTTCTTACTGATTTCATTTTTACTTGTATTTACCAATATATTTGAAATATTTTCTTTTTTTACTTCTATCTATAAAAAAAACATAGGGTCAATGGAGGTGTCGAAATTGTTGTCAGAAGTATTTAAATGATTAATCGTATTGTGTTCGTATTATTTGGAAGGTTTTTTTTGTTGAATTTATCGTTCGTGTTTTTTAAAATAAAATTTAAAAGAAGTACAACAACTGTGCAAAAAAATGTAATTACGTTGACCAAGAACTTAAGATTTCAAGAGGCTTCAATAAAATGTCGTGATATACAAAATATTGAATTACCTTTATCTGAGTTAAACAAAAAGCCAAAAGAAAAATATATTATTGGAAGATTTAATGCATTAGGCGAATATAAAAAAAATAAAAAGGAAAGATATATTAAAATTGCTGAAGAATTGCTTGAACTCTGGATTAAACTAAATATTAAAAAAAACAGCAGACAGTTGTCCGAGGCCTTCGGCCACGGACTGTCCCTGCAGGATGTGTCAGAGACACGGCCATTAAGTTTAACGTAGAATACGCCATCCGATAAGACAGAAAACATATATAACAATAAATTCATTTGCTTATATTATTTATCATTGATTGTTATATATGTTTTCTGTCTTATCGGATGGCGTATTCTACGTTAAACTTTATGGCCGTGTCTCTGACACAGCCTGCAGGGACAACTGTCTGCTGTAATTTTCATATTTACCAACGGCATTTGATTCAAGTCCGTTTAAAAAAAAAATATTATGTTCAATTTTTTTAAACTTAATTTAATTTATGTATTTTAATTAATATTTTTATTGAAATAAGTTCTGCGAATGTTGAGAGGGCCGCCCTAATATTAAAAAAGGTTTACCTTATCGAGTCTTCGCATTAGCATTCGAGCGTTGTGTGAAAGCTTTACGCTTTACAATTCAAAATTAATGTTACAACAGCTTTATTGAAGCTTTCGCAAAAAAGCTTTATTACGTTAGCTTACTGTTTGTTTCACTTTTTACTAGACACATGTTGCCAAGCAACATTAGCTTGCTGTTCGTTTCACTTTTGACTAGATACATGTTCCTAAGCAACGTTGAGCAACCAAAAACACTCAACCAAACACCACACATATGTTTGAGTGTATGTGTTTAAACAATTTTCATTTGAGAAATTAAAATACTAGAAATATATCAACCAATATGAAACGTATATCAAACGAAAGATAACATCTTCATTTACCTACAAAAAAAATTTTAAAAAAATTCATCTAGCCGTTTCCTCAAATTCAATGAAATAAAGATTACAACAATAAAAACCTGACATGACTCCTCATACCGTAAGGCAGGCCTTCCCAAATGGGGGGGCATGCCCCCCCAGGGGGGCGCCAAGAACTTCTCGGGGGGGCGCGAAGACCACGATGTAATTAAAAACAAAATTAAAGTGTTTTATTCGACTTTTACTTATATTCGTGTGCAGTAATAAACATGGCATCTAAAAACAAAAAGAGACTATTTAATGAGGAGTATGTTAAATTTGGATTTACCTTTTTATACAAAGATGGAGAACAAGTGCCACAGTGTGTTATTTGCCACAAAGTTCTTGCGAACGATTCAATGAGACCCAGTAGATTGCAGAGGCACTTAGCAGTAATGCACCCCGAATTAAAAAACAAAAGTCGTGATTTTTTCCTTAACAAAACTGCTGCCTTAAAAAATATGAGGCTGGACTCAACTGCTTTATTTAATGTGGAGACTCAGAGAGCAATGGAGGCTTCATATGAAATAGCATTAATTATTGCTAAAAATAAAAAGGCACACACACTTGGAGAGACTGTTATTAAGCCGTGCCTTTTAGCTGCTACTCGTAAAATGCTGGATGAGAGTGCTGCTAAAAAAATGTCCAAAATTCCTTTTTCAAACAATACTATCAAAAGGCGAATAGATGATATGGCAGAGGACATTAAGGATCAGTTGATTCTTTTAACAGCTTTAGATTCGATAAATGGATTTGTTTCTAAAATATTTCTGTGGAAGCAGCGTATTCTTCAAAAACCTCCAAATTTTGTATCCTTTCCACGTCTTAATGAAATTTTGGACTCCGGAGACATTTCAACTAAACATTTTGAAAAATTAATTGTTACACACTTAGACGCTTTGGCTAAAGAATTCAAAAAGTATTTTCCGGACACTAACACCGATTCTTGGCAATGTAAACTGACAAGTAACCCATTTGTAATGGATGTGATGTCATTGCCTGAAACAATCCAGGAAGAAGCAACCGAGTTGAAGTGTGACTCCTGTGCAAAAAATGATTTCGAATCGTACCATCTTCAAAATTTTTGGTTAAAATACTTGGATATATATCCGAATGTAGCAACTTGTGCCTTAAAGCTTCTAATTCAATTTTCATCCACATATCTATGCGAAAAGAGTTTTTCTTCGCTTTTAAATATAAAAACGACATATCGATCTTGCCTAGATGTTGACAATGATCTCAGATGTGCACTATCAAAAATATCGCCAAATATCAAAAAGCTAGTTGAGCAACATAAAAAATAGTCACAAAATGTATTAATTTTTTTACTGTATACATTTTTTTTAGTTTATATTATATTTTAATGATAATCAGAAGATTAACATGTCATCTCACTATTGAATTAAATTCATTTAAGTTGTTTTTGTGTATAATTTGATGTTTTTTTAATTGAAGCTATTTTTACTATATTTTTTTAATGTTAATCATAACATTAATATGTTATCTTACTACTGAATTGAATTCATTTAAGTTTTTGACCTCATGTACCTAAAAATGTACCTATAGATTATATGTATAAATAAAAATTTATAAAAAATATTTCACCTTTTGTGGGGGGGGGGGGGGGGCGTTTGGAAATTTGTACTTGCTAGGGGAGGCGTAGGCCTCAGAGACGTGGGAAGCCCTGCCGTAAGGTAAGACGTATTCTACGTCAAAAAAAATGCAAATGCATAATATAAAGCGAAAAGTTGAAAAAAAAAATTTAAAACGTCCTAATGGTGATAAGTTAAATAAAATATTTGATATAACTACCGTATCAGACGTACTCAAATGTGAACCCGAACTCTTTTCTGATTGAGATTCATCAACAATGTTTTATAGTGATGATGATGATGAGGACAATGATTTCCCACCTTCTGGAAGATCAAAACATATCAATTTTTCACTAAACCCAGCCGTAGAACTAGTTAACAATTCAAATTTGAGTACCAATAAAGCAGTCAAAGTATGTAAACAATTAGCTGAGTCGGGAATAGACATTTCAACACCTTCACAGTCTGGAATTTATAGAGCGGTAATTAAATCCGCAGAAAATTTAGAAGAATTTTATACAAGAACGTTGCAAAACGAAGAATGGTGTCTACATTTTGATGGAAAAAAGATTGGAAAGAAAGAAATACAGGTGATTGCCATTAAAAATGAGGGCAGAGAAATTAAATTAGCCGTATTAGTACTCGAAAATGGCCAGGCTTTAACAATTTTCAACGGTATCAAAGAAACCTTAAATAAGTTCAATTTGTGGAGATCTATAAAAATGATAGTGTGCGACACAACAAGTGTTAACACTGGCATACAAAATGGTGTTGTTGCTCTACCCAAAAAACATTTCCAATCCATTTCTTTACCACTGCCATAATACATTGGCTGTCATCATCACGTACTGGATTTATTACTACGACACGTAATGGACGAGGTGCTAGGTGGCGCAACATATTCTCCAAATATTGGATATAACTTTGTTTCGGAATTAGAAAACAATTACAAACATTTAAGAAGAAGCTACAGACAATATACTGTACTTATAAAATACGAAAACCTAAAATGGAGAGAGGATATGCAATTTTTATACGAACTATGCAAAAGTTTTCGATACTACAAGGGAAATGGGATTTTACCATATATCAACTTCAAGACTTTACCACCTATAAGTAACGCAAGATGGAACTCAAGAGCCATACTTGCCATTCTGGCATATGTTCTTATTGCAAAATTTCAGGAAATGTTACAAACCATTTGTGATTTCATATGTGAAGCATGGTGCGATGTTTGGTTTTCCGATCACTGTTTCAACGAAAATAATTTTTCACTTCTAAACAACTCCACAACAAAATACAAAAAGGCCCATGTGTGTTTTATGAAGTACTGGGTGGGTGCATCGTCTGCAATTCCAAATCAGCAGCGCAGTAATATATGCGCTATCAAAATTGCGGAAGATATTTTTGTATTATCTAAAACTAGTCGAACTTTGAACTTGAAATTCATTTCATTCAACCCAAAACCATAGTTATTTATCAGTATTATATTACTAAATATTTAAAATATATTCAGAATATGTCAAAGATCTAAATTCCTGTGTTTCAAGCGGATCCTCTTAAAGATCGCAGTGGCTTTCATTTAAAAAATGCTCCATATCTTTTTGAATCTGGGATGATACGTTGTTTGGCCACTAATTACAAAAGTTTGTACGGGACGTTGACATTTCTTTCCTCTTTTTCTTTAATGGAGAACTAGAAGGATATTTTCCGGAACACTTGTTGAAAATTAACTTCAGAATGTATATGTTCTTGGTCGTACATATGTGCTAAAAAACTTAAATTTATATAGAGGTTCTATATACGTTGATACTGCAAATATTGGTGTTTGATGTAGATCTTCAAATCTCCATGTCAACTCGTAAATGATCGGTCTATCAAATTCATTATATAACATTTTCTTTTGACTTTCTGTCAGCCAAATTTGATTTAAGAATGTGATTCATAGCTCGTACCATACTACACCCTTTATCATGGACGACGCAGTGGACTTTATCAGCGATTTCCCATTCATTAATCATAATTTCTATGGCTAATTGAATAACATCTCCAGTGTGACTGCCCTCTATGCTTGTACATCTCAATATTAAATTTATTCTTTGAAAATCCGCTGACATTCCGTGGGCTGTCAAGCTTAAAAGAGATACTCCAGCGCTAGGTTTCTAATGTTGTTGCTGCCTAAAATTACGATAATTTCTACTGCGTTTACCTTAATTATATTACCATGGTTGGCTGTGTTCACTTTGCTGACGTTTCTTGCTGAACATGCTCGCTCGAAGTTGCCAGACTGCATATTTTTGTTGAAAATTTTAGGTAAAACATTCGCTTATTTTAGCGAATGCGAACACTAAAATTTAAGCGAATAATTCGCATTCGCATATGCGGATACGAACGTTCGTTACATCCCTAATCATCACCATCATCATTCCTTCCATCATTATTTGTAAAGACTAACAATTTTAACATGAACTTAAATATTTTAAGAAGGAGCAGTATTTTTGTCATGATTTGATAAACAAGATGTCGCATTTAATACAAACAATTACATGATTTTGCTCGGTACTGTTTTCAAAATTTGCACCAAAAAACTGTCATAGCTAATAGTGTCCAATTTTTCAACCGCATCGTAGTTGAAATTACCCCGACTATTGCGTAGTTGATATGAATGAGGTAATAATAACCACGTTCACGGAAAAATAGGTAGTTGTTTTTAACGAATAGGAAAATAACCATGTTAGTGGTAACAAATAACTTTAGCGTAGTTGGTGTGAAATTAACTGCGGTTTAGTTGAGATTAGGGAATGCACATTCCCGGACTTTTTCGTTTCCCGTGAATGCGGGAAAAATAAATGAATTTCCCGGGATCCTGAGAATTCCCGTTTGAAATACGAGTCCCTTATTTGATAACTTTTTTAAATTTCTTTAGGTCACTTCTGTACCACAAAAGAGAAAAAAACATAGTTTTGTGTATTGCAATGTGTTACGAAATCTAATACATATTTGATGCATCTACCGATGATGTACTTCTATTATAAATTTGACACCCTAATATCTGTGAAACTTACCTAACTTTTACGCCAACCATCTCTAAATCTATAAGTTATGTGGATAAATCTAGCGCATTTATTATAAAGTACCTCTGTCAAATATTTATATGTGCAATGTATCATGTTGAATTGGAGCTTTGAAAACTAAAAATTTTTTGATTTTTGTTTTATAGCTGTCACCCACAACAATAAAACCAATAATGCCACACTATGCACATATTTAACGAAACGGGGATGTAAAAATTGGGGGAAAATTTTTTTTTTAAATATGTTTTCTGGCGGTTTATATTAACCCCGCCTTTTGGCGGATCTGCCGGTTAGAGGGTTAAAATATGTAATTAATATGATATTGAGTTACCCTTGTGTATAAGAACTTGTTGTAGCCTGCGTGGCATAGAACTCACTAAGTTGCATAAAGTGAACATGTCAATTTTCTCCCATTCCGCCAATATTGCTAGTTTTAGTTATTTAACCGTCGTATACTGCTTCGACTTTGAAAACACCTTGGCGGAAAGTATCCCCCAGAGGTCTTCAATTGGGTCGGAAGGTCGGGCAAATTCAACAATAAAAATAAAGACCTTTTTTGCGGACCTTTTGTTGGCTTTGCTCACTTACTGACTCTCAGTAGCTGAGCGACGAACGGTTATGTTCATATCGACCGGTTAAGGCCATGACTCACTATCAGATTTAGTCTTTGGATCTGTCAAAAATCGCATGTGTGCTGAAAAAATAGGATAGTGTGGATTGTATGCGAATAAGTATGAAAGAGAAACGAAAATAATTTTCAGATTATTTTTTGAATAAATCGCACCACTATCTAGGATAGTGAGTCACGGCCTTTAGCAGTGTTGCCGTTTGAAAATTTTTTTTCCGCCCAAAATTTCCCCTAAAAAGTGCCCAAAATCAACAATTTATGCCCAAAAATTCAAGAGTTGAAAAAGTATACCCTGACGTTATATATTAAAAGTGAGGACATTTTTTTCTTTTTTACTCGTCACTTTTCCAAATGCTGAAAAGTGTACTCTTTTGCAGCATGAAGATGTTGGAAAAATAAAAAACTTTTTTTTTTTAAATTTGTATATACATATATGACAACGGAAAATATGAATTGGCGTTGACATCGAATTTATTTAGTAGGACAAAGTCTATTATTGACAAAAATGACAAGGCAAACGTTGTGTACAAATATCCATGTAATGGTGACAAGTCCAGTATATGCCAGAAAGTATATGTTGGCACTACAATGAATAAATTGAAAACTAGAATATCTGCTCATAAGTCGGGCCAAAAGGTCATTATAAGCCGATAGAACAAAATACAGCACTAGCAGCCCACTGTACTTTAACCGGACACAAACCAAATTTTGACGAAGTGGAAATTCTGACTGAAGAGAAAAATTACTCAAGACGCCTCTTCCAGGAAATACTGCATATAATTGGCGTTCCATACGAGAAATGGTTTAACTTCAAACGAGATACAGATCAATGTGCGCATGTGTATAGGCACACAATTGACAGATTCAAGAGAAGAACAAATCAGTTGACATAAGCCTGCGGAAAAACTTGGACGCGCTCTTTGTTATCTCAAAATGTAATTAAAATTAATCTTTCTCTCTTTGGGGAAAATAATATATATTTTTATGTTGATTCTTGTTTGAATTGTTCAATAATGTTTATGAATACTTTGTTTATTCTTGTTTTATCAGATCCTTGAAAATTATCAACGAAGTTGGACGAAATATTGGAAAATATTAATAAAATTGTAAGAAGAAATACTTGAAGTGTTTTCTTTTTATTCTTATGACCTCATCACTGTTTTCTGTTGGTTGAATTTTTGATTTTTTTGTTATGGACCTACAATAGATTTTTATTAATAAATGCAAATTATTCATGAAATAGTGTTTTTAATTACTTATCTATTTATTTTTAACTATTTCGACGCTGTTGCACAAACATTCACAGAAAATAAACAAACACATTGAGAAAATATGCGAAGAAGCTTCACAGAGTACAGTGTCACTGAGTTATTTTTGACGTCGTTCATAATTAATAACCCGCTAGCGGATTACGTAAATTATTGGTGAACATCAAAATGTAAAACCGGCAAAATTTAAAAAGCAAAAAAAAACTCAATATGTCAAAACGGCAATATGTATAAAAAAATAGAAAAAAAAATTATCAATATGCCGCAAA
Source organism: Phaonia tiefii (assembly GCA_963931995.1). Lineage (NCBI taxonomy): Eukaryota > Metazoa > Arthropoda > Insecta > Diptera > Muscidae > Phaonia > Phaonia tiefii. The sequence goes on along the minus strand of OZ008370.1, from coordinate 221,709,100 downwards.
AAAAAATGCCCAAAATCCGCCCAACTCATAAATTTTACATATTTTATGCCCACTTTTGGGCATAAATGCCCACTTTCGGCAACACTGCCGGTTATTAAGAGACCGATTCGTATGTTGCGCTCAACCTGAGAGCGAGAACACGAACGAAACGAAAAAGAGGGTTTCTGTTCAGACACTGAGCGATTCCGTCTCATTTTTTCGGTCTTTCGAGTGACCAGACCGCGCAAATAAATTTGGTTGAGCATATTTTGCGAGCTCTGAAAATGATTTATTTACCCTTCAACGACAGGAAATTATTGCACGAAAATTTAAATTTACCTGCTTACCGGGGTATACCGGATATTAAAATTTTTAATTTTACTTTGGTTTTCTAACCATTAATAATTTCTTTCTGGTGTCTAATTAGGTTTTATTGTTGAAATTTTATCCAGAAATTTGATTTGACAAACAGCATTATCTGCATATCCCCTTAGATAAGAGAAAATTTAATTACAAATTGCATAATAATTTACGGAATTACCCTTTGAAATGTATACGACCAAGACGTGCAGGTGGAAGGAAGGTTTAGAAGAGCAGATTTAATTTTTGTCCTTGTCGTTTGTGGTACGACCTTGTCAAATTCAAATAAATTTTGTTTTTGTACTTTTTTGTTAGGTTTTATTGTTGGTATACATACATTATGTTGAATTTGACAATATCGGACCGCTCCTGCATCTACCTGACTCATTCTGCAATGGATAGGACGTTATTTATACATATGTGACTTGCTCCACGAAAAGGGACCTCTGCGCCGAAAAGAAGTTATTGAGAAAAACGCGTTTAAAAAAAGCGCTTCGTTTTTCCGTGTTTTGCGCATTGTTATGCAACTCTTCCTTCAACCTGATCATGATGGCGAAAAAAATCAGACAAAGGTGAAAAGCAGCAAAATACAGGAGAACCACCAAAAAAGCGTGTTAGGAGTAAAAAAGAGTAAAATTTTGATATTTTGTACCTATGATATTGAACTTTTTTAAATTTCAAATATTATATATGTATATTATCTGTTTATATCACATTTTTCAATTTTTTCATTAATTATGTTCATCTTTATAGGTGATTTGTAAAAAAACTAAAAGACATAGAAACTTGCGGTTCGCGGCATTTAAAGCATTTTTTCTATAAGAATCACTCAAAAAGAAAAAAAAAAAATTCGGCGCAGAGGTCCCTTTTCGTGGAGCAGGTCACATATACATTATTTTATGTCCCTGCTGTTTGTAGCTGACGAAATAAATAAATAAAAATAATAAAATAAGCTCTGTTCCCGTACGTACCACAACTTACTAGTTTTACCACTAAAAGTAGTAAGAAAATTTAAGAGAAAACAAAAAAATATGGATTTCTCTTTTAAATTTGTTTACCAGTTTTTTACTAGTAAGCCCCGTATTCAGTTCTTTCGAAATTTTCGTAAGAAGTTTTGTCATTTATCTCTAAACGGAAAATTTTGTTCCAGAGAGTTACCACATATCTCTTATTTACCTTGCAAATATTTCATTAATAATTCATTTTTGCAATTCATTTTATTTTTAACGCATGTGTTGTTACTTTTGTTTACTCAAATAATGAAATGTCAAAATTCAGGTTCGAAACAATTATCAAACAATTGTTTTCGCACGAAATAAGTTTTGTGTAACAACCCTGTACTTGATTTTGCCTACGAAGTTTTCGCAAAGAGCTGAGTACCAAGCAAATGAGTAGTGAGCGAAATTTTCGGTTCATGAAATTTTCGTTATTTTTTATGCACATACTTGTTATGGCAACGGAAATTTCATAAACACTGAATACCTGGCTTAAAAGTAGTAAATTCTCAATCAGTATTGCCAGCTACTTTTATTAGTCAAAAAAAAAGTAGAAATGGAAAAAAGTATTTAATTTTACTTGTGGTTGACTGACAGAAATGGAAATATCCCATAGACGAATATATGTAGGTATAGATACATTTATTCTCTCAACTGACGTTTCATTTCACACTCTTCGTCGTAGGTTTGTGGAAATGAGAGAAAATAAAATTTAAAATTAACTTACACCAGGTGGAGTTAAAAATATGTTCACTTAACTTTTTCATGTCGTTTTGGTGTAGAACTGAAAAATTTAAATGTATTTTGCACTTTATTGTTGACTTTTATCGTTGGTATACATTTGTATTGTATTTAGCACAACTAGTTTGCCACAAAAACACGAAATTCGGTTGTTGATCCTTTGTTGGACGTTGTTTACTATTGCCTCTATCAGGTATTATACAAGAGCGTCACAACTCAAAATTTCGAGATTTTAATTTTTTGCTTAAAAACAATCACCGAGGACTATTTCTAAATCTGGGGTCAGTTTCTCTTCCCTTTCGCCAAACAAATCCAGTATTAATATATCTATGTTTGGGACATATCATATATTTTTTAACTTAGCACCTCAGTTTTTTGCCTCTACTGAAAATTTGTCAATTTTGAGTTGTGACACTTTTGTATTTAGGGTGCGATATGGTTTCCACCATCCAATGCTCACTTGCAACCATACCTATAAATAAATAAATGGTTTCCCATTACATCCCATGAAGGGGCAGGGGAGAACTCCGTACAATCTCTGAGCTGTGCGCTTTCCAGTTTTCACTCACTGATTGGGACCTAGAGTTTTACACCGATTCCGAACGGTATTTTGAGAAGCCTTTTCATGGTTATATACTCGATAGTGTCGCCGTCACAATGCGAAGTGACCGCCGCAGAAAGAAATTTTAAGGTGGTCAGAGCAGGGTTCGAACGCAGGATCTCATGTACAAGAGCCGCGCACACTACCATTGCACCGCACACTAACCATTGCACCACCGACGGCCAACCATACCTATGGCGTGTAATTTATTGAGAAAATAAATGTATCTATGAATATTTCGTCTATGATTCAAATATTCTATTATAAGGGGCGTTTTTCCGTAACTTATCCACGTTAAGTCATACAAAATAACAACCTGTCTGTACCTTAACATGTATAATTTTAGAAGTTGTGAATAACCCCGATAAAAGTGTTACCAAGTTTGATTTTTTTGTATGGAAAATATAAAATGTATATAATTCCAATTATTATATTTCCACGACGTTTCGAAAATTACGATGTGAATATAAGGGGTAGTTACTTTTTTTAACAAAATATTTAAAAAGTTGTATAAAATATAATTGAGTTTTTCTTCTTCCACAAGCAGAATTCCAAGACAATACTGGAGGCAAACAACAACTAAAGCAAAAAGGAAGTGAAGTGAAGAAAAAAGCCGAGGAATAGCTCGATTCACAAACAGATACTTTCACCGATATTCTCCCATGACTTGATTCGCAAGAACGCCTTCGGATCTGTGTGCTTGATGATATTTGTATTCTTTTTTAATACACTTTATGTACTTTTTGGTACCTTTTTTTATACTTTAAGTACTATTTGCATACACTTTATATACTTTATGGTATACATTTTAGTAGAGTAACGCATTTTTCTGGTTCAGTTTATGTACGTTTTACTACACTTAACGTATTTTTGGTAAAGTACTCCTGGTGGGTACTTTTTGTAAATTGTTGACGAATTTTATGTACTTTCTGGTGTAGGTTATGTACGTTATGGATCCAATCCAATCCAACAATATAAGCAGACAGTTATTGCAGTCAATTATGCACAAAGATTTGGACTTATTCCCACATAAAATTCAAATGGCCAACAAACTGCACGCAGCAGACTTCCCGATTCGCTGGGAATTTTGTCAGAAGATGCTTCAAATGGTGGAAGAGGACGGAAACATGTTGAACTGTATTTTCATGTCTGACGAGGCCCATTTCGATTTAAACGGCAACATAAACAAATAAAATTGTCGAATATGGAGTGCTTCCAACCCACAGATACTCCATGAGACGGTATTGCATCCACTTCGTGTCACTGTGTGGTGGGCAATTTCATCACGCTGCATTGTCGGGCCCTACTTCGTCGAAGAAAACGGTCACACCGTTACGGTTACTGGAGACCCTTACTTGAGCATGTTGAGACAGTTTTTCTATCCAGAATTACGCCGAATGAGAATTTCTTTCAACTCTGTGTGGTTTCAGCAAGATGGTGCAACTCCTCACATAGCCCGGCCTGGTATGACAGAATTGCGACGAAAATTTCCCTATAAGCTGATATCCAGAAACTCCACATTCCGTTGGTCGTCTGTCCTTACTGCACCTGACTTTTTCTTGTGGGGTGATTGCAAACAGGAATTCTACAAATTGAATGAACTAAAACAATCCATTCGAGAAACAATTGCGGCTATTCCTGTCTCAACATATTTGTTACATCTGGCGTTCCCCAGGGAAGTCATTTAGGACCCCTTCTGTTTGTTTTATATTTAAATGATTTACCTTCAGCTATTTCGTTCTCGAAGATTTTAATGTACGCTGATGACGTTAAACTGTTCTTGTCATTTAAAAACTTGGATGACACCAATCGATTACAGTCTGACCTTTCTAGCTTGGTCAAATGGTGTAGGTACTATTAATGGTATGTCCTTGAACTTGAAAAAATGTAAAAAAACTGTCTTTCTCTCGAACATCTATAATGCCTTGTGAGTATACTGTTGGATCTTACATTTTGGATCGATTTCATCTCCACATTGATAGTATTATTAATAAAGCCTTATCTATTTTGGGATTCATCAAAAGGTGGTCTAAGGAGTTTGCTGACCCATATATAACGAAAAGTCTTTTTGTTGGCCTAGTTAGGCCCTCCCTTGAGTATTCATGCGTAGTTTGGAGTCCATACTATAACGTGTATAGAGATAGAATTGAGTCAATCCAGAAAAAATTTCTCTTATTTGCTTTGCGTGGTTTAGGCTGGAATCAATCGGAAAATTTACCACCTTATGAAAACCGTTTAAAACTTATTGACCTTCCTACACTTAAACGAAGGAGATATATGTTAAGATCTATGTTTATTATAAAACTGATAAACGGTCAAGTTGATTCAAAATTTTTGCTCAGTAAAGTTCGTTTTAATATAAAGTAAAGTTCGCGTTACTAGAAATTTTCGTCCTTCAAAATAGTCTGTCCCAAGATCTAATTACGATTATTATAACCCGGTCCGCACTCTATTTCTTCTTTATAATGATCTTTATATTTATCTACCGTTTTTTGAACCATTAGCCAGGGTGAAAAAGTAGATTATTTACGAATTTACACATGCTATGGTTGCCAGTTCATATCATTCGAATCGTTAAATCAATGTAACGCTTGTAATGCCGTTAGGATTGAATAAAGTCGTTGCATTTTATTACCTCAATTCTTTTGCCTGCAAGAATCATTTCTCCGACGATTCTTGAGTTCTATATGCTGATTAATATATGTTCCTGGTTGCTGAGAGTTTCTTCTACTGATGATGTCGTGTCCAATTATAGCTGCTCCTTATTCCTGTTTCCCTGTTGAGTTGATAGCACAGCGTCTACTAATTACATTTATTTGGTGTTGTTCCTGGTTTCTTGATATTTTTCCTGCTTCGTAACTCTGGTGTTTTAATGTATGTTCCTGGTTCCTGGACTGATGATGTGGCGTCTAATTACACTACTCAACAAAATGAAAAAAAATTCATGTACTCCGGATGCGATAATTTTTCCTGTGTAGATAACCTTGACATGAGCTCGAAAAACGCAATAAAAATTTTTTTTTTCGTTTGGTTTTTTTTTTGTTTTTTTTTTTTTAAAATTTTAAACATTTTTTTTTTGGTTAATTTGTTTTTGTATGAAAAATTGTTTCAGCAACTAACAAATCTCGTCAAAATATATACTAAATGGATGGTAGTAGACCCCAAAACATAAATAATGTGCGTCTTCATTCATCGGCTAGCTACAGCGGTCGTAATCGGTTGTTGAATCAGGAATTTTACAAAATTTTACCGAAAATTTACAAGTGATTGCCCCTTAAAGCATTTTAAAAAAATATTAATTCACAGAGTGTATTTGTTTGTATTTTATACGCAATGTGGCAGGTTTTAGAAATCAAACAAGCTACTTTTTAAGAAAATCCATCGCTTAATAATGAAGTTGTGAATTTTTTCGCTAAAGTCCTCAGAATCTACTTTTTAGTTCGAACATTGCATTTTACCTTTGAAATTGTCTCACTAGTCAACCAAATGAAAAAATGTCATGTACGTCTAATGAAGTATTTTTTTCTGTGTAGATAACCTTCAGATGAGCTCGAAAAATACAACAACAATCAATGTATCTCGAATGCTGGTTCCTGTTTTCTTCCCTCTTGTCTTTGTGTTTTTGTTCCTGATTTCGAATTCTTCTCCTTCATCTTGTTCCCGGTTCTTGATTTTGCTGTTTAGTTATTTTAAATTTTTATTATATAAATTTTGTTATTTTTTAATTTTTTTTTGTTTTTTTTTGTTTTATGCTAAACAATAAATTTTTTCCTGCTCAATGTTTAAAATTTTATTTAAATTTTTTATTTTTTTTTCTTCTTTGTATTTTATTGAATTTATCAGATATTTATTGTATTTATATATTGTATTTATAAGATATTTTTATTTGTAAATTTTAGTTTAAGATGAATTTTGAAAAAATTATTCCATCCCCAGCTGGACTTATTTGTAGCGGAGTAAATAAATAAACAAACAAACAAACTCTCCAAGCTGTAATGAACAACTTTTTGGTAATATGCCGTACATGCATCAACGAGCAGGGGAGGGCATTTAAATTCCATTATGTTTAAAACTAATTAAGTTTTATGTAATAAAATTTAATGAGCTTTGGCATGAATAAAAGAATAAAGAATTCCATACACTGATAAAAGTTATTTGAGTTTCTTAATGTAGGAATATTTATCAGACACCCTGTACATATATACATGCATAGACAAATTTAGTATAGACACATTATTTCTCTCAATAAATTAAACGTCATAGGTCTGGTTGCAAGTAATAATACCAGATAGAGGCAATATCACAAAATGTCCAACAAGGCAACACCAACAGCATTTCGTGTTTTTTGGCAAAATAGTTGTGTTAAATATACACGTGTATACCAAAGATAAAAGTAAACAAAAAAGTGAAAAAAACATTTAAATTTCACAGTCCTATTCCAAAACGAAACGAACAATTAAGTCAACAGTTCTTGTAACTCCGCCTGCTGTAAGTTTATTTTCGTCGAATTTCTCCCATTTACGCAAACCAACGACGAAGAGTGTGAAATGAAACGTCAGATGAGAGAATTAATGTGTCTATACTAAATTCATCTATGCATACATGTTTTTATTCTGTATTCTCTTTATATTGTTTATAAATATTAGCTCTGTTCCCGTAATTACTAGTTTTACCACTTTTACGATTTTTACTTGAAAAAGCGTTCCAGTACTCAAGAAAATAGTAAACGTAGTAAGAAAATTTAGGAGAGAACAGAAAAACATGGCGTTCTCTTTTACAACTTTTTACTCGAAGACTTTTACCGAGTAAAAGTAGTAAATTGTCATTCTCTATTGAATTGTCAAAATAAATTGAAAAAAATAATTTAATATCGACAATTGAACTGTTTTTATTCTAAACAGAAACGAAAATACATAATATAATATCGCTGCGGTCGATTCCAGCAGTGCGGGGTAATTCCTGTTGACGTTTCGGACGAGGACCATGTTATGGACACATTTCTGACATAAGTTTTACCAAATTTACTATTTTTTCGTTCCCGTACTTTTTTGAAATTTGTTCTCTCAGAGAGAATTTGTTGTTATATCTGGTGTAACTGTGTTTTACTAGTTTTACTATTAAAAATTACGGGAACAAACCTATTATAGCGTACTTCAAAATCACTACGTGTTTAATAAAATGTAGAATTTTAATTTTGTTAAAAACTAATTTCACCTCCAAATTAAGTTCAGGTTAATTGAAATGACATATCATCTTTCTTACTTGCTTTTACTTTTATTGACTATTATACAACGTCATGAGGTCAGATTCGTTTTACACATATCAATTAAACAAACAAATAAATAAATTAAACAAATTTTAACATATTTCTCCAACTCGTTGTCCTTCGCCTTTTCTCGCCAGTTGGCATCACACAGGGATTATTCGGCCTGGTTTTTCCAGCGGAGTCTTGGCAGTCCTCTTTTCTTTCTTCCATCGGGTACGTTATCGAGAACTTTTCGCGCTGGCTCATCATCATCCATTCTGATAACATGACCTAGTCAACGCAATTGGCCTAATTTGATTCGACTAGCTATGTTCACGTCGGAATACAAATTATGTAGCTGTTTGATCCAACGACGTCGGTACTAGCCAGGACCATATGCATATGTTACGAAGAATTTTTCTCTCGAATACTCCCTGGTGGTTTTCATCCGCATGCGATATGAGCCAAGTTTCGGAGCCATATGCCGGGACTGATAAAATGAGAGAGTTGCTAAACAATTCTCAATTCTCCTATTTATGTCCAGGCAGTCGTTGTTATCTTTGTTCACGGCGGATCCAAGGTAGATAAATTCATATACCACTTCAAAATTAAATCGGTTGTCGACGTTCAAGTGCGGACCAAGTGGAGAGATTTGTCTAGTCGTCGACACCATCAATTTTGTATTGGCCTCACTATTTATTATATTTACTGCAGCTTTTCTCATTATTAAAAAAAAAATGGTGTCCCATAACATCCCATGAAGGGATTGGGGAGAGCTTCTCACAATCAGCGAGATGTGCGCTTTCTAGTTTTTACACTCACTGATTGGGACCTACAGTTTTACACCGGTTCCGAACGGTATTTTGTGAGCTTTTTCATGGCTAAGTACTCGATAGTGTCGCCATCACTAAGCGAGGTGACCGTCGTCGAAAGAAATGTAAGGTGGTCTGAGCAGTGATCGAACCCACGATCTCATGTACAAGAGCCGCGCACACAAACCATTGCACCACCATTATCCATTATCTCCATTAATATGTTGAAGAGATTGCACGAAATTGTGTCTCCTTGTCTCAGTCCTCGCTTGATACAGAATGGTTCGGTGAGGTCCTCCCTCATCGTCACTGTTGATTTGGTGTTGGTCAGCGTCATTCTACAGAGGCGGAATCCTAAGTTCTGAAATAGCTTCCTACAATTTTCCCCGTATGGGGCTATCGTAAGCAACTTTTTAATCGACAAAAAGATGGTATCTATTGATTTGCTTTTCGTGGGTCTTGAATATTTAGTCAGTCGTGAACTTCTCGTGAATATTTAGTCAATCGTGGACTTCCCTGGTCTAAAACCACACTGGGACGCTCGACAAGACTTTATACGCGATGGATAAAGACTGCTACCGCGATAGTTGGAACATACACACGGATCACCCTTTTTGAATGCAGGACATAATACACTGGGACTACAATCGTCAGGTATAGATTCCCCAAACCATATACCGCATATAAGTTGAGGCATTTGGGTCGTTCGCCACCGGCCTTAAAAAGCTCAACGGGTAGCCCATCCACACCAGCGGCTTTATTATTCTTAAGCCGGGATATAGCCGTTCTATTCTCGCCTTGGCTGGGGGGTACAATCTTCACTGTCTTCCACAACCATTATCTCCTGATCTTCAGTGGAAGAATCTGAGTGAAGGACAACCGAATCGGGGCTGCTTCTACAGATTTCCAGTTGTGAGCACTACATTCATTCGGCGGCAACAACCGAATTTATGGTTGCTACAATCTCTTTTCAAACAATTAGTTCCCTAATGACCAGTTTTTAAGTGGGTAGTTAACTATCGGATTACTTAATCTTAATTCTAAGTTAATTAGAGGTTAACTTTGCATTTAGTTTTTCAGTGGTGAGTTAATGTAAGTAGCCATATTGTCAACTAATATGGCAACCCTTGTATTCTTATTGGAAAAAAACGTGTTTTGGATAAATACCAAAACAACAAAGGGGAACAAACAAAATGGAATTATATAAAATAAGAAATAGATGCACAAAATCGAAGTCATTTTAACAAAAATGTGTAAAAAACTATATAGGCGCAATAATTTAACGCTCTAGACTCAACGTATGTGTACAAATACGCAAATCTCAAAAAAACATATATTTTATACAATCTTCATTTCTCACTTTGACAGTCGGTAATTTGATTGTCAAAATAATATGGTTCTGACTAGAAGTTAACCAACCAACATTGGGTGGTTAAATCATAGTTAAACAATGACTAAAAAACACAATTCGATGTTTAACCAGAATTTAACTAAGAAACGAAGATCACCACTGACTGAAAAACTGGCCATAAGTGTTTAAACTTTATGTAAACAAATAACCTGAGTTTCAGGTTCGGAAATTTGTCTGGGCTGTTTACAACAAGCATTGCAGATGTTATCTGCTACCTCAACCAACAATTGATGGTCTAGTAATTGTTAGGTCAAGGAATATGTGACATTTGCAAAGAAAATCACTGTCAATATTAATATCTCGAGCTATCTGTAGAACTAGAACAACATAATGGAAAGATACCCGCTGGTCTAAGGTGCCCTAAAGTAAAACCAATTACACGGTTGTTACGCCAATGTTATTTCGTTCGAAACAAGGCTGATATAGTAGAGGTTAATGCAGTAGGATTTGTTGTAATTGTGGGCACCAATAACAGGGATTTTGTTTTTGTTCCATGACTCTAACTGTCAAATTCAACACAAATACATACGATCGAACAAAGTAAACAGAGAAGTATGTACAATAACAAAATACACTGAATTTGACAGATAGGGTCATATGAAAGCAAAATCAGCTGTTCTAATGCTTCAGCCTCTATTAGATCAGCCTTGGTACGAAAACAATAGTTTGATAATTGTTTGTGACCGGAATTTTGACATTCCGATTATTTTAACCATAGACGAATACATACATCGATGCATTTATTGTCTCATCTGACGTTTCATGAGAGCAAATAAATTTAAAATTAACTTACACCAGGTGGAGTTACAAAATAGAACTGAAAGATTTAAATGTATTTTGCACTTTTTGGTTGACTTTTATCTTTGGTATACATTTCTATTGTATTTAACACAACTAGTTTGAAACAAAAACACGAAATTCGGTTGTTGTTCCTTTGTTGAACGTTGTTTACTATTGCCTCTATCTGGTATTATTGAACCCATGTTTTCCACCATCCAATGTTTACTTTCCACCGTACCTATGACGTTTAATTTATTGAGAGAATAAATGTATTCGTCTATAATTTTAACACACAAAAGTAACACCACGTGAGTTAAAAATAAAATGAAGTACGAAGAGGAATTATTAATTACATATTTGCAAGGTAAATCAAAGTTGTAGGCAAAATACACGACACAAAATGCTTGCGCAAAATACACTATGCGCAAACTAATATTTTCACAATACACGACACAAAAAATTTTGCGCAAAATATTATTACCAGTCACGTTTTAACACCCGACGGACATGGATGCTAATTGTGCAGCTGTTATTCTGCTTGCAGTCGCTTTAAAAAAGAAATTAATAGATTGGCAAGAGCAAAAAGGTTGTGGAGTAAAGAGTGGTTTTTAAAAAGATTGCTTTTGGGACAGCAAGAGCTACTAAAAGAGCTGGAATATTCTTCAGAAGAAGACCTTAAAAACTATCTCCGTATGTTTTCTTATGTTGGAACATAAATATCGTCAGCACCTGCTGCCGATTTTTCACTCTCCTTAACTTTTTTCAATTCACGCCGGTAATTTGTTTGAAATTTTTTTATTTTTTTTACAACCATCTCTCTGTTCGCTGCAGGATCCTTTTCTTTTAATTTTTCTACTAAAATTTTGTATGCGCTGTTTTTTGGACCCTGTCGCAATATTCCTTACTTTTTACTTTCCATAATGAAGACAAGTTTTCATATTCTTCTATGAATTCGGTCCAAAAAATTTTATCTTCCGCCATTGTTTTGCTCTTACTTCATTGAAAACTTTTCACAACTGACAGAGAGTTTGCGCAAAATCCCCACAATTTGCACAAAGCGTTTGCGCAAAACGCACAAAAATCGAAACGATTTGATTTTTACACAAAATCTGTGCAAACACCACAACCAGTGTCACACACAGCACAACGGCTTGCGCAAAGTGTGTTTTATTAGGTTGTAACACTCCGCAACAAAATTTTACGAAAAGTTCGCATGAACTGAATACGGGGCTCTAAGAAGTACGTGTATAAAAAATAATGAAAATTTCATGAACCGAAAATTGCGCGGACTCTTCATTGCCTTGGTACTCAACTCTGCGAAAATTTCGTACACAAAATCAAGTACTGGGTTGTTACAGTGTTGCCAACATTTTGTGAGCTAAAGGCGTAATTAAAAACCAGAAAAGCGTAAAAAAGGGTAAAAATTTCCTTAAAAAAGCGTAAAAAGCGTTTGGCTTTATTTCTACTCAAAATGACTAAATTTTCAATAGAACACATTTTTTAAAACTAAATACTGTTCTCGAAATGGATTTTGCCCTACGGAATCTTTGAACTCATTTAGTTCTATCCAAAAAAGATCTGTTCGATATTTGTTCTTCCATACACAGTTTCTAATATTATCAATACTTAGTTCCATATTAGAAATGACATCCGCTTCTCTAATATACGATTTAATAAATGCCAGTATTTCGTCTCTATTGCTGTTATAGAGACTGGTATATACTAAAGCATAGAACGAGTCAGCTTGATTTCTTAACAAACAAAACATTTCAAAATACGTACAGTACTTGTAAACATTTTTTACTACACATCTTCCCTAAAACATAACAACAGCCAAAGCAACCCAAAATTGACGAATGATTACTCGTTTTTGAGGGAATGTTACGAAGTTGTTGATTCACAGCAAATCATCAACTCACAAGTGTATCAAACTAACATCTATGTTATAGTGCTCATGTTGTTTATGCATGGTCTATCCTCGCGCTACAAGCTATAATAACATGAACACTGTTCTATTGCACTTGCTGCCTTCTGTGTCAGTGTGGCAATGAAACATTGAAGGAACGCGGATAGCAAAAAATCGCTCTCTGTGTAGTAATTGATGTGCCTGTGTATGTATTAATTTTTATACTTTTTTAAAATGTTTATATGCTATTTCATAGAACTTTCTTTCCTTTTATAATATTTTAAGTCTATTTTATGGATAAATGAATTGAAAATGTGATATACATACGTATATATTTATTTTTGTATTTAATTTCCAGATCTACGTGAATTGTTTTGATTAGTTTTTTTATTGGTACTATTTTTCTTTTGAAGTATTCCAAGTTTTTTTTATGTTGTAAGTTTAAAGATGTTTGTAGTTAACCACATTAAATAATAAATTAATATTTATATTACTTCTACTTTAAAGAAATCTTTTTTTCCATTATGTTTACTACATCAAAATAGCTTAATAACTTTGCAAAGAATATACATATGTTTGTATATAACAGCAGAAATGTTGTATAATGCTTAATTTAAAACAACACAACAGTTGCTATTGCTTTCCACAATATTCTACTACTTGTGGTTTGTTACTGTGATACACATATGTTAGCTGCAAGCGCTACAAGCTATCATAACATTGATAATATTCTACTGCACTCGCTGCCAACTGACAGTGTGGCGCTGAAACGATGAAGGAATGAAAGAGCGCAAAGCCACACAAGCATGCTCTCGAATGATTCGATTACACTTCTCTCAACGCAGCATGTGGTTGATCGTTGTATACCGCGTGTTTTGTAGTTTTTTTTGTGGCTTTGATTGAAGTTCTACGTTGTATGTTCAAATCGTTCCTCAGCAGTAACTGCTTAAACATTAGTTGTGAATGTTAGGCAGCACTTGAAATGGGAACGAGTCATTTGAAACTGATTCAACTCAGCTTGTTTCAGATGTTTAGTATATACACTAAACAATGATATTTTTTTGTAGTGTTCCAAAGTTGGTTGGAAGTTTACATCGGATTTCGTATATAAGATGTTTAGTGAATATAATACATTTTTCCTTAATTCCTTTCTTTTCGTGTTCTGAAATCAGTGAATCCTTGCACGCTTTTTCAAAACTATGCCCAAGATAGCAAAATTCGTCTAAACAATTTTCAATAGGATCTTTTAAATAATTAAAACTTTTTTTCATTTGTTCTTTCGGTGAAAACATAAAAGCACAAGAGGATGACATTTCGTCAGTGCTGTTAAAACAACAAACATGTATACAAATTACAACAACTCGTCTTATACCATATAAAAAATTATACCATAGCAGTAGCAGTACGAGTATATGGGGTGCTTAAGACAGACTGAAGGAATGAAAGAGACTTACATACATATGTATGTATGTAAAAACTTGCAATAGCAATAAATATTCGAATGTATATACGTTGCCACATTTGAAAAGCCAAAAAGCGCTAAAAGCACCAACGGAAAACATGAAAAGCGTACGCATAGCGCTTTTTTCCTTTTTTCACTATGGACCCTATTTTCGCGTTTTGGAGGGTCTAAAAAGCACCATAAATAGTGCGAAAAGCACCAAGTTGGCATCGCTGGGTTGTTACGTCAAAGTTATTTCGTACGAAAACAATTGTTTGGGACCGGAATTTTGACATGGTCGGATTTTACCGACTTATCCAATTCTAAAGGTTCAGTTATTACCAATACGTGCCAAATTTATACAAAACTGGCAAAACCAATAGTCACCAATTTAATTTTTCTGTTGTGCCGCCGTCTTCGACGCGGAGTTGGCCTAAGTACGGAGTTGATCTTAGCAAAGACGATCAAGAAGTAGACGACCAGGAGATGTGCGCAGTTTGGCAACCCTCGTAAAAGAGAACCAAAAAGTTGTCACAATTCACTCAAACGTGTTTCTCTCTCGCGTCATATCTTGATTATTTCATACTTTTCAATAGTTTATGTAATTTTAATTCAACATGGTTGGAATTTGTATAGTTATATACATACTATCAAAGAGCTGCCCGTGTATTGAAAGTAGAGAATGATTAACGCTGCACTCGTTTTGTTTGTTGGCATTCCAGCGAAGATAATTTTTGACTGTCTACTTTAGTGCATCGTTTTTGGTATAAACTAACAGCCTGTTTCTCTCTCTCGAACGAAAGCTGTCGTTCGTGACCATGGTAGAAATATAATGGTAGATGCAGTACGACAACAAATACGACAAGCCAAAAACAACAGGCATTTTGTTTTTGCTCAGTGTCTGTGTTGTGTCAAGTCAGCTGCTAGAAAAATGATGAAAATGTAAACAAATTTGCAAAAAGTGCCATTTAGAAAATGATTGAGTGTTATTTGATATATTGAAAGTGTTTAAGTGTGAAAATTAAAACTTTTCTATGTAATTTATGCAGAGAAATATTTCAAAAACAGCAGTTGCTGGCGAACGGGGGTTGCAGACAAACAAATGTAAACAAACTTTGACATAAGAGAAAAACTTACTCACACTCAGTCCAGAAAAAAGTTAAAATCAGCTGGGCTAGTGCTTCTACCATTTCTTTGTACCATGTCCGTGACCTAGACGAAAGAAAGTTGTATGAGGTTCACAATCTTGTCGTTTCAAGTCGAATGAAAACATAAAACTTTTCAGTACAAATATTGGTTTCTCTATTTCTTACGAACAAACATGGAGTCAGGCGAACGAAAATTTCGACTTAGAGAATTTTAGTCGAATGTGAGTGACTGATTTTCTTTCGCTTAGATTTTCGTTCGAGATACAGAATTAGGCTATACATTATTTGTTGACTTTGGTGTTCGCGCTGGCTTTTACGTTTGCGTTCATTTTTGCGACTTTTAAAATACTACCCGAAGTTTTAACCTCATTTTAAACTAGTGTATAATTCGATGCAACATTGCTAAGTACCAAAAAACGCAACCATAATAAAAACATACACAAAAAATTAACTGTTTGGCAGACCGAAGGCAATCCGAAATTTTCCAATGCGTCACTGCCACCAAAATTGTTTGAAGATCACGCCTCCGCTAATATAATTGGCTCGCAGCGGTTTAAAGTCTGAGCATATTTGACTGACTGATCCAATTATAAAAGTTCAGCTATTTCAAAAACATCGCAAATTTTTACAAAACTGGCAAAACCAAGAGCCATCACTTTAATTTTTCTGTTGTGCCCCCGTCTTCGATAATTTGGTCTCGGCACGGAGTTGTTCTAAATTTAATCTCAAATTGGGTTGTTTAACGGGCAATAATTAGCTATCAAGGTTATCGCTAACCTGCCCGCGATAAACTGTGGTGTAAATGCGATGTGAAATCTTACTCACCTGTATAGTTGGCAGCCCCGTAGGTTAGTTGAACGCTTTCCAACACTCGCAAACACAAACAATTTGGCAACCCCTTGAAGATGAACCATAGAGAAATAATAAGATGAACATTAGAGAAACAAATAACGACGGAATAGCAATAGAGATCTTGAACGGACAGTGAAATTTTATAATCAAAGAAAAATTACCAAAATAATTGTGATAGCATTTTAAAGAAATTATGAAAAAATAGTGAAATATAGTAAGCAAATTATAATACAATAGACAAAAGTGTAGAGACATAATCGAGCAAAAGAATAGACTTCGTTGTAAGTGAAAAGAACAAACTGCGTCGAAGAAGAAGAATCAGCAAAATGTAGAGATTTTTGATAGAAATCAATTTTGAAAAGGTTTTCGAACAGAGGAAAACTGTTGTTCTATAATGGAATTTGTGGTATAAAGTTTAAAGCGATGACGGCAGATTTTTTTAAACTGCAAAAATATAAATTTGTTAACAATTTAGAAACTGCGTCATTAGATTTTCTGTGTTTTGTGCGAGTGTGTGTGTGTGTGTATTATTGGAGATATGCTGCTGTTTCTTTTTTTTCGGAGCAGAAGAAGTGTTTAACAGTTCCCTTCTTTCGTCGCCCTCTGTTGTTGTTGTTGTTGTTGTTGTTATTACATCAATACACAAAACATCATAAGGTCTTTATTCTTCTACTGCTGCTGCTGTGTCTTGTAATCTGAAAATTTCCATTATTATTTTGTTTTGCTTCTGTTATACCTAGATATTTAGCGTGTCGTTTGTTTTTCACTTCCATTCTATACATAAAGAGTCATTGGGGAAGTGTGGAATTAGAGAAACACAGATATGTATAAGTATCTTAGAAATGTTTTCCAATAACAGGGTTGCCGTCGTATACAAATTGTTGAGACAAAGTGGGCTATCTTTGGAAAAGAATTAAATTGTATGGATAATTTTCGGAAGAAAAAGCTAAACTTCAGTTTGATTTTGTTAAAAGTCCACCTGACCGCCCCCCTTTTTTTTTTAAACAATTGCGAAATTTTCATGACATACAAGAACACAAAAGGGTCCAAAAAATGGCTCCTCCTAAGACGAGATGAAGCAGATACTCAAATTAAAGGCGATCTTCCCACAAGTTTAATAGTGCCTTTGCTTTAGTGGTGCGACGTCTGTGGATCAAGATAACCAAATTTATATCGTACTATAGGGGACTTGTGAATCGGAAAACGCAAAGCTGCGACCTCTGGGAAGGTTTCGGCAGGGATTCGGACGGTCTTTTCTCCTCTGGGAAGGGCCTTGACGGCTTCGGTAGTTTCTTATGTTACTAATCTTTCTGCGTGGCCGGCCATCAATCGGCATTAGGGGTTTTCTTCTTTGAAAAGGGTTCAACACCGGCTTCTCAAAAATAAAAAATCGATCTTAAAAATAAAAACAAACCATTTCTTTTTGAAATAAAATTTTTCTTTAAAGTCTGCAAAATTTGTCTTTAAAGTTTAAAAAATTACTACAAATGAAGCAGGTTCATTCATCATTCCCTTTAATTAGTCCCATAAGTTAATAAATGTTTGAGATTTTTAAATTTTCCCCCCTAATAATTCAATAATTGTCCAACTTGTATTCATTAATTGCGGCGATTGTTTTTTTTTTTGTAAAACCTCAAATCTGTAGTATGAGTTTGACTCGCTGAAATCCGGTTTTTCTAAATGAAATTAAGTTTTTCGAAAATTAAGTAATGAAAATGAAATGAACAGACTTGGTTGTATTGTTTATTAAAAAATCATTAAGTTCAGTTACATCTTGTAACAATGACCAATTTATTTATTTACTTTATTTTTATATTTCGACGTGTAATTCTAATAAATAACTTAAGTTAATATGCGTGTTGCATCATAAACATTAATCAATTTGTATCAATTACGTAATAGTCGGCTTCTTTCAACTATAATGTGGTTGAATTTTTTTTATCAACTACGCAATTTTTTGGGTGTGGTCAGTGAACTTCCGTATCGAATATATCGTGGATTCAAAGAATTGTGGTCAGACCGAAAACCACTACAATAATAATTTTGGTACAAACTTTGCTTGTTAAAGCAATTGCCAAAAGAATTTATTTAAAAAAGCAATGCAAACATTAATGGATAAAAATTGTTCAAATCTTTAACAGAAATTAAAAATCTGAAAAAAAAATTAAATAAAATCTCAGGCAATCCAAAATGTTTATAAACTTTTTCTTTTGGAAATAAGAAATGTCTTTTTAAAGAAACATTTTAATTTCAAAACTTGTCAATTTAATTTTGTGTAAATATATGCAAGCAAAAAGTTTAGAATGATCTAAAAAATTTGCATACAAAGTAATTTACTTTTTTTTTGCGAAGGATAAGATTTTAGAACAAAATAAATTTAAAAACCTTAGTTTACCGCTTTTTGTTTTTTTTACAAAAGGCTAAAATTCACACAACACATATTTTCGAAGTTATGGGAATACATATATAAAAATTGTAATAAAGGGTATCTCAGTAAGAATTCACTTTTTAATTTTAAAATAAAAACACGTATTTTTTGAGGGAGTTGGATTTATTTGATTGTAAAGACATGTTCCGATTAAGTATGGAATAAATTATCTGTCAAATGACCCCCACGGCTCTGATGACAGTCCATTACTCTTTTTGTGAAATTTTCCATGACTTTTTCACAGAAATGTGCCTGTTATCACCGATGATGCGTCGGATCTCGAATTGTTTCTGGTTTATTTAGATGCGCCCAAATGGCACGTGATTTTTGCATAGACAAGTAGATTGGACAATTTATTCGCTATTGCTATTCAAGAAAATCTAGGTTTTTACACACTTTACGTGCTTTTTCTTAAATATATTGTTGATATTCGAAGTATTATAAGCAATAGCATTCCTAAAATCTGTTGATCTACTGAAATATAACTTACTTCTTAATTTTTCATTGTGTGAAGTTCGCCCAAGATATGTGAAATGTCCACAAATGTCAGTGCCAGCTTTCGTAAGCGAACGCAAGCGCGAAGTGATTTATAAACTACAATTTTTTGACTTTGGCATTCTCGTTGGCATTTGCATATACGTTCACTTTCGGGACTTTTAGAATACTACCCTAAGAGGTCCGCATTCAGTTTTGTCATATTTATTCGTTCCCGTTCAGAAGACAAATAAACATTAGAACAAGCATAGAGTAATTCTTAAAAGCCTCTATTACTTACTCTCTTTGCTTCCTCTTCATGACGACGAGGTAGTAGGCCATTTCATCGAGTTCGATTTGCTGCTGTATTTTACCAATTTTACACTTTGGTTGGACCTAAAACGTACAGAAATCAAAGGGAATTCATACTTTCGGTCAATGCAAACAACATAAAACATAATTTAGCTGTCATTAGTATAAATAAACACTATTTAAACTTAGTTCCTGTCTTCTTTGGTCACTCATTCTACATCATTTCCCTGGTACCATTTCGATCAGCTGTGCCATAGAAACCCCCTGGAACAAGCTTTATTTCATGATAAAAATACTCATGGTAGACGCAGGAGGTGTTTTTGTAGTTAATGCAACAACATCCATTTTGTTTTTCCTTCTCACTTACGTTGTGTCAAATCCAACAAATACGTATATGAAAATAAATGTAAACAAACACATACAAAAACCAAACACAAGAATTTGACAGTTCGAGAGTAGTTTGCAATGTAAACACAGCAAATCAGTTTTGCTCCTAGATTAATACTTATAGTAGATCTACTAGTTCTCCCACCAAATTTATGACATTTGGCCTGGTGTGATATTTACGTTTGATGTTGAAAAGAATTGATTTACTAATACTAGATAGAGGCAATGGTCCAAAACAACGAACAAAATAACAACAACGGCATTTCGTTTTGTGTGTTAAAATTATTGTGTTAAATACAACACAAATGTATGATAACAATAACAGTCAATAAAAAAGTTTAAAACACATTTAAATTTCACAGTTTTTCACCAAAATGGTATGAAAAATTAAAGCAAGAAGTTATTGTAATTCCACCTGGTGTATATCACTTTTCGTCAAACATCTCTCTATCACACCGACCGCATCACGAAGAGTGTGAAAGGAAAGGTCAAATGAGCCAAGTATTCTCTCTAGTCTGAGATTACTCTATGGTTTCGCTTATGCGTTCACCACAAGGGGTATCGATGAGACGGCTGATCAAGTTAGTTCTTGGAAAACAAATAGAGAAGACGCATTCAAAGAAGAAAAGGTGACTGGGTTGCGTGGTGTGATTTTCAAACTTTTGCTGCCGCGTGTCAAGCCAAAAGTACAAAACACATCAACTGGGAGTAAATTTTGCCAACTAAATCGATTAAAAAAGGGATACTCAGTGAAAAAAACAAAATGTAATGAAGTGTTAGAGTAAAATTATTTGTGTAGATCCCAATTATAATTAAAGATTTCTCTCACTCCACTATCATTTACTATATCGTAACCTAAAATACAAAAGGCCGTAACTACATTTTTTATTTTTTCACAAGGCCAGGAATAAACGTTATAAAAATTTCTTATAAACCACTTGTTTCCATTAATTTGTTTTTCAGCAACAAATTCGTCTTTGATTTCTAAGCTTGGATCTAAAATTGGGATATTAAGTTTTAAGTAGTCTACCTAGAAAGTGTAGTTACGGCCTTTCGCATTTTAGGTGACGATATGTTCTCCAAGTATCTCGGGGTCTTCGTTTAATACAAAAACCAGCTGTTGCGAACTCTTATTAATGTTACTCTGTGGTTCACCATCTATGAATCCATCTTGTTTTATTCCTTAGCGGCGCCGCTTAGCCGCTCAGAAATTACGCTCATTACGTGGCCACTTCAATAGTATTTAATATGCTTAAATTTGTTGCCGCTCTCGGCCTCAGCCTAAACCAGGAATTTTACTTTTTATTACTTTTTTATGGTCATTCCCAGTATTTAATTTGAATAAATGACCTGGCAACCCTTACCGTAGTTTGTGTTCCATTAGTTTGTTTTCATGGAAAGATACAGATAGATACACAAGTGTGTGGGAGAGAGGGTGTGTGTGTGACAGAGTGCGTTTGATTTTTCAACAGTATTTCGTTCCTCTCACTCTTCTTCGTGCTGCTGGTGCAGTCAGCTGTTTTGTGTTTTCAACATTTTTCAATTGTTTGGAAGTTTTGTTTACCTTTTTTGTTGCACGACCAAAACTGAAGACAGTTGTGTTTTGAATTTCGTGGAAGTCAGTCAGCGTTTAGGAAGTGAACACGGATAGAACGAAGAAATCAAAAGTGAAAAAAAAACCGAAGAAAACAAAGTCTATCTTCTATGTGTCTGAAAACAAAGGAATCAAAATCACACACATGAAGCGGTGGAGAGGAGTGAGTGCATCAGCAACGAACGAAAGTATAAGAAGAACGTCCTCAACAAAGGGCAGAGTTATTCCATGAGTGGTTGGTAGTATGTAGGTACATACATCCGGAAGAGAGCAAAGGATGTAAATCGAACAGTATGTGAAGGAAACAAAAATCCAAGATAAAACTAAATAAAATACATAAAGAGGGATTTTAAAATAGTTGGTGGAACTAAGCGGAATATCCAACACATAAAGCGCAGCAGTAGTAGAAACTGAAATTAGATTTCGTAATTTTTTTTTATTTCTTTGTTCGTCCGTAAACGAAGTAGAACGATTTTTTCCTCTAACGAGAGATGACGACGAAAAGCGATAATTTTATAGTTTTGTGAAGAAAAAATTAAATAAAATATTTTTTTTTTTTAAGTATAGAAAAATCTGTGCAAGTGAAAAATGAGTGTCTAAAGAAAATTACGAAAGAAATTAAAAGACAATTCGTTTAAAAGTAAACAAAATTTAACAATTTGAAACAAAAGAAGTTACGAAAACGAAAATTGTTAATTGCAATATGAAAAAAGGCACGCCACGCCAATAATCGTTTGAACAAAATTATGAAAATTTTATAAAATTGACGAAAAAGACCAAATTTTTTTTTACTGGAATGAAGCTGAGTCAAGGTTCTTTTTTAGTGTCGATAATAAACTGAAGGTCATTAAAAAAAAAATGACGAAATAATCAACAACAACTACAGAGATAATCTAGTTATTCGCATCCCTAAACAAAATCAAATATTTGGAAAAAAAAAATCCTAAATTTTGAACAAATTTTTGTTCTGAAAAAAACTGAACTATTCGAGGAAAAGCAGTCTTCTTTTTGTTTCGCTTCCATCATTACCCCTTACCATTAACATCATCTCACTGCATTCGTTTGTGACTTTGACTTTGGCCAAGAACAAAAACACCAAAAGCAGAAAATCACAACAGTAGCCGAGAGCCAACAAACACTGAAACGACAAACGGGAACAAAATTTTTGCAGCAACAATAAAGAAATAAAAAACAAAAACAGTTCTATAAACACGAAAACAAAATATATAGTAAACACACAAAATAAAAAGTAACAACAACATCTCGATAACAACAAACAAAAGGCGAATTATCTGCAAAAACGTAATAGCAGTAAAAATAGAAAAGACAACGACACAAATCAACAAACGAAAAGTATCTCATCATCTCTAGCTGGCTTCACTTATACACAGAGAGTGAACGAAAGAGATACAAAGACGGGCGTCGCTCATTTCAGCTACTACCTACTACAATTAAACAGATGATTTTTGTTTTGTTGCTTTTCGTGTTCTTCGTCAGCAAAAACAACAGCAACACAATCGTCAACGTCTAAAGTCTGCAATTGTTGATTTCATCGTTGTCGTCTTTTTGCCGTAAATATCATTTGTTTGTTGACTGTTAACACCTTTCTTTTTTTTGCATTGCTGTGGTGCTGTTGGACAGACACCCACCCCATCGCCCTTCCAGCAATCAACGGCAGCAAAATACATCTGTTTTATATACACTAAACGTCGTTTTTGCCCAACATCATCTTTATCATTATCGCCGCTGTCAGCATCATTATTATATCTTCTTTTGCGGGCGAGTGGTGGTGGTCTGTTGTGGATACAACAAACCAACATCTTTGGATCTCAGCTGGTGGTGGAAGGTGCTGTCCGCCCATCGTTTTTTAATCGGTGAGTCTGAAGTTTAAAATTACGTTTATTTATGAAATTAATGCATTTATCGGTTATACATTTTGGCAGCTCAAATAATCTTTATAACTTGTATATCATTTAAATTAACAATTAAACAAAAATGGGGTTATGTTCCCCTCAGACAATCAATACCTTTCCAAAGTTGGATAATTGCATCTACTAGGCTGCACACCATCATCATGTGTGAAAGAAATGTCTCAGTATTAAGTGACAGTTTCTCAAGTTAATCAAACTAAGGCTGTACACATGGTAGAATGCTACCCTGGCTGTACAAATCTACCTGACCATTAGGCAATTGTACATACAAACGTCCCACAAGCTGCTACGCATATGTATGTATGTACATATGTATATACATAAATGTACGCACAGGTAGAAGTTTTGTTATTAGACAAAGCAACTAGTATAATTTGGGTAGAGGACATTTTGTTCTATACCAACGCCAAACGCATGTGATAGATAGACAGATGAAAACAAAGAAAATGTCTCTAACATGTTTAAGATCTGTAAGTCCTAATAGTTTTTAGGACAAGCGGAAGATAAAAAGATAAAAAAAATTGTGGACTTCAGTTCTAAAAAAAAAAAAAAAAATATGCGACCGGTAATTCTAATGGTTTTATTAATTCAAAATGGATTCTTAAATCTATGATAGTATAAAACATAACACAAATTCCAAAGCAACATGACATTTACAGAAATTAGGGGTTTCAATTATCAGTCTGTTCCTCGATCTTGAACGAAAGCTTTCGTTCGTTTTCTAGGCGAAAGAAAGTTGATTTGTCATTTCAAGTCGAACGAAAATGTATGTAAACTCGGTCAAAAATTTTTAGTACAAATTTGGGTTTCTCTATTTCGAATGTGATGTCATTTGGGAACAAATGTAGGGGCAGTCGAACGAAAATTCGACTTGGACCAATTTGAGTTGAATGCGAGTGGCTGAATTTCGTTTGCTTAGCTTTTCGTTCGATATCGAGAAACAGGGCAGAGCGTACATTTTAACATAATAACTAGGGAATTCAATTCAGTATGATTTTAAATAATTTAATATTGGGGTTTTTAAAGAACTAATTCAAGTAAAATATATAATAAATTTATTTAAAATGCGATAGAATCGAAAAAAGTAGAACTGGGGACCGTCATCTGACCAAACAAGATCAGTTTCAGATTCAGGTAGTTATCACAAGAATATTCCATCGATAGCTTATAATCCAAATAATTTCAACTTCTGCTTAAGTCTCATTCAGCATTTAGCAAAACGTTGAAGTATTAAGCAAACTTTTAGTCGAATATGCCTCATGATACTTGGAGAATTTAAACACCTATTTGATAATGTTACAATCTTTTGCATTCCAGTTAACCAACATTTTCTTATATGGAAAATAGCAACATTCTACTCAGTTCGTCATCTTGATTCTTTATTGATTCTTCTTTATAAAGGGTGAATGGTCTCCCATTGAGGGTATTATTGAGAGCATCTCACAACCAGTGAGCTGTGTGCTTTCTAGTATTTATACTTATGAGTAGTATTGAGTATAATTTATAAGGGTGTCCCAAAATTCATGCAAAATTGAAATATAATTGTATAGTTCTCGTGATGTATGACATGTGGCACCGTCTTGACGAAACCACATGACGTCCACATCCATATCATACAATTTAGGAACGAACATTTTGACAGTTCGATGTTAGAGATTTTGCAAATTTTGGTTGGAGAAATTTTAGCAAAAAAAAAAAACTTTGCAAAATAAAATAGCGATTTGAAATCAGCTGTTTTATGTAAACAAATAAAAGTGAAAAATAAATCAACAACAGCAGAAATAATAGGTCTGTCTGCGTACTTTTCCAGTAGAAAATACTCAAATACTTTTTTTGGGAGAGTTAGAACAATTTTACTCTCTCGGTTGAAAATACATATATCAAAAAGTACGCAGACAGCATCCAGTGAAATCTTGCAAGAAAACAGCTGATCGGTGTGTAAACAATTGAAATAGCAAAGCAAAAGAATTTTAGCATATGTGTCGCACGGTCGCACTGTATATTTGCACGTTTCTAGCATGAAGTAAAATGTTTTGTTTATTATAATTTATTATAAACGGTAAAAATCAACACAATTCTAACTACTTACCTCTGCCATTGTTAAATTTAAATTTTTATTTTCATTTCACAAAAATTATTTCATTCAAACAGTAAACAAAAACGGCTGTTCAAACTAGTTGCAAAATCTTGCAAGAAGAAATTTCTCCAGCAACATTTTGCAAGTTCTCTAACTTCCAACTGTCAAAAAATTCTCTTTTTCGCTCTCTCGCTGCAAGAGATTTGGAGTACGCAGACAATATTTTGCAAGATTTTGCAACATTTTGCACAAAATGATGCAAAATATGTGTACGCAGACAGACCTAATTGCAAATTTTTAATATTTTATTGAATATATCACTGAAATTTAGCAAGAAATTCTGGTGAACCGAATTGGACAACTGAGGTAGTAGATATGTAATGTAACTACATACAACCCAAAATGTATGTTTATTTTATTGCTTTGAACAACAACCTCACAAACACACGTAAAACCATGCGAACGACAAGTCGAAAGATACCGACTCGCATTCTGAAACGAAAGTGATGCCTGGCTTCGTTCGCTTGGATTTTGAGGGAGAGGGTGTAAGTGGGGTCCGATTTTGTACTGAATTGTATATATTTTCGTTCGCTTGTTAGTGACTCCCAAATCAGCTGTTTGTCGCATAGAAAGAAAGCGAACATTAACGTTCGACATCGTGACTTTGGCTGTAAAACTACATCAACTGTTTCCTTGCATTTTTTTTTTACTGGAAGTCGTTCGCTTACTTTTTCTGCAGATTTTCATTAAGACACTAAAATCGTTCTTTCTCTCTCAAAAGTAGAATCTTGCAAATTTTTACTGGGAAAGTAATGGAACGAAGCTAATGCCGTGCGGGCTTTCCGATCCCCGTATGCGGCAGTTTTATTTGCCGACGGAGCCGCCGAGATGAAAATGCGCCTAATTAGAAATGATAATTTTTCTGCCAAATTCGATGTCCGATTGGAGCTTCTATAAAGATTTTGTGTTGTAACACATGATTTAAATATAAAACTCCTGTTAAACTATAAGAGAAATCGATGGAGATGTAAAAAATTGTATCTGCGGAGAGCGGATGGACTATTGCAAACTTGAGGAGAATGATTTTCAGAAAACTTAAATTTGCATTTGGACTGACACGAACCGAAACAAAAAGACGAGAATAAAAACTTTTATTTTTTATATTGTATATGATTCGATCTGAAGTTATTTCTTAGAAGAATATTTTTCCATTTCTTATGAGCTACACAGATCAGGGGATTTTCCTGCAATAGAAAAAATTTAAACAGTCGGCACCAGGATTTGAACTCACGTTTCGAAGTTTGTGACTCTTCTCTTCAACGCCTTGGCGTTCTAGGCCAGTGACCGTGTTGTTTAGATTGTAACTAATTGCAATTGTCGTTGTTTTATTTTGTTTTTTTTTCTCAAATATTTAATATTTATTCACAACTTTCCTTTTTTATCTATTCGTTCAACAGCTCGTTTGTTGGCCAGTTCTACAAAAATATGTTTTTGCATTCCATTTCTTTTTCCAAAACTGAATGATCTTGCGATTTCTTTCAAATGGAGGAGAGCTTCATACCTTACCTGACCAATCGTTCCGCTTTTGGCGGAATTGACCCGTTTTTTTTTTTGCAGAATTGGCCCTCTCATACCTACTGTTTGTGTCTCATCCCGACTTGAATCTAAACTATCGAAATGATTATATCCGAAATCAAACGAAGTAGTTTAAGAATTGGACTTATTTTAATTAAATACATGCAGTTTTATGTAATCTTTTATTTAAACCCACAAAATTCCGTTTTTAACCCATTGTGTCACACTTTTTGGTCACAACCAGTTGGTCAGGTTATTCATACAAATTGTTCTCTCTGCGTTCTATTTGCATTGATAACACTGAGATAGTCGAAAAAAAGAACTTCGATGAATCCTTTTCGAACTATTAGGGGGGAGTCCCCTGAGTGCGAAAGTACATTTGGAAGTGTCAGATTGGCTCCAGTTTTTGTGAAATCGGTATATATGGATATAGCTAGGTCTGCGCTATTTAAACAAATTTTACCGGCCATAGGCCAATTTTTTCTTTGGCCTAAAAGGGCTTAAAAAGCTTATTGAAATAGAAAAAACAAATGTTTGCGCTCGGTCCAACTTCTTGAGATATGGGCCTTTAAGGCTTGAGTATATAATTGGCCATATCTCACATATTTATGGTCCGATCTGGTTCCGGTGAATATCATTACAAAGACCATTAAAAACTCTTTAAATCTGCATATAAATATATTAAAGTTTATTAACCCATTGGGGACAAATTTAAAAAATACGATTTTTTAACCTCACTTTTTTGCTAAAAATCTGATTTTCTCAAAAATAGCCCTAGTAAACCTATTTTCTACCTAGACTCAGGTTGTAGGCCTTGTTTTAATGTATAATACTTCGCATTAACCCTTGTAAGACCGGAGATATCTATGTTCAAAGTTTGAAATACAAGAAAAAATTAAAGTTTTTTTTACTTTTTTCCAAAATTTTATTTATTTTCCTAGCATAGGCCTCAAGTTAAGCTTCAAAATCAAAATATTGGACTTTTATATATTTTTTTGGTTTTTTTTTTAAGTTAATTAATTCAAAGAAATGAACAATTTTTTAAAATAACCGTTACATAAATATAATGCTAATCTTCATCATCCCACTCCGGTCTTAGAAGGGTTAATGCGAAGTATTATACCTTAAAACAAGGCCCGAAGTGTTGCATACAACCTGAGTCTAGGTAGAAAATAGGTTTACTAGGGCTGTTTTTTGAGAAAATCAGATTTTTAGCAAAAAAGTGAGGTTAAAAAATCGTATTTTTTAAATTTGTCCCCAATGGGTTAACAAAATGTAATATATTTATATGCAGATTTAAAGAGTTTTTAATGGTCTTTGTAACGATATTCACCGGAACCAGATCCGGACCATAAACATGTGAGATATGGCCAATTATATACTCAAGCTTTAAAGGCCCATATCTCAAGAAGTTGGACCGAGCGCAAACATTTGTTTTTTCTATTTTAATAAGCTTTTTAAGCCCTTTTAGGCCAAAAAAAAATTGGCTTATGGCCGGTAAAATTTGTTTAAATAGCGCAGACTTAGCTATATCCATATATACCGATTTCTCAAAAACTGGAGCCAATCTGACACTTCCAAATGTACTTTTGTACTCAGGGGACTCCCCCCCTAATAGTTCGAAAAGGATTCATCAAAGTTCATTTTTTTTCGGGTCAAAAACTATCACAGTGTAATCTAACACGGCCGTACGTTACTACTTTATAATGCCCTTGTTACACTGTTAGTGACATATCGTTGGATATGTCAAAATTTTCATTTGTCAAGATATTTGGAGAACACACTGACATACATATCTCTTAAATCTCTTTATCATTTTTAGATTTTCCCCAAACAATTATGTGACCTTCATCTGCAATAAAACGAAAAAGAACAATGGAAATGAGGATAACAACTATTTTCTTCTTTTCTCTATACTATTTCTACTGTCTGACTATTGTATTTTGTTTGTTACTTTGCGGACAGATGTTTCCGCTATCTCCAGAAATGTTAGTGTCAATCTAGAACAAAATGGATACATGACTTCTCTCAAGTTAAAGAGAGTTTCGTATTATTTTTCTCTCCGCAAAATATTTCCATGGGATCTGTTTCTGTGTTGTAATATTATCATAGATTAATTTATACATAGATTTGTCAACTCGCTCATCGGTTTATTGATTGAAGTGAAGCGAACTTGTGTTTGAACGTCAAGATAAGAATTCTTTAGTTGAGATTTGACAAACACAGCTGAACTTGTTACTGTGAATGTTCAAAATATGTAAATATATGAACATTGTGAATGCATAAAACTAGAAATTGAGGATTTTGTTCGACGTTGCTGACAGAAGTTCGTTTCCACATTGAAGAAGCGCATAGAGAAACGTCAGATGGGAGGGATAACAAATCTATGTATATAAGTAGATTAATCTATGAATATTATATCCAAAAAATAGCAGCTATGAAGATAAGGAGGAGTTACTACAACATGTGCTATGTCACTACATGAGACGTCAATAACTTGAAGTTCCTTTTGCTGGAGTTTAATTCTTTGGCTACTTTATAGGTATCGCAGTAGTTGAGGTGTCTCCCATTGTCATAAAAATAAAAATCGAATGATATAAGGATCATATAATGGGGATCGTCTAGAGTGGATATACTAGTTCTCCATTTAATTTACTATTAAAATCTAGTTTCTCACTTTCTGTAGCATTTCTTTCCGTCAATTGTATTGTCACAGAGAACACACTACTTTATCGATTGTTACACTATCACATCAAGTCCAACGATTTTGGGGGAGAGTAAAATTAAATGAATGTCTCTATAACTTGAGAGAAATCGTATCCTCATTCTGTTTTACTGTTTACACAGGAGAATCAAAAGGTATTTAACTTAGAGAATCTATAATACACAACAAAAATGTAAACAAATCAAAATTTTTCCTGGAAAGTGAGGGATGAAAAAATAGATGATTGTGATAGATTTTGAACAGAAATTGATAGATGTTGTTCAGCCTATAAATTAGGAAGGAAAGCGTAAAACCATTCACAATAAGTATTGTTTACGTGTATTTTTATGAGAGCTCTCCGAAATAGCGCTGACGCAAAACTACGAAAATTGTTTTTTTTTTTAAAACAGAATGCAGTCATTTGAAGCTAAAGAAGAGAGCGTACATAAAAGTAATAAAGAACTGGATTTAACAAAATACAAATCTAAAAAAATAGCGTGTAAACAATACGTTTCTTTTGTATTATTTTATTGTATACATATTGCGTATTTTATTTTTGAGCATATTTCGGTGTAGCGAGGGCACAAAACGATGCGTTCTTTGCATATACAGATTTTGATGAACCAAACAATTTCACTAACAGTGTAACATTTGCTTTAGCTCGAACTACCTGCACAACGTCACTTATCCCAAAATCGAAAAAGGACGCATTTTAATGGCGACGATCCTTTTTTGTATTCCTTTCTTTTGTCACTGATTGTGCCCAACATCTGCATTAGGACATACAACATTAAATTGTCTGTGTTTTGTTTCTTTTTACAGCAGTGACCTTTTCTTTTTATTTGTTTTGTAGTCTGTTTAAAATTCCTGTACCTGCAAAATCGTTGTACATTATTTTTTTTTTGTTTTTGACTAAACGTCCCATGAATATGTTTGTTCATTTTCTCTTTTGCATTTCTGTTTGTTGTTTTCTGCTATTGTTCTTTCGACTGTTTTCAATATTATTAACAAGGAAACAGGTATCAGTTAAATGCTATGAAATCGCAAAATCTTACCAACAAACACTGTTCCAAGAAACCTGATCTCTTTCACAAAGCGTTTCTTTATGACAAACACATCTGAGATTATTTTATTAATTTGTATTCGGGCTATATTTTAAATTAATCACACTCTATATATATATGTATGTATAACAAAAAGAACAAAATTTAATATATAAAAATAAATCAAATATACAGTCAGATGCAACCGTACGAGTACGTACGTGTGTGTATAATGTAATTTATAGTATTGAAATGTTTCAAGTTTGCTCTAACATTTCAAGCTTATCATTTATACTTGTTTAGGTAGAGCTAACAAGCTGGTCCAGTAGTCATTATATATGTATATTTGTTTTTCTTTTCTCAAGATATTAATTGTTGAAATGTAATTGGTCGAGTTTACGACAAAACAATTTAAATGGATTCCATTAAAAAATGTTCATACAACGAAAATATTATCCGTATTTAAAGTGATCATTAGTTCAGACCACTTTTTAATTGAACTGATTTTTATAAGTTCATTGTTTTGTTTAAAACGAACCACAGACGACTTGTCATTCATGAGCATGAGCATCAGTTATCGTTGTTTTTTTTACCGACCTTCTTCATATTAAATAATAATGTAATCGAAGTTATTCGCATCACTACCATGTTTACAACATTTTTTGGTAATATTTTTTCAAATTCATCAGTCAGAAAAAAAGTTATCGTCCAAGCTCATGCTCGTGTATGACAAGACAAGGTTCAAGGTTCTCTTAAGAGCCGTATTTGAGTGCTGATTATGTTTAGTTAACTAAAATCTAGTAAACGGCCCTGTTCTGTAAACAGAATCGAGACAGAATTTTTGGGTTTCTGTAAATCAATCCAGAAGAAAAATATCAGTTTTGAATTAGAATGCAAATACCTTGTGATTTTAAAAACAAACAATTCAGAACAAAAATATTTCATGTTTTAAGAACATAAAAGTTGTAGATTTTTAATTCTGAAAGAAAATTCTGATTCAAAATGATTCTGAATACAGAACAGGGCCGAATATAACCCTTTACAATCCCTTTATACTGTCACAAAAATATTTAACCAAATTGTTGTAAATATTTAATCAAAACTAGGGATGTGCGATTGATCGATTACTTTAAATTTTGATTAATCGATATCGTGATTAATCAGCTAATCGAATAATCAAAAATGCTGATTAATCAGAACTATGGTTAATGAATTAAATTGAACATTGATTAATCACATTTGAATGATTGTGTTCACCATTCAAATAATATTTGGAAAAACATACAAATGTACAGGGTGTTCCAAAAACTTTCCGAAAAAATTAATTGCGCGATAGCTTGGATCAATATGAATATTTTTTGTTCTAGCACCACTGTTCTAACCCCTACCGTCTTCGAGTTATTGAATCTCAAAAATAAATGCATTTGCTGAAAGCCCCTTGTTTTGTCACCCCTGCATTTATTAACGCAACCAGTCTCACGAAGGCGATCAAACGTACTGTTGAAGACGATGTGGTGGGGAACATCTCTTTGGGGGAAAGCTTCAGCATACATACGCTGCGCTGCCAATGAATTCCCATCAGCTTTGCCATAATAAAAAACGAAATCCGCATACTCAGAATTTGAAAATTTCATCGTGAATCG
Organism: Phaonia tiefii; assembly: GCA_963931995.1. Lineage (NCBI taxonomy): Eukaryota > Metazoa > Arthropoda > Insecta > Diptera > Muscidae > Phaonia > Phaonia tiefii. Next base: position 221,676,661 of record OZ008370.1, on the reverse strand, counting down.
AATTTAAAGGTACACGAAAACAAAGAAAAATTAAAAAAAATTTCACAATTTTTTTTTTTGACACATAACTCAGATAAAAATGTTAAAAAAAAACTAAGTTGTTTTAAAATGAATTAAATGCATTTAGAAATGCATTATTTTTTGAGACGCTATAGGTCGAAAACGGTAGCCGTTAGAACAGTGGTGCTAGAACAACAAATATTCATATTGATCCAAGCTATCGCGCGTTTAATTTTTTCGGAAAGTTTTTGGAACACCCTGTATGTATACTTAACCTGACCAGCGCCATCCCGATTTTGATTTCTCATCCCGCCTTGGATTTCAATCCCGCTTTTTTCTGAGAAGTCCAGTTTTATGACCTTTTTGTCGTTAGAACTAGTCTAGTATAATTAAGCATGGAAGTTGTATTTTTTAATATGCAATTTTCAACAGTCACAAGCAGGATTTCCATTTGCATTGTCAGACGATCGTTTCGAAGTTTGTGTACTTCATCATCAGAGGCATAGTTCTGGCTACTGACATCGGTTCAATTGTGTCACTAAGTGAAATAATTTGATTGGGGTTTTAGTCGATTTTGATTCACATTAGTCTGATATATCTTTGTACCGTCGGATGGGTCACAAAATTAGCGGAATCAGATAATAAAATTATGGGAACAATTTTTGAACAGATCTCATAACAATCTAATTTCAAATTACACTGTAGTTGCAGACTTCTTTAAATTGAAATGTTAACTCACTTGTTAAAAGTAACAAAATCCCTCTTTTTGGGGTCAAAATCCCCCGTTTCGATCAAAAACAGTTGGTCAGGTTTTATGTATACTATACTCCAAAAGTCCAGTAAATGAGAGACAGACAGCGAAAATGTTGGCACTTCGATGTTGACACTTTGATGTTAGATATCTATCAAATTTTGGTTGGAGAAATTTTAGCCAACAAATATACAAATAAGTTTTTACAATTTACAAATTTAAGTACAAAGGAGTTTTAAAAATTTTATTTAATATATCACTGAAATTTTGAATGAAAATGGAAAGCAATAATGTGCAGTGGCAGTTAACAAATTCTGGTGAATCGACTACATCATAATTGGACAACTGTGGCAGTAGATGTGTAATGTAACTACAAGTAGAGTTGTGTAGTTCACGAACGAACTACTTCAATTGAACGATTCACTCTTGTGAACTAGATGAACTAGTTCACACTGTTCCGCTCTTTTGTCTCAGTAGTTCACTTGTTTCAACAGTTTTTTTGTACTTCAATCATGCAGTTCTGTCCGCCATTTTCTAGTTCATGCTCTCTTTGGCTCAGTCAAACTGCACAAAGGTTCCTAATGTTGTAATCTTTGTGGAATGTATATGTAACCGACTTCTACACAATAAATACAGCGCTAATCACAACATTTGGTCCAAAATATAAAAAAAAAATACGGAATCACCAATATTTCAGAAACGGAATAACCTAATCGTTAAGCCGATCTTCTATAGGGCGATTTAGTATAAACAAATAGCACAGCATCCAAAACACTTCAGAAATCTGCAAAGATCAGACCATTTTCGCGATTATTCACTCCGATTGAACTAGAACTACAAGTTGAACTGAAATGATCTCTTTAGTTCACAGCTCATGTGAACTGTTAAGCTGAAATGATACAATGAACTAGTGAACTAAATGAATGAACTAGTTCATTTTGTTGAGCTGAACTGAAAAGAGCGCTCACTTGAATGGACTAAAATTCCCAACTCTAACTACAAGTCATAATGTACATACATATGTAGCAATGACTACAACTACATTAGCTGTTTCCATAGAGTAAATCATACTAGAGAGAATATTTTTGGGTCATCTGAGGTTTCCTTTCACACTCTTCGTGATGCGGTCAGTGTGATAGAGAGATGTTTGACGAAAAGTGACATACACCAGGTGGAATTACACGAACTTCTGACTTTAATTTTTCATGCCGTTTTGGTGAAAAACTATGAAATTTAAATGTGTTTTACACTTTTTTATTGATTGTTATTGTTATCATACATTTGTGTTGTATTTACCACAATAATTTTAACACACAAAACTAAATACCGTTGTTGTTATTTTGTTGGTTGTTTTGAACCATTGCCTCTATCTGGTATTATTGAAGTAATTCTTTTCAACATCCATACTATAAGTATTAGTCTATGACTGTTTCCCCGGAAGTCGTTCGTGTACTTTTTGTGCAAATTTTTATAAAGAGTGTAAAATCATTCTTTCTCTCTCCAAAGTAGATTCTTGCAAATTTTTACTGGGAAAGTATATGAACGAAGCTTATACAAAACAAAAGGAGAATTTGGAGTAAAGAAGGTTGTTGAAAAATTGCCCAATTATTCAAATTTTTGATTAATCAATTAATCGTAAATATTGCTTAATAAAAATGAAAATTAATCGATCAATCGTAAATACAAATAATCAAAATGTATGGTCAATTAATGTGACCGTCGGTGGTGCAATGGGTAGTGTGCGCGCCTCTTGTACAGGAGATCCTGGGTTCGATTCCTGCTCCAACCACCTTAAAATTTCTTTCGACGACGGTCACCTCGCTTAGTGACGGCGACACTATCGAGTATATAGCCATGAAAAAGCTTCTCAAAATACCGTTTGGAATCGGTGTAAAACTGTAGGTCCCAATCAGTGAGTGAAAACTGGAAAGCGCACAGCTCAGTGATTGTGAGAAGTTCTCCCCGGTCCCTTCATGGGGTGTAATGGGAAACCATTTATTTTTTTTTATGGTCAATTAATTATTCCATTAATCGCACATCTCTGAGCGAAACATTTTATATATTTGATCAAGAAAATCAAATTGCGTTGCTTTAGTGTTTATGTTACTGAGTAATACTACGTTTAGTTTAATTCCAATATCTTTCATTTCGAAATTTCAGTTCAATCAAACTCTTAGCACGAAATTTTGATTGAATCTTACTTACTTTTATTGACTATATTACAACCTCATGAGGTCAGACGTCTTACACATATTAATTAAACAAACAAATTAAAAAAATTTCAAAATATTCTTCCAACTGGCTCTATCCTTCGCCTTTTCTCGCCAGTTGGTAACACCAAGGATACGGAGGGATTCTTCTGCCTGGTCTTTCCAGCGGAGTCTTGGTCGTCCTCTTTTCCTGCTTCCATCGGGTACGTTATCAAAAATCTTTCGCGCTGGCCCATCTTCATCCATTCTAATAACATGGTCTAGCCAACGCAGTTGGCACACTTTGATTCGTCTACCTACGTCCACGTCAGAATAGAGATTATATAGCTCTGCGTTCCAGCGACGTCGGTACTCGCCGTTTTCCCTAACAGGACCATATACATATTTTACGGAGAATTTTTCTCTCGAAAATTCCCAGGTGTTTTTCATCCGCTTGCGATATGACCCAAGTTTCAGAGCCATATGTCAAGACAGGTAAAACGAGAGTCTGATATAGCTGGACTTTTGTCCGTCGAGAGAGGGCTTTGTTCCTAAGCAGCTTGCTGAGCCCAAAATAACATCTATTTGCAAGCACAATTCTCCTATCTATCTCCAGGCTGACGTTGTTGTCCTTGTTCACGGCGGATCCAAGGTAGACAAATTCATCTACCACTTCAAAATTAAATCGGTTGTCAACGTTCAAGTGCGGACCAAGTCGAGAGGTTTCTCTAGTCGTTGACACCATCAATTTTGTCTTGCCCTCATTAACAGCAAGACCCACCTTTGCTGATTCCTTTTCGATTCTTGAAAATACTGCAGTAACCTCTCGCAAATTTCGCCCAATGATGACTATGTCGTCAGCATACGCCAGCAACATATGGCTTTTCGTGTTAATGGTCTTGTTCGTATTTACTGCAGCCTTTCTCATTATTATCTCCATTAAGATGTTGAAGAGATTGCACGAAAGTGTGTCGCCTTGTCTAAGTCCTCGCTTGGTACAGAATGGTTCAGTGAGGTCTTTCCCCACTTTCACTGCTGATTTGGTATTGGTCAGCGTCATTCTACAGAGGCGGATCAGTTTTGCCGGAATCCCAAGTTCAGACAGCCCGTTAGGGGCTATCGAAAGCAGCTTTGTAATCGACAAAAAGGTGGTATGTATTGATTTGCTTTTCGTGGGTCTTTTCCAGGATTTGGCGTAGCGTGAATATTTGGTCAGTTGTGGACTTGCCTGGTCTAAAACCACACTGATAAGGTCCAATCAGGTTTTCAATAATTGGCTTTAGTCTTTCACATAATACGCCCGACAAGACCTTATACGCGATGGATAAAAGACTGATACCGCGATAGTTGGAACAGACACACGGATCACCCTTTTTGATTGAATCTATACTAATATTATAAAGAGGAAGTGTTTGTGAGTTTGTTAGGCTGATGTCAGAGTGGTCGCTAGAAGCGTTGCTGTGATAGTGCGGTAGAACTTGCTATAAACCTCTGGATGTGTGTTTCTTATGCGCTTGCGCGAAACCTGTCATAGTGAGAGTTATGATAGGAGCGAGTTTGCAGCATGGTTTGCAGCATGGACTCCGTTCCGAATTTATTTCTGTCTGTTGTGTTTGTTCGTTCAACGTTTTAAGAGTTTGCACTGAATTTTCTTCAAAATGTAGTCGAAAGTACAGGGTGTTCCAAAAGTCACCATGGGCCAAAAGTCATATTCAAAAATTAGACGTTGCCTACCTATGATCTACGGGTTTTAATTCTTGCACCAATTGCACCTTATATGGGTATAACAGCAAATCTCTTTTAAAATGCGCCATTGTGACGTACGAGACATTCTTAGCTGAGCCGTACGCCATCTGGTAGATGTTTCTGGTGTTTCGTTGACACTTTTCTCTACACGTTCAATATTTTTATATAATATTTATATAATCTTAAAAAGAAAATAAAAAAAATATATAAACGAAAAACTAAATTTGAAACATATGGTAGGGCCAAACCAAAACAGAACGAGACAACTACAATTAGAATAGTTCGTTTTATAAATAGAACTTTCAAAAAAATCCTGCATCAGTGCGTGTAAGTAGGAAAGCAATGTGTAAGTAGCGACAACAATCGCTCACACACAATCGATAAATGCCTCCGGTTAGTGACTTGTGTAAATACACACCGCAGTGGCTTAACGGGCTAGACGCTGCTGAAGATGATGCTTCACAGACATCGAAACGATCGTCCAGCGAATGTGAATTCGAATCCCACCCGCGGCATTTAATTTTTTTTCACTAACCAAAGAAAACATGATCTCTTACAGCCGTAAAGGAAAGATAACGAGGATCTAAAACAACTAAATTTGAAAAAGTTATTCAATTTGTAACCCCATGGTGACTTTTGGCACATCCTGCAACTACTAACTTTCTGGTATAATTAAAAAATTTGTTAGGAGACTTCCTTAGCTCCTTATGCAAATGATGGAATTCGCCATTTTCCCTGCTACTCCTATTTATTCCATAAATTCCATTCTTTTTAACGAAAAACCGATTACAAATATTGCTCGACATAAAGAATTTTTCGTCTGAATCCATCTTGCACAAATGAGCACCGCGATAAGACTGAAAACTATTAATTGCACAGGCAACAACTCGCTTTGCTTCTAGCATCTACTCTGACATGTTACAGCTTGAATCTTCTAAACTACTTATCCGATTTTAAAAATTCTTTCACCAGGATGAAGTCTACCGGGTTTGCTAGAATAAAATAAAGTAAATTAAAGATATCGTTAGGTCCTTAGTTCGAAATTCATTTAGCTGCAGTGAGACAAGAACCCGTCTATAATAAGTTATTCACATTTAATGGAGGTAAGCCACTTAATGCTTTGTGACAGTGATTGTTTTTTCTAAAGTCTTCACCTTTTGTCTTTTGTTTGGAGAGATCCAGTTGTCATATTTCAGACAATAAAATACTTCACTGATGTTTGTTCCAAATTGTTACCTGTATAATCGATTCCCCTGGCACCTTTGAGGGACACTAATGCGTTTTAAATTATCAGTTGTAGAACATGTTATTTCATTAGAAATATTTGTATGAAATTATTATCTTTGGTATTAATTCTAGGAAATAATCACACAACAATATCGAGTTTTTAAAACTGATATAACTTTAGGAAAAAAAATAAATAAAAAATGTAACAGTTCCATGAAGTTGTTTGGACACTAGTTCCTACATAATACAAAAAGTACTTGATCTAAAAAGTAGTCGGCTAAATGTAGCTCATTCCAAAACAAATAGTGCTTAAAACCGTTATATTGGAAAGATTTGCTTTACTAAGAATAGTGGTAAGTTCTCTGTTTGGTGACAATTACTATAATTATTATCACTCAAAGCTGACCTAATCGTTTAGCCAAGTTTAAATCGCCAGAGATGTGAATCTATTTTTCGAATTTTCTTTGTATAAAGGTCAATAAGTTGCAAAAACCGGTCATACATTTTGTACATGGGTCTAGTTAAGTTTTAAAACCCATGAAACTTCCATGCGCCTAACCTGGTGGTATAGGGCGTCTTCATCTAATAACTTTCGGCATAAATACAGCGTGTCATCTATGCTCTGATCTAGAACAAAATTTCACCATCAACAAAACCTTCTGCGCCGATTTGAAAAAGTTTTTTTTTCTGCGCTGGTTCCAACTTCTTGATATATAGGCATTTGAAGCTTGAGTATATAATCGCTCATATCTCAGGTATTTATAATCCGATCGCATTAAAATGGCTGTCATTACATTGGTCTTTTTAAACTCTATAATTCCGTGTATACAAATATTTCGTTTTATTGACCCACTCATTAACAAAAACACGAGTTTAACCTCACTTTTTTGGTTAAAACGTAGTATTTTCACAAAAAAAATCCTTAGTGGCCTTGTTTTCTTGGTAGGCTCCGATAATAGATAAGATAAAGATAAAAATAAACTTGTTTATACACAGATTTATAGAGTTTAGAAAGACTTTTTCAGTCACATCCATTTCAACAAGATCGGGTGAAAAATGGCTGAGTTATCCGTGTTTATACATTCGAGCTTTGGCCGTCGGTGGTGCAATGGTTAGTGTGCGCACCTCTTGTATATGACGTTCTGGGTTCCTTCCCTGCTCTGACCACCTTAAAATTTCTTTCAGCGGCGGTCACCTAGCATAGTGACGGCGACACTATCGAGTATTTAGTTATGAAAAAGCTTCTCAAAATACCGTTCGGAACCGGTGTAAAACTGTAGGTCCCAATCAGTGAGTATAAAAGTAGAAAGCGCACAGCTCACTGGTTTTGAGAAGCTCTCCCCAATCCCTTCATGGGATGTAATGGGAAACCAGTTTTATTATCATTCAAGCTTTGGAGGGCTATATTTCGGAAAGCGCGGAAAATTTGTTCTTTCAGGTAAAAAAAAAACAACAAAAAATTACATGGAATGAAGTTCTTTTCCCTATATAGTATTAACTAGTTAGTTCCAACACGCCTATGGCGCCCGTTGAAAAATACGATAATTTAAATTGATCTTTATGAAAGGATGCTTTTTGTAAAATGATGAAATTTTTTTTTATAGCATGTATTTTTGTAAAGAGCATGTATTTGGCCGTCGGTGGTGCAACGGCTAGTGTGCGCGGCTCTTGTACATGAGATCCTGGGTTCGAACCCGGCTCTGACCACCTTCAAATTTTCTTTCGGCGGCGGTCACCTCGCATAGTGACGGCAACACTATCGAGTATCTAGCCATGAAACAGCTTCTCAAATTACCGTTCGGAATCGGTGTATAACTGTAGGTCCCAATCAGTGAGTGAAAACTGGAAAGCGCACAGGTCAGTGATTGTGAGAAGTTCTCCCCAGTCCCTTCATGGGATGTAATGGGAAACCATTTATTTTTATTTTTGTTAAGAACAAGTATATTTTTAGGTACTTTTTGTAAGATTACGTATTATATTTTCCCGAAAAGTTCCTTTTTTTTAAAGAGAGCTACTTCTTTTATTAAAAGCTAGTCTTTTTTTAAAAAAATGCACTATTTTAAGAAGAAGTATTTTCTGTAAGAAAAAGACATGGGTATGCATTTTTTTACAAATTACTTTTTTAAGAACAGGTACTTTTTAAAGAAGTGGTACGTTTAGGTAAAGGTTAGTTTTTAAGAAAATGTATGTACTTATTTTCAGAAACGCTATGTATGTCAAGAAAAGAAAATAAAATGTGTTATTTTATTTTTAAGAAAATGTACTTTTAAGAAAAGGAATTTTTGTAAGAAAATGAATTTTTTAAGAGAAGGTATTTTTTTTTTGAAGGAAAGCTTTCTTTTTAAGATATGTTAATTTTATTAGAATTTGTCCTTTTTTCAAGAATATGTAAATTTTTAAGAGTAGGTACTTATCTCAAGAAAAGTTATTTTGTTTCACAAAAAAGGTTCCCTTTAAAGAGAATGTAGATTTTTAAGAAAATGCAATTTGTTGTAAGAAAATGTACTCTTTTAAGAAAAGGAACTTATTTAAAAAAAATACTTTATTTAAGAAAAGGTACTTTTTGTAAGAAAATTTACTTTTTTTAAGCAAAGGTACTTTTTTAAGATAAGGTATTTTTTTTTAAGAAAAGGTACGATACTTTGTTTAGGAATATGAATATGTATTTTTGTGAGAAAATTTACTGTTTTTAAGAAAATGCACTTATTAAAGAAAATTTTATTTTTTTGAACTTCTTTCACTTTGGCTTTTCTAAATTTACTTTTTATAGGGTTCAAAACTACAGTATATACTAAATATGAGTTACAGGCTCCACCTAGAAAACTTCCCATTAAACAAGAAATTTCCCAAAATATGTTAGTCTAGACACAAACCAAAGCAAAAGTACACAATATCATAGATAAAGTAAACAAGTTGTTGGGATAATTTTAGTGTAATGGGTAATTTTCTAGATGCCGCTGAAAGCAAAAAATGGGATTTTTCTGCTCCCAAAAAAAAAATAATAATTTGACAATAGGAATCTAAAATTTCATATCAAAAGAAAAAATAATTTTCAACAAAAATATCACTTCGAAACAAGAATACATCACGTTACTTAAAGTAGAATATCTGATGGCCATCGAATTGCAAAGCCATGTTACCACCGTCTATATCCTAATAAATTGGTGCTTCCTCCGGTTCAGTTACCATTCCTAGTTGAGAGTCCTCAGACACTCTAACGATTTTGGCATCTGCGACCACAGAAGTTGCTACTGTTTTTGGGCGGGGAAGGTATTAGTTGGAAAAGGCGTTCCGGCATGTTTATCTATGGGCAGTCTTTCGGGTTTTCTCTTATAGAAATCCTGACACCGGCATCATGGCTTTGAAATAGTTTTTTATATAAGAAACAAATGCTATTATATAAAATCATTTAAATTTTGTCACATTTTCCCTTGTTTAAATTAGTTTCACAAAAATTTTCCACAATTTTGAATAAACGTCAATGACAATTATAGGAAACTTCAATGAAAGTGACAGTAGTACAGGATAGCACCTAGTGAACAATGTTGACAATGGGCACGCTCTATATATTATTTCCATTATCTATGCCCAATATAGTTGATAATACTGGGTTGTTGCATTATAGTGTTTAAAATAGATGATTAATTTTTTTTTCATTTAGCCCGAATCGTGCGATAAGGAACTTCTTTCAAAAAAAAACTATTTTTGCACACAAAATTGTTCCAAAATAAAACACTATTTAAAATTAGTTCCTGTCTTCTTTGCTCTCTCATTCTCCATCATCGGTCTAGTACCTTTGCGATCAGCTGTGCCATAGAATCCCCCTGGTACAAATACAAAATGTCTTCTTCCTGCTTTCATTCACAAAGATTGATAATTTTGTTTTTGTATATGTTTTTAAAAGTCTCACGACAGTTACAAATGACGAAAATAGCGTTGATGTGACACGATGATGAAACGTAGTGATGTTGACATAAAAACGACGACTACAACCGTGAGAAGGGCGATTGATCTTATAATATTTCGATTTTCATTTCATAACGATCAGATATGGGCTTTTTCAAAAGTTATCGACATTTTGATATTTTTTTTTTCCAAATTTTTTTTTGGATGACACGAATGACGCTTTCTTCAAGTGAAGGGTAATATTTTAGCATACCAAAACAGTTCGCGTTAATCATTTATTGCAAATGTCGAAAAAGTTATGGAGGTTTTAATTATATAAGAATTATTTTTGAGGTTAGGATTTTTTTTTATCTGTAAAATTTAAAATCATGAAAATTTTTTAATGCCTATTCGGTTTTATTATCAAGCTTAAAAAAACCTTTCATTTGGTGTCAATCGCGGCGGAATCTATACATAACTGCAGATGTCACAAAGCAAAATGTGTTTGAAGAAAAATGCCGCTGTACCCGCTAAATATGGACCGAATTGAACCATATTTATATATGATCTTTAGTTTACCGCCGCACTTCATTTCTAATACTTTACATTGATTTTAAACCACGGATTAATTAAAAAAAAACGCGAAACAAAATCATGAAATTTCCAAAATTTTTATTTTCTTTATAAAATTTTTGCGTTTCAAAATATTTTGACGCCTTCTTGACGTTGAGGTGCCATTTACTAAGAAGTTTAGATCACGCAATACATAAACCAGTTTTAAATAATATTGCAAATGTCAGGCGCGAAAAACTGTAATTTTTGACAAATTAACGCCAATTCTATAAAAGTTTGAGGTCATCGTTCTCAGCAACTAGCAGCCTGACATCGACGTGATATGGCGCAAATTTTAGCAAATTACACCATCTATTAAATACTGTTGACGAAATGCAATTTTCTTGAACGGCGCAAAAACGCAATAGAAAAAACTGCGAAAATTGAAAAATTGGAAAATTTTGGTTTCAAAAATGAACCGCTGTACAAATTTTTTTCCAAATAGTAGTATGGGCATAACTGTTATAGTGTAAATATCTACTTAGTCTAGTGACTTTTTTTTATATCAGTGGGCATCGGAAGTTTAAAACTAAAAGTACAAAAGTGATGAAATATGAAAAAACTCTTGTAAATTTCAAGCCTTTTTTTGAGTTTTTCCATATTTGAGTGCCCATAACTTTTAGAGATAAAGAACTGATGGTCTGAAATTTTGAATTTCCGAGTTTTCTAGTGTGCCCTACCATTCCCTTTTTACCGTTTTGGTCAATTCGAAAAACTGGAGAAATATTAAGCATCTGAACTCAGTTTCAACAAATGTTGAAAATTATTGAAATAGCCCATATATAAAATTTATATGGGCAGCTATTCCAACGGACACACGATAATCGCTAGTTTTTCTTCGTCATAATTGTATGTATTATCAACAAACGCATAAAACAAAAATTGGAGAAAATTGGAAAATATATGTGCGACTTCAGTGGAATCTCACAAAAATTTTGTTCGAAGCGGAAAAATACTTTCTAATTTGTAAGACATCTTGATGATTATAAACAAAAGAGGGTTTTAAATCTGATAAAATTAAGATGTTTTAGTTTTAATAGCATTGAAATCTCAAAATTGTTGAAGTGTGGAGTTAAATCAATTTGCATCCGAGTAACTCACATATAGAAAATACTTTGCTTACATTTCTTATACCATTTTGAAAAATTTATTCTTCTTACTTCATTCGATCCAAGAAATACCGAACCAAACACACACAGTGATGACTTAAAGTTCATTCATTGTGATGATTACCTCTTACTGATAGAATTTCTTTGCCTTTTCCCATTTTCTGCCACCACCACCAATGGATTAGTCATTGCACTTGCTCGTAATTTGCGTTCGATTCAATTGTGCAGGTGCTATATGGAGTGGTTGTGTTTGTGATTGTAATTTTTTCACAGTTTGATTTTTTTTGTCTGTTATCCAAATGCAGCCACCCGTGGCAGATATTTTGTATTCAAAATGAAATTTTAAAATTTTCCGTTTTTAAAAATTATATTAATGATTTACCTTAAAATGTAATAGCAGCGACATTATTTATTTCAATGTCATGCACAAAAAAAAATCAAATAGAAATTTTGTTTATTTTTCAAATTTTGTTTTTGTCTTTTTTTTTTTTTTTGCTGCATCAAAAGGTTATTGTTCTTCTATACGAAACTAGAATAAAAATGATGTAAATATAAAGAATTTTCTGTTGTTGTTTTCTTGTTAGTTTTCTTTTTCTTGTTAGTTGTATTTTTTGTTTTTTTCATAATTATTTTGTTTATAAATAATAGATGCAAAAAAAGCAACAATTTATAAAGTGTCTGAATAGAGAGGAAGTCAGTCAGTATTGTTTCCTTTTTGTGTTTAGATTCTTTGTTTTTGATTTCATTTCTCTGCTGCTAAAGCAAAGGAAACATATGAATAATTTATTTTTCCCTTTATTTTTATATCAATGAATTTTCATTTCCATTGAGACAGCAAAGTAAAAAAAAGGGGATAACTTGAGTCCTGCGCAAGTGTTATTGGAAAAATTGACGTGCTATTTTATATAGGACTTTGCTGCTCTCTCGTTTCGTTGCCATTAACTCTCTTTCGTTACACGGTATTAAGGAGAACGGACTTTAGAATTGTGTGCAAACATTTTCGCTAATTTAGATTGAAAACTGATAAACTGCCGAAAGTTCAATATTCCTGTGCCTTAACTATAATTGAATGTTTAGTGTTGAGTGGTATAATAAATTATTATCTTGCATTGTGTCCGATTTCTATTTTTGCTTAATCAGCGAGACAAAAAAAAAAACAAACTTTATTTATTATTTTATTTCTTTTTTAATGACTTTTATGTTTCATTATTTGCGGTGTTTTTGTTGTATATTCTGTTTTTAATTCTGTTACTTGTTGTTGCAGTTGCCTTTTCCTTTCCTTTTGTTTCTTTGTTCTCTATTTCTGTCTTTAATTTTGATTTATTTTAAAATTTTTATTTTGTTTCGTCCACTAACATAATTGGTCTGCATTTAATCATAACTCTTCTGCCACTGGGAATCATTTAAATAATTATCGTATGACTATTAATGGGTTTATTTTTGTTTTATTTATCATTTTTATTATTCAAACATAAGTTTTGAATCGTGGATATTTGCTATCGCTTGTGGAAAATTTTAATATTCGAGTATTATCACAAGCCAGTAAAAGTTTTCTATGGCAGCTTGTAACTCATGTATGTATGTAATTTACAGAGGGGAATTACAGGGGGAACAAAATTTCCATTTGTTATAAAGGAGTAGAATAGGTGTCCCAATAAAAGTGCAGGATTTAATTTAAAAGTAATTGAATGTGCACAAAAACAGATGCGGATCTATTTCGACTCCGTCTCAAACCCGTTTTGAACCTATTACGAGCCCGTTAACACATAAAAAGCGAATCAGTGATATTGCGATTTGGCGGATCCTATAAACATAAAACAGTGAAATTGATATTTGGCGGATTCCTTTCGTAACCGTTTCGAACCCGCTTCGAGTCCGTAAAAACATAAAAAAATACAGCAGACAGTTGTCCGAGGCCTTCGTCCCTGCAGGCTGTGTCAGAGACACGGCCATTAAGTTTAACGTAGAATACGCCATCCGATAAGACAGAAAACATATATAACAATAAATGATAAATAACATAAGCAAATGAATTTATTTATTTGATAGTTACTTTTGATAATATACATAAGCTTATGGTAGGAAAAATAGGATAAATATGTTTTTAAATTAAAGGAGTAAGGATGAATGATAAATAACAGACGCAAATCAATTTGATTTATATTTTTTATATTTATATATCCATGTTAAATTCAAATTCACATTTAACATTTTGTTTCACTTAAATACATAAGTAAATATACGAAATTTCAATATTTCATCAATCAAAACAACAGCCGATGGTTGGTGTCCACACTGATAGTTTGTGTTCACGCTACAAACTCAAACACTCAACCAAACACCACACATATGTTTGAGTGTATGTGTTTAAACAATTTTCATTTGAGAAATTTAAATATTAGGAAGATATCAACCAATATGAAATGTATATCAAACGAAAGATAACATCTTCATTTACCTACAAAAATATTTTTAAAAAAAGTTATCTCGCCGTTTCCTCATAATCAATGAAATAAAGATTACAACAATAACAGTCTGAAATGACTCTCTATACCGTAAGGTAAGACGTATTCTACGCCAAAAGTAAATTAGTGAAATTGCGATTTGGCGGATTCCTTTCAAAACCGTTTCGAAATCGCTTCGAGTCCGTAAAAACATAAAAAAGTAAAGCTTGCATTCACAATGCCAGCAACAATTTAGTTATTCATGCCCCCTCGTTCGCACTCACGGTATTATTTCACATAATGACCTTTCGTTTTCTTTTCAAAAATGTAGTTGAACTTTGACGCAGAAATTGATCTACTTCTACACAGAAGAAAAACTTTGTGTAAAATTACCCAAATTCATGGTCTGACATCAGCCAGTGCACTGGGCAACATAGGGTCAGCTATTTAATTGGGCAATATTACAAATTAACGTAGGCAATTTTACGTTGCCAAACCATAGTGTCATTTGCTTGTATATTTACCCAAAGAAGAAAGGGCAATTTACAGAATTTAGTGTAGGTGAATTATATTCATTTAAAATGTACATTCTTACTAAATGTTTAGCCCATATTTTCCATATTTACAGAAACAAAATTTTGTTGTATTTTAATATAGAACCATTTATTGAATAATCAGATTTTTTTCCTACAATAACATTTAAACAAACGATAATATTATAATAAAGAAAGCCCAGGCTCCTGAAATATAGTTCCACCCTTGGTTTTTTTGCAGCCGTTGACTCCAATCACGTTCTCTCAATTTTCCTGTGAATAAATTAATTATAGATGATATAAAACTATCAATCGTTTTGCTATAAAGTTCGGACACACATTTATATTCTCCAAGTGGCTAAGAGATATTTATTTTCCCGTCACTTATTAAAACCATTTGGCTCGCTAAGGGCCTACGACGACAATTCCATTGATCGAGTGTTTAACAAGAGACAACCAAGACAAGACACTTTTCTAATTACTACACAAATTTGACAATAGAATCTTGGTCAATGCAAATGAGTTGTCTATTAAAAAACACTTGGAAATCTAATATTTACTGACAATTTTTTATGAAATTGAAAATTTGCACTATTTTTTTTTTTGGGAAATTTAATAAAATGGACGCTGAGAAACTTTGGCAAAATTCCTTTTTTGATTTTCCTTTGAAAAATTAATGGGGTACATACACAACGACACAGTACCCTTTAGTTCGCGGGAGTGTCGCAGCACTAACGAATTCTCTGATCCCTTTTAGACAGGGGTACCTCCACCGCAATCTACTTCTAATGTAGTTGACTAGCAAATTTAACATGCAGATGTCAGAGGAAGAGATCTATCGCCACTCTCTGCATTACCTTTCAACCGTCCCTTCGCTGCTGATAGTTAACCAACGCACTTGCTAGTGCCAAGGCCCCGATGAATTTGTTAGCCACTACGAATTTTACACTTCGCCATATCCAAATGACATTCAACTTCGCTAGTGAAAAGAAGGTAGACACTTCTATAATATTTTGTTTTCAAAATTAGTTTTTTATTTATTTTTAAAACAAAATAATTAAAAATAATAGGATTTACATTTTTAAAGCAAAATTAATTTTACTGTACAATACAGTAAAGTACAGTATATAATAGCACCTGCGCTTTCAAACAAGACTAAATTCCAATGCAAATTTAGGGATAAATGTGATGATACGCACCAGTAACGGGAAATTTTGTTTTTGTTTGTGTTCAACATCTGAGCGTTAGAATATTATCCCACTCTTTAAAAAAAAAAAACGTACTCTACGTGGTTCGCCTCTGCATAACTATGTTCTAGAAATTTCACCGACGCTTAAAGATAAATGAAATGACTGGCGAAAAAGGGACAATAACCACTGCATATATATTTTAATGGGATACAAAGTGGTTGCGAATTCTCTTTTCGATAAAGAGTATCGAATTGAGTTGTAAAAAAGGGTCAATAGATACCAGCAGTACTGAAGAGTAGTAATACAAACTCTTATAGCTTTATATTCGTCTCGCTTTAACGCATGGTGTCTAGCCGGTATGCTGCTGCCTCGTCGCAGTTCTTGATATACAAATAAGAAGCAGAGTATTTGCCAGCATTAGAGTGTAAATTCAGCATTGCTGTTGGTAGTGTGTTTTACACTTTTGATTTAGGCAATAATGCCCCCTTTTCTTGTCTTCATATACAAAAAATCACCAAACACAAACTGGGCAATACTAGCGATGTTTATTTTTTCTGTGTACTCAAGGCAGTTCTATTAGATCAGCCTTGCCTCTACTCCAGCCAAAGGTTTATTTCGAATCAAGTTACATAATTGACACCTAGATGGCGCTGTAACTTGAATTTAATTTCCAAACTAAGAAATATCAATGAAAATGTAAACCATTTGTTTCAAAAACTATATTTTTCGATATAATTTTATCAGTAGAATGTGTTTAATGTAAATATATTTCATGTATTTGGATATTTTATTAATATTCAAAATACAATACTGTATGTATCGTAGCATTTAGCATTCGAAGTAAATTGTTGCTTACATTGCGAACGCCTATTGAAAATATTGCTTACAGTGCCATTCCTGCTTAAATCACTGAAATTGCGATCTAGCGGATTCCATTCGGAAACAGTGTCGAACACGTGTCGAGTCCGTAAAAACATAAAAAGTAATTTGTATGCAAACAAATATTTCAAAAAATATACTAAAACAATTTAACGAATTTTTTTATTTGAAAAAAAAAAACAAAAAATATATGACGTACGAGAAAACCTTCAGTGGATTAGATGTAGAAAATATAGTTCATTATCTAGTAATTTAATTTTAAATATCAGAACGAATCGATTTCGAATCTGCAAAAGTTTATAAAAGTGGATCCGTTCCGAAACCATTTAATTTACAAAAAACGAACCCGAAACGAATTCTAATTTGAAGTCTGTTGCGAGTTTGAGACGGATCAGAAAAAGTAGAGAAACCATTCCCTTTTTCGAGTGGTATTTCATGTGCAAACGGATTCGTTGTGTTCATAACCACAGGGCAATAGAAAAGAGCTTCTATGCCTATCTTCGTCTTCTATTAATGACGACGAGGTAGTAGGCCATATCATCGAGTTCGAGTTACTTTGGTAATTTACTGTTTGGTTGGCATAATACGGACTACAATAAAATGAAATGCGTATTTTCGTTCGATGCAAACATAATTTAGCTGTCATTAGCACCAATCAAAGTAGCCATCTGTGGTGCAATGCTTAGTGTGCGCGCCTCTTGTACATGAGATCCTGGGTTCGATCTCTGCTCTGACCACCTTAAAAAAGTTTCTTTCGGCGGCGGTCACCTCGCATAGTGCCGGCGACACTATCGAGTATTTAGCCATGAAAAAGTTTCTCAAAATACCGTTCGGAATCGGTGTAAAACTGTAGGTCCCAATCAGTGAGTATAAAACTAGAAAGCGCACAGCTCACTGGTTGTGAGAAACTCTCCCCCCAATCCCTTCATGGGATGTAATGGGAAACCACTTACTTATTTATCAATCAAACACTTTTAAACTTAGTTTGCTGCATGGTCTATAATCTGTATGTCTTCTTTGGCCTCTCATTCTACATCATTTCCCTAGTGGCTTTTCGAGCAGCTGTGCCATAGAAATCCCCTGCCGTAACCGATGTTCGTTTCGGACAAAATGTACGAAGAAGCGAGTCTGTCTCGAATTCGAAATGGATTCATATGGCACACTGGGAAACCGCATATTTTTTGACGGAGTATCTTTATTGCATGCTAAAGTAGACATGTTCTTATTAAGTATAGAATACATGATCAGCCCTTGGTCGATTCATAACATTTTCGATGGCATCAACAATGAGGCTCTATCTTATCGATGACGTCGTGGATCACGGAAGAGATTTCACAAAACTCCAAGGGAAGAAATCGCAGAGATGATTTTGTCTGGAAATAGTTGTTTCAATAAATCAATTGTTTCCAGCGCGGTGTGGCTGGTGGCGCCATCCTAATGAAACCTCCAGATTTATACCCTCCAGTTGAGGCCACAAGAATTTTGTCTGCCTGTGAAGAATGATATTCACAGTCGTTCACTTTTATTGGGATGCCTCTTATAATAATACTTTCTACTTCAGAAGAAAGTATCAAATTAGAAGTGGAGAAAATTGAAAAATAAGTCTGAAACTTCTGTGTATTCTCATACACGCTGGAAAATAATGCCCGCAGCAATATATTGCAGGAACCATATACATGTTTTCAAGCATTACTTTCGGGAATGGAAGATCTGCTGCTCTTTGTTTCTTTATTGCGACAGACAGCAGTGTTTTCAGCAGTTTTCAACAAACAAAACTAAATTTCGGCGACAAATACATATATTATAACCTATTAATCATAGGAATAGCAAACACAATGTGTTTGGGCACAAGTATACAATATTTGCGACAAGCTACAAACACGTTACATTTGCATCCAAATAACAAACACAGACAAAATTTTCAGCGTGTATGAAACTACGCCATTTCCAGTTGACAAATTTTAAAAAAATATCTAGTGAAATTTAAAAATTCTATTTGAACTTTAAAATACATTAATTGAAATTTAAACATTTTATTTGAAAGTTAAAATACATCAATTGAAATTTAAAAAAACATCAATTGAAATTTTAAAGACATCACTTCACAGTTTTGGAAAAAAAGTTCCAAACTTCTGCGCATACTGAATTCGGGCTAAGTAATCAAATTTACTATCTTCTTCTAAATGATGTGGTTTGTGTCTTTGATAGTTATAAAGGGTGACCGAAAATTCAAGCAAAGGGGTGTCAGCGGACATAGATATTAGGGTTATTCACAATGGAACTCTAAATGAAACGACAACGCCTTTTCATTGTTGAGAATTCAAATTCAAACAAAATAAAAATATCACAAATAAAAATTCAAATTTAATTTAATGTTAATTTAAATTTACATTCGAAATATTATAAATCTGCAAGTATTGAGTATTTCTCAAATGTTTTAAGTTTTTAAATAAAAGTGCCAGTAATAATTAAATTTAGATTCTTAAAAACTGTCAAATTTTTTACGATTTAATGTTAGGTGGAGCCAGTAGTAACCCTGAATTTATTCCTCAGTGCAATATAGTAATGTTTTACCTAATTACATTTCTTATTGTTTGTCAAGGTGCGTTTCTGGTCTTACGTTGTATCATATGTTCGCTTAATTATAGTTTTCGTTTTGCAAAATTGTGCGGGTGTTTTAGCACTTTATGTGCTTGGAATTGTTAATTAATTTTTGCACAAAAACCTTAATGAATTTAATGGCCTGCATATTAATAGACATATGTATGTACGAGACACGAGAAAGCAAAAAAAAATGAAGGAGAAAAACAAATTATGACAAAACGATAATGATAAATTCTAAAAATTCAATTATTAGGTAGCAATACATACGAGGGCAGTTCGACAACTTTCTGAGTTTTTGATTTTTTTTTTGAAAAAAACGTATTACTTCTCCAATTTCCAATGTGTTTATTCCTTTCAAATACGCGAGTTTCTCAAGGGCCTCAAAATAAGGAGTTGGTTTAGTGATGATCCCTTATTTCGGCCCAAATCTCTTACCGTTGAGCCATTTATTTAGGTTTGGAAATATAAATTACTGGCTCTAAATCCAGAGAATAGTGCGGTTGAGGCAGCAATTCGTAACCCAATTTATGGATTTTTGCCATGTGCCGGAGCATTGTCACGGTGGGAGAACATTTTTTTCTTCGCCAAATGCAGTTGTTTTTGTTTCAAATCAATGTCGAATCTGTCTAACAGCTGTGAGGTAATATTCGACCGTGACCGTTTTACCCTTTTCAAGGCATTTGATTTGAATGACACCTCATGCATCCCAAAAAAAACTCGCCATGAAGTTGTTGGCCGAAAAACCCACCTTGGCCTTCTTTGGTACACGTGTTCACCCGGGGAAGGCCACTGCTTTGGCTGTTCTCGTTCGTTCTCTGATGTGTTGTGATGGATCCATGTTTCGTCCACACTTACAAAACGTCGCAAAAACTCCTTCGGAATAGGGTTGAACTTCGCCAAACTGTCATTTTAAATGATCGCATTGTTTCGCTTATAGTCGACTGTGAGTAATCGCGGCACCCATCGCTCGGATAGCCTCTTAATGTCAGAATATTTGTGTAAAATGTGATGTAGCCGCGCAATCAAGATAAGCCACCTCATGCGCTTTCATTCTCCGATAGTACAATATCATTCCATGGATTTTATCGACGATTTCTGGCGTGATAACTTCCACAGAATCGAGGAACCTCTTTGCAAGAACCGGTTCTTTACAGGAACCGACCGGACCGGAGCTTACAAGAACCGAAAGACGGGTAAAAATGAACCGAAAACGGATCTTTAGGGACGGCTCCAAAAAGACCGACAAACGATTCTACAGGAACTGAAAAACGGGAACCGTAAAACGGAAAATAAGAGAACTCGTTTATAAAGGACCCAAAAGTGATATTCTTTGGGTGGAGGTACGAAAATTTGTATTTTTTTTAAATTTTATAATCTTATAAAAGATATTCCACTAAGCTTCTTTGGGACATCAATTTGCTGAGAATCGGAACCGGTCCAAATACCGGGTTCTTCTCAGAACCGGAGTCGACAGAACGCAACATCACTAGAACGCATCACATCTACAGTGAAATTGCCAACTGCGCGGATCCACGCTTAAGAGATTCCAAATTTTGGTGAAGAATAGTGAAGACCATGCCCTCTACAACGGACTTCAACTTATAGTCTAAGGATTCAGGTCTAGACTACCCGATGGTCAATCATCCATTGAAATAAAATTTGGTAAATTATTTTTTAACCACTCTTGACTGGTTCTTGCCTTATGAGTTGGGGCAGAGTAGTGCTGAAAGATCCAGGGTTCGTTTTCGAACAATGTGATATTTAATGGCTTCACAACTTTTTCCCAAACGTCAGATTGGTACACCCTTGCCAAAGTTTTAACATATTTTTCGCGGAAATGGAGCTTGGTCCTCCTGTTATAGGCGACTCCCCACCATAGCATCACAGAAGCAGGACGGTGACTTCTTTGAACTCTACAAAATTTTTACATCAAATCGATGATAAATGTTCATTAATTGTTCTTCATTGAATTGATGACAAAATTCATCAAATTAATGAAACTGTTCTTCAATTTGAAGAGTGTGCGTTTCTTCACCTCTTTCAGTTTAATTGAATTGATAATATTTTTTACACTAATCTTCATCATTGGAATTTAGAAGTAATTAGTGTAATCGATTCAAAACATAGACGTAATATGGAAAAAATAAAGAAAAAAGAAAAAGCTAGTAGAAAATTAGAAATAAATACACAATAGAAAATAGTGCAATGGACAGAAAACAATATTCACGCTATGATCATTTTTTGAGTTCTCCTACACCCTGTTCTTGTGAATTTGTACAATGAAAAATAAACCAAAGAGTTTGGTTGCACATTAACAAACAATTTACATAAAAATGATGAACAATTTACAAACTAACATTAAATTGACGACAAATCTACAGCAAATTCATGAATAATTTACATCGAAATGTTGACAAATTTACTTCAACTTGATGGGAAACTTACATCAAATTGATGACAAATATACAGTAACTTGATGTAACGTTGTAGTTGAATCAACATAAACTATTGATGAAATATGGGTGAAAGATTGATGAAATCTGTGGTCACAAGGTATAACAGCATATGTCTATTTTTGCAACGTGTTAAAGGTTCAAATTTCAGTTGTAATGTAGTGTAAATTTGATAATAAATCGTGTCCAATATCTTGGGAACTACAAATTGGATTTTTCACAACAATTTATATAATGTGCAGTACGATATATACAGCTCGATTCTCGAAAAATTAAATTTGAGCATAACTCGAGTTATGCTGTTATGCCTTGTGACCACAGAAATGTTCTTCATCAATTCAATGAAGTGTGTCGTAGGTTAGCAAATGAGGAACTGTTTCATCAAATTGATGGAGGAATTCATAAATAGGATGAACCCTTTTCTTTCAGTGTAGGAAACTATTCTAGTGCTTGCCAGGATGACTGAGCACAGACCCGTAAAAGACTCCCCCACAGTAAAATTGTTTTCATCGGTAAACACAATGCTTTTTTAGCCGTTATTGGAGTACTGGCGAAGCAATTCATTTGATTGTTGCTTGCGTTTCTGCTTCTACGCCGCCGTAAGTAGATGCCCCGGGTGTCTTTTGAAAGCTGCAATTACCAAGTCATATTTAAGGATGCCAGAAATGGATACCTTCGATATATTCATATCCCGCGACAATATTATTTGCTTTCGGAGTGAATTTCGACTAATTTGGTTCTCTACGGCTTTGACGGCACTGGGAGTTCGCACACTGCGCGAACGTCCACATCTGACGGCCTGCTACTCGACCAGTATCCCCAAACAATTTCACAGCACGATAAACAAAATTACGAGCGATTGCAAAGTTCGATAATTGTCGCTAGTTTATATACGAATTTTTTTTACACCAATTACGACAATACGGTTTTCAATACATTCCAATTCCATAATTGTAAGTAATGCGCGTTCAAAACCTTTAACGCGAAAATTAAGTATAAATGTCAGGTGTCAAAAAGCTGTCAAGATAGAGAGTATATGTTCAGTGTATTTCTAACAGTGGGGGTCATAAGTATTGTACAAGTATTTATGATATTAACAGATGGTAGCATAGATTAATTTATACATAGATTTATCAACTCCCTCATCGGTTTTTTGACTGAAGCGAAGCGAACAAGAGAAGAATTCTGATTCTGCTGGGGTTTGATAAAAAAAAAAAAAACGTTTCCCATTACATCCCATGAAGGGATTGGGGAGGTTTGACAAACACAGCTGAAATTGTTAGTATGAATGTTCAAAATATGTAAATACAGTGGCGAGCACAAGTGAGTGCATGTTCACTACACTGACTTTCGTCATCCATAAAAACAAAACCATACAAACAAATCAAACAATATTTTTCATTTTATTTTTATTATTTTATTCGTAACAAATAGATGTAACGCAACAATAAGAAATGAGATGAGTTCAAAGAGTTTGAAAGAAAAAACGAAAATAACCCGTATAAACTCAATTTTGCACGTTTCAAAAAAATTAATAACTAATCCAATTTCAATATTTGGTCCATAGACTATTATTAGAAATAACTTGATTTACTCGGTTTGGCATGCTTTCTACCAAATTTTCGATAACATCTTTTGGAATTCGATTCCATTCCACATTTACACGATCCCGAAGGTTACCCATGTTTGTTGGGGCTGCTTCGTACTGCCCGAGCCGTCTTTTCAAGATTGACCAAAGATTTTCAATCGGACTGAGGTCGAGACTTTGTGCTGGCCATTCCATCAATTGAAAATTTGGTTTTCCAATCCATTCCTTTACAATTTTTGCTGTGTGCTTCGGATCACCATCTTGTTGAAAAATAATTTATTTTTCGGAATAAGCACATTTCTCCATAAAATTGGGAAGATGGGTTTGCAGAATCTGTAGATAGTCCTCTTTACGCATGATACCATCTACTAAATGCAAAGGGCCAACATGCCACCATGTAAAGCATCCCCAAACCATTATGTTTCCGCCGCCATGTTTAACAGTTTGCTTCACATGGTGTCTTTGAATGCGTTCCCCGGCTCTACGCCAGCAGTATTGCTTTCCATCTGACTGAAAACGGTTAAATTTGGACTCATCAGACCAGATAACACGTTTCCAATCATCAATGGTCCAATTTATGTGCTCCCTTGCGGGTTTGCTCTTTTTAACAGTTGAAGTATATCCGATATCATGGAGCGCTCTTCTAGCATTCCATTCGCTTACATTTTTGTTAATCGCCAGAGAAGCTCCCTTTGGTGTTAGCAGCTTGTTTTTTTCTCATTTCGGACATCATTAGCCGAGCATCTGAGTCCGTTAATATTTTTTGCGACCTTTGACTTGCGATTTGGGTGTCACATTTCGTCTCTTTTGAGCTGCGGTCACCGCCGATTGACTAATTCCAAGCCTCTCGGAAATGTTACGTGAAGAACAGGTCAGGCACACAACACTATTTTCAATTTCTGCAGATATTTTTCTCATTTTTATGCAAAAAATTTACAATTTATTTTAAATATGATAGTAATTGACAAAATATGCTTTGATTCGAAAGAAACACGCATTAAACTGCTCTACGAACAAGAAGAATAAGATAAGAACAAACAAAACGGTAAATCTCCATGATTTCTTGATGAGAGAAGTGGGAGAGCGAAACGTGCAAAATTGAGTTTATGCGGGTTATTTTCGTTTTTTCTTTAAAACTCTTTGAATTCATCTCATTTATTATTGTTGCTTTACTTCTATTTGTTACGAATAAAATAATAAAAATAAAATGAAAAATATTGTTTGATTTGCTTGTATGGTTTTGTTTTTATGGATGAAGAATGTCAGTGTAGTGAACATGCACTCACTTGTGCTCGCCACTGTATATGAACATCGTTATTGCCGGACCCGAAATAGAAATAGCAACAATCGTAGTTACTCGTTACATCCCATGAAGGGACTGGCGAGAGCTTCTTCACAATCAGTAATTACACTGTGATAGTTTTTTCCAAAAAACTTCCAAGACAAAGCCGGAGGGTTTTACCCCAATTCGGATACGAGGAATCGAACTGCATCATTACTTTTTTGAGTTACAATTACGGGTTCATACAAATTTTTTTTTTTTACTAATAGAGTGGATTTTTTTTAATTTTCAATTTTGACTCACTTTGACAGCCACTAACTTCTACTTGGTTGGTTGTACCGGTAAACAACCTTTAACAAAGTTGTTCCAAACTTTTTGGGCTTCAACCTTTGTGAACAAAGCTTACCTCTAAAGCCAGATTTTTGAGGGTCTTCAATTCAGAACACCGGCAGAAAATAAATTTTACGATTTTCTTTGAGTTTTCCGTTCACAAATGGACAGTAATCAGAATCATTCGCCAAATAAGACAAAGCCTTTCTCTATAGAAATATATTTATTTACGCATCTTCATTTTCAATATCAAATTTATTATCAATTTCACTTAATTTTACTATTTTCTACTCTGAAAAAATTTTTTTGGATAAAAACACTAATTATTTGTTTTTGAAAAAAAAAATATATAAAACCAAAAAAAAGTACAGTGACTGAAAAAACTACTCTCGCATATGGGTTAGGAAGAAAACAGTATAACGATCAAAAACTGTTGAAAACAGTACGTCGTCTGACAAGCCTACATTTGTATGAAACCGTAATTGTAACTCAAAAAACTAATGATGCAGATCGATTCCTCGTACCCGAATTAGGATAAAACCGTCCTCTCCGACGTCTCATTTTTCGACTTCCACAGTGTTATCAATTGAATATTTGCCATTTCAAATTTCTCTAAATCTAAATCTAAATCTACCCATTCCACGATTTAGTTGTAGAAAAGTAATTGATTTGAGTGTCGCTCTGTAACATGGTTCTTCGAGCCGTATATTTATATTTGTTATCACTGAGTCCGTGAAAGATACTATATGAAAAACACGATTGAGAATTATATATAGTATATGATTTGCTATTACAAATACTTGTTTTTATTTTAATAACACCCCAATTTGTTTGCTGGGTAATAATTATACTTTCAAACAAAAAAATAAATATAATCGAAACAAACAACCTGAAAAACAGTAGCTGGTTTGAAAGCATCAGCAAATAAAAAAAAAGCGCGAAAAAATTATATTAATAAATTTTGGAAAGAAATTGCATCATCTTGTCAAAACGAAATTAAAACAAAAACGATCAATTAAACAAATTTAGCAAACAAAAAAACAACATTTAAAAAATATTTATAAAAATAAAAGCATTTCGTGGTGTGTTATTGTTAATAAAAAGGTAAATCTTTTATAAAATGTTTAATTAATATTTTTCTTGTTTTTGAAATACTCGGCAAATCCCAAAATAAAATAATATTATGAAAAACATTTACTCCAGATTTAAATTTCGATTTTCGATATTCTGCCATAAAAATTTCCATTGTTCAAAGAAAATTGTTTTTCAAACAATTTGCAATTAACGTTGAAATCTCATTTTCTACTGCAAAATAAAAACAGAATCATATACAAAAATCTATCAGGCAGAAAATCATTAAAATATTTTTAAACAAATAATGGCCATTCAACTGACGTCGAGTGCCGAGTGCTGCAATAACAAATGCTGCCAATAAGTGGAATAAGAAAAACTAATTTGCTGAGTAAATTGCGAACCAAAACACAAAAAAAATCCACGAATAGATTTGAAATACAAACAATCTGTGGTGGACAATGCTGCAGATACTGCAACTTCTAATCATTGTGCAGGCAGCAAATAAAGGGTTTTTCAATAAGAGCGCTACAAAAGTTTTTTTAAAAAAACAAAACCGGTTTTAGATACCAATGAAATTCTTTATTCCTGTGAAAGTACGTTCGATGCCATTATGTATGGAACTCGATTTCTTTTGCATGGCCACCACGGGCACGCTTGCAGAAGTCCAGACGCTGAACCCAATTTGCGACGGTTTTCAAGCATAAATCGGCCGATACTGCTGCAATTTCACGTTCGATATTCGTACGAAGTTCATCAATTGTCGCTGGCTTGTTGGCATAGACCATAGACTTGACGTAGCCCCACAGGAAATAATCTAACGGCGTCAAATCGCACGACCGAGGCGACCAATCGACTGGGCCATTTCGTGAGATAACACGTTCACCAAACTTGGTTTCCAATAAATTGATTGTGGCATTCGCTGTGTGGCTTGTGGCGCCGTCCTGTTGGAACCACATGTCCTCCAAGTCCATATTATTTCATTGGGGCCAAAAATATTCGGTTATCATTGAACGGTAGCGATTCGCATTCACAGTAATGTGCCGGTCTTAATCATCACGGAAGAAGTACGGCCCAATGACGCCGCCGGCCTATAAACCGCACCAAACCGTATTTTTTTCGGGATGCAATGATGACTCATGGATTACGTGTGGATTGCTGTCTGACCAATAACGCATATTTTGCTTATTGACGAAGCCATTCAACCAGAAATGAGCCTTATCGCTGAAGATGATTTCCGATGATTTTCCGCTCTTAAAGTTGAGGCCACTGACTCCAAATTTCGGTAGTAAATTTTAATAATTTCGAATCGTTGTTGGCTCGTATATCTTTCCATGATGAAATGGCAAACCTTAGTGAAGAGAAATGTCAAAAGAGCGGGAAAAAATATGGCGTCGTTTGCTGTCCCTATTGATTTACTTTTGTAGCGTTTCTGTTTAAAAACCCTTTAAATGGAAAACACAAAATTTGGGTCAATCCAACAAGCGATCTCGAAATATTTATTATATGTAAGAGGTGATAAAGGAAGGAGGTGTGTGTGGTTTGTCTTTTGCATTCCTCAAATTCGTGCCTATACAACACCAGCCAACTGATATTTACTTTGCTGTAATGATATTTATATTGTTATACTGATCTAAACAGAAAAAGATATTGGTCGGCCATAATGTGACGATCATTATCATTCCCAATCTTCGTCTGCATAATTTTATACACTGAACCATTAAATATTTACATTTGCAATAAGTGTCATACGAACGAAACGAATAAATATTTGAATTTTCCATTATGACAGTATATGAGACATTCCCAAGAGAAAAACCCCCACGATCGTGGAAATGTAGTAGGTTTGGAATCGTATTATGTAAGCTAAGTTAAATCATTTTCGTCCAGATGGACAATTTCTAACCATGTAGGTACTAAAAGGGAGACGGCTATAAAAAAGTAGATATTACTAATTATTATAAGATGTATTTTTTTTACAATCCAGCCCACCCCGCAAGTTTTAAAATTCAGATTTAATTCTTATCTGTCAAGGCCGTCTTCACAATATCTAGTTAGAGCTAATGGATTGGATTTTTGAATTTTGGATTTTTTCGTTTTGGATTGAATTTTTTCGTTTTTTTTTGCCTGGTAGAGCAAATTGGATTTTTTCGTTTTTTTTTGCCTGGTAGAGCATTAAATGCGGATTTAAAAAAAAAGAAAAAAGTTTGCGGAAGTCCATATTTTCCGAAATATAGGTCTCCAAAGCTTGAATGAATAATCGCGCATAACTCTGCCATTTTTTTATCCGATCCTGATGATAAATCGTTTAATTTATATACCAACAAATCAGGGGGGATCAAATTCCCTCTACCATAAGTCGGATGTGTGACCAAATCAGAAAAATCGCGCAAGTTTTTAGAAATCATTTTTTTATTTTGGTGTGTAAAAACTACAACAAAGGACAACAGAAATAAAAGACAACAACAACAACGAGAAAAGACTACAACGGCAAAAGACAAGAACAACAAGTTGATTAAACCAAAAAAGTGAGGTTAAAAAAATTTTTTAAATGAGCTATCAATGGGTTACTAAAAGGAAATATATTTATATACAGAGTTATAGAGTTTCACAAGAGCTTTGTAATGATACATATTTCAAGTAGACCCGATGATATATATGTACCTGAGATATGACCGATTATATACTCAAGCTTTAAAGGCCTATATCTCAAGAAGTTGGACCTAGCGCAAAAAACAAAACTTATTTTTGAACTCAGCGGAGAAGCCTTTACCGTTGGTGAAATTTTGCTGCAGATCTGATTTTGCTGCTAAAATAGTTTTATGCCAAGCTAATTAACTGTTATAATTTTTAAGTTCCATACCAACTGACAGCTAAAATATTTAGTTAGCTTTGACTGTAAGATAACTAGATATGGTGATAAGGGGGCAAGAGTTTTTATAATACAGAACATTTTTTAATTGTCTGGATCCACACAATTTTAAATCGTATTAAAAAAAACCAGTAGTAATTTGTTTTTTCGGATGTCTATATACGGATTACACTTCAAAAATTGGAAAAATTTATTGCGTCGGGTAGAACACGTTATTTTAAGAAAAAAAGTAAAATAACAAAATCGAGACAAATGCATAGTTTTGGAGTTATGTGCCCCGAAATTTCGGATATATGGGAGGGTAATTAGGTTAACGTACCGTGTAAAGTTATCGATATCATTACTTTTTTGTATAAAACGTGCCAAAACAAACTCCAAAAATTATCTACCATTTTTCGATAACTCGCATAGTTATCGAGTTATAAGATGTTGGAATTTTAAAAACATCGAATATTTATTTATACTTTTCTCAAAACAAAAAAAAAAAAAAAATTACACTCTCTCACAAATTTTCATGACTAAATGTAGCTGACACCTAATCTCTATGTAAAATTGTCCGCTGAATCCGAATGTGAAGTGAGAATGGTCAAAAGTTGAACAGTTTTCGAGATATTGCAAAATTACCGTTCTTTGCGTGTTTAAAAGAGATCACTTCACTTTAAAAGAGATCACTATCTTCGAAACTATTCGTCGGTTTATGTATTTCGTTTTTTTAATGAAAGATTATAAAATTACTAAAATAACCATGGGGCGTTTGTGAAGACTACTCAAGAAATGAAAGAGTTACAGTGGACAAAAGTTCAAACTTCATGAAAATTTTTTTTTGATTTTTTGCAATTTTGCTCTTTTCAAGTTATTTTTTTTTTAAACCAAACCAAACAATAACAATTTTAATGAGTTATTACATAGGATATTAGTTTATTTCAAATAACGGGTGATTTTTTAAGAGCTTGATAACTTTTTTTTTAAAAAAAACGCATAAAATTTGCAAAATCTCATCGGTTCTTTATTTGAAACGTTAGATTGGTCCATGACATTTACTTTTTGAAGATAATTTCATTTAAATGTTGACCGCGGCTGCGTCTTAGGTGGTCCATTCGGAAAGTCCAATTTTGGGCAACTTTTTCGAGCATTTCGGCCGGAATAGCCCGAATTTCTTCGGAAATGTTGTCTTCCAAAGCTGGAATAGTTGCTGGCTTATTTCTGTAGACTTTAGACTTGACGTAGCCCCACAAAAAATAGTCTAAAGGCGTCAAATCGCATGATCTTGGTGGCCAACTTACCGGTCCATTTCTTGAGATGAATTGTTCTCCGAAGTTTTCCCTCAAAATGGCCATAGAATCGCGAGCTGTGTGGCATGTAGCGCCATCTTGTTGAAACCACATGTCAACCAAGTTCAGTTCTTCCATTTTTGGCAACAAAAAGTTTGTTAGCATCGAACGATAGCGATCGCCATTCACCGTAACGTTGCGTCCAACAGCATCTTTGAAAAAATACGGTCCAATGATTCCACCAGCGTACAAACCACACCAAACAGTGCATTTTTCGGGATGCATGGGCAGTTCTTGAACGGCTTCTGGTTGCTCTTCACTCCAAATGCGGCAATTTTGCTTATTTACGTAGCCATTCAACCAGAAATGAGCCTCATCGCTGAACAAAATTTGTCGATAAAAAAGCGCGAAACACATTTCGAACCGAACACTGATTATTTTGGTAATAAAATTCAATGATTTGCAAGCGTTGCTCGTTAGTAAGTCTATTCATGATGAAATGTCAAAGCATACTGAGCATCTTTCTCTTTGACACCATGTCTGAAATCCCACGTGATCTGTCAAATACTAATGCATGAAAATCCTAACCTCAAAAAAATCACCCGTTATATAAATCGATGAATATTTTTGAAGATATTTGCATTTAAGAGTGACATCATCTTATTTAAAAACACCACTAACGGTTATTTTGGAATATTTCGAAAACGGTTATACTTTTCACCATTCTGACTATTCGGATTCAAATCGTATTTTACATAACGATTAGGCGTCAGATACATTTAGTCAAAAAATTGTCACGTAGTGTTATTTTAAAAAAAAATCTCCATAATATTCGGTAACTAAGAGTTATGGAAAAATTTTAAATTATATTTTGTGTTGTTTATACAAAGTGTTGATATCAATAGCTTTACGCGGCACCTTACCCCATGTCCGTGAAAATTAATTCCCAATTTAACTAGCAAGAACACAAACCACATCCATTTATACAACTCTATTAACGGGTAAAACCGATCGGAGCATTAAATATACTCGAATTAAATAAACTTCACATTGTGATTCACATTTTTGCACATTGTGATTTCGGATTCTGAAAGTGTTTGCCAACGACGTATGTATGTGAGAACACGGGAGAATTCCTTGGTTCGTAATAATCTTGCTAAATGTTACTAACTTGCATACATTTTTATGTCAGGACAACAGCTTTCTTACAACGCTGTTTTCGTTTGAGCGCGAAAAATCGTTAATCATATAATGTTATTAGTGTAATATTTAATTTTCGTGTACACGCTGAAAAATCTGTCTTTTTTAATGTTTGGATGCAAATATAAAGTGTTGACAGCTTGTCGCAAATATACTATACTTCTGCCTAAACACAGTGTGTTTGCTAGTCAATACAACATGTTTGAGACACGATGATTAATAGGCTGTAATATATGTTTTTGAGAATCAAATGTGGCTTTGTTTGTTGAAAATCGCTAAAACCAAAAATAAGTCAGACATCAAAGAAACAAAAATACAGCAGACTGTTGTCCGAGGCCTTCGGCCACGGACTGTCCCTGCAGGCTGTGTCAGAGACACGGCCATTAAGTTTAACGTAGAATTCGCCATCCGATAAGACAGAAAACATATATAACAATAAATTCATTTGCTTATATTATTTATCATTTATTGTTATATATGTTTTCTGTCTTATCGGATGGCGTATTCTACGTTAAACTTAATGGCCGTGTCTCTGACACAGCCTGCAGGGACAGTCCGTGGCCGAAGGCCTCGGACAACTGTCTGCTGTAATTTTTATATTTACCAACGGCATTTGATTCAAGTCCGTTTAAAAAAAAAAATATTGTGTTATTTTTATTGAAATAAGTTCTGCGAATGTTGAGAGGGCCGCCCTAATATTAAAAAAGGTTTACCTTATCGAGTCTTCGCATTAGCATTCGAGCGTTGTGTGAAAGCTTTACGCTTTACAATTCAAAATTAATGTTACAACAGCTTTATTGAAGCTTTCGCAAAAAAGCTTTATTACGTTAGCTTACTGTTTGTTTCACTTTTTACTAGATACATGTTCCTAAGCAATGTTGAGCAACCAAAAACACTCAACATTAGCTTGCTGTTCGTTTCACTTTTTACTAGATACATGTTCCTAAGCAATGTTGAGCAACCAAAAACACTCAACCAAACACCACACATATGTTTGAGTGTATCTGTTTAAACAATTTTCATTTGAGAAATTAAAATACTAGAAATATGTCAACCAATATGAAATGTATATCAAACGAAAGATAACATCTTCATTTACCTACAAAAAAAATTTTAAAAAAATTCATCTAGCCGTTTCCTCAAATTCAATGAAATAAAGATTACAACAATAAAAACCTGACATGACTCCTCATACCGTAAGGTAAGACGTATTCTACGTCAAAAATGGCAGACAGTTCGCAGTTATTAAATATGGAGTGGTAAACGAAATAACAACTCGTTGAATGAAACAAAACCAGTTAGCATTGTTTATGCTATCACCTTGATAAATAAGTCTTGTTGCTAAACAACTGTCATTATTTGGCTTGTTGTCAAAATTTAGGTAGTCTAATTTTTGACCCTAGAAATTCACCACGCAAACTTCAAAATTTTGTTCGGGAAACTATAATACGTATTATTACAAAAAGGATCTAAGAATATAGTTTATTTTAAAAAATACAATCTATAAAAAAAAATTCTTAAAAAAATTTTTATAATTTGACAAAAGACGGATCTATCCACCCGAAGCTTCCCAATTAGGCGTGTCACTAAGCTGTCGACTCCTAGATTCTGTAACGACCTAAGAATCGCCGAAGGTTGAATGTTATTGAAGGCTCCGTCGATTGCCAGGAAGGTCCCTAGAGAGAAGAACTTATTCTCAAGAGAGTTTTCTATTATGCTGACTATAGAGTGGAGAGCCGTCACAGTTGACCTGCCCTTGACATAGGCATGCTGAGAACTCGATAGTAGATTCTGTGGAAGATTAATTCGAAAGTGAATGTCCAGTAACCTTTCAAATGTCTTAAGAACAAAGGATGATAGACTGATTGGTCTAAAGTCCTTTGGTTTGACATGAGAGCATTTTCCCGCTTTCGGGATGAAAACCATTTTGGGTTGCTTCCAAATGCTAGGAATGACTCCCAACGTAAGGCAGCCCCTGAAGATTGCCTCCAACCAACTACAAGATAGGTATAGTGCCTCTTTTTTGTTATAAAATTGAAACACAACAAGTGACCACAAAATACAGATTTTTTGGAATGTGCTTTGTTATTTTTACTGCGTCTTTTTTTCAATCTATGCAGGATTTTTGTTTGTCGTAACAAACGTATTGTTGCTAGACACACAACAGTTTATTTTGCACTGATCGTCTCATATCCACTACTGCACAAATATCTGAGAGTAGCACACCACACACACTCATAGTGATATTAAAAAAATTTGTGTCATATTTACTTGAACTATATTTTGTTGTTGTATTCGCAATGAACTAACAACACTGGTGCGACGTTCGTTGATCCGTCAGTAGGTTGTTTCGAATGTAATGAGCAGAGCTGAAGCAGTAGGCATAGATAGAAAGAGAGAAAAAGATCTCGTTCGTGGACGACGTCAACGGTCATACAATAATACAATTCAGCTGATACGACGCGATGAATGTATTTAGGTTGTGTACTCGCTCGTCTATAGTAGTACAAATACATAACTATAGTGTATACGCTGTAGTTTTGTTTTTGTTTTCTTGTTTTTTGTTTTGTACAATAACAATGAAAACAAAGGCAACTAAACTCAACTAATAAGCAAGTTCGAGGTTACAAACACAATTGCGATCATTCACTCGCAACTTTAAGGCTATAAGTATTTTGTTGTTGTTGCTCTGTTTGATTCGTTTGTATTTTTCTTCATTTTGGGTTTAGTTTTTTGTTTTATTTTTTTTATTTTTTGCTGTTGCCATTTTTGTTATATTTTAGTTTCTATTGTAAGTTAAATTTTATTCTACAACTAGCAGAGTCATTCACGGACTACATGTATGCATGCAGGCATTTGTGTGAGTGTAAAAGATGTCGAGTTAAACAAGTTTTGGTTTCGTCGCGAAAATCGCATAACGATTAAACAAGAAAACGTTCGCAACAAATGGAACTTGTCGAAATCGCGATTAAAGCCAACAATCCCAGTTTCTTTGATATTCAATTTGGTTTTTAGTTTTCGTTGTACTATAAAAATTTCCAACTATGATCAGTTGAAAACTTCACGGTTAAAAATAATTGCATACATAGGTATACATACATATGTATGTAATTCTGTGATGCCAAATTGACATAACTGGTTCAAACATTACATCTAACCCGGTGGTTTCTATGGCACAGCTGATTGAAAAGGTACTAGTGAAATGATGTAGAATGAGAGACCAAAGAAGACATAGAGATTATTTACCATGCAGCAAACTAAAGGGCACCTTAGACCGACTTTCGAGTCGGGCCGACTCATCTCTCAGTGTAAGGTGAAGTCGGGGAGTCGGCTGACTAGGACAAAAATCAAAACTATGTAGTTTGATTTTCAGAAAGTCGGCCGGAAAGTCGGTTAGTGTAAGGCGAAACAATGCACGACACAAAAGTCGGCCTGATTAATAGTCGGCCGACTGGTCGCAGGTCTAAGGTGCCCTTAAGTTTTCCCTTTTATTTCTATCCGTATTTTTTCCAACCAAAGAGTAAATTGCAAAAGCAACTCGAACTCTGTAATTACCTACTACCTCGTCGTCATCAAGATAACGTGACAAGAGGGCTAACGGCTCTTGTCTATTTCTCTATGTCCCAGCTGATCTTTTATAGATTACTATGTACATACGATCTAAACTGGAATACACATAGACTAATACTTATAGTAGACCCACTAGTTCTCCCACCAAATTTATGACATTTGGCCTGGTGTGATATTTACGTTTGATGTTGAAAAGAATTGCTTTACTAATACCAGATAGTGGCAATGGTTCAAAACAACGAACAAAATAACAACAACGGCATTTCGTTTTGTGTGTTAAATACAACACAAATGTATGCTAACAATAACAGTCAATAAAAAAGTTTAAAACACATTTAAATTTCACAGTTTTTCACCAAAATGGCATGCAAAATTAAAGCAAGAAGTTATTGTAATTCCACCTGGTGTATGTCACTTTTCGTCAAACATCTCTCTATCACACCGACCGCATCACGAAGAGTGTGAAAGGAAACGTCAGATGAGACAAATGGCGGCTCTACTATAAATTTACTCTATGGGATTACAACTCACACATACATATGACATTGACTCTTAACAGCCCTATTCTGGCAGGGTTACAAAAGTCACCACGGTTACTATTTGACAGCAATGTGACAATTGTCACAAATCGGTATTCTGACACATTTTTTTGGTGACAAAAGTAACAAAAACTGTTACCTGCCAAAGAGAAGGTAACAGCGCGTGACAGCTGTTTTATTTGCCGTAAAGTTGATACAAAATCATTTTATAAATTTTGCATGTAAACAATAAAACTGTATATGGGAAAAACTTAATAATATATTTTGTACCAAAACGACAAGAGGGCATAATTAAATGAAGGAAGGGCTTTTGTTACTTTGTTCTATGGAAATGGAGCAGAAAGAAGAAAGAACTTGCTTTTGTGTTAGAAAGATTGAAAAAGCGCGAAAAGTAGTACAAAACTTTTGACGTAAATATCTGCGGTCTTTCAAGGGATATTGTTGAGTAATATATCTTTAAAAAGGCTAATGTCTTGTGTATTATCTGAACCTGCCAAAAAATAAGTATAATAGGGCATTTTTTTGAAAAGAAATAAATACATTTTTAGCAGAAAAGTGAGGTTAAAAACGTTTTTTTTTAATTAGCTCCCCTATGGGATAATACAAATAATTATGTTTATGGACTGATTCATAGAGCTTAGAAAGACCCTTGTAATGATTCCCATTTCAACCAAATCGGATTATAAATCCCGGAGATACGAACGATTGTATAAAAAAATAAATAAATGGTTTCCCGTTACATCCCACGAGGGGATTAGGGAGAGCTTCTCACAACCAGCGAGCTGTGCGCGTTCTAGTTTTACACTCACTGATTTTGACCTACAGTTTTACACCGGTTCCGAACGGTATTTTGAGAAGCTTTTTCATAGCTAAATACTCGATAGTGTCGCCGTCACCACCAACGATTATATACTCAAGCTTTAAAGGCCTATATCTCAAGAAGTTGGGCCGACCGCGGGGGGAAAACAACTTTTTGAGCCCAGCGCAGAAGCTTTTGTCGGTGGTGAAATTTTGATGTAGATCAGAGAGTTGGCGCTAAAGTAATTTTACTCTTCTATATGTCACGGATGTGCATAAGTATTCTTTCCGTATTCGTTCCTTGAGGAAGGCAATATAGCATTCCAGCTGTGCCTTTGCTGTGCTCTCAAATTCTCTAAATAATTATGTATTAATTTTAATTAATAAAACAAATATATTAACTACTTACTTTTCCTTTTTTTACCGCGTTCATTTTGTGCAGAAAACCATGTTTTTGTTTTTTTGTCCCTGCTTTTGACAACAATAGAGAGGTGAATTATTTGTTATGAGGTGAATTTATCGTTGTCACTGTGTTGCCAGAATACCAGATACAAACAATGGTGACAACTTTGTAACAATTTTGTGGTTACAATTTGATTGTTACCACATACACAGAATAGGGGTGTAATACTACTTAACCGAGTTCAACCAGGGGGTATCCATGACACAGCTGATCGGCGAGAGAATGATAAGCAACCAGAAGCAAATTATGCATCAAACTAAGTTTAAATCGTGTTTGATTGATACTAATGATAACTAAATTGTGAATATGTTGGTTGCATCGAACGAAAATACACATACATATCCTTTTATTTCTATCCAGTCTATGTCCAACCTAAGAGTAACATACAACAGCAACTCGAACTCGATGAAATGACCTACTACCTCGTCGACATCGAGAGTAGACTTGTGTCGAACTCGTTCACTAGTTCTCGAACTCGTTCATTTAAGGTGCCCGGACATATCAATCACGAATCTACTCGCAATATCGAACATGTATGTACATTCTATTCGCTATGATGATGTCTGGTCACCCTAAATGAACTATGTATATAGTTCATGAACTACTCAACCAGGGCGTTTCTATGGCACAGCTGATCGAAAAGCAACTAGGGAAATGATGTAGAATGAGAGACCAAAGAAGACATAGATTATGGACCATGCAGCAAACTAAGTTTAAAAGTGTTTGATTGATACTAATGACAGCTAAATTATGTTTGCATCGAACGAAAATACGCATTCCCTTTTATTTCTGTCCATATTATGCCAACCAAAGAGTAAATTACCAAAGTAACTCGAACTCGATGAAATGTCGTACTACCTCGTCGTCATGAAGAGGCATCGAAGAGAGTAATGGAGGCTCTTTAGTATTGCTCTGTGGTGACCCAACTCTAATCGAGAAAACGTAAAGAGAGGGATAGAGACTCTTGTCTATTGTTCTGTGGTTCAACGGAGAGCGAGTGTGCTGATTTTGGTACTACGGTGTCCGACTGAATTGCTTCCCTTTGCTCCTCTAAATGTCAGTTGTTTGACATTGTTCTACGGAGATAAGTTATCTCATCCCTCAACCTAGAATAACCCAAAGGGGCTAATCGTTTTTGTTTTGTGGAATTGCCGACAATTCGACCAACGCACTATAAAGAAAACTCAGTTTCTAGCACAACAACTCGCATGTGGTCTTCAGTCCCCAATGAGGTAAGACGTAATAAACTCCCTCGTTGTATGTACTAGTACATACGGCGCGCGTCCATTGTTAATCGATTAATTGGTTTGGTTACTCAAGTACTTGTAAACTCAAATTACGACGAACAAAGACATTTCAATGCATTCGTTGTCATTGTTATAAAATTGCAATGCAATCAATGCAAATAACTAAAAGTAAAAACAACGAAAAAAATGATAAATAACATGTGTAAGCAATTTCATCGATTTCTGGTGTCGTAGTAAACCTTTATTTAATCTTCGATGGAAACTTCGATAAAATTGAAAACATTTTTGACAATAGAAACAAAATATTGAAGTTCATAGAAAACTTGTTGCTCATAACAATTCGTGCCGTGCAATCAATTCGTAATAGTTAAATAGTCTTTGCCAGTTGTTTTTTGTTCAAGTTGTTAGGTGTTGAAACTGACTGACAACACATAAAAACACGAAATTTCTTGTAATTTTGTTTACAACTTCAACAATAAACTCAAAAAGCTTTAGATTATTTACAAAATAATAAACAACAAAAGAGCCAAAACATTACAAATACAAAAATACACTCATACGTTCCGAACCATAAGAATAAAAAACGCCAAGTTAAAAATATTAAAGGCTCTAACCATAGAGTAACATAATAGAGACGTTTATTCGCTCATCTGATGTTTCATTTCACACTCTTCGTCATGGGTTTGTGATGCATATGAGAGATATTCGACGAAAATTGATGTACACCAGGTGGAGTTCCAAAAACTATTACTCAACTTAACTTTTTCATGCCGTTTTGGTATAGAACTATGAAATTTAAACGTATTTCATATCTTTCATTGTTAGTATACATTAGTGTTGTAGTTAATACAACTATTTTAATATACAAACACGAAATGACGTTTGTGTTGCCTTGTTGGATATTTTGTAATAATGCCTCTATCTGATATTATTGCACACATGCATTCCACCATCCAACGTTTACATGCAACCATATCTATGAAGTCAAAATTACTGAGAGAATAAACGTCTCTACTATGTTGTACTCTATGGCACCAACTTGAACTCAAGTGGGAGGACGGGGACAAGAACACCACCAACACTGGCTGACTGACAGCCAACATCGACAACAAGAACTTGATATAAACATGAAAACAAAAACAAAAACCTCGAAACCAGTAAACAAAACAATACTAAACAAAAATTAAAGTGAAACTTGTTTTTGTAGTGTGTTTTGCTTTGTGTGTTTCTAATTCTCTCAAATATAAACAAGAAACAGCTGACACACCAAAATATACAATAATCATATTGATAACACAAAATGACTACAGTTGTGTTAAAACAAAATAGCACTATGAAATGGAAGTTGTAACTAAATCAGCACCAACTTTTTGACGATAAAAATCGGTAGTTAAATTTGGAAAAACTCATAAAATGCCAATTCCGGCACATCATTGGAATTTTGGAACTTTTTAACTATAAAATCGGTAGTTAAATTGACATTTATTTGTACAGGGAGGGCCAAAAGTCATCAAGGGGTTTAAAAATTTAATAACTTTTTCGTTTATACATATATATTTATCATTTCCCTTAGGGAGTTTTATAGTCGGTCTGTTTTTTTAAACTTACAATTTTCTAAATTTATTCAAGCTCAAGACCTTTTTAATATAAAGCTTATTATTAGCTTAATATTATTTTCAAAAAAGTCGAGCACAAAAAATGTTCCAATGATACCAGGGCTGTCTGTATAGCTTTTTCGGATCTTGCCAAGATCTTCATCAGCAGCCTTGGTATCATTGGAACATTGTTTTTGTGCTCGAATTTTTTGAAAATAATATAAAGCTAATACTAAGCTTTATATTAACAAGGTCTTGAGCTTGAATACATTTAGAAAATTTAAAGTTTATATATATTTTTTTCTCAGATTATGAAATATACAAAATGGAATTTTTTTACATTAAGTATGGAAAATAATGCCACTAAAATAACCCCCGTTTTCAGCTTCGCAATGATGGGCTTCCAAAATTCCCGATGATGGGCTTCAAAAATTTGTGGCTGTAGCATTCGAATTTCAGCAACGATGTTGGCCTTGAGTTCAAGGATTGTCTCTCCAAAGAAAATTGTCGGGTGCTAACAAATCTGGCGAACGCCAATTAATTTCCTAATTTTTGGAAATTATTCGCTCCAAAAATTTGGCTTAAAAGTGCCTTTGTATCTAGGGCAGTGTGGCTCCAATGGCTCCATCCTTCTGAAACCGCATCTCAGGTCTGTTTTCAAGAGCAGGACGTAAAAAATGTTCTATCATAAACCGATACCGGTCCCCATTTACGGTTACAGCACTTCCATCTTCAGTTTCGAAGAAGTAAGACCCAATGATATGTACAGATGGCGTTGATGAATGGCTTTGGATTTGCAGAACCCCAGAACCTACAGTTCTTAAAAAAAGTAAATCTTTTTTTTTTAAATGCGCCGTAGTTACGTACGAGACATTCCTAGTTGAGCAGAACGCGTTTTTCTTTACACGTTCTATATGTTCCGCAGATAATGGAGATTGATTGCCAATCATATTTGATTTCTTTAATATGAATTGCAATTCAATTTTATAATTCATTTGAATCAATTCAAAATCAATTCAATTCAAATGAATTGGAAATGAGTTCTCTGTACGGTAAAAAATTTGAAATGAATTTTCTGTACGGTAAAAAATTTATTATTCGTAAACAAGATTTTTCTATGCAAGTTATCAGTGTACTTCACCAAAAGACGTTTGGATTTTTCTATCCTATTTTTTTTTTAAAGTTGCAGTCAACAACAAAGGTTCTGTACGTCATTTGAAAGCTCCAAGTCCAAAGTCTTTTTTTTACTAATTCGACTCATAGGCTTTTGCGTGATTTTTATCTCAAGGGCCATGATTTTCTATTTCCGAAGAGCATTTCGTTGAATTCTTGCTTTGATGACTTGCGGTGTCCGAACGGTACGTGGGCGGGGTTTTATATCTCTTTTATATCTCCAGTCTCCTCGAACAATTGTAGACGAACAATGCGACTAATGCCGAGCGGGCGGAGCGTTTTGAAAATACTGTTTTTTCCATTCCACACTTTAAAAGTGCTATAACTACGATACGGTTTTACTTATCTGACCACTCCATGGTGAAAGTTGACACAATTTAAAATTCCCGTAACTAACGCTATAGAGGTTAACTTTCAAAAACCATATGATAATAAAAGGGTATGTTCAATTTTACAATTCTAATGGGTATGTTCAATTTATTAACAATATTTATGTCCCTACTAACTAAGTACAAGAGGCACGCACCACCGACGGTCACAATGATGCCGATGATTACACGTTTTTTATTACTGTTTTTGTGCGCTTTTCTTGTTTGCGCAAGCACATTTCGGCAGCTCTCATATGAACATGCGCAAACAAAACAAAACCTATTGTGAATAATTTTACGCTTTCCATTCTTGTAGTTGAAATTTAAATGACTTGAATTGAAATTTAAAATTCGTCAGTTCAAATTCAAGAATCACTAAATTACCACGCCCAAATCACTAAATTACCACGCCCAAAAATTCGAGTATAATTTCACGTGATTAACATTAAAAATATTAAACTTCTTTTTTTTAAATTTAAAATAATTGTCACCTGTGGGACAATTTTCTCAAAGAAGTAATTTTGTGACATCGGTGTGTCAGTCTAACAAAACAATTTTAGTTGAACGTGAAAATGTACAGAGGTAGGCTTTTTTTAATTAAAAACAGATTAATGGGTCAAGGTTTTCATGGGATTCGCATTAAAAATGTAAACAAAAATTGTTTTTAAAGAATTAAATATTAAACCTGGATAACCCCAGCCGATTATCCTAGGGGTAACATGAAAAGTGAATGTAAAGACAAAAGTCAATCCAACAAACTTATGCAGAAATTTCTTTACACTTTTGGAGAACAAAAAAATTACTTCAAATAGTGCTATATTTCTACTCACCGCTGTAGTTGTACAAACTTGTAATAAATAAAAACGAAAAAACGATTGTATATTTTAAAATATGTTTTGTTTTGTTGTGACCAATCTTCGTCTTTCGTCTTCATAAAAAATATCTAAACAAAAAAAATATGTAAATAAATGCGCAGCAAAAAAAGATTTTTTAAACAAAAAACAAACCCCCCAAAAGATATGAAATCTTAATGTTTAATATGGGTAATTTATATTGCACCTTCTACTTAAATTAATGAAAATCAAATATATACTCAAGTACTTAAATACATGAATTTAACACATAAGTATGTATGTAAATATAAATGTGGTAAATATGTTTTTGTTTTAAAAATACATACATACATACAATTGCAATGACAAGAAATATTATTATCATGTTATCACCCCTACGAACGGAACGGCCAACCTCTCAGTTAGTCAGTCAGTGCTGCCTGCCAGCCTGCCTGCCTGCTTGACAGTATGAGAAATCAAGCAATGACAGACAAGTATTTTATCTACACTTATACTATATAAATACTCACAGATGTACTTATGCATACAATACATACATGTGTACATATTATATACGTTCGTAGGTGTATATACGCGTATAATGTACATTGATACATATATACAGGCACATTTACGTACTATGGACTGATTCTATTGACTGCGTCTGTGACTGTGTGACTGACTGTTGTGAAACAAAGAAATTCTCAGTTTTTGCCATTTCAAAATAAACTTTAACCAACAGTAAAAACTCTAGCGCAGTAGTGGCGAGTGAGTGAATCGATCAAAGTGTTCCGACGTTAGTGGTGGTTGTGGTGTGATTGTGGTGGCCGGGATGCAGTAGGTTACGACGCTATAGCAAATGATTGCACCATAGACACTGCCATACTTATACGTCCTTTCATCCATGTGCCCTATCATACAGTACATGGGTAATAACTTAGTCCTCTTTCGAATCTATAAAATAAACTTTGAAATTGCAAAATTGTGGTCATAAATGGAAAAAGTTTCAAAATTATATTCAAACAAATGATTTATCGCGTAGTTGACCATAATAGTTGGTCACGAGCAACTTTTGTATTATGGTTTAGGAAAACTATTCCCCAACTAATTTGTTATTTTTGTTCCATCCTAAAATAAAAATTACTAATTCGGAACTAATTTGGAACTGGTATTTCATTACTACACGCTGAAAAATTTGCCTTTTGTAACTGTTTGGATGGAAATATAACGTGTTTGTAGCTTACCGCAAATATAGTATACTTTTATCCAAACACATTGTGTTTGCTATTCAATTTAACATGTTTGGGACACAATGATTAATAGGTTATAATACAGGGTGATTCAGGAAGTTCCGGACAAATTCCTCCAGCGTATTCCTTGGCTCATTTCATGAAGAAAAGTCCACTAGGACTATGTCCGAAAATGCAAGGGTGCGAAATGGCAGCGGGTTCAAAATTTTCGGATTGGTGGCCGGAGGGTAGGAGGGTAAAGTTGCTAACTTCTGAGCCAGTGGGTGGATTTTTGTTTTTGGGCTTGTTGCATTTTAGTAAAATGGTCATAACTTTGGAATGGTTTAGGTCATTTTGGAAAGGTGAGAGGTATGGCTATAACCTGCCATCTGGCTGAGCAAATTGAGGTTATGTGAATTTTTGTTGTCCATTTCCATTTTTCCGAAAGCTCTGTATCTCGCCGATTTGACTTTTTTCTACTTTTTTTAATTGATTCTGAAAGGCATCTTAAAGACCTTTCCAACAAGCCCAAAAAAATCCGACCACTGCCTCAGAAGGTAGCAACTTTACCCTACTACCCTCCGGCCGCCAATCCGAAAATTTTGAACCGGCTGCCATTTCGCACCCTTGCATTTTCGGACATGGTCCTAGTGGACTTTTCTTCATGACATGAGCCAAGGAATACGCTGGAGAAATTTGTCCGGAACTTCCTGAATCACCCTGTATATGTATTTGTGACCCAAATGTGGATTTGTTTGTTGAAAACTACTGAAAACACTGGTGTCTGCTTCAATAAAGAAACAAAAAGCAGCAGATCTTCAATTCACGTAAACAATGCTTGCAAACATGTACATGCTTCCTGCAATATGTTGT
This sequence comes from Phaonia tiefii, assembly GCA_963931995.1. Taxonomy (NCBI): domain Eukaryota; kingdom Metazoa; phylum Arthropoda; class Insecta; order Diptera; family Muscidae; genus Phaonia; species Phaonia tiefii. The sequence goes on along the minus strand of OZ008370.1, from coordinate 221,632,737 downwards.
TGGGGCCGTTATTTTTCAGCGTGTTAGTTAATCTCCAAACCAATGACTGTAGCAATTAACAATGCGAAGCCAATGGTTTTGAATAAATAGTCCCAATCTGTCACGTTTACGACAGTACCATTTGAATATGAAAATTACTAATTCGGAACCAGTTGGGAACTGGCATTTGTGTACTATATAACTAGGTCTCCTCCATACTAAAATCTGTAGAAATTAACAATGTGAAACCATTATAAATGGTTTCCCATTACATCCCATGAAGGAATTGGGGAGAGCTTCCCACAATCAGTGAGCTGTGCTCCTTCTAGTTTTATACTCACTCTACAAACCTATAGTTTTGCACCGATTCCGAAGGGTCTTTTGGAGAAGCTTTTTCATGGATAAATACTAGATTGTGTCGCCGTCACTATGCGAGTTGACCGGCGCCGAAAGAAATTTAAGGTGTTCAGAGCAGTGACCGAACCCAGGATCTCATATACAAGAGGCGCGCACACTAACAATTGTACCACAGATGGCACCACCGATACGAAGCCATTGGTTTCCTACAAATAGTCGCCATTTTGTCACGTTGGAACTAGTTGCGTTTCAATTGCACTATTCCACAAACTAGTGGCACTGGAAGTAGAACTTATTTTACTAGTTCATTGCCTATACGCTGAAAAAAAAAACGGTCCCAGCAACATATTGCAGGAACCAAGTACATGAATGCAAGCATTGTTTTTGTGAATTGAAGATCTGCTGCTTTGTTGTTCCTTTGTTTTCAGCAGTTTTCAACAAACAAAGCCACATTTGGGTCACAAAAACATATATTATAACCTATGCATCATTGTGTCTCCAACATGTAATATTGAATAGCAAACATAATGTGTTTGGACGCAAGTATACTATATTTGCGACAAGCTACAAACACATTATATTTGGAAACAAAAAACAGGCAAAAGCCAGATTTTTCAGCGTCTGTGCAGTGTATCGTTGTTCTATCGATATTTCCATGGGAAGTGTTCCTCTGAGATACTTGACCTTATAGCGGAGGTTAAAGTACAAGATTGTGCAGAGATTCACATACATTTGCTGTTTCTTGGCCAGCAGATCGATCTACACACTACGGTCAAAATTAGATTTAAGCACAAGCTGAAAAATAACGGCCCTATCAATATATTGCAGGAACCATATACATGTTTTCAAGCATTGTTTTCGTGAATTGAAGATCTGCTACTTGTTTTCTCTAGTGTCTGTCACGTTTTTGACTCCAGCTGTTTTCGACACACAAAAAAAACATTTGAGTCACAAATGCATATATTTTAACCTATTAAACACTGTGTCTCTAACATGTTATATTGAGTAGCAAACACAATGTGTTTAGGTACAAGTATAATATATTTGCGACAAGCTAGAAACACGTTATATTTGCACCTGAACAACAACAAAAGACAAATTGTTCAGCGTGCAGGACAGTTCGTATGTGGTATAAGCTTTCGGCAAGTGTATTCCTTATTGCTTATAATATCCTCAAATTTAAGTCCAACATCAACAAACCCTACTCCCTCTTTCAATTTTCCTCCTACTCCTATCGCTATTTCCACAGTCCAATACATTACATTGCATTTATATGGGGCATCAACTGACTATTGTTCAAAAATAAAAATAATCTTTGGCCCATTATTTTGACTAGACTTGGCTGACGATTTTGCAATGGTTAGCATTAGGGATTTATGTACACGAGACAGTGTGCTCAATAGGTTGTCGCATCAATAAATTTTAGTAAAGTATTCTTCAGATTTTTTTCAGATTTTTCGGAAGTGGTCTAGAGGTCGCGCAAGACGAATTTCCCCCAAAAATCGGGTATTTCCAGCGTTTTTTTGAATTTTACTGAAAACTCGGTCAATAACCACGATTTTCTTAGTTTGTAAGTCAACATTTTTAAAGCTAAAAATTAAATAAATGACAATGATTTTCCTCAATAAGGTACCACTATTAAATTGTTTTCGTAAATTTTGTAAATATCGCTTTATATCTTTTAAAGTTCCTATGAAAATTTAAAAAACGAATGATGCACTTTAAAAGACGCATAAATTCCAAGCAATTTTATAAAAAAAACTGAATTTGCGGTTACTGTTCCAGAGTTATACCATTTTAAAGCCTTTTACTCATTGTATGAAACTAATAATATTATAATCTGTTTTCTATTTTTGCATCGGATTTGCTTTAAATTTTTAAAATTCTAATGATGTACTTTAAAAGATGGGTAAATTCCAAGCAATTTTGTAAAAAAAATTTTGAATTTGCAGTTACTGTTCCAGAGTTATGCCACTTTAAAACTCTTTACCCGTTGTATGAACCTAATAATATTATAAACAGTTTGTCTTTTTTCATTGGATTTGCTTTAAGCATTGTATTATTGAAAAAATCTACATGCGCTAAGTAACGACAAAGAATTACACGTAGCAAAACATGGCCCCGGCAACATATTGCAGCAACCATATAGTATATGATTGCTTGCAAGCATATATATGTTGCATATGCAAAATATTGACTTACAAACTAAGAAAATCGTGGTTATTGGCCGAGTTTTAAGTAAAATTCAAAAAACGTCCGGAATACCCGGTTTTTGGGGGGAATTCCCCAATTCTTGTGCGACCTCTAAACCTTTTCCGAAAAAATCTCAAAAATACTTTACCCTATAAGCTCCCCAATCAAGCTTGAGCAACCATGAAAATCGAAAAACAAAAATTTTTTTGGGACACCCTAGTGCTCAATTCCCGCTCGGAAAACTTTTCCTTTATTTCGATGAAGTCTACCTCGCGTATCACTATCGTGTAATTAGCCATGCAAAATCTTCTTCATACCTATAAAATTCGGTGTAACATTGTAGGGCCCAATCAATGAGTGTCCACAAATTCACTGATTGGGAGAAGCCCTTCCATGTATTGGACACAATCGAAATGTTAACACAGCCCTATTCTGGCAGGGTTACAAACGTCACCACGGTTACTATGTGACAATTGTCACAAATCGGTATTCTGACATATTTTTTTTGGTGGCAAATGTATCAAAAACAAAGAGGAGGTAACAGCATGTGACAGTTGTTTTGTTTGCGGGAAAGTTAATAAGCAACTCTTTTTTGTTAAGAAGTAAGTAAAAGAATTCGTTTCCTTGTTATCTGTAACAAAGTTATCACAAAAACTCCGACTCCTGATTTCCAGTAAAGATATTAAACTTTCAACTGCTCTCCCTGGAAAATTTTTTGGAATCGATTTAGGCTGTTATTGTTGGTGACCACAGAAATATGAGTAATATGTGTTGTACCAAAACGACCAGAGGGCCTAATTAACTGGTGGAAGGACTTTTGTTACTTTGTGCTGCTATGGAGCAGAAACAAGAAAGGACTTGCTTTTGTGTTAGAAATGTTGAAAAGATTGAAAAAGCGTCAAATTTATTTCAAAATTTTGAACGTAAATATCTTAGAACTTTGAAGGGATATTGGTGAGAGTATTATACCTTAAAAAAGGCTAAGATCTTGTCTATTATCGGAGCCTACGAAAAAAATAAATATGATAGGGTATTTTTTTTTTAAATAAATGTTTATCAGAAAAGTGAGGTTAAAAAATCATATTTTTTATAAGCTCTCCAATGGTTTAATAAAACTGAATATGTGTATGCACTGATTTATACAATTTAGAAAGACTTTTGTAATGATACCCTGTTCAACCAGATCGGATTAAAAATATCTGAGTTATGAGCGATTATATACTCAAGCTTTAAAGGCCTATATCTCAAGAAGTTTGACCGATTGCGAGGAAAAACTCAGAACTCAGCGCAGAAGCTTTTGTTGGTGGTGAAATTTTGTACCTAAGTATGGATATTTGTTTTTTCTTTATTTTTTTTTATCGCTCATAGTTAATTGGCCACGTGCTGTATGTTCTCATACGATTTCTCTCCATAAATGAGTTTTTTAAACTCAAAACTTTTGCACTTCTAGCACCGCAAAATCGTGAATTTAATATTCGATAGGTTTTATTGAATTCTTTTGTTGCTAGAAAAAGGATCTGTCAGAGGGGTTGGTTGGAATAGTGTGCCTGAGTGATAAAAGGAAATACAAGTAACAAGAAAACAAACAAGACCTGCACGTCAGCAAAGCCGCAGACGCCCTTCATACACAATGGCACGGTTTGCAAGTAGAGGAATGGAATCCGGCAGATTTGATTTGAAAATATAAAAATAAAAATTATTATAGTTGAGGCAAAACAGAAACTCAAAACGCATTGTATCCTTCAAAATAAAAAAGGGAAACAAAACAAAACTATGGTAAAAACACGTGCCAGTAAATGCATCTTACGGCAAAGACTAACGTCTCACTTCTGTGCAACAGTCTCGATACAACAATTTATAGTGTTATGAATTGAAATTGTGTTGTTGGAACTAAAAACAGAACTTGATACAAGACGAAAGTTTTCCGGAACTTTGTCGATTAAAGTGTAACTTTAATTCTAAGGAAAAAAAATGGCGTGAAGTCTGTGAATACGTAAGGGGTTTTATGGTTTCATACTTCCGATGAAAATTAGTTTTTGTAGTGGGCGTTAAGAGGAAAACTTACGGAAAATAGGGGTGTATTGACAACATTAGGGTTTTTATATTGTGATATGATATTCTCAAACTCGTTCGGATGGCGCTTGATCAACGCCAAACACTCCCTTGAAGTTGTCACGCGATTGTGTTTGTGGTCAATGAAGAGTAAAAGGAAAAACATTTGAACAAAGAATTTAAAATAATAAAAGTAAAGCTCAATAACTTCTAAACCCGTCAACCGATTGACAAAATCCAGACATTAATTCATACATCCAATATACATAGTTGTATTTTTTGTATACGCTGAAAAATAACGGCCCCAGCAACATATTGCAGGAACCATGTACACGTCTGCAAGCATTGTTTTCGTAAATTTAATATCTGCTGCTTTTTGTTTCTTTATTGTCTCTCATGTTCTTGTTTCCAGCAGTTTTCAACAAACAAAATCACATTTGGGTCACAAATACATATATTATAACCTATTAATCATTGTGTCCCAAACATGTTATATTGAATAGCAAACACAATGTGTTTGGACACAAGTATACTATATTTGCGTCAAGCTACAAACACGTTTTCTTTGAATTCAAACAACAAAAAGACTAATTTTTCAGCGTGGATTAAGATTTGTGATTTATATCTGTGATATTTACATTTTTTTTTATGAAATCAAATCAGTTAAATAAAAAATTTAAAACTAAATTTTGCGAAAAATCGGAAAAAATTAAATTTAAAAATGATTTACGTGTTTTGCCAACAAGTACATGCTGAAAAATATCAGCCCCAGCAACATATTGCAGGTTGCAAGCATTGTTTCCGTGAATTTAATATCTGTAGCTTTTTGTTTCTTTATTGTCTGTCACGTTCTTGTTTTCAACAGTTTTCAACATACAAAGCCACATTTGGGTCACCAAAACATTTTTATATATATATAAATCTACTGCACGTGTGTTTGTGACTGAACTCCTCCTAAACTTCTTTTTTTTTGTACGCTTTTGGGCGGTTTAGATTTACTATTCGGTCCAATGGGACAAAGGGACGTGGTACCTCCCATACAAATCGCTTGAAATATTATGCAGGACAACGTCTGCCGGGTCAGCTAGTATATTATATCTTATTAATCATTGTGTCGCAAACATATTATATTGAATAGCAAACACAATGTGTTTAGACACAAATATACTATATTTGTGACAAGCTACAAACACGTTATATTTGCATCCAAACAACAACAAAAATTTTAATTTTTCAGCGTGTATAGTGGCAGTTCTGGATGATTTTTTTTCAGTTTGCTGCTTACTGCTATCAAAATTTTGACAAATTTAAATAAATTTATTATGGGATTGTTGCTCTTTTTCCCACAAATAAAAAAATTTAGAACGACGTCATTTATTTATTCCTATTTTGTCGTCTAGAATAAACAACAACCACCGCAACAACATTTATGAATAAATTAATTAGAAACAACAAAATTTAACATACAATTATTTCTGGGAATTCTCGAACCACCACTTGCCCACTCTATTAGACAAAAAGTGAAATTAACAAATTCATTATAATAAACATAAAAGGAAAAAATCAAATACAAAAAAAAAAATAAAACCAAAGTTGCAGAGATAGCAAAGATGAGGATAGACGTATGACGATGACATTAAACAAAAGAAGGAAATGTATAAGCAAAAGCAGCCTTATTATCATCATCCTCAGCATTATCAGCATCATTGTCATCACCATAATTATCTTCCACCATCATCATTATCACCATCATCATCATCATCATCATCGGAGACCATGAACATCAAACGTGTTTGGAGATTAGGGAGAGATATCGGCCATATGATTTCAGAGGAGACAATGATTTATTGTCAATGTCATTCTATTTGAGGCCAACGAAAGTGCAAATACTACACCATTTCCCATTGAAATTTTAACAAAAAATCTATTGAAATTTAAAAATTATATATGAAATTTAACATACATACGTCAATAGAAAATTCAAAAATTCCAGTTTTAATTTAAATGACTACAATTGAAATTTATAAAACATCAAGTGAAACTTGACAAAACAACAATTGGAATTTAAAAGACATCAACTGAAATTTTAAAGAATCAATTGAAATACAAAAGACATTAATTGAAATTTAAAATACATCAATTGAAATTTAAGAGACATTAATTGAAATTAAAACACAAAAAATTAAATTTAAAAGACTTCAACATTTAAATGACATCAATTAAATTTTAAAATACATCAATTTATATTTACAAAACATCAATTGTAATTTAAAAACCATAAATTGAAATTTGAAAGACATCAATTGATTTTTAGAAAATGGCAATTGAAATTTAAAAGACATCAACTGAAGTTAAAAAATATAACATATGTATAAATAATATTGTTTGAAATTCAGCAGACGAATTTTAAATTTCAATTGATGTCTTTTAAATATCAAGTGAGTTGTTTTTTAAAATATAAATTTTAATTGATGTTTTTAATTTCAATTGATGTCTTATAAATTACGATTGATGTAATTTAAATATCAATTGATGAATTTTAAATTTTTAATTTATGTTTTTAAATTTCAATTGATGGAATTTTAAAATTCATTTGATGTCTTTTAAATTTCAATTAATGTCTTTTAAATTTCAATTTTAAATTTTTAATTTATGTTTTTAAATTTCAATTGATGGAATTTTAAAATTCATTTGATGTCTTTTAAATTTCAATTAATGTCTTTTAAATTTCATTGATATCTTTTCAACCGCAATTGATGTACATATTTTACATTTCAATTGATCAGTTTTAAGTTATAATTGATGTATTTCTAACTTTAAACTTCAAACAAAATTGTTAAATTTCAATTAATGTATTTCAAAATTCACCTAGAGTTTTAAAATTTCAATTAATATTTTTCAAAATTAAGTTGATATTTATTGAATTTCAATTGCAATATCAATTCGAATGAAAGCGATAATACCTAGTGGCGGTTTCGTAGTGTACATACATTTGTTTTACTATCAAATTCCAAATGTCCCCGGAAAAGTGCAGCCGATCATCTCAGGTTTAACTCAATTTAAATTTTTAAATTTCAATTGATACATTTTGAAAATCAAATGGAATTTAACATTTCAATTGATCTGTCTTAAATTTACATATAAACTCAATTCCAATTTATAAACTTTAATTGATACATTTTGAAAATCAAATGGAATTTTGAATTTCAATTATTGTTTGTTTAAATTTTTTCAATTTGAATAACATCAATTGAATTTTAGGAAACGGTATTGAAATTTAAAAGACATCAATTGAAATTAAAAAATATAATATATAAATAATAACTTTTGAATTCAGCAGAAAAATTTTAAATTTCAATTGATGATGTCTTTTAAATTTCAAGTAAGATTTTTTTAAATTTAAATTTTAATTGATGTTTTTTAATTTCAATTGATGTCTTATAAATAGCGGTTGATGTATTTTAAATTAAAAAAAAATATAATATATAAATAATAATTTTTGAAATTCAGGCTACGAATTTTAAATTTCAATTAATGTCTTTTAAATTTCAAGTGATGTTTTTTGAAATCTAAATTTTAAATGATGTTTTTTAATTTCAATTGATGTCTTATAAATTGCGATTGATGTATTTGAAATTTCAATTGTTGTATTTTAAATTTCAATTAGTGTCTTTGAAATTTCAGTTGGTGTCTTTTAATTTTCAAATTAATGTCTTTGAAATTTCAATTGATATCTTTTAAACTGCAATTGATGTATTTTAGATTTCAATTGATCAGATTTAAGTTACAATTGATGTAAATCAATTGGCAAACAAAATTGGTAAATTTCAATTGATGTATTTTAAAATTCACATAGAATTTTCAAATTTCAATTAATATTTTTCAAAATTAAATTGATATTTATTGAATTTTAATTGGAGTTTCAATTCGAATAAACGCGATAATACCTATTGCGATTTTGTAAAAAAAAGGTTTCTCATTACATCCGATCAAGGAATTGGGGAGAGCTACTCACAACCAGTGAGCTGTGCGCGTTATAGTTTTATACTCACTGATTGGGATTGCGATTCCGGACGGTATTTTGAGAAGCTTTTTCATGGCTTAATACTCGGTAGTGTCGCCGTCACTATGCGAGGTGACCGCCGCCACAAGAAATTTAAGGTGGTCAGAGCAGGGATCGAATCCAGGATCTCATGTTCAAGAGGCGCGCACACTAACGATTGCACCACCGACGGCCAGAGCGGTTATGTAGTGTACATAAATTTGTTTTACCATCAAATTCCAAATGTCCCTGGAAAAGTGCAGCCGATAATCTCAGATTTAACTCAATTCCAAATGTTTACACTTCAATTCCTACATTTTGAAATCAAAATTTAAATTTCAATTGCTACATTTTGAAAATCAAATGGAGTTTAAAATTTCAATTGAGATTTTTTTAAATTTTCATAGGAACTCTATCCCAATTTATAAACATCAATTACTACATTTTGAAAACCAAATGGAGTTTAGTTTCAATTGTTTTTTCAATTTACACAGATATTTGTAGGAATATCCAATATCCAATTTTTTTTATTATTAACATAAAAAAAATATCAAATTCGGTTTTGAAATCCCTGGAAAAAATATTTTTAAGCTGTGGGAAAATAGGTTTACATTAAATTATGCAAACGATCTGAAAAATATGTATTTTTTGTTGTTGTTTAGGTGCAAATATAACGTGTTTGTAGCTTGTCGCAAATATAGTAGTATACTTGTGTCCAAACACATTATGTTTGCTCTTCAATATTACATGTTGCAGAAACAATGATTAATAGGTTATAATATGTTTTCGGGACGTGGCTTTGTTTGTTGGAAGCAGCTGGAAACAAAAACGTGAAAGACAATACAGACACAGAAAAGCAGCAGATCTTCAATTCATGAAAACAATGCTTGCAAACATATTTATGGTTCCTGGAATGTGTTGCTGGGGCCGTTTTTTCAGCGTGTAGATAAATGTTATACGGGAATACTGCCTCATTACCTGCTGGGGGGAGGGGGGAGGTAAATAAAATACAATCTTATTAAATCGTTTCCCAATCCCTGCTACCACACAGACTATTATTTCAAAAGCGATATGTAATCATTTTTTGTTTATTTAGGCTCGTTGCCCCATCATAATCTAATTGAACATTTTTAAACAAATAAAAATGAACCAATTCCTATATTCCCCTTTGCATGTTGGGGGGGTGGTGGATACTATAGATGAAAGAACCCACTTCTCTTATGGATATTATGGAACTGTAAGTAAATGAAATAAATTATATAGTTTTATTAAATTAGTTGATCATGACGTTGTGATAAAGACTTTGTTCATTGACCCATAGTGCCAGCGCCTGAGTGTGCACGCGTGTGTGTGTGTGTGTTTTTGTTTATCTGTGTTCTGTATTTAAATAAGAATTTCAAAATTCATAAAATTACACAGCCACACGCTATCAAGCCCCAATATGTAATGTATCGCAACAATAGCATGAGAGAGGGGCATTGTAATTTGAAATAGTTGTAATTTATATATGTATGTATATATGTTAACATGGCAATGTAGCAAAGTATATAATTTAAACAGTCTTGGTCAATTTAATAGTATCACTTTTTACAGCGTATCTTAGAAAGCTCCCAGCGGCGGAAGTCGCAAGGACTTCCGCAAATAAGACATGCAGAATGGTTCTTTTGTAATGCCTTCCTAAAATAAGGCCTGCGGAATGCATGCATTTTTTCATCAGATATAACCAAGAAGAAGATTTTTACAATTTTGAGAAATTTCTTTCACGATTCTTTTTAACCGTAATTTAATTGGAAAATTTCATACAAATTTTAAAATTATATTGTTTATTTAATATTTTTAAAATTTTCAATTTGAACATATCGAAGTGGATTTTGTGATTTTGTGATAAAGCAAATTATTTAAAATTTTTTTGTTGTTTAACAAAAATAACTTAAAGTAAATGCCTTCTAAGGCCTTCCTTTTGCATGCCTTCTAAGGCCTTCTTTAGGCAGTGGGCAAGGGAGGCCTTGCCTCCTAATCTCACGCAATGTTAAAAAGAAAGGAGGAGGTAATGTGTAGGGAAGGCCTTCCGTATTTTAAAGAAGGTCTGTTTGGTCATGATTTCAGGCCTTCCAGGTTAAATGCTAAATTCATATTTGGTTAATAACTTAATCGCTTGTTAAATAACGTATAACAACAAAGTTCTGATTTCATTTTAATAATTTTCCAAATTATTGCAAATTAATAAATTTAATTATCTAAATACAAAACATAATCTAATAATGGCCGGACAAATGATTATCGCTGAAAACGACATCATTAATCAAAATTATCCAATTAATTGAATCATTATTAATGGTCATTCCAAAATAAAGAAGGTTGATGATTTGTGAAATAGAATGTTATTTTCCTAATTAATAAATACAAGTGGAATGGCTCATTTCGGGCAGCAGACGTTTGATGATTGTTAGATCACAATCGACGAAATTGTGTTAAACACCAATGATATAGGAATAGGTTATGGATGGCTCCTAACGATGTATACAATTATGTATTGAAATAGTATGTCTTATATCCACAACAAATCTAACCACTACTTACAATTCGCCCCTTAGATGACATTTGTAACCTCCTCAATTGAATAATGGTTCCAGGAACATAATGGAGGAACCGAACCATGTATATGTTTGCAAGCATTGTTGTCACATTTTTGTTTTCAGCAGTTTTCAACAAACAAACCCAATCTGGGTACCAAAAACATATATTATAACCTATTAATTATTGTGTCCCAAATATTTTATATTGAATAGCAACCACAATGTGTTTGGACACAAGTATACTATATTTGTGACAAGCTACAAACACGTTATGTTTGCATCCAAACAACAAACTATACAGATTTTGCAGCGTGTTCATGTTGGCCTATTATTTTAGATCCAATACAACGTTGTTATTTATATTTCAGGTCCAGTAATAAAAAAACAATCACTTCTCATTGAAAATGTTTCTATTGTTTTTCAAAATATTCTCCATGAAGATCAATACACTTTTGCATAAAAATTAAATAAACGATTTTCCATTACATCCCATGAAGAGATTGGGGAGAGCTTCTCGCAACCAGTGAGCTCTGCGCTTTCTAGTTTTTTTTTATACTCACTGATTGGGACCTACAGTTTTACACCGGTTCCGAACGGCCTTTTCATGGCTAAATACTCGATAGTGTCGCCGTAACTATGCGAGATGACCGCCGCCGAAAGAATTTGTAGGTGGTCAAAGCAGGCATCCAACCCAGTATCTCATGTACTACAGGCGCGCACACTACCATTGCACCACCGCACACTAACCACACTTTTTCATGCGTTGAATCCAAATGTTGGAAGCACTTTCTCCACTCCAATAGAGACACCTCCAAAACATGGGTTTTGAGCGCTTCAACAGCTGCTACGGGCGTGGAAAAACGTTGACCACGAAGTAAAAAGAAGTTGGTTTGGTTTCCTTTCCCATTACATTCCATGAAGGGACTGGGGAGAACTTCTCACAATCACTGATTGGGACCTACAGTTTTACACCGATTCCGAACGGTAATTTGAGAAGCTTTTTCATGGCTAGATACTCGATAGTGTCGCCGTCACTATGCGAGGTGACCGCCGCCGAAAGAAAATTTGAAGGTGGTCAGAGCCGGGTTCGAACCCAGGATCTCATGTACAAGAGCCGCGCACACTAACCATTGCACCACCGACGGTCACGTAAAAAGAAGTCATTGGGGGGTAAATCAGAGCTGTACGGCGAATGACCCATCAATTCGACATGTTGATTGCTCAAATAGTCAATTGTTTTCAGCTGATGTGTGAGAGCTCCCATTGTACTGATGGAAAATGATCCGTCTTCTTTTGTTGTTTTTCCTTTTACTTCGAACATTGGTGGCAAACAGATGGTGGTATACCACTCAGAATTGACCGTCCTACGTTCCACTAACGACACTGGCCACATGACCGATTATACTGGAGGAAAAGGCGATCGTTTGGTTCGATGTGATTCTTCCACGAACAACTTTTGTTGGATTTAGCGCGTCTTGAAAGACCCATACGGTCGATTGCTGTTTTGTTTCGGGCACATATCCATAGATCCATAATTCGTCACTTGTGACAATGGTATACACTGCATTTGAGCTACCGTGGTTGTATTTTTTTTCAACATTTCTTTGCTACAATTGACACGAGCCTTTTTTTGAGCATTCGTCAAATTACGAGGGCAGATCAATAAGTCCGTGACTTTTCGAACTTCCCTCGTAGTTATATGAAATGCAACACTGCTCCCATCAAGTACCGCAAGTTAATAAAAAAATAAATAAATGGTTTCCCATTACATCCCATGAAGGGACAGGGGAGAGCTTCTCACAATCACTGAGCTGTGCGCTTTCCAGTTTTCACTCACTGATTGGGACCTACAGTTTTACACCGATTCCGAACGGTATTTTGAGAAGCTTTTTCATGGCTATATGCTCGATAATGTCGCCGTCACTATGCGAGGTGACCGTCGCCGAAAGAAATTTTAAGGTGGTCAGAGCAGGGTTCGAACCCAGGATCTCATGTACAAGAGGCGCGCACACTAACCATTGCACCACCGACGGCCAATGTTAATAGACGAGTTAATAGACTAATGTCAAGTTTTGAGCAAGTTCCGTCATTTACTTTGCGTTTAACAGCTGTTCAAATCATACAACCTCGTGCATTTTTTTAAAATGGAAAAAGTGAATTTCGAAAAGGAAAAGAATTTCGAAAAGAAACAAGGAAAAGCTTTACAAATACTATGGGGACTCTGCACCATCGATTTCAATGTTAAAAAAGTGATTTACTGACTTTCGTTGTGGTCGCACAAATACAAATGACGCTGATCGTTGTGGACGGCCAATTGAGGTCAATACACCCGAAAATGTCGAAAAATTCCACGATATGGTGTTGGCCGATCGAAGAGTAAAAGTGTGTGAGATTGTTGATACCATAGGCATTTCATATGGCAGTGTGGTTTCGATTTTAAATAATCAGATGGGTTTAAGAAAGCTGTCTGCAAGATGGGTGCCGCGTTTGCTCACAATTGGCCATAAACGTAGTCGTGTGACAACATATCCATTACAACACTCCGGAGACCAAGCGGCCGTCTAAACAATGGGTTTCTCCGGGAGAACCGGCTCCGAAGAAGACCAAGGTAAGTTTGTCGGCCAATAAGTTGATGGCAACAGTTTTTTAGGATGCACGCGGGATAATACAAATCGATTACCTTCAAAAGGGAAAAACAATAAACGGCGAATATTATCCCAACTTATTGGACCGATTTAACGAGGATTTAAAAAAACGACCCCATAAATTACAACTATTTCAAATTTTTCATCAAGATAATGCACCGATGCACACGTGTGTAGTCTCAATGGCAAAATTCCATGAATTGGGCTACGAATTAGTACCTCATCCGCCATATTCTCCGGATTTTGCTCCCCAGTAACTATTTCCAAACCTAAAGAAATGGCTCGGTGGAAAGAGATTTAGCTCCAACGATGAAATTATTAATCAAACAAATGCCTATTTTAAGGACCTCGAAAAATCCTATTTTTTGGGAAGGGATACAAAAATTGGAGAAACGTAGGACTAAGTGTATTGAGCTGAAAGGAGATTATGTTTAAAAATAAATTTTTTTTTGCAAAAAAAAATATTGTTTCATTAAAAAAGTCACGGACTTATTATGTGGGATCCAACGGGAACAATTTTTTTTCTCGGCCAAATGAACATGCAATATCTTACTGATGCTTGTACTACTAATGCCCAAGGTTGTCTCAATCTCAAGGTATGTCGCATGTCGGCCTTGCTTTATAAGTTCACGCACAGCATCGACGGTTTCCGGCAAAACGACCGAAGTTGGACGACTTTCACGAAATTCTTGCTGGTGCGAACGGCGGTCAAAACTGAACTCTTGTTACAAGCGATTGACAGTGGTTTTGATGGTGCTTCATCACCAAAAGTCGATCAAGTTGATTGATACACTCTTGTCTCAATAATTCACGCCAAAAATCGTAAAAAATCAGCGCGCGAAAATTTTCACGGGTTAATTTCACTTTTTGACCCAGATGCATTTTCCAACACACTGTAAATACTACAATACTACTGCAATATCACTACTGCTCGTAAGTGAAAACGTTCTATGTATGTTTATTCCAAAAAATATCAAACTTTCCAATGGAAGTTTCAGTTTGCATCTGACAGCACCAGTATTGGTAGGACCTGAAATATAAATGGCAACCCTTGTATATTATAACCTATTAATCATTGTGTGTCAAACATGTAATATTGAATAGCAAACACAATGTGTTTGGACACAAGTATACTATATTTGTGACAAGCTACAAAAACGTTATGTTTGCATCTAAACAACAGCAAAAACATAGATTTTTCAGCGTGTATACAAATAAATAGTGGAATGTTTTACTATTCAAATTTGTTACTTTGTTCTCTTAAATTTGTAATTCATATTACCTGCCTTAAATAACTTAATAACGTTTTTTTGTAGGGCTCTAAATTTAAATTCCAAGAATTTTGTTGTTAACGTTATTTATACAACCTATTAAATGTGTTGTTTTTGTCAACTCAGTTGTCCGTTTTTTTTTACTTCCTGTAACTTTATAAACTATTTGAATCTGAATTTGAATTTAAAATCCATTATTGTACGACTATCGTATTTTTTGTTGTTGTTAGGTGACTCGTTTTCTCTGTCACGTTTCAATTTCTCTAATATGAATTTCAAAAGACCTTTACCCGATGTACTCTCTACCCGCCGTAGTTCATAGACATTGTGGCGTAATTCATTCTATACGACGTTGTCTCTCTATCAGCTTGGAATGCATATCAAAACGTCGCCGAATTGAATAGAACTTTGTATTATATTAGACACTTTTTGTTCCGAACGAGGTTTTAGTTTCGCTTTTGTTGTTGTCGCATTTATTTCGAATTTTTGTTTTTAATTTTGCAAATTGTACAATTTTTAATTGTGTAATGATACGAAATTTAAACTGATTATTATTTAGAGCAATGTGGTGTTGAAAATTATCAACATGCATACATACATATTTGTATGATTTCAAAGAGGCAGCAGCGACTGTAACATCAAAAATTAAGGAATTTCATTTTACAATTACTTGCCTTTCGAAATATGGGCATTTCGACAGAAAAGTCCACTTTGTGTCACGTAACTTCAGACTCGTTAATTGCTTATATTTTGGGACCATGCAGTCCGATTGTTTCCTCTTCTTTTACTAAATACATACATACATAGGTAGGTCTATATTTATGTCTAAAGGGTCTAAACAAAGGTAGGTCTATATTTAGTAAAATAAGATAAAACAATTGAACTGTATGGTTCTAAAATATAAGTAAGTAAGTAAAATATAAGTCTGACGTTACGTGACAATTAGTGGACTTTTCTGTGGAAATGCCAATATTCAAAATAGCTGTCTATATTTGCTATAAATGTTGCTAGATCCAAGCTAAATGTATCGTATGCCTTCCCAGCAAACAAAGCAATATTGTGGCAATATCGCCATCATATCGCCTGGAAGACAAATTGTATTGCGGCAATAATCAGTGTCGTATTGCGGAATTTTTTCTCGTCGGGAGAAACTGTTACCCGAAAGCGATTCTTCCAAGCAATATTTCTAAAGATAATATTGCAATATTCCCAGATAATCGCTAAGAAGATAATTAAGAGACATCACTAGGTTATAATATGGAAGACAGAAAGAAATTATCGCTAGAATAACTCCCAGAAGACAAAAATAAGATAATATTTTTTAATTATCGATTTCGTAGTTTTGCAAGTAAAATTAGAATGTATTATGGAAACATATGAAATCTTTAATAACAAATTAAAGAACAACAAATTATCTTCCATCTTGTCTTTCTGTGGGGTTTTTTTTTAGATATTTCTCATTGGCAAAATCAAAGAGGCTTTGCAGTTTCTGGCCCAGGAATTTGCTTCTCTGTGGTGGGGCCTCGGCTGTAGCATAGATTTTTTTTAGCTCTAGTGTAGCTCTAACATTGTTTGTGGGGTTTTTAAAAATTTTCGGTGCCTACAAAAGTTTTCCGCAGGACTGAATGTAATCCCCCTAATCCCTTCATGGAATGTAACGGGAAACCATTTATTTTTATGCCATTCTGAAGGGATCCAATTTTTTTATTTCTCCTAACATTGTAGTCCCCTTTAAGTCAAAATATTTGTAGTTTTTCAAGTGACAAAAATAAATTTTATTTACATTCTTTGCCTGAGTATGGCTGAAATATCTCGAGGACGACAAAAGCAAGATACGTACTACTTGGTTTATAGTTTTTATGACGATAATGGAGGCATGGAGATATAATTTCCAATTGTTCGTAGGCTTGTTGCTTAAAAAGCAATTTTATTGTAGTATTTGAGATATCAGGGTAAACAAATATTGAAAATTGTAAAATATATCAAATGGAGCTTTTCAGAGCTGCCTTTAGTTATTTGGTATCATTTCTAGTTTATGAGATATCGCAGAAATAAAAACAAAGTACACAACCTACATGAAATGGAAAAAAATCGTATCATTCCTCACAAACGATATTTTAAAGAAATTTATTTGTGGCAAACGAACATTTATGTTTACGAGTAACGAAAAACATGTCATGGTGGTAGCACATCAGACTAGAAAACAGGAGCTGCCTATTGATCCATTTGCAAATCCGCGTACAATCAAACATTATTTTTTAAAGTATTTTTTAAATTATTTATTATATAATTTTTTATATTATTTTTTATATTATTATTTTTGAAATTTAATATGAATTACCAAAATAAAAATAGAAGGAAAATCCACTAAATGGAAGTCATTTTTGATAGAAGTGTACCTTCATAAAAGAAGTAAATTTTTGAATGTAAATTTATTTTCGTACTTTCGCTTTCCTGAAATGAAGTTGAATCCATGCACCATGATAGCAAGTTCGCACACATATCCAACGATCTGTCGGAGACAGTGCACGGATGCGAAAGATATGAAAAAGTGACCCAAATTTACGCAAGATTTGAATTAAATAGGAAACACAGTTTTTGTAATTGTACTTTTTTATTGAAACAAAATAAATAGGATAGAGTTGTGTATCATGCTAGGCATCAGTAATAACGCATTTACACCGCTGTTTATCGTGGCCAGGTTAACGATAACCTTGTTCTCTAATCTGTGCCGTTTACACCACCCAATTTGAGATTAAATTTACATTCTGGTGGCAACTCCGTGCTAGGACAAACTCTGCGCCGATGCCAAATTATCGAAGACGGCGGCACAACAGAAAAATTAAGTTAGCGGCTATAGGTTTCGCCAGTTTTGTAGAAATTTGGGATGGTTTTGAAATAACTGACCCTTAAAAATTGGATCAGTGGGACAAATAGGGCCAGTCTATAAAATCGGCTCACAGTTTAAACCAATAAGATCATTTATAAAATTTTCGAACGACTTTTGTCTGTCATACAGTTGATTTTTTGTGTATGTTTTTATTATGGTTGCATTTTTTTAGTAACTAACAGTGTTGCATCAAAATGTTCAACAGTTTAAAATTAGGTTAAAAATTAAACTTCAGTTTCTACAGATTAAAAGTGTATGAGTAATCTTCTGGGATAGCGAGGGTTAACGCAGTTAACCTTCGAAATGCGTTAATCTTGTTTGGTGTAAATTTCGCATTACAGTCATTGCTTGACCAGCTTCATTTTCAAAGAACTATGGTCCAATGACGCCTCCAGCACCCAACAGTGACACATTGTTGATGTGTTTGTGTTTTGACAATCACATGTGGGTTCCCTGAACCGCAATTGCGGCAATTTTAAGATTACCGAAGTCATCAAGGTGACAATATGCGTCATCGCTTAGGAGGATTTTTGGTTGGCAACACTACCGCCCAACTTTAAATCGTGCGTGATTTATGGTCATCCTTTATAACATTGGGATTAGAGAAGCAATTCAACAAGCAGTGTTCCCCTTTGAGTATGTGCGTTTTACACATGTTCACAAAAGTTTTCTATGTTTGCCGTAAAAGAAAATTATAAAAATGTTGGTGAAGATTAAAGTAGACAGATAAACAAACAACTTTTACGATAAACGTTTTTATTTGGTGGAAGCGTTTTAACTGTTGCGGTCTACGTTGAGTATTCGTAGCAAAAGTAATATTTTTTGCAATTGAAGAGAGAGACAACGTTTATAGACTCAAACTCAAACGTTTTTTATGTTGGCTGTAAAAGTTAACTAAAAATTAATGTTTGTTTACAATAATACAAGCAACGTTAACTATACATTTTCGTATTTGCTGTAAGCGTTTCAACTGTTGCGGTCAACGTTGAGTTTACGTAGGAAAAGAGAAATTGTTAGCAATTCAAGAGAGTGTTCATATTTGAATGGATGCGTTTTACACAACTGTTCGTTTTACACATGTTCACAAAAGTTATCTATGTTTGCCGTAACAATAAATTATACACATTTTGAACTAAATTAAATTGCGTTTACAACAATACAAACGATTTTTACGATAAACGTTTTTAGTTGGTGTATTGCGTATATAAATTGCGTTTCGTCCAAAATATATGCGCATACTATAGAAAGATACAAATTCTATAAAATTTCTTCATACAGATTTTCACAATTGTTCGACTAAAATATTCATTGGCGTGGTTGTAGACTTTTAACCTCAACACTTTGACAGGTGCGAAATAGAAACCATTTCATTCAACCCCCATGTGCCATATTCATATGACCACAACAGCAGTTCCATTATTATTGCCCTTGTCGTCGTTGTCGGCTCTTGTCAGTGTGGTTTGTCATATTGACCATATGTTTCTAACTTTAACTTTAATTTCAACTAATAAAATATTTACATATGTATTATGGGTGTTGGTTGGACGGACATCTGTTGTTATAGATAGTTTACTTCCTAATGTGTATTGGATGGGCTCTCACTCTCTTACGATGGTATTTATACTGAACAGTCGTCCGATGACAATTACTCAAAAAGTGCAACGTTTTATAACAGTTGTCTGCTACACTTAATACAGTAAGGGGCGAAACAAAAAAAACATAAATGTTAACAAGTTAAAGGGAATGGTAGAGATATAATTTTTCAATTCTAAGTTTCCCATTACATCCCATAAAAGGATGAGGGGAGCTTCTCACAATAGCTGAATTGTGCCCTTTCTAATTTGTAGGCTCACTGTCCGGTTATGCATAGAGAAAAGTTGATCAGTCGATGAAGCATTTATTTGGTTACTTGTAGCCCCTTTTTAAATTTGAATGTTCAATATGAAAAAATAATAGTTGGGAACTAGTAGTCGTATTACTGAACAATAGAACTGCATGCAAAGAAAAAATCGTTTGTCACAAACGAAATTTTGAAACCAAATTTCGTTTGATATTATTTGCCGCAAAGAACATTTATGCATATGAGAAACAAAAAAAATGGCGGTAGCACATTGGACTAGCAACCGGGAGCTGCCGAGTGGCCGAATTTCACTTTTTTATTGTCTTTTGCACCCATCATTAAATTTTAACAACAAGAAAACTATAACATCCTACATTTTTTATAAATATATTACGCTGAATGGAATTCATTTTGGATGCAGTGCATCCTTATAATAGAAGTAGTGTTTCGAATTTTAAATTCATATTTATTTATATCCCTGAAATGCAATGGAACCCAGGCACCATCACTACAAGTCCGCGAGTCTGTACACTAAGCATCTGCATGAATGCAAAAAGAAAAAACGCTACCAATGAGACACTCACAAAAAGTGATGGTTCATATTCATTCATTTCACTTGCAGTGAGAAGCAATGAGTTTGAAAGAATCTAACTCGTTTAACTTGTATCATTCACACTACCCACGATTCACACTCGGCACCACTCGGTAAGCATTGAATATGCTTTCTTGGGTATGAATCAATGTTGTACCTGTATGAAGTTGAGCCGCACTTTGTTTCATTCTTTATATGCAATGAGAGCTAAGGACGCATTCGAATTGCACATTATTATTCTAGTAATTCGAGTTACCCGATGTAATCTTAGAAATTGTATAAATGAAAATTATAATTTCTACTTTTCCAAACATTTTAATTATTTCTTTGTAATTTTCTTGTAACACCAAATAAATATTCTATTAATAAATTAAGTATTTTATTAAATATAAACAACAAAGAAATTCAAAATTGTTTAAATATTAACTCATATTTAAATGCATAACCATTATTTCCTACCTAAACAGAGTTGGAACTAAACATACGCATGTAGTCATTCGTACAATGAATATACAGCGGTATTCATGAATATTTCTTATATTCATGAATACTTCTTGTGCCCTAAGGTGCCCTTTAATTTTAGGATTTGCTTGTTCGTTTTTGGTGAAAGATGATAGAAGATATTATCAGGGATGATAAAATAAAATAGTAACAAGAGAATAGCTTTTGATTGTTTGCGAACACTTATTCGTTCGACACCAGTTCACAAAAGTTTACTATGTTTGCCGTAAAAGTATATATACAATTTGTTGGATAAATAACAGTTCGTTTACAGCAATACAAACAACTCTTACCATAAACGTTTTCATTTAGAGAAGCTTTTCACCTAATACATATTTTTGCGGCAAACGATATCCAAACGTTTTGTTTTTGTTGGATTGTAGTTCTTCTCCAGTCAAACAATTACATATGCACATTGTATCGTATTTGGTTCGGGGGAAATTGTACCCTTTCTGCCATTTCGGAAATTAATGTGCACCTGTTCCAGACAGTTGTTAAATTTTTACAAAACTAGCAACAAGTGGATATAGTTCAAGTTCATACAGGGTAGGTCGAAATGTGAAGACTAGAGATCTGCACAAGGCGTCTTGAATGGTAATTCAAGACATTTGTTTTTTTTAAGACATCAAGACATGTAATGTATCGAAGTTGCGACAACCAAATACTTCAGTGTTATGAAAAAAAAAAACATTATTGTATGTGTGTGCAGCTGCCCTGCAGTCGGCGTAGCTAACGAATTTTTAGTTACCAATAATTACCATTAACTACCCGCCAGACTACCAGCAATGCTTTATACTGACGAATTTAACATGGGGATGTCATTGACGGTAGTCAGTGGCTACCCTCTGCACTACCATGTACCATGCAGATCGCTAGTTACATGGAATTAACGAAATATCTAACAACCTTGTACTAACTACTTGACTAGTACAATCCGCTTGATGAATTCGCCGGACCATAATGAATTAATGTTATGAATATCACCACATTATTTTTCTACATTTTCAAAGTTTTGCACAATTAAGCGTTTCATTTGTCTTTTGCTTGTCATTTTACAGTTCTAAATATTAAAATGCACTTTTTTATACTTCTGACCCACGTACACTGTCACGATGCTACTTATACGGACGTTTAATAGCAACTGACGCCAACAAAAAAAAACCAAACAACCAACAAATCATAACGGGATAACGGTTCAGTGCATTGTTTTTTGCCTTGTTTTCATATTTATAATAATCAAAAGGCGAACTCTGGCATTACCTGTATCCACTCAAGTAGCTAGTCAGGCTTTCCGCTAACGAAATAACTGACTACATAGATCCACTAGCTACTTTTGAAACTGCAGGGTGTAGGCACAACAAGACAATACTACTACTTATAATTCGCTTCACATAGTATTGTGTTCTTGTGTACACGACCATATACACATAGACGTAGGCTTTGTCGACAGTAACCCGAAGTACTTGGATGTCGCAACTTCGCTACAGTACATGTCTTGATAAAAATCAAATGTCTTGAATGCCTCTTGAAGACGTCTTGTGCCGATCTCTAGTACATACTAATTTGACCAATTTTCGTTCTGTAGTTTTAACGCTGATAGAGCGTCTCTGGCAAACTGTTTCCAATGAAGTGATCGTCCTCATTCTGCTCGTTCAGCCGAGAATACAGCTGGTGGGGCTGAAGATGTCGTGGTTGAGATGGCAACGTCGTTCGTCTCTGCAGCGCACTTATAAAGCGCAGGCAGCCCACCAGCTACTGCCTCCCACCAGATCGTCAATCGCGTCTAAACTACGTTTACGGCCTCCTGAAACATTACTTTTGGCCCACCTTGTATTTCACTAGTTCATGAACTAGTATTTTTTAACTAGTACCGATATTTTCGTAAGCATCAGCCACTAACTAGTGGTTAGTAAGTACAGTGTTATTACACTACTGCTTGATATTATACTCATAGAACTAATTGTTTGAAAAAGGTTGTAGCAACCGTACAGTCGGCTGTTGCCACCGAATTACAGTTGCCGCAACCGAATTGATGTTGCCACAACTAAATTGAAGTTGCCACGACTGAGTTTTGTTCTCACAACTGAAATTCGGTTGAAGCAACATCTAATAGGCTGTGATAGTCTTTAATTCTAATGGATATATTGAGGTGGTGACAATCTCTAAATTCGGTTATGACTAACTCGGTTATTTTTCTGTGGAGCATTAATTTTCTATAACGTAGTCGGGGAAATAAAATCCAATTTCCTTTGTGGGCTGGATCTCTAAAACTTCCTACCAAATTCCCTAAATACCGGGAAATTTTACAATTTGAAACCGAAAAAGGTTATCATATTTTACGTACACCCATTAAAGGTAATCTTCGTCGAATCGACGAAGTCCTTTTTTACTTCGAAATTTGTAACGAAAAATGCAGCGTACAAGTCCGGCACACTAATTTTCCTCAATAACGGACTTTTGTAAAAACGAACACACACAAGCCATACATTTTTAAAGCTTTTTGATTAATTTTTGAGCTATTTAATTTTCAGTGCATTTTTTTGAATGATTGAAAAGAGCACAGTGTTCGTCGAATGGACGAAGAGTACCCTTCTAGGGTTTAACAATATTCAACTAAATAAAATATTGAAACACACATTTCTTTCATAGTCCCCCACTGTGTGACAGTATAATTTCATGTATTTTTGTTTTGACGTTACAGATGGGTGAATGTATTCGCTAATCCAAATTTAGTTTATTAACAACATTAACATTTTCTATTGCTGTGTTTGGATGTTAACATTTGTTTACATTAAATTTGTTTATGTTTGAAATTACTTAATGTAGAAATCAATGTGAGAAAACCTTGACGCCAAACTGCCTGCCACTATATGCATGTCTGTCAGACATCATGACAGACATATGTACATACATACATACAACTGACACACAGAGTAATCAGTCATTAAGTCACTCAGTCTCTATCTCAGGCACTAATAAAATACATACTCACTAGATTACCAAACACTACCTACCAGCTGCCTAATAGTGGCAGTGACTGACACTTTTTGAGCTGCTTAAAAGTTTGTGGTGATGTTGTTATTATACCCTTTATTGTAGCATAAAGTTGGTATATAACTTAAGTCGTTCCGTATTAAATTTTAAAAATTATTCGAAACTAACTAAAGCTTGGCATTAAAGCCACGTAGCTTTAAGTACTACATGCAAAAATTAACCCAAAATGGACAACTTTCGAATCTTGCTCTGACCACCTTTCATTCTCTCGACGACGGTCTCCTTGCTATCCATCACCCCAGTATTATCATGAGTGGAATGGAAAACTATTTCAATTTTTATCTCTCTCGCGATCTAATTACATCCTTTTCCTACTGCCCTTTTTCTCGAACGAGAGCGCCAGCCACTCGAATTCAGCTGAAATTGTGTTCCTCTAAGTCGAAGGATTTCGTTCAACTGGCTTTCTCTGAAAAAGATTGTGGAACCAGAACAAATTTCTTTTGATGAAAGTTTTCGTCCGAAATCGAGGATCTGACACTGACTGTCGATTGTGGCTAATTGTCGACTAATGACCAGTTATTAACTGTGGGATTACTGAATCGTAATTGGAAGATAATTAGACTTTAATTTTGCATTTGGGTTTTTCAGTGGCGAGTTAATGTAACCCGTCATATTGTTACCGACCATGGCAACCCATACATTATTCTTGGATGAAACATTTGGCCCAATACGAAAACAACAATTGGAATTATGCAAAATATGATATAAATTTAAGTAATTTTAACAAAACTTTATAAAAACTATGTAGGCGAACAATTTAACTATCTAGGTTCAAAGTATATGTACAAATAACACTGTGTGTAATTTTTTAAGTCATGGCAAAATAACCATATGCGGACACCACTACGTGATAAAAGACTAAAAAAAAAAGACCCGTGTTTCCCAATTTTTCCCAAAGTCATGCACTTTTTTTTTATGTGCCGCCAACGATTTGGGGCCTCGGTATCATTTTCGTAAAAATGTGATCATTTTCTCAGGCTCATATCTTGCAAACCGTTCAGAATTTCGATTTACTCTCTGAGGCAAAGTTGTAGCTCTTGTCATAAAGAACAAAAACTGCGAACATATAAAATCAAGGGATCATCGATAAGGGCGGCTTCCCAAAATTCTTTTGTTTTCTTTGTAATTGGGATTCACGCTCACCTCTGAATCAATTACAATGTAACTCGTGGAGGCCAAGAGGAAGTGTGGATGAACAAATACAACAACATAGACTGAAGAATGCACATGGTTCTGGCCAGGCATATTTCATTTTTTGCTACCTATGGACCTGAACAGGAGAAAAAGGTAAAAAAAATGAAATTAAAAAATTTTCGGCAAATTTTTCACTTTTGCGTGCTACCTAAACAGTGTTAAGAATCATCTCTAGGAAGTTTATATGTTCTAGAAATTTGTTTATTGAGATCTTAGGTAAATTTTTGTAGTTGATTGTTTCCTTGAATTTTGAACGGTTTGCTACCTATGGACCTGAACACGGGAAAAAAGGTTAAAAAAATCGAATTTTTTTAAGTTTTTTGCGATTTTGATCTGGAAGGTGAAGTTTTTTTGATTTTATATGTTTTTGTTCTTTATGACAAGAGCTACAACTTTGCCTCAGAGAGTAAATCGAAATTCTGAACGGTTTGCAAGATATGAGCCTGAGAAAATGATCACATTTTACGAAAATGATACCGAGGCCCCAAATCTTTGGCGGCCCATAAAAAAAAAGTGCATGACTTTGGGAAAAATTGGGAGAAACGGTCTTTTTTTTTAGTCTTTTATCACGTAGTGGTGTCCGTATATGGTTATTTTTTTTCGTGTTGCACTGTGTAATCAAAGAAGAAACATGTATTTTATACAACCTAACATTTCTCATTTCGACAATCAGTAATGTGATTGTCAAAATCATATGGTTCTGACTACAAGTTAACCAACAAAAATTGGGTGGTTAAATTATTGTTAACCATTGACTGAAAAGCACAATTTGATGTTTAACCACAATTTAACTAAGAAACGAAGATGACCACTGACTGAAAAACTTGCCATAAGTAGATAGAGAACAGAGTGGATGGGCGAGAAAACGATAAGCAACCAGAAGCAAACCATGCAGCAAACCATGTTGAAATAGTGTTTGATTGATTCTAATTCTCTTTTATATCGGTCCGTTTTATGTCCAACCAAAAAAGTAAAATACAACAGCAACTCGAACTCGATGAAATGACCTACTACCTCGTCGTCATCGATAGAACGCAAAGAGAGAAATAGAGACTCTTGTCTATTGCTTTGTGGCTATGCTTGATTTTGAGAAATGAGAATTGATATAAAGGCTATCCGAAAATTTACGCAAGATTTGAATTTCGTCCCATGTGTGCGGTAAACTGTTGTTGTTAAAGAAAAATAAACAACGTAACAGCTGACAATTCAGGGCTGTTGAAAACGGAACTCTAAATTAAAGAACAACGCGTTTTCATTGTTGAGAAATATTTTAAAAATAATGAAGGGGTTTCGAACAAAATCATCTTCAGCGATAAGACTAATTTTTATCTTGATGGCTTCGTTAATCTTCAAAACTGTCGCATTTGGGGTTCAGAAAATACAAGAGTGATTGCCGAAACAAGTGCATCAACAATTCAACTATTTTTGTTCGAAAATGCGGCTGGGCGGGGAATGGCAGTTATTAATTCTCTGTCGCGACATTATAATCTAGTTTTCTTGTTCCTAAATGGAATGATATATATGTGGACGATATTATGGTTTCATCAGGATAGTGCCACATGTCATACATCCCGAGAAGCAATTCAATTATATTCAATCTTGCGTGAATTTTGGGGCTCCCTTTACTTGCTTATTCAAAAAGTATAATCAATGACAAGGTTAAATTTTATATAACGAAAATTGTTGCTAAGTAAATACAAAGTTATATTGAGAATTGAAAATTGTTTAAAAAAAAGCCAAATTGATATTGAGAAATTATAATAAAACTCAAGAAAATACAAATTGATATTGGGAAATTGAAATTAAAAAAGAGAAAATAAATACAAATTGTTATTGGGAAATGAAATTGGTAATTGAGGAAATACAAATTGATACTGATAAATACAAATTGCAAGTGGGAATATACGAATTTTTGTAGACAAATGCAAATTTTAATTGAGAAAATATAAATTGGTTTTGAAAATCGAAAATCCTTTTAAATAAATTTAATTTAATACAAAAATATTGAAATTTGAATTGCGAAAATACAGTTTTGGGTTAAATTGAGCATTAGACAAATCAGTATTGAGAAAAGAAAAAGTAATATGCAGAAAATAGTTATTGAAAATACAACCAATATTATTAACTGCAAATTGTAATTGAGAAACACACATTCGTATTGAGAAATGAAGTTTTAATTATTTTATTCTTTTTATTTTGAAAAGTTATTTAACTGAGAAGTTCGCACTAAAGGGTGTCCCAAAATTCAGGCAAGCTTTGAATTTCGCCCCATTTGTGCGGTAAAGTGTTCTTGTTAGAAAAAAATGACAACAGACATTTCGCAGTTATTGGAATTTCGCGCCATTTGTGCGACAAAAATTACAGCAGACAGTTGTCCGAGGCCTTCGGCCACGGACTGTCCCTGCAGGCTGTGTCAGAGACACGGCCATTAAGTTTAACGTAGAATTCGCCATCCGATAAGACAGAAAACATATATAACAATAAATTCATTTGCTTATATTATTTATCATTTATTGTTATATATGTTTTCTGTCTTATCGGATGGCGTATTCTACGTTAAACTTAATGGCCGTGTCTCTGACACAGCCTGCAGGGACAGTCCGTGGCCGAAGGCCTCGGTCAACTGTCTGCTGTAATTTTTATATTTACCAACGGCATTTGATTCAAGTCCGTTTAAAAAAAAAAATATTATGTTATTTTTATTGAAATAAGTTCTGCGAATGTTGAGATGGCCGCCCTAATATTAAAAAAGGTTTACCTTATCGAGTCTTCGCATTAGCATTCGAGCGTTGTGTGAAAGCTTTACGCTTTACAATTCAAAATTAATGTTACAACAGCTTTATTGAAGCTTTCGCAAAAAAGCTTTATTATGTTAGCTTACTGTTTGTTTCACTTTTTACTAGATACATGTTCCTAAGCAATGTTGAGCAACCAAAAACACTCAACATTAGCTTGCTGTTCGTTTCACTTTTTACTAGATACATGTTCCTAAGCAATGTTGAGCAACCAAAAACACTCAACCAAACACCACACATATGTTTGAGTGTATGTGTTTAAACAATTTTCATTTGAGAAATTAAAATACTAGAAATATATCAACCAATATGAAATGTATATCAAACGAAAGATAACATCTTCATTTACCTACAAAAAAAATTTTAAAAAAATTCATCTAGCCGTTTCCTCAAATTCAATGAAATAAAGATTACAACAATAAAAACCTGACAGACAGTTCGCAGTTATTAAATATGGAGTGTTAAACGAAATAACAACTCGTTGAATGAAACAAAACCAGTTAGCATTGTTTATGCTATCACCTTGATAAATAAGTCTTGTTGCTAAACAACTGTCATTATTTGGCTTGTTGTCAAAATTTAGGTAGTCTAATTTTTGACCCTAGAAATTCACCACGCAAACTTCAAAATTTTGTTCGGGAAACTATAATACGTATTATTACAAAAAGGATCTAAGAATATAGTTTTTTTTAAAAAATACAATCTATAAAAAAAAATTCTTAAAAAAATTTTTATAATTTGACAAAAGACGGATCTATCCACCCGAAGCTTCCCAATTAGGCGTGTCACTAAGCTGTCGACTCCTAGATTCTGTAACGACCTAAGAATCGCCGAAGGTTGAATGTTATTGAAGGCTCCGTCGATTGCCAGGAAGGTCCCTAGAGAGAAGAACTTATTCTCAAGAGAGTTTTCTATTATGCTGACTATAGAGTGGAGAGCCGTCTCAGTTGACCTGCCCTTGACATAGGCATGCTGAGAACTCGATAGTAGATTCTGTGGAAGATTAATTCGAAAGTGAATGTCCAGTAACCTTTCAAATGTCTTAAGAACAAAGGATGATAGACTGATTGGTCTAAAGTCCTTTGGTTTGACATGAGAGCATTTTCCCGCTTTCGGGATGAAAACCATTTTGGGTTGCTTCCAAATGCTAGGAATGACTCCCAACGTAAGGCAGCCCCTGAAGATTGCCTCCAACCAACTACAAGATAGGTATAGTGCCTCCTGTAGTTGCGCGGGAATTATCCCGTCAGGTCTGGCTGATTTATAGGGCTTAAAGCATATAATGACCCATATCAGATTCTTTCTGCTCACTATTCAGCGAACTTTTTCTAAGCTAGGTGAGTTTCCGCCTAGCTCTTCTGGCTGATGACCAGCATTCCTGTCATTGTTGGGAAAGTGGGTATCCAGGAGAATCCCAAGAGACTTTTCAGACGAATCGTGGACGTATTCCATCGTCTTTCATTATGAACCCCGCACACGGTGGGTTTTTAGCGAGCACGCATCTTAAGCGTGCAGTCTGGTGGATTCACAGAAGTTTCGCCAGGATTTCCGTTTGGCCTTCTTGATTTCACCTTTATATAGATTAAGACTAATCTTGTAAACGTCCCAATCCCTTTGGTCGCCGCTCTTTTTGGCCTTGTTGAAAAGCCGCCTAATGGACGATCTTAGATCCTGAAGCTCAGCGTTCCACCAATGAGGTTTTTTGTTAACCTTGGCAGCATTGTAGCACAATAGTGTTAAAACAAAAGTGCGATAAGCAACTTCGTTCCAATAATTGGAAAAATTGATTCCTTTTTTTTTTTTGCTTCTCGATGTAACAAGTTTGATATTTCTGATTTAAAATGTTTCTTAAAATCTGTATTTTCTTCTCAATATTAATTGATATTATTTGAATATAAATTTGCATTTATTAAGATCACTTTGTATTATTTCAGACTACAAACACATGTTTGAGTTTTCCGTAGAGTTTCAAAAAATCGGCTTGAATTAACTTACGCATGTCCACTTGTTGTTGTTCCTATTAAATTTGGCAGTTAATGGCGAGCAAAGATTTTTTGTTTTGTTTTACAAAAACATGGCCTTTTGCATTACTACATACATAGTATAGTACACAACCCCAGGAATATGAAGGTGTGCGTGTGCAAGTGTTTGTTAAC
Source organism: Phaonia tiefii (assembly GCA_963931995.1). NCBI lineage: Eukaryota > Metazoa > Arthropoda > Insecta > Diptera > Muscidae > Phaonia > Phaonia tiefii. Next base: position 221,602,600 of record OZ008370.1, on the reverse strand, counting down.
AATTTCCGTTGAATCATACAATAGTTTGTGTCCGTCTATCTGCGCCACCCTCTTCCGCTGTTGCTCTGCGTGGCCTGTTATCCAACAGCCCACCCCCTTCCTCTGCGCTGCTCAACAGCAAACGTTTGAAACGCAGTTTTTTTCGTTCGCCTTTCAGTTTTTTGCAAAATAAGAAACAGAACAAGAAGCAAAAAAAATGACGAGGACGGAAACAGTAATAGCAGCAACAGCACACGGAGGCAGCAGCGAAATGTTAAAGAAGATCTGCTAACAACTCATTGGTTATGTATTTTTGTTGTTGTTTCAGTTTTTTTTTGTCGTTTTGTACCGTGATAACGTCGAAGCTATTGCCCCTTATTGTTTTTGTTTATATTTATTTTTTTATTTTTTTGTTATTATTGTACATTGCGTTGTTTCTTCAGCTATTTCTTAAATTTTTAATATTTGTTTTGTTTTTTGCATGAAGAGGTAAATAAAAAAAACTCTTAGTAGAAGTTTAGAGGTAAACAAATCGAGTAATACCTACGCATCGTACATGTTATGAAGAAGCGCACTAAAGACGTCAGAAACTAAAAACAAAGTGTTAATCAAAATTAACAGAAAAGTGATGTGACGACAATACGCAGTAAAAATATATAATAAAGTACATGTCATGGTAAAATTATCTATCGGGTAAACGCGTCAGCCCAGCTGATTTGTGGTGTTTTCATTTTTTCCGTGGGTAAGCTGTCAAATTCGATTTTGTTTCTTTTTGTTTGTTAATAAAATTCAAAGAATTTCAATCAAAATGCAATTTAATAGCATAGACTTTGTATCAAGTAAGACAATCTTATACAATTTTTCACATTTTGTGTTCATAGTGGTTTTCATTATTCAGATAATTTTGACAGCTTAACAACGGAATTGCTAAAGGGCACCTTACACCAGCGGATTGTCGGGCCGACTCATCTCCCAGTGTCAAAATCAAACTAGTGTAAGGCGAAACAATGCCCGACACGAAAGTCGGCCTGACAAATAGTCGGCCAACTGGTCCGCAGGTCTAAGGTGCCCTTAATGTAATAGTTATAAGAGGCTGCAACAGCTGTTTTACTTACTTGCACCACAAGTCCGTGGAACACTTGGAAAACATAAACAGGTAGGTATGTGATGGAAATCGAATAGGATTTGACACAATATTGAGTTTTTTTTGTGCAAATAATGGGTTTCAATTAATTTATTCCTGTTTTTCTGTCATTAAATAATGTAAATATAAAATATTTGTTCCCCAATGTTAGGAATTACGCCAACAAAATTCTTCATATAGTCAAATCGTATTCGATTTTGACTCGATCGATTTTCATCACATGCCGGAGTGAATGAGAGAAATCATTAATTTTAACAATTTGTGTGTTAATGGGGATCTACACAAATAATTTTACTTTAACACTTCATTACATTTTGATTTTTTTTTTCACTGAATACCCCTTTTTTAATCACATTAATTGGCAAAATTCAAAGACGATGAAGCATTAGACAACCAGAAGATGAGCCCAATTTGGCAACCCTGGTAAAAGAGAACCAAAAAGTGGTAACTCTCCGAAAGAAATTTTTATGCATGATACAAATAACGGGTTTCGCAACAGAGACGCTACAAAAGTAAATTGATAGGGACAGCAAACGACGCCATAATTTTTTCCCGCTCTTTTAACATTTCTCTTCAGTAAGGTTTGCCATTTCATCATGGAAAGATATACGAGCCAACAACGAGTCGAAATTATTAAAATTTACTATTGAAATTTGGAGTCAGTGGCCTCAACTTTAAGAGCGCTACGTTCAATTTATGGTCGTTATAATCGTCCTACCAGATCAACAATTGAGCGTCTAGTGGAATAATTTGAATCCCCAGGCACAGTACAAAATGTCCCCGTGACAGTGAGACAAAGAAGTGCCCGTTGTGTCGAGAATATTGCTGGCGCTGAGGCTTCAGTTCAAGAAAGCCCAAATGTGTCTCTCACACGTCGTTCTCAAGCGTTGGGCATCTCTGTGACGTCGTTGTGGCGAATTTTGCGAAAAAATCTTGGCCTTCATCCTTACAAGATCAAATTGACGCAAGAACTGAAGCCGCTTGACCACCATAAGCGTCGTATGTTCGTGAATTGGGCTGAGCAACAATTTGAAAATGATTCGGATTTTCATCGGATAATTTTCCGAAAGGTACAAAAGTAAACAAAAAGGTACAAAAACAAAATACATGTGAATTTGACATAAGAGAAACACCTAAGCAAGAAAAATGTTCAAATCAGCTGTTCTAACGAGTTGTACCTTACTTATTTTACCATGGACTCAATGGACTCGGGATTATTTGCGTAACTTATGGTAAAATAAGTAAGGTAAACTCGTTAGAACAGCTCATTTGAAGATTTTTTTGCTTATGTGTTTCTATTATGTCAAATTCACATGTATTTTGTTTTTGTACCTTTTTGTTTACTTTTACAGTAGCTACACACATGTACAAAATTTGACAGATTATGGACACAAAACAAAAACAATTGTTGTTGTTGTAGCAATTTCTACTGCGTTTACCTTACTTATTTTACCATGGCGTAACTCTTATCTTTGACACAAAACAAAAACAAAATGCTTGTTGTTGTAGCAATTTCTACTGCGTTTACCTTACTTATTTTACCATGGCGTAACTCTTATCTTTGACGACGCCGCAGAGATAATAGTCTGACGGGGTCAAATCGCAGATGCGAGGCGGCTAATGAACTTCCGAGTTTCGGTTGATTATGCGGTTTTCGAACACATAGATTGTAGCGTTGGCTATGTGGCATCCTGTTGGGAACAAAACTTAGCTGGTCTTGGCACGGTAACGCTCGCCATTATCGGTAACGAAGCAAAGTGTTGCAGAATGCGGAAAACGAGTGCATGGCACTTTGTCAAAAATTTCCGCTTATAAGGTATTTATAAAAGTTTTGAAATGTACTTTGTTTACAGTGTAGGCAACCATCAACGACCTTCTTTTTTTACATTTATCACAAGATCGTGTTAATATACATGAAAAGGATCCCCAAGTAAAAATGGACCGATTTCATTGAAACCCTAGGGATGATAAAATTTACTATACAAATATTGCCTTCAATTCCTTTTGTTGAATTCAGGATATGGTGATTGAGGGAGCCCCACTTATCTTTTTAACGACAAAAATCGGTAGTTAAAGTAAAAGAATTTGAACTTTAGTATTGCAATTTTATGAATTTTGACAATTTAACTACCGATTTATATCGTTACAAATTTTCAGAATTCCGGTGAAGGAAGTCTAAAACGACTATTTCGTGACTGTGCTAGTACGCTTGTGATAATTGCCATGCTGGAGGAACAATCAAAATCAGTTGATTTTGAATCAAAAAAATTTGTTTATTTTTTTGTGTTATGTAATTTATTTCATTGTTTTGCTAAATTTTATTTTATTTAAATACCTTTGTAATTTCTTTTTTTTTAATTATTTGAAACTCTAAAGGATTCTCATTTTAAACCACTGTGCACATGTCCGCGTTGTTAAATAGTTTTCCTTTTTTGCTACGGCATTTTGTATAATAATGTATTAAACAAAACAAAAAGAAACTTAAAAATAAAAACCACATACTTACATGCACTCACACACGATGGATGACACCACATGCAGTGCTACTCTATGGGTTTTCTCGAATTGTGGAAAAATACACTTTACTTTGTACATACATGCAAGATTCATCATATTTTTCGAAACGAAAAATTAGTCACTGGATGTTTGCTCCGTACAACGAGTGTCTAACTAGAATGGTTTTTATACTTAGTTATGCGTTTGTCAAAAGCTGATTCAAAACAGTTTCCTATCTAATGTCTAACTCTAATATGAACATGCCTGTTTCAGACAAATGCAAACCTGATAGGGATGATTGCTGTTAATAAAACGACAGCTGTTCGTCAAATGTTAGTACCCGTATGTAGTCGTTTGCTTCGTAACCAATTCATTGGACACAGTTTAGCTAAAGTGTTATGGATAAAACACTGTTTGTCAGGTGATAACCGTTGACCAACTTTTTGAAATGAATACGGTGGTAAATGACTTTGCATGGTAGTTAGTAATCACTACTAATTATAATGTGAATCTACTATAATATTCACTTTGGAGTTTTTTTCTTAAGTTTATTATTGCTATTATTATGTAACGGGTTTTTCAATAAGAGCGCTACAAAATTTATTTTAAATAAAACAAAACCGGTTTTAGATACCAATGAAATTCTTTATTCCTGTGAAGGTACGTTCGATGCCATTATGTATGGGCACGCTTGCAGAAGTCCAGACGCTGAACCCAATTTTCGACGGTTTTCAAGCATAAATCGGCCGATACTGCTGCAATTTCACGTTCGATATTCGTACGATGTTCATCAATCGTCGCTGGCTTGTTGGCATAGACCATAGACTTGACGTAGCCCCACTAGAAATAATCTAACGGCGTCAAATCGCACGACCGAGGCGGCCAATCGACTGGGCCATTTCGTGAGATAACACGTTCACCAAACTTGGTTTCCAATAAATTGATTGTGGCATTCGCTGTGTGGCTTGTTGGAACCACATGTCTTCCAAGTCCATATTATCCAATTGGGGCCAAAAATATTCGGTTATCATTGAACGGTAGCGATTCGCATTCACAGTAATGTGCCGGTCTTGATCATCACGGAAGAAGTACGGCCCAATGACGCCGCCGGCCCATAAACCGCACCAAACCGTAATTTTTTCGGGATGCAATGATGACTCATGGATTACGTGTGGATTGCTGTCTGACCAATAACGCATATTTTGCTTATTGACGAAGCCATTCAGCCAGAAATGAGCCTCATCGATGAAGATGATATTCTCGACCATAAATTGGACGTAGGGCTCTTAAAGTTGAGGCCACTGACTCCAAATTTCGGTAGTAAATTTTAATAATTTCGACTCGTTGTTGGCTCGTATATCTTTCCATGATGAAATGGCAAACGTTACTGAAGAGAAATGTCAAAAGAGCGGGAAAAATATGGCGTCGTTTGCTGTCCCTTTCGATTTACTTTTGTAGCGTCTCTGTTGAAAAACCCTTTATTTATAGTTTACTTAATAATTTAATCTTCCCATTGGCGTTGAGATTGATTTGGAAAACTTTGGGAAGATTAAAACGGAGGCCGAATAAGGAAAATATATCAACACATAATAATTTAATAATATAATTCTTATTTGAATCTTAAATCATCAGCCTAAATAATTAATGAAAAACATGTCACCGAGTAGCTTGGTTATCGGACGCTGAAAATTTTGTCTTGTTTTTCTAGCTTGAATACAAATATAACGTGTGTGTGGAACTTGCCACAAATGTACTATAATTGTGTCCAAACACATTGTGTTTGCTATTCAATATTACTTGTTTGGCACGCAATGATTAATATGTTGTAATATATATGTTTGTGATCCAACTACATCTGTGTTTGTGGTACAAATACAGATGTGTTTATTGCACTGTTTACTTTAGTTTTTTGCCGCTATGCTCTGTCGAGAGAAAAATAATAAAAAGGGGGACAAAGAGAAATTGTTATCAGTCTCTAGTTAATGTTACTGCAAGTGTGTAACTGTATTTTTGGTTAATAGACTATTATGTTTTATTCAGTCGTCAACAGTTCGTTTCATGTATTCAATTGTCAACAGTTCGTTTGGAAGGAAACACACGAATGCTTCGACATAAGTATATGGATGTTTGGGATGAAACACGCATTTGACTCCACGTAAACTTATGCATCTTTGCAAGTAAATACGCAAATGTTTGCTTTAAAAAATAATTGAGTTTAGGACTTGCAAATGTATGAATATTTGGAGTGTATTCCAAACATATAAAGTAAATGGTTCCTGCAGAATGTTTGAGAGAATATATTACAGAGGCCGTTTTTTTTAGCGTATACGGACTATTTCTCTCAGACAACGATTGATAATCGTTTGGATCTTCTTAGTTGTCATCTTCCGCAAGCTCCAAGTAGTGCAACAGTACTGACTTACACTGCGATTTTGTCTTTTGTCAAATCTTCTGATTACGCCAGATGTTGTACGGGTTTAGGAATATAACATGGGGCTTATTTATTTGATCAGTTATGTCCGTTGTGGAGCCACCATCCTTGGTAATCTTGCATCCCAAATACACACTGAAAAATCGGTCTTTTTTTGTTGTTTGGATGCAAATATTACGTGTTTGTAGCTCGTCGCAAATATAGTATACTTGTGTCCCAACACATTGTGTATTCAATTTTATATGTTGGAGATACCATGATTAATATGTTATAACATATGTCTTGGTGACCCAAATTTCGGTTTGTTTTTGTTGAAAACTAAATAAATAAATGGTTTCCCGTTACATCCCATGAAGGGATTAGGGAGAGCTTCTCACAACCAGCGAGCTGTGCGCGTTCTAGTTTTACACTCACTGATTGGGACCTACAGTTTTACACCGGTTCCGAACGGTATTTTGAGAAGCTTTTTTCATGGCTAAATACTCGATAGTGTCGCCGTCACTAAGCGAAGTGACCGCCGTCTAAAGAAGTTTAAGGTGGTCGGAGTGGGAATCGAACACACGTCCTCATGCATAAGAGCCACGCACAATACCATTGCACCACCGACGGTTGAAAACTGCTGAACACAAAAACGTGATAGACAACAAAGAACAAAATAGTAGCAGATCTTTAATTCATGAAGACAGTGTTCCAAACATACTCGTATACATGGTTACCTCAATATGTTACAGGGTCCGATTTTTTCCAGTGTGTAGTTGATTGATTCAACTGTTCATCAACTGTTAATGGACTAGTCGTTTCTGTGCGAAAAGGCATCAGATTTGTCTTCTTAATATTTGTTTACTTTGTTGTCCTTGATGTCATAAAATTTGAGGGACATAGACATAAGTACACGCTGCAAAATAACAGCCCCACCAACATATTGCAGGATCCATGTGCATGTTTGCAAGCATGATTTGCATGAGCATTTTTCAACAAACAAATCCACATTTGGGTCACACATACATACATATTTTTTAACCTATTAATCATTGTGTTTCCAAAACATTTTATATTGAAAGCAAACACAATATGTTTGGAGACAAGTATACTATATTTGCGGCAAGCTACAAACACGTTGTATTTGCATCCAAACAAAACAAGACAACTTTTTCAGCGTGTATGTTATCTGCGTAGTCAATATCATACACAGCTGTGGTCAAATAAATAGCAGCACTAAAACAACAAATGTCGATAAAGAAAAATTTTAGATTTTCTTCGGGAACCTTCACAATTTTTGGGTTGAATGGAAGATGGCATTGTGACTCTCTCTGACTTCAAATAAAACCCAAAGTTTTTGTAAGCCTTTTTATTTCAGAAATTAAATCATTCAAAAAAAAAATAGCGGTGCTATAAAAACTTAAAATATAGTTTTTACTTTAAACGAAGTTATTTGAAATATCGCTCGATTTGATTTAAATTTAATACACTGTGAAAAATTTGTATTTTTTTTGTTCGGATGCAAATATAAGGTGTTTGTAGCTTGTCGCAAATGTAGTATACTTATGTCCAAACACTTTGTGTTTGCTATTCAACGTAACATGTTTGGGACACATTGATTAATATGTTATAATATTTGTTTTTGTGACCCAAATGTTGTTGTGTTTGTTGAAAACTGCTGAAAACAAAAACGTGACATGCAACAAAGAAACAAAAATGAAGTAGATCTTCTATTCATGAAATCAATGCTGCAAACATGTAAATGGTTCCTGCAATATGTTGCTGGTGCCGATATTTTTCATCGTGTACTTAGTTGTACTGCAGTTGTTGCTTATTACTGCTTCACAATGGCGTTTCTTGGAATCAATTAGTCTTTTGCATCTTCCATCAGGTATTTTTGCCAATGCCTCCTTAATTATGCACCAAAGATACTTTTTTTAAAATTTCTTCTTCAAGTTCAGAAGTTCTTCATTCTAGGCAACTTAATTCACATTATGATGTAATGAAAAAAATTTTCACAAACCCGGTTATTGTCAAAAGAAGCCGTGCACTTCTTTTACATTTAGTTATAATTAAATTAAAGCAATGTTCTTCTTACTTTGCGGCATTTAAGGTTTACTTTCCATGTTTTCAAGTTTGTCTTTCAAAAGCATACTTTTAGGATTTGAAATACTAAAACAATGACGCATAATTTGAGTTGGTGAAATGTTACTTCTTTGTTTTTCAAATATTGATGAAATAAAATTCTCACAAATCACGATTTTATTTCAAAGAATTTCACAAAATTGCAATCAAATTTTGTAATAATAACATCAAGTTCCGATTGGCCATTGTATGACGCATTATCGCGTTATAACAATTAGATGATAACAATTTAATGACTCTAAATAAAGTACAGAGACTTGTAGAAAAAAACTAAACTAATTCGCTGTTTAACAACTAATTTAATTGATATATTGCTTCCACCATATTAGTACATATGTATATGAGTTATAAATTTCTTGTTTGAGTTGTCAATAAAAAAAAAATATCTCAAGTAGTGGGGGCTCTTGAGAGTATCATTTAACACAAATAAGATACAACAGCAAAACAACCAAAGTTGTATAATAATATTTATATAGTATAGTAATGTTTTTGTTATTTTTTTTTTACAGAAATCGGACGCTATCATCATCGATTAACGGGCATAAAGTTTGCTTGGTTAAAAAGAAGGAACAAACTGCTCGCAACTGCAAAATCTTGGCAGACAGTCTGGCTCCAGTTGGTGATTTTTTACTTAAGAACGACAAATTGAGTAAATATTGAAATAAATGAAAGAGAGCAAATACCTGCACAATTAACAATCACATAAAGGTCGAATAATATTATTGCACAAATCTTTAAAACATAAACAAAATCTTCGATAACTTCGTACATCAAATATATCGACGCTAATTAGCAAGATACCACAAAACGCGACACTCTTGTTGCAAAGGGAGTTTTCCCTAAACTCCTGTTCGTTCAGTCAATTGCAGAACACAATCTTAACGATTTTTTCACTCTCTTGGAGTTATTACTTCGAACGAGAGTTTTGGAAAAATCTAAAGATTTGAAGGGAAGAGTGCAAATAGGTAACCTCTTTTACCACATATCTTAAGACGAAGCAGTAAATATGTCTGCGGATTCACCTCGCCATTCCTCTGGAAATGCATCACGTGGCATGATCGCTGTACCCACCATTGTGCCACCTCAAGTTGTAAGCGACAGATCTATATTGGATTCCGCCATTGGTTTTATTAATGAGGTTACTTTGGCTAATCAGCCCCATACGGATCCCAAAGATACCATTACATGGGCTAGATTTGAAACAGTTGCCGACATCAGCGATCCACGATTTGGCGACGACTGGGAATTAGAAGGAAATGTCGCTCCGCCTTTGCTGTTGATACTAGGCTATGGCCTGGGAGTTCAAGTATGGGCTATACCTGCCAATGGTGAGGCTGTGGAGGTTCTTTCATGGCGTCATGGTATTGTCTCCGCTTTGAGAGTTTTGCCTACACCCTCCTCTTCGGTGGCCATAGAAGAGAATGGCCGCGCCGATGAACCTACAGATGCTTTTGCCGAAAAGCGTCCCTTGATCGCCCTAGTGGATGGTAGTTCCTCCTCGGGCTCTCAACCACAATTCTGTGCAGTGAACTTTATATCTCTTAAAACTGGCACACAAGTAAAAGCCATCAAATTTAAGAATCCCGTCATTGATGTACTGGCTAATCGTTCCTCTATTGTTATAACATTTCATGAGCGTATAGCGGTGTTTGACGCCCGTACTTTGGAGGACCGTTTGTCCATCACAACTTGCTATCCAAGTCCTGGGTATGTATACTTAAACACAACTTTGTAGGATTCTAATAATTATTTAAAAAATTTACTATTTTACAGAATAAATCCCAATCCGGTTGCTTTGGGACACCGCTGGTTGGCCTATGCTGAACACAAATTACTTCACTCTAAGCGTAGTGGTGGTGGCTGTGATGGTGAGGGAGTAGCCAGTTACACGGCTACTGTTCTTAATGCCTCCAAATCATTGGTGAAGGGTTTAAGAGAATTAGGCGAACAAGTGGCGGCGGGCTTAACTGGCAACTCAGCCAGTGGCACAAGCTCGAAAAGCACGTCTTTTGATTCGGGCACAGGTCCTGAATCTAAACAATCTGGAGTGATTACCATTATCGATATAAAGGTAGGAGAAATACCTTACAGTTTTGGGAATTCATTATTTTAATTGTTTTTTTTTTTCAGAACCCTTTTAGAGATTTTAGCCCTACTTCCGGTGTGCCCATGTCGAGTGCTTCATCGGCAGGCACAGATCCAATTGTGGCTCATTTCATAGCCCATTCCGAGGCTTTAGTAGCCATGGAATTTGATAATTCCGGCATGCTTTTGCTTACGGCCGATCGCAGAGGTCATGATTTTCATGTCTTTCGCATACAACCCAATCCCGTGGGACCAAGTTTGGCTGCTGTCCATCATCTGTATGTTTTACATCGTGGTGACACCAGTGCAAAAGTCCAAAACATTTCCTTCTCTCTGGATTCCCGCTGGGTTGCTGTCTCAACATTAAGAGGCACCACACACGTTTTCCCTATAACACCCTATGGTGGTCCCATGGGTGTTAGGACACATACATCACTGCATGTTGTGAACAAACTATCACGCTTCCACCGTTCAGCCGGTCTGTCGGCGGAGGGCCGTTCCAATTCACCTATATCACATTCGGAAAGTACAACTTTTTCCCTGTCATTGCAACCGTATCACAATACAACGTTACCACCCTATCCGCGACCAACAGTGGTAATGCCTTTAGCTCAGTTAAGGCAGCCATTCGCATTGGGTTCACCTCCAGGCTCGGCTACTTTGGCTGGAGGAAAAACTGGTCCGGCTGGTCAAGGGTCAGGATCTCAAAGGCAGCGCCTTTCATCGTTGTCAGATGACAGTGGTAAACCTCTTAGTGTCTGTGCTATGTTCGCTAAATCACGATCATGGCTATTGGATCCACCGAATGTAACAAGAGAGGCTCCCCACCGTATGCAGCGTAAAGCAGTCGATTCACTGTTCGTGATGGCCGGACATGGAGCTCTCATACAATATGACTTAAACACGAAACTAGCCTCAAGTAAGACATCTATCGAGTTGGATTTTCTTCATATCTTACAATATGTTTTCTGCTTTCTTTTAGATGTTGCCAAAGAAAAGATTTGTGATGATACTTCTATTGAGTTAGAGGTCGAAGCTAAAGCTCAATGGAATTTGGGTCGCCGCAAAGAAGGATCTCAAGAGATAATGCCTCCTCTTACTATGGACAATTGGTTGGTAAAAAATCGTAATTCTTGCATGTTAACGGATAGTACACGTCAGTACGATGACTCCGATGACAGGGGTGAGTCTTGGTTGGCCCAAGTCGAGATTGTAACCCATGCTGGGCCACACAGACGTTTATGGATGGGTCCACAATTTGTTTTCAAAACCTATAATACACCCAGCGGGTATGTTAGTTGTCATTGTAGGGAACTTTGTGTTATTATATTTAACATTTGTTTTCATTTATAGGTCAAATTTAAGTCATGTGGACATTGAAGCTGTCGAAATTGGTACCAACAGCAAGGCGACAACTGCTACAACAAAGCCCGAACACTCAAGTCCCTTAAATATGCCTTTGACAACTGCAGGACGTTCAAGCGCTGTTCCGGTACTCATTGAATCAGGATCATACAGTATGTATTATTCAATCGCTTTTGGTTAAGTTTTCTTTTTATGGTAAAGAAAAATATTTATCAAAAATAAATAGAAACTTATACAACTAAGAGCAACCAATTATATAAAAAAGCGACAAACTTGATTGTCTCTAAAAAAATACTTGTATTAAAAACTGTTTATAATTCTTAAAGTTAAAGTATGTTTACACATTATTTTCTTGTGGAAAATATTCTTTAAATATTTTGCGGTAAACACCTCTGTGCTGGCTATCGCTTATTTGTGGAAGTGAAACGCTTTCACGAAATAGCTGTGCCAACTTCCACTTTCGCCATAAAAAATAAAGTGAATGCACTTTATATGTACACTCCGGTTCAATTATTTAAAGGCACTAAAAATTCCTTATTCAGCAGTCTGTATCTTTTGCAATTTGTAACCGATTGCAGAATTTTAAAATGAAAATGGAAGGTAGACATCTTGAGATATAAAAAAAATCATGACAATAATGGATTCTTAACTAAAGAACTTTTTTTGAGCAATTTATAAAAAAAAAGTCCAAAAATGTGCTATTTTTTTGGTTCACTTGAATAAAGGCACTTTATTATTTTTAAAGTAAGCGATGATTTTTTGTAGGGAGCGTTTGTTTATTACAATTTATTACATCTTAATCATTTTACGAGTCAAAATGGCAAAACAACAAATTTTAAATCTATCGGAAAAACTAAAATTGATCTTTACCGTTCTGAAGGATATTCTAGCCGCGCAATAGCTAAAAAAATTGGACGGAGCCCAACAGTTGTTGACAATTACATCAAGGACCCCGAGGGGTATGGAAAAAATTTTAAAACAAGGGTTTCATTGTCTACGTATGAGAAAAGAAATATCGTCAGATTTGCTTCTAACTCTGCCTTATCCTTGTCAAAAATAAGAGCTCAAGCTGGAGTGGAAGCGAGCAAGTCATCAGTACGCAGAGTAATTAAGACCTGTGAGTATCTTAAATACCTGAAATTACAAAAAAAAAGTCGCCACTTGATGCTCCTCGTAAGGAGAAGCGGCTTCAATTCGCAAGAGACTACATGGTATGGGATGTGCAGCCAAGAGCTCATGTAAATGACTGGAGAACCGTTGTATCTACGGATGAGAAGAAGTTTAATTTGGATGGGCCCTGATGGCTACAACTATTGTTTCCATGATCTGCGCAAAGAAAAGCGTTTTTTGAACCGTCATCACAGCCGAGAGGGCGGCGTTATGGTGTGGGGTGCTATTACGTACTATGGCACCATCGATCTTGAATTTCAAAGTGCAAAAATAAGTGGTGCAAGCTATAAAACGTTATTGGAGTCGGCTTTTCCGAAGTTCAGTGAACTATTTGGTCCCATATCTTGGATATTGTAACAGGATAATGCCCCTATACACAACGCCAGAGTAGTAAAGGAGTTCATTGCAAGCCAAAATGTTAATATTCTTGACTGGCCACGCTATTCGCCAGATCTAAACATTATCGAAAATGTCTGGGGTTGGTTATCTCGTAAGGTCTGTAAAGGAGGTAGACAATTTGATGACAAGCAGTCACTAATTCAGGCCATTAAGGATACTTGGAATCAAATTTCGTTGGATTACAAAAAATTCTCTTTATCTCTCAATGAAAACCCGTATATTTGAAGTTATTAAAAACAAAGGGGGTTGTACACATTACTAACAGTTGTTAAATAAAGTAAAATAAATTAACAAAACAAAAAAATCTATTTTTCATTAAAATTAGTTAAAGTGCCTTTATTCAAGTGAACCAAAAAAATTGCACATTTTTTGACTTTTTTTTTTTATAAATTGATCATAAAAAGTTCTTTAGTTAATAAACCACTATTGTCATGATTTTTTTTATATCTCAAGATGTCTAGCTACCATTTCCATTTTAAAATTCTGCAATCGGTTACAAATTGCAAAAGATACAGACTGCTGAATATGGAATTTTTAGTACCTTTAAATAAGTGAACCGGAGTGTATGAAAGAAATGATCACTGAATAAAAAATTAGATGAAGGACCAAAGTTTGAAGAGGCTCCAAGTGGTGTCCCAAAGGAGCATATCCGCCGGAGATAACAGCACGCTCAAACTATATGAAAAACGTGCACCCTAGGAACTTCTTAAATGAGTGTTTTCGGAGTCTCTACACGCTTCTTTACATAGCCCACTAGTACTCCGTGGGGACTCCTATAAGTGAGTGTTTTTGTAAAAATAAATGGTAAATAATAATAATAATTGGAAGAATAATAAAAAATGCAAACAATAATAATAATTAATAAAAATTAAAAAACGATTAATACTAATTTTTACCTTTTTTTTGGGTTCTCTTCCGATCCGGACAACACGCTTCGCATACTATAATTATGTTTTTCTTTAAAATACATTTTTTAGAAACTTTCGGACGCCTTAAACACTCCTTTTTTGGAGCGCTGCGGTTGGCCGGGTTCAATCCCTCTTTATTGTATTGTGTCACTTTATTTTATTTTTTTTACTAATCATTAATTTTTGTTCGAAAAACTGATGTTTCCGGAGGATTACCCTTCAAATCAAGAAATTAGAGAATTCGAGAATTAAGTTATTTCTAACGAAATTTCGAAAATGTTATTTCACCTGAAAGCTATCACAGGTAACATTCACCTTTTTTTTTAATGATACAGGAAAGTGAAACGAAATGAAAGTGAAAGTGGAAGCTGGCACATGGCGGAAAGTAGCTTAAATATAATTATGTATTCCTATTTAGAAAGTACCTTTATTCGAAGTAGATTTTAGATTTTTAGATAGATTTTATTAGATAGATATTATTGATTTTATTAGATAGATATTATTACTATTGCCTTCGTAGCTTGTCCTCTATTGAAATATCTTTTATTGGGAACTTCTTTTTATATTATTTTTCCATTTTCATAATCACATTTGTTTACTACTTACACTTCCAGGCAGCATCGAACAGAGTCCCAAATTAATGGATCGTTTCCGTCATGACCACTTGGATTCCGATTTTTCTGTTGCTCATGGTGATTCACGTCTCAAAGAGGACTTGGCTGATGCTATGCGTGAATCACCTTCCGTATCTAAAGATTCGGGTAAGTTTGCACTGAGTTTCTTCCACTTCTTCTCTTCTTTATCCTTGTTGTGTTTTGTTTTCCTATTTTCTTCCTTTTCTTAATGCTATAGTTGTTGTTAAAGTAATTATTTATTGTATGATTTATGCGTACATTTCTTTGAATTTCCCTTAGTTTTGTTTAAAATATTTAATTTGTTTTGTTTTAACTTTTTTTTTTTTTTTGTTTTGGAGTTGGCTTTTTTAACTGTAATTTTTGTTTATGCGTATATTTTGTGTTTTTTTTTTGTGGTTTCTTTTTATTTTCGTTCTTTAAATTGAAATCGAAAAATGATTTATTGTATTTTCATAAATTTATTGAGTTTAATTTATGTAATACACATATTCAAAAGTATAGAAAAAGTTTATATGCTACGAATTTTGTTAGAAAAACACTGTTGTGAATTCTTTACATTCATAGTGATGAAATTTTTTTTAATTTTTATTTGTTTTTTATTTTAATTTTTTCATTGTCTGTCTCCCATTTTATTTATTTTTTTATTTTTTCCTAATAGTTTACAACATTTTATTGCACACGATGTTATCGAACTTTGAAATTCGAAAATGACTTTACAATACGTTGTTTCGATCGCGATATTCTCTCAAATTATAAACATTTGAGCATTTCAAAACAAGAATGACACTTTTCAAAACGCCTCCTTCCCAATAAACCCTAACCAACAAATAATATACACACCATGCATAAAGCGAACCACAGTCATGTCATTCATGAGCATGAGCTTGGTGGATAACTTTTTATCTGGCTGATGATGAATTTGAAAAAAATATTACCAACAAATTTTGTAAACATGATGGTGATGCGAACAACGACGATTACGTTCTTATTTGGTATCATTACATTCTTATTTTGGACGGTATACTGACAATAAACATCAACGATAGCTGATGTTTAGGGTCATGAATGACAAATATGTGGTTCGCGTAACACAGGCTGTTTATTTCAAACCAATTTTGTAGTTAAAGACCTTCACTGACGATTAATATAAAATACTTACAGTATTGCGCAAAACGTATGCAACTTTTGTAACAATTTCTCAAAATCAAAAATATTTTAAAAATATATCAATTAAAAAAAAAAAAAGACAGTATTTCATTTATTTCATTATTGGCAACATAAATATTTGCAAAAAAAAAAATAATAAATCGGAATTCATGACGGTAAAATATGTGACGAAAACAATTTGTACTTAAATTTTAGTTGCGCACAACCTAAGCAACTTTTCAACATTTTGTATAAAATCTTTTATTGTCGAAATCCTGCTGACAACGTTTCGGCACGGGTTTCAGGAATAGTATGCGTTGTATCTATCGGTATAGATTTCCTTTTGTTTTTTAGTATTTTTATAAGATCTTCGCGGTTGCTGAGGATTTAGGATTTGATTTGAAGATTCCAAAAAGATTTTCAATTAGATTCAAGTCTGGTGATTGTTCCGGCCAATCAAGACCTGAAACCTTTTTCATCTTTATATAGTCAGTGACCAACTTCGATGTGTGTTTATATAAGAGGAGAAAAGAGAAAAGGGAGGTAAAAGAAGCGGGCGAGCCCCACTAATAGTGAAATATTTCCGATAGATAGATAGATGGATGGATAGATGCCGGACAAACGAAGAGCCACTCAATTATGTTCTCAGTATATATTTATATACATCACCTGATAAGCCGTGATCAATACATACAATACCATCCAAGATGAGGATCCATATGTGCAGGTCAAGGTTTACCATTCCAGATTTCCAGCGGGGTAGAAAGAACCAATAGACAAATCATCAGATGATGGTATCGCCTGCCCGGATCCATGGCAGCCCCACGAGAATTCCATCTAATCCTCAATGGCAACATCGCGCAATGAGGCCAGGCCCTCTGCCTGAAACCAACCAAAGCAACGGCGACGCCTACGCTGTAGGGCTGGTCATTGACATAGAAGGTGATCAATGGTCTCCACGTCGTCTTCATCACCACAAGCATGTCAGTAATCAACCCCGTTCACAATCCAGTTGCGAGTGAAGCCTCCAGCAACACATTGACCCGCGATTACCCCAATGAGAAGCTGCAATTGATCCTTGTCCTGTCGAAGAAACGACTTACTCCTCCCTGATCACACTGCCGGTCATATGTCTTTTGAAATCCTGCAATCCACTCTTGCCAGCCAGGTAGCGTTGATCTCGTCCAGCGACCAGCGATCGATCGAGCCATATAAGTAACTTACTTACTTACTTATCCGGTCTCGTTCACCCCTGGGGGTCAGGGACCTTACAAAACGAAGATAACATATTTCGCCAACCAGTTCGATCTTTTGTTTTATTTCTCCAGTTGGCAATACCACGTGTATGCAGGGATTCGTCAACCTGATCCTTCCAGCGGAGTCTTGGTTTTCCTATTTTTCGTCTTCCTTCCAGTTCGGTTACGAAAACCCTTCGTGCTGGTTCGTCTTCATCTACTGACATCGCCTAGCCAGCGCAATCGCGTTATTTTGATCCGCGTAACTATGTCAGGATATAGCTCATACAGCTCATGGTTCGTGCGTCACCGATACTTGCCGTTGTGCACTATAGGGCCATAAATCTTCCGGAGTATTTTTCTCTCGAAGACTCCCACAGATGTTGTGAAGACCCAGGATTCTGCGCCATAAAGCAAGACAGGTTGTAGGATAGTCTGGTATAGTTGGACTTTTGTTACTCGAGAGAGGGCTTTATCTCTAAAGTGATTGCTTAACCCAAAATAACATATATTGGCAAGCACAATTCTCCGCTTGATCTCAAGGCTGACGTTGTTGTTTTTGTTTACGGCAGATCCGAGGTATATAAATTCGTCTACCACCTCGAAATTATAACGTTTATCAACGTTCACGCTTTGGTCTAATCGCGTGGAGGCCCTGTTCAGTGAAACCATTAATTTTGTCTTGTCCTCATTTACCGTCACACCCACTTTTCCTCACTCCTTCTCAATTCTCGAAAAAACCGCAGTAACTTCTCTAATTGTGCGCCAATGATATCGATATCACCATCATACGCAAGCAACATGTGACTTTTGCTGTTGATAGTTTTATTCATGTTGACTGCAGCTTTAAGATGTTAAAGAGATCGCACGATAGGGTGTCGCCTTGCCTGAGGCCGCGCTTAGTTTCGAAAGGTTAGGCAAGATCCTTACCAACTTTCACTGCGGATTTGGTGTTCGTCATGGTCATCCTGCAAAAGCGTGTGAGTTTTGCAGGAATACCAAGCTCAGACATTGCTTCGTAGAGTTTCCCCCGTATCGGGCTATCGAAGGCCACCTTATAATCGACAAATAGATTATAGGTGTCGATTTGTTTTTCGTGGGTCTTCTCCAGGATTTGGCGGGGTCTGATCACCGCATTCGTTTCGTATCGTAAATGCGATATAACGGAAACCGATATCCAAACTAAATATCTAGTTGTGTGTATTAAGTCAATATAGTAATACGATTTCGTTACTACTAGTTCTTTAGAGGTTATCGTCAAAATGACCCTTTAATATAATTTTCGTAATCCTGATTTTGATACGAATCGGATTCGGTAATTTGACCCAGGTCGGTTGTCCATTTTCCAGGCCTAAAGCCATACTGGTATGGTTTTAGTCTTTCGCACATTATGCTTGATAGAACCTTATATGCCTTATCACCTTTTTTAAATATGGGACATAGTACACTGAGACTCCCATCGCCGGGCATGCATTCATCTAACCAAATTTTGCTAATGAGCTGATACATGCACCTTATCAGCTCATCGCTGCCAGCCCTAAACAGCTCCGCCGGTAATGCATCGTATCCTGCGGCTTTGTTGTTCTTAAGCCGGGCAATAGCTGTTCTGACCTCGTCTTGGTTAGGAGGGGGCAATCGACGTCGTCATCCATATTGTGATCGATTGTCCCATCGTCATTGGATATCTCAGTGACATCAGTCGCCTACTAAACCTGAGGCATATCAGTGATCGCATAACCAATCATGCTGCACATTCGTTTCGCCTTCTAAGTCTAGCTAGCTAACGGAGGTTTCCGAAAAAGCCATTGCCCGGGACATACTGCTTGGAAGTAGTGAGCTGCTTGGACTGCCCAATGAAGGAATCATTTCAGGCCACTCCTATCAGAAACTTTCCACCTCCACGGACAGTTCCATATCCCCGTTCCCTGCTCTCACCACCTTAACTTTCTTTCGGCGGCGGTCACCTCGCATAGTGACGGCGACACTATCGAGTATTTAGCCATGAAAAATCTTCACAAAATGCCGTTCGAAATCGATGTAAAAACTGTAAGTCCCAATCAGTGAGTATAAAACTAGAAAGCGCAAAGCTCACTTGTTCAGAGAATCTCTCCCCTATTCCTTCATGGAATGTAATGGGTAATCATTTATTTTATTTTCTTTTTTGTACAACTTTTTGTCACTGCGCTCGGAGGTCGGTCGACCCATTGTGATTGCCCATATATATGAGGAGAAAAGGGTTAAGGGATGGAAGAGTGGGGGCGGGCCCCACTAATAGTGAACAACTTCCGATAGATGGTTAGATAGACGTAGGACAACCAGAATTACCAGTCAATTATGTTCCCAGTATTTATTTATATACATCACCTGATAAGCCCTGATCAATACATACAATACCATCCAAGATGAGAATCCACATGTACAGGTCAAGGTTTACCATTCGAGATTTTCAGCGGGGTAGAAATAACCAATAGACAAATCATCAGATGATGGTATCGCCTGGCCGGATCCATGTCAGACCCCCCGAGAATTCCATCAAATCCACATCGCGCACAGAGGCCAGGCACTCTGCCTGAAACCTACCAAAGCAACGGCGACGCCTACGCTGTAGGGGTGGGCATTGACATAGAACGTGCTCAATAGTCTGCACCTCTTCTTCATCACCACAAGCACTACAGTAATCAACCCCGTTCACAATCCAATTGCGAGTGAAGCCTCCAACATCACAGTGACTCGTGATTACCCCAATGAGGAGCTGTATGTCGGCCTTGTCCAGTCGAGGAAGCGACTTACTCTTCCCTGAGTCAACTGCCGGCCATATGTCTCTTGAAATCCTGCAATCCACTCTGGCCAGCCAGGCAGCGTTGATCTCGTCCAGGGACCAGCGATCGAGCAATCAATCTCAAATCAGCAGAACTGTATCCTACTCTAGCCAGACAGTCTGCTTCCACATTCCCTTTAACATCACTATGTCCCGCACCCCAGCAGAGTCTTAGCTTGCCGGGCGCTACACTGTTCAAGATCCGCTTGCAATCCCTAACCAATATGGATTTACATTTTTGGGACCTGATCGCACTGAGGGCTGGCTTACTATCAAAGCTTATGACGAATTCAATCGATGGATACAAGCACGAGTCCATTATCTCAGGTGCTTATCTCAGGTCCTCACAGAAGATTCCCTCTCCTGTGCCCGATTCCATTTTGAAGACATCTATAAATATCAGATGACCTCCCACCCAGTCACTCCTATCTGGCATCATGATCTCCGGGCATTGCTCAAACTCTACAGTCGACAGCATGTAGTCAGTGGCCTGACTCAAACACTCGTCCGGGTGATTCTCAATCAACTCCTGGATAATTTTGGCATGCCCCACAGGGGTATGTCTCCAGGTACCCAATTCTCTTATGCGATGGTCGCTTCTGGCAGCACACCGTCTCGCATAAATATCAAGAGTAGTCAAATTCAGTATTATATCCAGCGCCGCCTGCGAAGTGCGACGCAGTGCCCTGAACCTTACTGAGCATTTTCAACTGGTAGGTGTTCCCTAATGCGTTCCACCAGACTAAGCACCCATAGATGATAATTGGGCGCACGATGAAAGAAAAACGCCAATGCACGACCCCAGCTTTTGCAATGAATTCCTACAGGCGTAGAGCACGTTCAATCCTTTCCTCATTCGCTCCCCAGTATTTCGCTTCCAGTTCAGTTTCTGATCAAAACAATACCGAGAGGTTTCTCCTCAGATGATATAGATACTTCAACCTTGGTTCCTAAAAAATGCAATCTTTGGCTTGCGCGTTCATATGCAACTGGTTGGAAAAATGGTAAAGATTCTGCAATTGAGATATTTACCCCCATCATAACCATATCCAGATAGTTAAAGCTAATTAAAAGTTTTAGTTCAGTTTTTATTATTAAATTAAATTAAAATTAAATTAAAAATTATTTCTCTTAGTTAGCTCTAACCGTGGCCGTCGGTGGTTCAATGGTTAGTGTGCGCGGCTCTTGTACATGAGATCCTGGATTCGAACCCTGCTCTGACCACCTTCAAATTTCTTTCGGCGGCGGTCACCTCGCATAGTGACGGCGACACTATCGAGTATATAGCCATGAAAAAGCTTCTCAAAATACCGTTCGGAATCGGTGTAAAACTTTAGGTCCTAATCAGTGAGTGAAAACTGGAAAGCGATGTAATGGGAAACCATTTATTTTTTTTATAGTTAGCTCTAACCAGATATTGTGATAATGTTCCTTAGGGCCATTTTCTCAATGTACGGTTAAGGTGTCTGCTTACTAATCGGTACTTTAATTTATCGTAACGATGTACTGCCTGTTAAGGTTTATATTTTCAAATGTTTTACGTTGGCAACTGTATTGAAATGTATGACTATAGTTGTCAGCACTGTAAGATATCAGCTGTTTACTTTATTATTGTTTTTGTGCAAAGTGTAATTTACGTATTCAAATTATGGCGGAAAACAATGAAAAAGACATCGTAGGAGAAACTTCTCAGTTGCCGAGGAACATTTAGATTGGTCCCATGATACAAATACATTGTTGTAATTTCCATACCCAGTTATTGTCAAAATCAGCTGATAAAAATGTACACATACATGTGCAATTGTGAACATAGATAGATGAAATCAAAAGAGAACGCCCTCACACAAACAACTTTGACATTTACTGGGTATGATAAAATGTAAACAAAGGAAACCATATGGGCTGACGCTACTACCTTGTATTTATATCATGGTAGGTCCCAATCAGTGGGTGCAAGATACCCCTTAGATTATGCGTTTCACTCGTGGCTTTCACCCACGACTTTCGAGTTCAGTTGGCGGCGATATGCAATAACCCCCAAAATGAACTAACCCCAAACGAAAAATGAAATAAACCCCAATGAAATAACGCCAAAAAAAATATGAAATAAGACCCAAGAGATAAAATTAAATAAAACCCAAATATAATGCAACAATCCCCAAAGAAGAAATGAAATAAGCCCCAAAATTCGGGCTGTTTTTCATAATGAAATTACCTCCAAAAAGCATGATAAAATAACACCCAATGAAATAAACCCCAAAAAATCGAAATAAGCCCCAAATCAATTTAAGTCACTAATAAATTATTTAAATTGTTATTTATTGAATACATGTGAAGCTTGTATATAAATATATAAAAACAAATTACAAGAAAACTTGTATGGTATCGATAACTGCCTGACGGCAAAACTTGACATTCGAACTTTTCATGTTATTTTGCAATTGCATTTGCCTGCAGCTTCAGAACGCATTCACTGCAGATTTTCATGTGCTTACAAGGTACCAGAAGTATGTTTGGCTCTTGTACAGTACAAACAACGCATAGTTTCACTTCTAAATTAGCCGTTTGTTCTGGTGTTTCTGTGACGTTTTCAAACAAATCACCTTCTGGATTCATGCGCCTTAGACAAAATTTCAACGAGAACTGAGAATGACAATACAAATTTTCATTCAATCCTAACTGTATTCATTGCGGTTTCGATTGAAGCAAATTTACAAAAATTGATTTTTTAACAAAATGAAATAACGCCCAAATAAAATGAAATAATCCCGAAAAGCCAAAAAAAAAGGAAATATTTCCTAAAGAAAATTTCTTTGGGGGTTATTTCATAATGAAATAATGCCCAAAAGTGGGAATGAAATAACACCCAAAAAATGTGAAATAATCCCCAAAAGATTTTTCGTAATTTTATTGGCCGTTATTTCATTTTCTTGTTTGGTGGTTATTTCGTAGCGCCCAGTTGGCGAGAGGTGGGAAGAAGCAAGAGGGGTAAACAAACACCCCTGATGTTTCTCTTTACTCTCTTTCGTAGTTCTGCCATGTTGTTTCACACTCTTTCTGATTTTGAAGGGAGAACATTGTTTGCGTGTATTACTTCCTGATTATTTGTAAAATATGAACAGAAATAAATCGAAAAATATTAAATAAAATGTGTAGATACAATAATTCGTGGAGATTTTGATTAATAAATAGCAGCAATGTGAAAATCAGATACCTTTGTTGGAAAAATAATTATTACGAATGTATGTAAGTAAGAAGCAGAACAGCCGATTAGACTATAAAGAACCCATGGGTAGAACGCAGAGTGTAAATGGTCGTGATTTACGAAGGGTGTTTAAAAGAGAATTTAACCATTAACGCAGGCTGAAGGCGCAAAATCTAAAACTTGACTAAAACTAGAACGCGCACAGCTCACTGGTTTGTGAGAAGCTCTCCCTAATCCCTTCATGGGAAGTAACGGGAACCATTTTTTTATAACCGGACATTGAGAAGTAGCCCTCAGACTGCGTACAAATTATATGGCACAGTTTAATAATTTACTAGTTATAACTGTTATTTATTGTTTTGTATTTTTAAGTCTTACTACCTACCACCTTTTCTCATTAATTCCCTTCTTTCCATTTGATTATTAATTATCATTGCATGTATTCCGCATTCTTTTTTGAATCATAACCTAATTAAATATTTTTTTGTGTTTATTGAAATGTGTTTGCCTCAAGCCAATCCCCTTAAAAATTGCATCATATAATATCGGTGAACATTTAAAAAACTCAATTAACTTAAATAACAGTTCTTATGTGTTACATAAAGTGTAATAAAATACAAATTATTATATACATTTATACAGAAAAATATATAAATTTATCATTAAACTAATGCCGCCAGCCAACTACACCACCACCAACCATCCTTTTTCATCATGTTTTGTTTGAGCAATGATTAAGCTTTATTTTGCAAACAAAAAAAAAAACAAAACAAAACCAATTCCCCAATTATTCTATGCACAACAACACTACCATTGTGTCCGCAACCTCCTCATTGATCCAGTTCTTATTCCTCCTCACTCCCACTCCGTCAAACTGTCATCATTGAAAAGTTTGCTTGTTCTTTTTTATATATTTAACAAATATGCATTTATTCCAGAGTATTTAAAATCCAAATCTTTTCAAAACATATTACAAAAATCTGCTTGTTTATTCTTTCCGTATTTTCAAAATTGTTTTTTAAAAAAAAATCGAATTTATTTTTAATAAAACTTTTCTTCATTTTAATAATAAAAAAATAAGAAATCTACAAAAATTGTATTTCTATAAAATAAAATAAGTTTCGATTTTTTTTTTCTAAAAATTTAAACAATTTTTAAATGTTTCGTTTAAAAGAGACAGAGAGACTGAGAGAAAGAGTGATTGAAGATCGAGAGAGAGAGAGAGAGAGAGATCGAGCGTGCGTGAGAGAAAAGCAAGCAAGAGAGACCAAGCGAGAGAGAGATAAAAACAAATTCTTTCCAAAGCACTTCCATAAACATGAGAGAGTTATGTTTCTTAAAAAAAAAGCCAAAGTTTCTGTTTATTCAATTAATGTTTTGATCCCCCCCCCCAACACAATTAAAAAACAAATTAAAATTTAAAAAGAAAAAGCTTTTCTTAGACCGGCCTAAATGTTGTTAATGTAATATATAACTTTATAAATATAGCTTTCTTCTAAACACTCACGAATTGAGATTTTGTTTAAACTCATTTAAATGGTTTCGTTAGCGCTAATATAACACAGAGTACATTTCTAAACGATTTGGTGTTAGTTTGTCTTTTTTCGATATAATTCAAACCAGTAAAACAAATCACATTTCTTACGGTTTTTACCGAGCTTAAAGCTTTATTTATATCAATTAACTTTTTTTATATCATCAACCTAGCATGTCAACACTTCAACAAAACAAATTAAAAAAAAAAATTGGCAAAAAAAATTCTAATTATTTGATTTATTTTCATAAATATACTTTATGTTTTAAAGAAAACACATCAACAACCACTGCTGTAATTCTTTTATTTTTAACTTCACACATCCAAACAACACATTTTCAAAATAAATTCTATTCAACACTTATTTTTCAAAAAACAAAAAATAACCAAAATTAATATTTATTTCTTTAAAAGTTTGTTTTTATTTGATTTTTAAAACAATTTACTTAGATATTTGCACTATTTCGTTAAAGAATTGACAAAATCATCAATTTAATGAGAATTTTTATGTACGATTTGCATTCAAGTTGAAATTTCAAAGCTTTTCTATAAGTTGAATTAAGAAAACAGTGAACAAAACTCATACTCATTCAAAACTAAACGAATATGCCTTTGGCTTTTTTTCTCCCTCCCAAATAAATGTGCTCTTTCTCATGGAATTTGTTTTTTCTCTTCTTTTCTCTCTTTTTTTTTTGCTCTTTTCTCTTATGTAGGAGGTCGTGGTTGTGAAACAGCAACAACGGGTTGTTCAAATGATAATATAGCATTTTATGACGCTCTAGCTGACCATGATGAGGATCAGGAGATGCAGGATCAGGACTGTGTACATAATCGTAATGCATCGGCTGCCGCTTTGGCCAGTGCTTTGCCTAACATTTACTCGTATGACAACAGTTCTAGTTATGAATCCATAGATTGCCTCAAAAAACCTAAAGCATCCATAGAGAAAATCGTCAATCCCTTGGGCACGGTGACAACGGTAACGTCCTGCCTAACGGCCGAAATTAAAACAGATATATTGGACGAGGTGGTATCGCAGTTGGCCGCGGAAGACACCGTCATACATGAGAATTGTGATGAGAGTCTCTTCCGGCCAGTGGTCGCCATTTTCTGTGATGAGAAGACACGGTTGCAGCAGGAGGAGGAGGACCGCAAGAATCAGGAGCTGTGTCAGCCCCCGGAAAATATTGGTAATAAATTGGTAGTGCCTGTAATAGAAAAAGAGGTGGATGATGAGCTTAACAAAAAAGAAAAGGAAAAGAATTCATCAAAATTGCAAAGAGCAACACAAAGCAAAGAGAGGGATTATTTGGCAAAAGAGCAAAGTAAATTTGATGAATGGTCTTCTTTAAACAAAAAGTCAATAATTAAATTGCCAATAGTCGAAAAAGAACCAGCTAAAGTGGAAGAGCAAACTTCGAAACCAAATGAAAAAAGCGAACAACTAAGGGAGACAAAAGAAAAAACACCTGAAAAGAAAGCAGACCTAAAAGAAAACACAAGAAAAGAGAAACAAGATGCTATAGGTAGCAAAAAGATAGAATCATCTAACTTGCCCAAAGAGAGTGACAAAGTAATTAAAGAGATGAGCAGCAAAGCTAAGAAAAGTGAGGAGACAGATAAAATGCAACATATGCCTAAAGCTAAAGATAGTACGAAGCTTCTGTCAAAAGTGAAAGAGGACATAATAACTTCCGTTAAGAAAAAAAGCAATGACAACGCAAAGGAAAATGAATCCCTTGCAGCTGATGGTCCAGAAGAATTCCATACTACAACAACAACAGGTGTAGTAAAAGATAAAGCAACAATTTATGGTGAAGAAAAACGGGAAATAAATCCCGATCCCATGCATTTGCCAAAAGAAAGTGCTAAAGCAGCCACAGGGATTAAAGCCAAGAAAGTATCAAACTTAAAAGAAGTTACCCCGGAAAGAGCACTGAGCCCAAAACCGTTAACTAAGAAGATCGGAAAGGGCTCTACCGCTGACGAATCAGAAGAAGAAAAACCTATGGACTTCATAAGAATGACACCCACAAAACAGGAGACAATTACGCCCCAAAAACCTTTAACAAGAAAGGAAATTAAAAAGCAACAACAACAAAGGGCTCAGGAAGAGGCCATCAAACAAGGTGAAATTGAAAAGAATAAGAAAAAGACAGAAGAAAAAGATGTGACAGAAGAAAAACGATCCGAAGAAAGCGCCTATACAAAGACATACGATAAAGCCAAAAGTGAAAGCGAGAATAGAAACAAAACTGCCCCAGGAAACATACAAGCAAAAGATATAATGACAAAAGGTAATATTAACAAGGTTCAAGAAGAATCAAAATCCTCTATTGAGGTATCACCACTACCACAACCTTTGTCCGAATCCGATAACAACACAACTGCCTGTGTGGCGGCAGATAAAAATGATGATGAAGAGCCCACTTCTTCCAAATACTTGGACAAAGAATTGACTCGCAGAATATCCGAGACACAACTTATGGAGGATATCAAGGATAAGAATGAACCACCCCGAACTGCCGTGAATATTAAAATAAGTGCAATCGATAAAACTGCCATAAGCGAGGAAATAAAGAACACTCCAACTTTGAAATCTCAATCGAGAATAACCAAACCTGCCAAAAAGGAAACAATTAAGTCGATCATTAAAACCGAAAAGTTGAATGTACAAGATCTAGCAGACAGTTTAATAGAGCTACAAGATGACGAGGTTGAAGCTAAAGAAATTATCAAACCAGAGGAGAAGACAGTTATTGTAACTACTCCCCCCCTCCTGGAAGCAGTCGATATATTTACTGCTCCAACTACACTTCCAAAAAAGAATAAGAAAAAGGGTAACAAATCGGAGTCTAGTTCGGAAACTGACGAAATTGTACAGATTGTTAAACCTTGCAGTAGTAACTCTTTGGTTTCGAACAAAACAAAAGCTAAAGAAGATGATGTGCCAGCTCTGAAGAAGAAATCTTCTACTAGTTCCGACGAAAGTTATACCGACTTGGCTGACAGCTTGTTGGAGAGAAAAGATGACGTTTTGAAAGAAACAATGTTTATTAGTTTCAAACAAATCGAAGAAAGCAGAAAGTTGCAAGACAAGAAAATCGTTAAACAAAGAAAGGATGACAATTTAAAGGAACCTACAAAGTCGAACGAATCCGAAAAAGACCACAACAAAGGAGGTCAATACTCAAATGAACCCCTAGACGCCACTCTGAAACAACAGGATATAAAAGACAAAGAAAATAAAAAATCAGTTAAAGATCATGATAAACAAACAAAAGGCTTTTCGGAACAGAAACTAGAAAAAAATGATTTAAATGTCGAAGAGAACGCTAAAGAAAAGATCACTAACAAGACGGAGCATAGGAAAATTGTTTCAAAACAATCCCCCGCAGATGATGACAACGGACATGAAGTTACCGTGAAAGAAGAACAATTTGAAAATAAAACAAAAGGAGCGGTGCAAAAAAAGTTACAAGAATCTAATGTAGTTATCGTTGAAGGGGTATCTTTAGTTAAAGATAAACTTCTTAAAACCAAAGAGAAATCAGAAGTGCTTGTGCCGCCAAAGGAATCTAAATGCGAAGAAGAAATTGATAAATTCTGCTCCAAATCAATAAATCAATATTCTGATACCAAAAGTGCAAGTAAAGAGAGTGACAAGAATAATGATGTAACCTTAAAAATCCCTACTGCGAAAGTTAAGAAGTGTGACGAGAGCGGCAAAGTTAAATCAGGCGCTTTGAAGAAAACAGCAGAGAAAAATAACGAGAAAGAGAAGTCCTCAGTCACATCGAATCTCGAATCTAGTAGCAGTGAGGAGAGTGGCAAAAATCCATCAATTGTCTTAAGTAAATCTTTAGGAAGCACTAACGACATTGAAGAGATTGACAGCAAGAAAGCTGAAACTTCAAAAAAACTTGCTGAGAAGAAAAAAGAATATGAAGACAGCGAAGAAGAGAAGGAAATTGTGGAAGAAAATACAAAACATACAGGGAGTAAACAAAAAATTGTGTCTGTAGAAAAATGCAATGATCAGATGATAAGAATGAGTAAAACTAAGGATCAAGAACAGAATAGGTATTCACAAGATCCCAACGAAAGTGACAGAAATCTTGAAAAGATAACTTGCAAGGAAATTAAAGAGATTGAACAGGACAAACAGACTTCGGAAACAGAAACAACTGAAAGAAAATCTAAAGAATCTAAATTGGATGAAGTAAAAGACTTACAACTAAAAACGACGGCAGCAAAAGAAAAATCTTCTCAGCTTGTTAAGGAAATTGTTTCGCGGAATAAAAACGACAATGACAAGGATGTAAAGAAACCAGATATCTGCAAAAATACGGAGTGTAAGAAACCCGTTTCGCCAAAAGAAAAGGGTGTTGTAGATCAACAACCAAGAATGCATCAAAATAAAGAGCTACAGAAAGAAGGAGTTATGAATCGATACGAGAAGGATACACCAACTACTAAGAACAAAGACAATGATGTTGAAAGTAACTTATTATCTACCCAGGATTCCTTGACACCCAAAGCTTCAGCATCGCCATCACCCAAAAAGAATGAAGGTAAAATTTCAAAGGTTGAAATTCCAACAACTGAACTCCTCACAACAAGTAAATCTACGGAAAAATCCGCTTTCAAAGATAGTAAAGATGAACTATCTAAAACTGTTAAAAAGAAATCCGAAATGGATTTAGTTTCTGCTGTATCTACAAAGAAACCCACTACCGCTTCCATTTGCAAACAAGGCGCAAAGAAGGAAGATAATCTTAAAGAAAAACCAACTAAATTGGAGGAAGGCTATAAAATAAAAATGATTGAATCTTTGCCTCAAGATTCTTCTAAGAAATCCTTGGATCCAACTACAAAATCAGCAGCTACAGCTATGTCGCCTCCTCAACCTATAGCGTGCGCTTGGAAAACTCTTAGCGGCGCTGAGATGATCGCCAAAAATCTTAGCAAAAAGGAGAGCAGACCTGATGATACGTTATTCCCCTCTTTGGGTGCCATCGCAAAGACTCCTAAAACTACTGAGAAATTATTACCTGAACTGCCGACACCGAAGGAAATGAAAGAACCTTTAGGTGTAACCAAATCACCCTCTTCGAAAAAATCTAAAAGTTCTCGGGCTATGGATGATTTTCCGATTCTTCAGGCTTTGGAACCTTTGCCGCCCTTGCCCGCCCTCGAACCATTGGAATTACTTGGCGAAAGCAAGAACTCGAATGGCAAAGATATTAGTTTGATAAATTTTGAAAGTCCACTTCAAGAAAATTCTGCTTTAGATCGTAAAATTACACCACCTCCCCGTTGTTTTACCGAACAAAATTTAGTCTTCGCTTTGTGTGGCTCTCTGCACTATGAGAACGAACAGCGCTCTCGCGCAACACCTGAAAAGTCCGATGCCTCCTCCTCAAATCGTTCTTCTTCGGCCCTGGATGAACCCTCAATGGCTGATTACAAATCGTTGACAGAAAATGATGATCCTTATGTAAGCTTGGAACAAAGTTCCCAAGATACCAATACCACAAACACCCATACGACCAATGATAAATTCTCCTCTTCCAACAATTCTTCGGGCACTGAGGAGATAATTATTATGGAAGAAAAGAAAATAACCAAGAAACAAAAGCGCAAAAGACAACAACAATTGTTGGAGCTACAAAAGCAAAAGGATCTACAAATGCAACAGCGGAACCAACACACCTCAGAACTCGATGACGAAGAATTAAGACCCTTAATAGCAATGAGTGAATCTCAAGTTGAGAACATAGCTGAGAGGGTTGGGAACCATCCTTTACCCTCTTTGCTTGATGACAGTTTCTCTTTGAAGCCATTAATCGCCCAATCGAATACTCTAACCTACTATACGACCACAGACAGTGAGGGACCCATGCCAGCAACCACCTCAGACGACAACGTTTTCATTATGCCTTCGACTACAACTCATACCCAACATAAGATAAAAACCAAGAAAATGGAACATAAATTCAATTTGATTGCGGCCATAGAGGCGGCCACCTCGTCATCCACCTCATCTGCCGAAGAGAGTGGCGTCGAAGTGGGAGGTGGTCGCTCACGCGATAATGACGATCCGCCCTCATTGTCTCCCTCCATGATCTCGGCAGCTGGGGGCACTGCAACAGCCAGTGCCACATCTACGCTCCCAATACCCATGTCACCTGTAGTTGTGGGTGCATCACCAGTTGCAGCATTAAGTTCTACAGTGGGGGCTTTAAAAAAGAAAACTAAAAGGCGTAAGAGATAAGAATTAGCCATTTGTTTGTTTTGTATTTTTTGTTTAGTACTCATTTATTATTTCTATGTGGTCTATTTCAGCCACACGGTAGTTGTGAGTTCCTCTTCCACGGGGGCCAATAAAGAGGATCATACTCATCATCTTCGTTACAATTTATTGGATGATGATGATAGTAGAACATTTGAAGCTCCATTTACAGTTAAGAAATGATAGAGAATATGATTTCGGAAAAAATGAAACTGATATCCCAGTAGGAACAAAAATAGTACAATTGAAAATCAAAAATACCAATATAATTTTTAAAAATATCAATTGACCAACCTGTTTCTCTACCTCGAACTAAAAGCTAAACGAACGAAAATCAGTCACTCACATTCGAGTCAAATTGGGTTCCTTTAAGTTGAAATCTGACTCTATGTTTGTTCCCAACTGACAGATCAATCGAAATGGAGAAACTAAAATTTGTACTGAAAGTTTTGAAAAGTTTTATGTTTTCATTCGACTTGAAACTACAAGATTGTGGAACCTAAATCAGCTTCCGTTCGAGATAGGGAAACAGGCTGTGAAATTTATATTTGAAATTATGAAAATTATATTTGAAATTTAAAATATGTAGATCAATTGAAATTTAAAATTTCTGTTTGAAATGCATCAATTTAAATTTAGAAAACATCAATTGAAGTTTAAAAAAAATTAATTGAAATTTAAAAGACATCAAATGATATTAAAAAGACACCAATTTAAATGCAAAACACATCAATTGCAATTTGAAAGACACCAATTGAATTTTGAAATACATCAGTTGGAATTTAGAAGAAATCAATTGAAATTTAAAAGACATCAAATGAATTTTGAAATTCGTCAGTTGAAATTCAAAAACTATTAACCGATTTTATATATTGAATTTTTAAATTTCAATTGATGCCTTTTAAATTTCAATTCATGTGCTTCAAATTTCGATTGAAGTTTTAAATTTCAATTGATATGTTTTATATTTCGATTGGTGTCTTTTAATTTGCGATTGATGTATTTCGAATTTAAATTGATGTATTTCAAATTTCAAATAGAATATTGAAATTACAATTGATATATTTTATATTTCAATTAGAATTTTTAAATTTTAATTGGAGTTGGTGTAGTTCGTAACAAGTTTAGCAAGAGAATTGCTATACAATGGTAGAATTATATATATCGTCACCTAAAATGCCCAAAGACGTAACCCTCATTTTCAAAATTTTACAGGAGAATCAAAAAACCTTATAAAATCCAAAGTGTTTTAGTTTTAAATGCGTTCATTTCACGGCTTACCTTAGGAACTTGGAAGTCTACTATTTTGCACATACATATTTTAGCGTGGAGTATTATATTCAATCAAAAAAACAGTTTTTATTTTTTGAGGCTTACGCCTTTGGGCATTTCAGGTGACGATATATTTATATGTTATATGGCAGGTGTTGTTGTAGCTGTGGGCAGCTACAACAGGTATTTTGTTTTTGTTTCATTCGTTTCAGTTGTCAAACTCTACACAAATATGTACCAACAATATAAGAATATAAAAATGTACAAAAACATAATACATATGAGTTTGACAACTGCAACGAAAATTAAGATAAATAAATTAACAGACTGTTTCTCTATCTCGAACGAAAATCAGTCACTCACATTCGATTCAATTTGGGTTCCTCTAAGTCGAAATGTTCGTTCGCCTGAGAAACCAAAATTTGTACTGATAAGTTTTGAAACATTTTATGTTTTCATTGAAACGACAAGATTGTGGAACCCAAATCAACTTTCTTTCGTATAGAACACGAATGAAAGCTTTCGCTCGAGATAGAGAAACAGGCGGTAAATCAGCTGTTCAAAAGACTTTACCTTATAGGTAATTCTACCATGTTCTATACCATAGAAACAATATAAACAATTGTAGATTTCACACAAAAAATTGTATATTTGAAAGAAACAGATCGCTTTTAATAGTTCCACAAACTAGTGACACTGGAACTATTTCACGTTTCACTAGTTCATAAACTAGTTTGATCATTTCCTCCTGGGATGTTAAGTAAATCATTCTTTTGAGAGCTTAATCATTAAGAAATTGAAATACATGAATTTTTTAGCAGTTTTATAAAATATTACATACTAACATTTATTCGTTTAGTAAATCCCAAACATTTATGTCTTTACCTTAGCATTCTTTATTTTAAGTCGCAATTGGAAACCATTGTAGACAAAAACAGCTCAGAAACAGAGATACTTGAAATTGAATCATTTCAAGAGTTCGTGAGAAATTGTATAGATATACAGCCTTAGTCATAAAAAGTTATGAAAGCTTTGAGAGACGATTTAACATACAAAAAACATCTCCCAAATCTCTCACAACTTTTTGTGAATAAGGCGCATAATATATACATCTATCTATCACTCTCATTCCTTTTCCATTTTTAGGTGGCAAATTATAATAAAGGTCTTACGTGCAATAATTGCAAATACGTCGCTGTGGTCACAGCAATTCGGAATTGAAATAAATTCATTAGTTGCGTTTTCGGTCTCTTATTATAGTAAACATGGCCGGTTCTTTAAGTTATACTATAGAACTATGACAAGATATTTTGAAAAATTTTTAAATTTTTTTGTAACAAGCTTTTATAGACGTCGTTTTAAATTTAAAGTTAAGAGAGCCTATTTTTATTAATACAAATGTTGTTCGTTGCACTTTAAAGCATAACTTTTGGCGGTTTAATAATAATAATAATAAATATTATTATTAGAAATTGTCTGAGAAATTTCGTAGTCAGAATGGCATTGCTTTCCGACCTTTCTGCTCATGCAAAATCAATTTCTTCGAATACAAACTAAAATAATATTAAGGGGTAGGTTGGGGCATTTCTTCAAATGTAAATTTAACATTAAATGATTCCGCTACCCATATTGTAAAGTATAGGTGTAGCCTGCCCTTTCCAAATTACCTCCATTACCACCATCTCAAGTTATTCTACAGTTACGGCTAAATAAAAGTTCTAGATGTCAGTTTGTATCAAATTTAAAAATTTTAACTGTTAGGGCGCTGCTACCGGATGGTTTTTCATTTTCTCATAGTCCTGTTAATTTAACAGGATGTTAGATGTTTTATGCTGGCAACTCTGATGAAATGTATGACTATAGTTGTCAGCACTGTTAGATATCAGCTGTTTACTTATACTTTATTATTAGTGGTCTTCATGAAAGCTCGAAAGAACCTCGTAAACTCGAAAACATCGTAAACTTGCACAGCAAACGTCAAAACAAACAAATTTCCCATACAAAGCGACTTGCTCAAAAGTGGAAAGTTTTCGAGGCAAATTTGCTGCGCAAACGTGGGATGGCGAAACGTGTAAACTTTTGACATTTTGTTGTCATCTGACTAGGATGGATAAATAAGGTGATAGCGCTAGAACAGTAGAAAAAGTACACTTACATAATACATGCAATTGCTACTGCTACCACCTTATGTATCCATCTTAGTCAGCTGATATGGTTTTGAGCACAACTACGCTGAGCAACTTTACCTGGTGCCTCATGCAAAGGTGCGAGGTTAACTTGCGCTGAGCAAAAGTTCTCGGCTTTCACGTTTGCATGAATGCCGCTATTGTTTTTGTGCAAAGTGTAATTTATTAAAATTATGGCGGAAAACAATGAAAAAGTCATTTACTTGTTGACCTGGTGGAAGAACGCAAGTCAGTTTTAGAAAACCAAATAATTAAATCATAACAACATGATAAGAAAACAGCTCTTGTCAACAGTTTTCAGCTGTCTGCATTAATCGTTCCGATAAACTACTAACCGGCGTTAGATCTCCTGTTAAAGTTATCGGCCGGATAAAATTTAAGTATTACGATAAAAAATTCACCGGACTTTGAGAAAGTGACCTTTACTTAGTTAGCTCTAACCAGACATTGTAATAAGGACCCTCAAATTCACAAAATATCAGATTTATTGTAAAATTTTAATGTATTTGGTATTAAAAATATACATCATACATCAATTGAAATATAATCAAATACATCAATTGAAACTCAAAACAAAGGCCTCAACCCAAATGCGCACTTGTCACCCGGAATGTTGTGGTTGTATGAGTTTCATACAAAAGCCCCATATACTGCTCTTGCGAAATTTTCGTTAGAAATTTTGTCATTTATAGCCCGTATTCAGTTCTTGCTACAATTTCGTAAGAAATTTTTTCAATTATCTCTAAGCGGAAAATTTTGTTTTGGAGAGTGACAAACTATCTTTGAATTACCTTGCAAATAATTCATTTATAATACCTCTACTGTTGTTACTTTTCGTTGTTAAATTTATTAAAATGAAAGTCAAAATTCCGGTCCCAAACAATTATTATACAATTGTTTTCGTACGAAATAACAGCTCTGTTCGATTACTCGAAACTTGTAAAAAAATTTCTGCCAGAGTCCGGTAAATGAGACATAGAGAGCGAAAATGTTGACAGTTTGATATTAAAGATTTTTGAAATTTTGGTTGTAGAAATTGTAGCCAACAAAAATTTGCAAGATAGAACAGCTGTTTGAAATCAGCTGTTTTATGTAAACAAAGTGAAAAATAAATTAGCAACCGCAGAAATATATACAAATGAGTTTTTGAATATTTTATTAATGTATTACTGAAATTTAGAAAGAGAATGGAAAGCAGTAATGTGCAGTGGCTTTCAGCAAATTCTGGTGAACCGATGACGTCATAATTGGATAACTGTGGCAGTAGATATGTAATGTAACTACAAGCTAAACTTTATGGAGCAATGGACAAAACTACATCAGCTGTTTCTTTGTAAATTTTTACTGGAAGTCATTCGCATGGTAAAATTATCTATCGTGTAAACGCGTCAGCCCAGCTGTTTTGTGGTTTTTTCATCTTTTCCGTCGGTAAGCTGTCAAATTCGTTTTTGTTTCTCTTTGTTTGTTAATAAAATTCAAAGAATTTCAACCAAAATGCAATTTAATAGCATAGACTTTGTATCAAGACAATCTTATACAATTTTTCACATTTGGTGTACCTAGTGGTTTTCATTATTCAGCTAATTTTGACAGCTTAACGACGGAATTGCTAATGCGACTACCTAATAGATAATTCTACCAATGGTCATTCGCGTACTTTTTGTGCAAATTACTCTCGCTTTTTCGTTTTCTCTCTCTCTCAAAAGTAGATTCTTGCAATTTTTTACTAGGAAAGTAAAAGAACAAAGCTAGTTTTGACGTAACAACCCTGTAATTTATTTTGCCTACGAAATTTTCACAAAGAGCTGAGGAGAACCAAGCAAATGAAAATTCAGCGAAGATTTCCGTTCACAAAATTTACGCAATTTTTTTTATACACGTACTTCTTATGGGAACGAAAATTTAGTAAAAAAAATAAATACAGGGCTAAAGCTACTAAAATGCACGCGTCGGAAAAGTTAGAAGTTTCGTAATTGACAATGCA
Organism: Phaonia tiefii; assembly: GCA_963931995.1. Taxonomy (NCBI): domain Eukaryota; kingdom Metazoa; phylum Arthropoda; class Insecta; order Diptera; family Muscidae; genus Phaonia; species Phaonia tiefii. The sequence continues at coordinate 221,566,189 of OZ008370.1, read as the reverse complement.
GCAGAGAGAAAGAGGCGTTTTTTTCCGCGACTGACACAAGTGCATGGTACAAAGAAATAGTAGAAGCACTAGCCCAGCTGATTTGAACTTTTTCTGGACTGAGTGTGAGTAAATTTTTCTCTTATGTCAAAGTTTGTTTACATTTGTTTGTCTGCAACCCCCGTTCGCCAGCAACTGCTGTTTTTGAAATATTTCTCTGCAAAAATTACATAGAAACGTTTTAATTTTCACACTTAAACACTTTCAATATATCAAATAACACTCTAATCATTTTCTAAATTGCACTTTTTGCAAATTTTTTTACATTTTCATCAATTTTCTATCAGCTGACTTGACACAACACAGACACTGAGCAAAAACAAAATGCCTGTTGTTTTTGGCTTGTTGTATTTGTTGTCGTACTTCATCTACCATTATATTTCTACCATGCACAAGTGTGCATTTTGGTTAATGTCGTAAGTAAAAAAGACACATTGTCGCCGTGTTTGTGGCAGCAAAATTGTCCGTTTACGTATCCGCCAATCTTCCATTTTTGGATACACCTTCGGAAGCTACTCGGAGGTTTTTCGTGGTTCATATTCAAATATTCCTATGAGAAATTAAATTCTTATTCTCTTTTGTTTTCATTTTGTTACATTTTTATTTCAGTTCTTTTGTTAAGCGGCTATTAGACGATCAAGCCCGGCTTGTCATCAAGCTCGTCTAATAGGCAAAAATGCGTGCTTGACAGCATGGCTTGATGAATATAAAAAATTTTTGATATTTTGGCTTGACATCAAGCATAGAGAAATACTTAAGAGTTTCCATTACTCTCTTCGCTGCCTCTTCATGACGACGAGGTAGTAGACCATTTCATACAGTTTTATTTGCTGCGGTATTTTACGAATTTTACACTTTCGTTGGACATAAAACGGACAGAAATCGAAGGGAATTCGTACTTTCGTTCAATACAAACAATATAAAACATAATTTAGCTGTCATTACCATCAATAAACACTATTTAAAATTAATTCCTGTCTTCTTTGCTCTCTCATTCTCTATCATCGGCCTAGTACCTTTTCGATCAGCTGTGCCATAGAATCCCCCTGCATCAAGCCATCAAGCCTCGTGTAATAGCTCTGCTGTCAAGCCCAATACCAAATTTCATTTGAAGTTAACATTCGAAGTGTAAAGATGACGTGGTTAGAACGCGGATTTTTGCAAGATTTTATCCAATTGTATGAAAGTTTCCCAGATCTGTGGAACATTAAATGTGACATATGTCATATTAAGATAAAAAAGCAAAAAGGTTACGAACAGCTTTTAGATAAACTAAAGACAATTGAACCAGAAGCGACAGTGAATGTATTAAATCGAAAAATATATATAAAACTAGCTGACCCGGCAGACGTTGTCCTGCAAATTTTGTTCAAATACCGTTAGCAGGAGCAGAAATAGTGGATTTTTAATTTGCGGTTTGTATGGGAGGTACCACGCCCCTTTACCCAATTGGACCGAATAGTAAATCTAAACCACCCAGGGCGCCACCCAAACGCATACAAAAAAATTTATTCAAATCGGTCCAGAAGTTTAGGAGGAGTTCAGTCACAAACACACGTGCAGTAAAATTATATATATAAAGATAAAAATATTTTTATTTTCATCTTCTATTAACTCGTTGATGACCAAAGCTGCAACCAACTCGCGCGACATTCTGAATGTAAGCTTCACTGTTCAGTTTTTTTTACACTGATGCTTGATGTGTGGGCTTGATCGTTTAATAGCAAACCACTTTTTCTCATCAAGCCGCGCTGTCAAGCCACGCTTGATCGTCTAATAGCCGCTTGCAAACGAGTGTACACAAAAAAATAACTGAAGAGACGGGAGAATACGCAAAAAAACGGAAGAGAATGAAATTTCCAATTTTAACCCATCAGCGCCGACCTCCGCGATCAAGCGGAATAAATGTCAAGTGGGTAGATAAAATCAAAAGAGAACGAACTCACACAAATAACTTTGACTTTTACTGGGTACGATGAAATGTAAACAAAGGAAATCAGCTGGGCTGACGCTACTACATTGATTTGTTTCGTGATAGATAGTTTTTACTGTAGAAATGTTTGCCAGTAAGATTTTGCAAGAAATAACATACATACATATGTTTTAAAACATATGTTTTATGTAAACAAACAAAATTAGGAAATCTGAAGAACATAAAATAACAAATAATCTTGGAATTTTATATTTTTTGACAAAAAATTGTCCTTAGTGCTCCGTTATGAACTTTTTACCATTTATTTAAAAAAGAAGACAGATTTGATGATTTGTAATGTTTTTTTTTAAACTGCGGTGTTATGGTTTTCAAATGTTTACATTGCAAATCAGCTGTTTACATAAACAAGTTATTATTCCTTGCAAGTTTACCAAGAGTTACCAATTGCAATTTAGAAAATATATATTTAAAGAATGAAGCAATACGCTTTTTTGGTAAAATTTTTAATATTCTATTGTTTAACTAGCATTTTAGTTAATGACAGAAAGATAGAGAGAAATAAATTATTTGATGTCCTATATTTTGGAAAAATCCCAATAAATTTCTATAAAAAATACCAGAATATCTATTTACTGTTTTCAAAAATAAATATAAATTTTTTTTAGCGGATCATCTTTGTTATCACACAAACTAACTGGTCATTCTTTATATTTATTTTTATGACGCTTTCTAGTATTTCGAGTTTTGTTTGGCGAAAGACTCGAGTAATGTTTCGTTAATTCCTCAAATGTAGCCAATTTATCCATCTAGATTTTGTACTTTACGTAGTCACAAAGGAACAAAGGTCTATTGGTGTGATATCACATGATGTATGCGACCAAATCAACTATCCGTATCGTGAACTGTTCACCAAATTATTCTCACAATAATGCTATGGTTTCAAGGGGTGTACGACAAGACGCGCCTTCTAGTTGAAACTCGGGCTTCAATTTCAAACAGCAAATAGTTATCTTAGCGCCATAATTTGCACCATTCACAGCTACGTTGCGGCCGGCTTAATTTTAGAAGAAATATGGGCCTATGACCACTAGCCCATAAACCACACCAATCTGTTCGTTAGTCTGAATGTAATGGCAACTCTTGAAATACTTCGTGTTGCTCTTCTGCACAAATACATAAATTTTGCTTATTAAAGTGACCCCTAAGCCAGAAAGAGAAGAGCCCAATGACTGAAACCGTGGCGGGATATATCTTTCCATGATGAAATGTCAAACAATACTGAACAAGAATACCATGACAGTTTGATGTGTCATAAAATACCTGCGGTATGAAGTACCTCTAAATGAATCACCCTTTATATTAGTATATTGTAATTTTAATTATTGAACTTCAATTGATATTTTTTAAATTTCAATTGATGTATTGTAAATTTCAATTGATGTTTTGTAAATTTCAACTAATCTGTATTAAATTTGTGTTTTTGAGTTTCACTTGATGAATTTTAAATTTGTATGTTTTTGAATTTCAATTGATATATTTTAAATTTCAAATAATAGTGGTAGTCATGTAAACGCGAAAATATCGAAAACTTGCACAGCAAACGTCAACAAAAAACCAAAATGTTCGCATACCAAACTACTTGAAGAAATGTCCGACATTTCGTTTTCGATGTTTGCTCAACAAAATTGACTCGAAACTTTTCTACATTTGAGCAAGTCATTTTGTATGAGACAAATTTTTGTTTTGACGTTTGCTGTCCAAGTTTTCGAGGATCTTGCGCGTTTGCATGAATATCGTACCACTAATGTCCTTTAAATTGCACTTGAAGTGTTTTAATTTTATGTTTAATTTCAAATACAATTTTTAAATTTCAATTGATGTTTTTTAAATTACCAAGACATATTTTTAAGTTTTGATTAATACTTTTGTGCACGATTTAATTTAAAAAAAATATATTTTTGACCGAGTGGTGATATTTTTATTGCATTGTAAAGTAGTCATATTCAGATTAAGTATGGAATTAAATATCCGGCAAATGGCTATCGCGACTCTGATCTCAGAACCCTTGATCGCTAAATTTGAAGTTGCGAAATATGTTTCCGGCCTTTCGGCGACACTCTCGTTTACAACAGCAATGTTTTCGGCGCTCAGGAGACTTATGGTCAGTTTTTCAGTCAGTGATGATCTGAGTTTCTTATTTAAATTGTGGTTAAACGTCGAATTTTGTTTTTCAGCCAATGGTGATTTAACCACCCAATGCTAATTGGTTAATTTTTAGTCAGAACCATATGATTTTGACAATCACATTTCTGTTTGTCAATATGAGAAGTATAAGCTTGTATAAAATACCTGTTCCTGATTTGAGTATTTGTACACAGACTTTGAGACTACATTGTTAAATTGTTGCGCCAACATATTCGCCCTTATTACGGTTGTCGTCGTCGACGTCGTTGTCGTTTTTATGTCAACATCACTTATCGATATCGATAACTTACTAAAAACGTAAACAAAGTGGTCAATCGTTGTGAATGAAAGCAGGAAGAAGAAGAACATTTTGAATTTGTACTTCTATTATTTTATTTAATTTAGTAAAAGTTTTTCGAGTTCCTAAAAAGTGTTTAATTATCGTAACCATATGGACTCCGATTTGGAAGTTATTGGATGTAGACGCCCTATATCACCAGGTTAGGCGAATGGAAGCGGTGAATTGAATTGTCATGTACTGCAGACAAGGACGTAATGAATCTTATCAAATTCACCATGGACCGGCCATGCGGCTATCTTAAAGGATTTGAATAGTACGTTTCGTTAGCGGCCGCTTGTTTGCAAGATATCAGACTAAAATGAAAAAGACCAATTGTATAACTGAAAGCGCGCAGAGCAGGCGTATTGTCACAACAAAAAACAGCCACTGCCTAGGCAATGCATCTACTGATGGGCACTTGACACTGAAGACACCGAAGTCTGTAATTCTAAGTGATCCCTGAAGGAACTCAATTCCAGCAGATAATTTTGATTGTTTCTATCAGTTAAAATTATTAAAAATAAGGCCAATAAATTAGTATTAAAACGAACCCTTTGTTCATTGCATTTACCGGCAGACAGACAATTGCACTTCATACGTACATATTAAGTTGATCCTGTTCTGGAACACTCCTGCATACTCTCCTTGGGGATTTCCGTCCTCCATTAAAAGTTGGGAACTAAAAATTTTAATGTGATAAGCCATAATTCTAAAATAAAACTTGAAATTTCTTTAATTGAAAAAAAAAAAATTCGAATTTTCTTCAAGTCGTTATCAAAAACTGTGTCGACAGAAATAAAGTCATTTCAATTCAATGCCGACGTCAATTCTAGTTACAAAATACCAAATATGTATCGACAGTCGTCGTTAGTGATCGATAACGACTACACAAATACCGATTTTCAAGTGCCGTCACAAGACGATGTGGTTTTATGTCGACGACGACAACCGTAATAAGGGTGATTCTTTTCCACATTTTTGTTAAAATGACTTCGATTTTATTCATTTATGTGTTATTTTACATAATTACATTTTGATTGTTCCTCTTTTTTGTTTTGGTATTCAGCTCAAAACAGATGTTTCCCCCAATTAAGAATACAAGGGTTGCCATAATCGTTTACAATATGACAGCTTACTTTAACTTGTCACTGAAAAACAAAGTTAACTTCTAATTATCTTTCAATTACGATTAAGTAATCCGATAGCTAACTTTGAGATTAACTTAACTGTTCATAACTGGAACAGTAATGGCCAGTTTTTAAGTGGGTAGTTAACTATCGAATTACTTAGTCGCAATTAAAAGATAATTAGAAGTTAACTTTGCATTTTGTTCATAACTGGAACAGTAATGATCAGTTTTTAAGTGGGTAGTTAACTATCGGATTACTTAGTCGTAATTGAACGATAATTAGTAGTAAACTTTGCATTTTGTTTTTCAGAGGGAAGTTAAAGTAAGTTGCCATATTGGATCAGTTATATCCAGTTTCTTAAATTTTTTTGATCACACTTAGAGTTGTTGACACTACCACCGTAGAACTTTGCGCGAAGTTTGCGAGCGGTCTTAGCGTAACTTTCCCCATTTTTGTAATGGGTTTTCACAATGATAACGTGTACTTCTGTTGTGTAGCGCTACATTTTTAATAATCGGGATAATCGTAGACAACAGCTGTAAAATTTCAGAGCTGCCACTTGCACTGGAAACAAAATGCTAAAAATCTATATATATTGGTAGTGTCAGAGAAGAAGGGCGGGTCTATTAATAAATCTATTTAAGTTTTTAATTCAATTTATATAACAATGCTTAAGCCTTTAAAATTTTATTATGAAATTAATTTCGAGTGAAATTTACTGTTTGTCATTTTAAAATGACGTAGAACTAAACATATAAATACAAAACAAACATTTTGGCAATTTCTTATTTTTTTTAAAGAATGATAACATACTGTATACAGGGTCCTGTTCTGGCATTTGTCGCTAGTTGAAAGTAAACAGCAAAGGTGAATTTTAGTTAATGTATTAGGTCATTAAATTCAAATTCAAAAAGGTGAATTTTAGTTTATTGATTTGGCTTTAATTTCAACAAAAATTTTTGCGAATCGGAAGTCAAAAGGCATCAACGTTTATTTACAAGTTTACTCAAATCCAAGTACCAGACAGGATCCGAAATTTAAACATAATGTTTATTGTGGGAGCCCTAAATTTAATTTACTCTACATATGATTTAAAATTCTATTTTAGATAAAATATATTATGTTAACAATCAATATAAACTTAAATTAACACTTGATATGAAGCACATATTATATAATTAAATCTAATTTCACTAGCTTAAGCAAAACTTAATATAATACAAGTAAATATATAATTAATTAATATATAATTAATAAAATTATCGTAACGACAACCATTTATTTAACACATAGAATAAATGTAAAAAGTTTTAAATTTAATTAACGAAATTAGTTTATGATTTTGCGAAAGAAAAACAATTTCATTAGTTTAACAAAGTTCAAATATTAAACTAACACAAACAAATTATATACCTACATACATAACATACGCGTATATTAATTAGTTTAGTTTTAAATCAAATCTCTCTCTCTCTCACACACTCAATCTTCTGCCCTTTTATCGATGAAATGTAAAGAAAAATTACGCAATCCGGTGTGGTGATGAAAATCGATCGATTCAAATCGAATGCGATTTGACATAATAATGATGTTTTTTGTGCAAATAATGATGGATATCAATTAAAATATTCCTCTTTTTCTGCCATTAAATAATTTAGATTTAAAATATCTGTTCCCCAATATTAGGAATTATGCCATTAAAATTCGTCGAATAATCAAATCGTATTCGATTTTGACTCGATCGATTTTCATCACATGCCGGAATTTAATGTGTTTAAGGATTGTAAGATCAACGAGAATTTGTTGTCTAGAACTCATAATTTATTTTTATTTAAAAATTATACTTTTTTAATTTGTAGTAATTTATTTCCGTAGTTAAACAAATTTTGTAAACAAATTATTTCATATTATACATGTAATTTGTTTATATTAAATGTTTTATATTATATATTTTCTGCCCAATTTTATCGATTGCTTCAGTATTTATGAGTCTATTAACAACAACAAATTGATTTCGAAAAAAAAACCAAATACATATTTAAAAACGACAAAAAAAAATTATCGAAAAATAGTATTTCATTGTAATTTTCAAATAATGTATTGTGTTATTAACTCGTCGTCGGGAGTTACTTCTTTTTGTTTTGTTAAGTTTTCAAATTGTATATATTTAAGAAGTATTAATTATATCGTAAAGAGAAAGAAAAAATCTATAAAAATTCGAAAAAAAATTTTAAAAGTTTTTGAAAAAATCATTATAAAAATTTTAAAAATATTGAAAAAAAATGCAATAAAAATTAGTAAAAAACCATAAAACAAATAAAAAATAAAGAATCAAAACTTAAATTTTGTGGCTTTATTAATTACACTGTGATAGTTTTTGACAGTAATTTTGATAGACAAGACCGGAGAGGACGGTTTTACCCATAGAGAAATACTAAAGAGAAGTCATGAGTGTTTCAGTTCCACCAAATTCTCGTCGAAAGTCACTGGCAGTTTTTTCTGTCAGAATTTGGACGTAATAAATAAAAATAAAAAAAATTGTTGTGTTCTTCATATCAAAACAAATTTATTGCATATACAGTTATTTTTAATTAATATTTACTATTATTTAAATTTTTAATTCATCTTGCTCTCTAATTCGGGTACGAAGAATCGAACTGCATCAGTAGTTTTTTGAGTTACAATTACGGCTTCATATAATTTTTTTGCAACGAATTTCCTTATCGCACATTGCGGGATGGGGACTAAAATGAACAAAAATTAAACAACTTTGTTTAACACTATTATGCTACAATCCAGTATTATCAACTATATTGGGTACTTTTGCTTTGGTTTGTGTCTAGACTAACATATGTTGGGAAATTTCTTGTTTAATAGGAAGTTTTCTAGGTGGAGCCTGTAACCAATATTTAGTATATATTATAGTTTTGAACCCAATAAAAAGCAAATTTAGAAAAGCCAAAGTGAAAGAAGTTTAAAAAAGAGAAATTTCTTTAAAAAAAGTAAATTTTCTCAAAAAAACCCATACCTAGTAATATTCTTAAACAAAGCACTTCCTAAACAAATCCCTTATCTTAAAGAAGTACCTTTGCTTAAAAAAGTATATTTTCATACAAACAGCCATGTCACAGAGCGCAATTTCGTTCGAAAGTGAAATCAATTTCGTTTTGTCCTTCTACAGAAAATCAAAAACGCAAAAATATTGCGTATACAAAACAGTTGGTAAAACTGCAGTAAAATTGACAAATGTAAAGAGAAAACACAAAAAAAAAACACTGCTTATTATATTTTTATTGATTAAAGTAGTTTATCTAGTTTAATAGTACTTTTAAAAATATAATTTTCCAAAACTTTTTCTTTAATATTTTTAATATTTTTAAAGATTAAGAGTGGTATTCTATAAGTCGTGAATCAGTCACTTCGCGTTACTTTTGTCGTTTTGGTAGTTTATAAAACGTTACAGCTGTACGGTGACTACCTGCGTTGAGTTACGTTATTTAATGGGTAGTTTATAAAACGCAGCGCAAAGTTTTTGATCACTTCAGCTGTCAAATTGAACACGCCACAGTTCTTCGCGTTAGTTGAAGAAATTACAAATTTAAAGAAAAATGTTGATCGAGGATAGGCAGATGGAAGTATTTTGCATTTCATTGCGAATTTTGGCTGAAATGCAAAAGAGCTCAAACTTTTTTTTTTAATAATTCAAAATTATACTGTTTACGCACTGAAATTCTAAATAAATATAGAAATGGAAAAATAAAATTAGAAATGGAACGTTCATACTATAAATAATGCGTTGCAAAACTATTATAATTATATTTAAAAATTATGGACATCAGTTGATGTTGACAATAATAAACAAAAGAACCAATACATTACAATCAATACATATCGCCAAATGATACGTGTTTTTGAAAAGACAACTAATTTAATATAGATGGGGAAATTTATTGGACATTGAACCCCAAAATAGCATAGGTTTTTTACATATTGTATGTGTATATTGTTGGTATTTGCAGTATTATATATAATAGCTATCTTAAAATCTGTTGATCTACTGAAATAGAGCTCAATTTATCGATCTTTTTCATTCTGAGCATTTCACTCAAGATAACTTTTTCTGATCTATAATTGTTTATTTTAGTTGGGCAACTCTATAAACGGCATATGTCAGTGACAGCTTTCGTAAACAAACGCAAGCGCGAAGTGATATGTGTATAAACTACCATTTTTTGACTTTGGCGTTCGCGTTCGCTTCTGCGTTTACGTCCACTTTCGGGACTTTTAGAATACTACCCTTACTAAAGAATATGCACGAAACGCAAAAAGTTGACATATTTCTGCGTTGCCGCGTATGTTTATAGTAGTTGCCGTGCATCGCGGTGCGACAGAGGATCAGATTCGTCTCTTAAACTTCGCCGGTTAAATTTTTTAACAATATTGAAACTCCTGGCATACTCCTTTCGATGTTTAATACAGCACTTGAAGTAATTTAATTTTTCACATTCGTCTAAAGTTACTTTTTTGTTTTAGTTTCCAACAAATTTCTTCGGTTTCCCTTATTTTGTTTTCCTTGTTTCTGTTTTGTCTATTTTTTCCCCATGGAGCTGCCAGATGTTCGTTCGAAAAGAATGTATTCAGTTTTATTTTTCGTTTTTACCAAAAAACGTTTTTGTTTTTACCAAAAAACGTTTTTACCAAACTACTTTTAGTTACTTTTTTCTTTTAGTTTCTAACAAATTTCTTCGGTTTCCCTTATTTTGTTTTCCTTGTTTCTGTTTTGTCTATGTTTTCCCCATGGATCTTCCAGATGTTCGTTCGAAAAGAATGTATTCAGTTTTTTTTCGTTTTTACCTAAACGTACGAAAGTCATAGAAGCTACTTTTAGTTACTTTTTTCTTTTAGTTTCTAACAAATTTCTTCGGTTTCCCTTATTTTGTTTTCCTTGTTTCTGTTTTGTCTATTTTTTCCCATGGAGCTGCCAGATGTTCGTTCGAAAAGAATGTACATATTCAGTTTTTCTTTTTCGTTTTTACCAAAACGTACGAAAGTCATAGAAGCAAAAGCAAAACGTTACGAAATGACATTTACGAATTCATTTCGTGTTCGTACGAAAGCCATTACAGGGCTGAAAAAGTACCTTTTCTTAAAATAATACATTTTTTTCTTTTTTTCTTAAAAAAGTAAATTTTCTTACAATAAATTGCCTTTTCTTAAAAAACTACCTTTTCTTTAAAAAGTACCTGTTTTGTGAAACAAAATAACTTTTCTTGAGATAAGTACCTACTCTTAAAAGTGTACATATTCTTGAAAAAAGGATCAATTCTAAAAAAAATTGTCATTTCTTAAAAAAAAACATTTTCTTCAAAAAAAAATACCTTCTCTTAAAAAAATACATTTTCATACAAACATTCCTTTTCTTAGAAGTACCTTTTCTTAAAAATAAAATATACCATTTCTTTTTTCTTGAGCTAAGGAGCCTTTCTGAAAATAAGTAAATTTTCATAAAACAAAAAGTACCTGTTCTTAAAAAAGTACTTCTTTGTAAAAAAAAAGTTCATACTCTTATGACTTTTTCTTACAGAAAGTACTTTTTAAAAATACTACCTTTTCTTAAAAAACATTAGCTTTTAATATTAGAAGTACATACTACCTCTCTTTAAAAAAGGAACTTTTCGGGAAAATATAATACATATTCTTACAATAAGTACCTAAAAATATACTATTTTTTTTAAAAAATACATTCTATAAAAAAGAATTTCTTAAAAAAAGTTTATAATTTTACAAAAAGTACCTTTCCTTAAAGATCCATTTAAATTATCGTATTTTTCTTCAGGCACCTTAAGCGTATTGGAGCTAACTAGTACATAATATATAGCGAAAGGAACTTCGCTCCAACCGGGTGTCCCCGACACCTCTTGTATTTTTTTTTTTATTAATTTTACTAAGGAGTGTTTTTTTTTTGATTTTTCAATTTTGGCCGCCACTAACTTCTATTTGGTTGGCTGTACCGGTGAACTTTCTATAACAAAGTTGTTTCAAACGTTTTGTGCTTCAACTTTTGGAAAGAAAGCTTACCTCTAAAACCAGGTTTTTGGGGCTCTTTTATTCAAAACATCGGTAGAAAAGTTTTGAATCCGTCTTTCTTGGAGTTTTCCGTTCACAAATTGTCATTAATCAGATTTTTTCGCCAAATAAGTGAAAACCTTTCACTATATAACTATATTTATTTACCCATCTTCATTTTCAATTATGAAGTTCCACTTAATTATTAATTTCACTTAATACACTCCGGTTCACTTATTTAAAGGCACTAAAAATATCCATATTCAACAGCCTGTATCTTTTGCTATTTGTAACCGATTGTAGAATTCTAAAATGGAAATGGAAGCTAGACATCTGGAGATATAACAAAAATCATGACAATTGTGGTTTTTTAACAAAAGAACTATTTTCGAGCAATTTATAAAAAAAGTCAAAAATTTGCTATTTTTTTAATAACTTAATTGCTGAATATGGAATTTTTAGTGCCTTTAAATATTGGTTACAGGCTCCACCTAGAAAACTTCCCATTAAACAAGAAATTCCCCTACATATGTGAGACATCAAGTTAGTCTGGACACAAACCAGAGCAAAAGTAAACAATGTTTAATTTTTTCATTTAGCCCGCCCCCAGCCACCCTGTTTAGCCGTTATTTGCTTTTATGTTAATACTGTAAACTATTTTAAGTTGTCAACAACAACGTGCATGCAGTTTACATTAATTATGTTTTATGTGAAAATAGTGCAAGTTTTTCTATCTATGTATATAAAGTGGTGGCTTAAGTGCCGGCAGTCAGGCCATTATACAAAATAAATTTATGGCAAAGTAATAGAAAACAGATTTTTTTTTGGAAAATGCAAGTCTGTACTAGCGCGACAAGACAGATCGTTATGCAGAAATTTAAATATTTTTTCCTATTTTTTTACCCAATATTTGTCCGACAATAAATTTACCTTTTTCCCTTTGTTTTGTCTAATTTTTTTTCTTTTGTTTCGCCTGAAATCCAGCAATTTAATTAAACCGTCAGTTCTAGTTCAAGTATTATCTCCATAGATCTAGAAAATGACTAGTACTGAACTATACGAGTATTTATTTTCTATGGTACAGAACTAGTTCAAAACCGATAATTTAGAACCATACAATTTGACTCTGAACTAGTACTATTAAACTTTGGCACCACTAGTTCAAAAGCGACACTCGAGAGACAATTTTTCCCAATTCTATGACATCGCAATGTTAATTTCTACAGTTATTTGTGTGGACGAGTACTAGTTCTATGATTCAAAAATACTAGTTCCGAACTAGTATTGTTTCCTGCTGGGAATAGAGCCCGTTCACTACAACAATCAATCCGTCCACTACTTTATTGATACAAGAAGTTGTCAAAGTTGTAAACCGGTAGCACTCATAGAGTAATATACTAAGAGTTTGCAACAGCTGTTTTTCTTGGACCGGAAACCAAGAGAACTCACTGGAAAAGTTGGAGCACCGAGTGATACAAACTTGGCAACCCACACAGAATGAGAAAAATCCTTATTTTAATAAATTTGTGTTTCAATTGTTATCTCTATAAAGAGTTTTTTTTCCTCGATTTAATTATCACAAAAAATCTCAAATGCCAACAAACAAAACGAGTGAAACCCTAGTACTTCTCTACTCTCTCTCTTACTCTCTTCATTGAATATTTCAAAACACGAGCAGCGTTTTGATAGTGTCATTGTATATATGTAACTATACAAATTCCAACCATGTTGAAGTAAAATTACATAAACTATGCAAAAAGTATGAAATAAGCAAGATATGACGCGAGAGAGAAATGCGTTTGAGTGAACTCCTAGCACTTTTTGGTTCTCTTTTGCCAGGGTTGCCAAGTTGCGCACATCTTCTGGTCGTCTAATTCTAAATCGTCTTTGAGAACCCCCTTGTTGCACTAGGTTTAAACCCGGTTACGCAGGGTACAGACAGGGGGGTTCTATGCCACAGCTGATCACCGTTAGAGTTGGGAAAACATGCAGGATAAAGTAAGAAAGAGGAATAGCGATAGATGACTGGAAGTACGTACGGTTGCTGAATGCGATTTTTCCACAGTTGCCTTTGTGCATTGAACCAAAAGTACAAAACTCATCAACTGAGAGTATTTTTGTGATAATTAAATCCAGGAAAAACGGAATAACAAGTGAAATAAAGCAAAATGTAATGAAGAGTTAAAGTAAAATTATTTATAGAGTATGGAATTAAAACACAAATTTATTAAAATAAAGATTTGTCTCATTCTCCATGGGTTGCCAAGACTGTATAACTCTTGCACCAACTTTTCCAGTGACGTTCCTTGGTTTCCGGTCCAAGAAAAACAGCTGTTGCAGACTCTATGTACTATATTACTCTATGGTACAGACTATTTCAAAAACTTGTTCAATGTTTATTATTCCCGATATTATTGTGAGGTAACAACAACTGACAAACAAAAATTGTATCCATAGAATAACACATACGTAGAAGGTTTTATTCGCTCAATAAATTAAACGTCATAGGTACGATGGAAATTACACAGTGGAGGGTGGAAAATATGGGTTCAATAATACCAGATGGTGGCAATAGTATACAGCGATCCACAAAGGAACTACACCCGAATTTCGTGTTTTTGTGGCAAACTAGTTGTGTTAAATACAATACAAATGAATACCAACGTTAAAAGTCAACAAAAAAGTGCAAAATACATTTAAATTTTTCAGTTCTACACCAAAACGACAGGAAATAGTTAAGTGAACATATTTTGTAACTCCACCTGGTGTATGTAAACATTTCCACAGACCTACCGAGAGAGTGTGAAATGAAACGTCAGATGAGAGAATAAGTTCTTCTATAGTATGTGTTATTCTATGATTGTATCACATAACTTGTATAATTTAATTTTCAAAATCTATGTATGGTGGATTAAATATTGTAAAGAGTTCTCCAAAATGCCTTGCCTGTCATTTCTTTATAATCCTATTGTAATTATTTTCTTTTTTTATATTTCAGCCTATCAATTTCGTAAAGATAAGAGTGGTAGCGGCGCTGACACTACTGATGGCATGGATAAAATGAGAAATAAACTAAACCACAAGAAATCCACGACTGATATGAACAACTCAACCCACGATAGCAATACCACAACTAAAACAGCAACAACATCTGCATTGAAACAAAAGCTATTGGAAAAGAAATCCTTGTCACAAGATCCAACGCTACCACCTCAACAATCAACGGAAACGCACAATTCCATCTATGAGATGAAACAACAACAATATCTAACCAATAATGCCATGGACAATTGCTTTGCCAGTCCAGATGCTGCGAATCTGGAAGCAGCAACAATTGTCAATATCGATATATTCGATGATCAATTGAGTACAAGCAGCATAAGCAACACGAGTCGTTTCTCTTGCGAGACTACGCCGCTGACGACGACCACACCACCGATTAGTTTAAATGGTGTAATCGATACAAATTTAATGCATTTCTCCCACAATACAACAGCAACAGTAGTGACCAAAGGTTCGGCGGCAGCAACAAGTGTTGGTGGTGGTAAAAACGTAAAGGATGGTACAACCGCCCACAGCGATAATAATCGATTATCTATGCTGTCGCGCCGGCATGGTGGTGGTAGTGGTGGCAGTGCTGAAGAAGACGACGATGATGACAACAGCAGTAGTGCAAGCGGTGGATCCTTGTGAGAATTACTGAAAAATCCTTCATTGGTAAGGACGACAGTAATGAGTAGACACTTCTATTTCAATCGTTTGTATAGAAATATATTTAATAACAATAATCACAATCAACATCATTCACAACAGGAGCAGCGAAATTCTCATCCTCCCCAACATATTCATCCGGTAATATCGCCTAATGAGACTGCGCAAACGCCGTCTCAATGCAAAACACATACGAATCAGAAAAAATAGCAACAATATCAATAATAAGTGAGATATGATAAGAATGCATAGTCAAATTGTGAAATGAATGAGTGAGTGCTAGATTTTATTCTAAACAATTGGAAAGTTAAATTATTATTATTATTATTTTAACGGATTATTCAAAATTCCCTTTTATTTTAGAAACGTAACAAAATGTCAAAGAGTATGGAATTTGTCGGACCTAATAGAGGTTCCATACATACCAATAGATACATGTACATATATATATATATACTATATATATGGATATATACATTATTTTTATATTTATATACGACATTATATAATACTACTTATATATATGTACTATATGACATAGAACAGATACACATTAATTAGTCTCACATATACTTAATAGTAAATATGTTTATTATAAAGTGTCGTCATCGTCAACAGGGCCATATTTGTTGTTTTGTGTGTTATTTGTATAACAACTCAAGTGCTATTTATTCATACATACATGTGGTGTTCTGTTTTTCATTTTCGATTAAAAGTTTGAATATTCGAATTGATCAATTAGAGAAACTGCAGAACTTTGTTGTGTGTCTAATTAAGATATGATCGTTTTTTTTTTACTTTTGGTTCGAAATTTAAACCAAGAATATCTCCACAAAGTTTCGTTTTATTTTAATTTGATGTGTATTTTAAATTTCTTTTTTAATTTTTATTATTATAATTTAACTAAAATTTATTGTAAGCGTAAAATTCAAAAATATGCTCCTGCAAACCCATTAATTGGGAGAACTGAATAATTCAGAACACTTTGTCTAAAACAGTTTTAATTTTCATTTATTTCTTAATTTTCTTAATTATTTTTTTTAATCCACCTGAAATTTCGGATCTTTACTTTGCCGTCATATATTTCAGTAATACATATGTGTATATTTTACCAAACACATAATAAAATGCAATATATATTTTTGTATACAAAATTACAAAACCTAAATTCGGACATAGTTTTTAATTTTAACTTTTTTGAGTGTTTTTTTTTTTAAATTTAATTTAATACGAAAATTTATTGTTTTTGCATATAAGTCGTTTTGTATTTTGGATTTGAAATATCAAATTCATCTATAATGGTAGGGTTTTATCAAATATTTATTCGGAATGCAAAGGAAAGTAACGTTTAATATGTATGTAGATGTATTACATGTCCTATGTTGCTTTTCTGCACATTTTGAATGATTTACACTTTTGATTTAGTTTATATTGGTTTTATTTTAAATTTTAATTTTTTGTCTTAAGCCTTCCCATCGAAAGTTACTATAATATCTATAAAAAAGATATTTGAAATGCTAATTTCAAAATTAAAATAAATTAAATTTTTATTTTTAAATGAACAACAATTAGTGTGTGAAATTTTAGTTTATTAAAAGTTTTAAAAGTTCTATATATACGGAACATTATATTCATTTGAATATTAGGAAGTGCATTTTTTTAGAACATCTGTTATTTACGTAGCGCCAATCAATGAGTCAAGAAGTATATACAGGGTGTCCGCCGGGAGGGTATACTACTTTGTTTTGCCGCCATTTTGGTAAACATTAGTATTGACAGTTCATATTTGGCAGTCGCGAAGTAGAGACGTGGCAAATTAATTATTGAAATATATTAAAACATTTTATCAAAATCAAAACATTTTATTGTGGCCAAAGTTGTTCTTTGAAGACGAAGCTCCTGAGCATGGCGTCGAATTGAGTTTGATGGATTGTTTTGAACACTTTCTTGAGCAGCAGTAATGTTTTCAGCCGAGCTTGGACCTATCAGCTACAGACCCTCTTTGTTCCAAATCAGTCACCACACGATAAATAGTTGGTTTTGTTGGCACGTTGTTTCTCCCAAAAATTTCACGTAACTTTCTCATCGTTTTTGATATGATGATTGATTTTGATAAAATGTTTTAACGATTAAAACACGTTGGTTTATTGAATATTTTTCCATAATAAATTTGCCACGTCTCTACTTCACGACTGCCAAATATGAACTGTCAAGACTGATGTTAACCAAAATGGCGGAAAACAAAGTAGTATACCTTCCCGGCGGACATCCTGTATTAACATGTTTTCTCCCAATGGAGCTACTTTAATTTTTGCCTCCTAAATTATGACCCATTTACAGCACGTTAACAAATAATGTTGGCTACTGCTCGTGCACCTCCTGGAGGCCAAAGATTTTAACAAAAAGATAATTCCCAAGTTGGAATAAAAGCCTGAACGACTGCTACTTGAATTCTGCGATTGAGGCCAACCTTCTTTATTGAAGTTATAAAGTGAACTTAAAATCTATTAGAACAAAAAGCGCCGCATTACCGGGAGTTAAATGAAATGAAGTGTTTTAAATTGCACCCAACTTGAACACTTAAACTGAAAGAGAATCATTAACAATGCAATAAAGCGAATTCTATTATTGAGAAGTTAACCCCATCATTGTTAACTTCTCAATAATTGAAGAAAAGAGATCAGAAAAATAAAAAATATGTGTTACAAATTTAGCATTAAATAACAGTAGAACGAACCAACGATGATAGAAATACCATAGATGATTAATTCGCATATTTATCATTTTCACCAGAGGTCACATGCTGTTTCCGTGCGACCATTTTCACTCGGATGCGAAGAAAAATCACTCAAACATAATTTTTTTTCGTTCTGTTGTTTACATTTGAAAATAGAATATAAATAATAGAAAAGCATATCACTTTTGTATTTGTTGGCAATACAAAATGCAAGAAAGCATGGTTATCCACTACTCCAGCGTCATCTAGAAAATTTCCCTTTACTTTTAAATCCACCACTTATCTTTCACCATCTATGGTTTTTTATTTATCTATGAAACACATAAATTAAAATTTAAAAAACATCGACATCAAACAACTCTTGATGATGTCTTTTAAATTTCTATTGATGTCCTTTAAAATTTCAATTGATGTGAATCAAATACCAATTGATGTGTTTTAAATTTCCATTGACGTGTTTTAAATTTTAATTGATGGCTTTTGATGTCTTCATACTGTAATAAATAAATCAATTGAAATATGAAAATTATATTTGAAACATAAATTACATGAATTGGAATTTAAAATTTGTATTTGAATGAAACAATTGAAATTTAAGACATCAATTGAAATTTAAAATTCGTCAGTTGAACCGATTAACCGATTTTATTAGATTTTTAAATTTCAATTGATGTCTTTTAAATTTCAATTGATGTGATTCAAATTCCAATTGATGTGTTTTAAATTTCCATTGACGTGTTTTAAATTTCCATTGACGTGTTTTAAATTTCAATTTATGTCTGTTTTGATGTCTTTGTATTGTAATAAATAAATCAATCATAGAGAAATGATGTATAGAGACGCCAATCTCTCTCAGTATTTTGATGACATTTGGTGTGTTGCATATGGGCGGTTGCATGTTGGAAAGTATAGCTTTAATAATACCAGATAGAAGCAATGGCTCAAACCATCCAACAATAAAACAGCAACGGCATTTCGATTTGTGCGTTAAAAGTGTTGTGGAAATACACCACAATTATATACTAACAATAAAATATAACAAAAAAGTCCAAAATACTTTTAATTTTCACAGTTTTTCATGAAAACGATATACAAAAATTTAAGTCAACAATTTTTGTAATGGCCGTCGGTGGTGCAATGGTTAGTGTGCGCGGCTCTTGTACATGAGATCCTGGGTTCAAACCCTGCTCTGACCACCTTCAAATTTCTTTCGGCGGCGGTCACCTCGTATAGTGACGGCGACACTATCGAGTATATAGCCATGAAAAAGCTTCCCAAAAATACCGTTCGGTATCGGTGTAAAACTGTAGGTCCAAATCAGTGAGTGAAAACTGGAAAACGCACAGCTCAGTGGTTGTGAGAAGTTCTCCCCGGTCCCTTCATGGGATGTAATGGGAAACCATTTATTTATTTATTTTTTAATTTTTGTAATTCCACCTGGTTTAAGTCAATCTACGTCAAATAACTCTCTGTCGCACATACCGCACCACGAATAGTGTGAAAGGAAAGGTCAGATGAGAACAATTGCGTCTCATCATTACTCTCTCTGAATCATTACTCTATGAAATCAATTGAATTTTGAAAAATATATTTGAAACTTAAATTACATCAATTGAAATTTAAAAAACATCACTTTGAAATTTAAACGAAATCAATTGAAATTTAAAATGTATCAGATTTTTAAATTTCAATTGATGTCTTTTAAAATTCAACTGATGTCTTTTAAAGCGAACCACAGACTTGTCATTCATGAGTATGAGCTTGATCGATAACTTATATTATGTGGCTGATGAATTTGAAAAAATATTACCAAAAAATTTGTAAACTTGATAGTGATGCGAACAACTTCGATTACATTCTTATTAAATATCAAGAAGGGCGGTAAACTGACAATACACATTACCGATAGCTGATGTTCATGCTCATGATTTACAAGTCTGTAGTTCGCTTAAGATTCGATTAATGTATTTTAGTCCTCATTGTAGTAGTTTATCTACCTAATTTAATTATTTGTTTAACTTTTTTTTGAAGAATATTGTAATTTATCTCTAATTTGCCACTAAGCTTCAAATTACAAGTCAATAAAGCAAAAAAAAAATGCAACTGATGTATTTTAAATATCAATTGATATCTTTCAAATATCAATTGATGTGTTTTCAATTTCAATTGATGTGTTTTCAATTTCAATTGATGTTTTTTTTTAAATATCATTTGATGTTTTTTTTTAAATTTCAATTGATGTATCTCAAATAGAAATTTTAAAATTCAGTTCTCAAATCGCATTTTTAAATTTGAGAGAATTTTTAAATTTTAGTATCTCAAATCGAATTTTTAAATTTCAATTGATTTTCTTTTTTAATTTGAGTTGGAAATGAAATGCAGAACTTGACAATTTCATACAAATATTTTCGCAAATGTCTCCAAGTTCTCGATTATTCAAGTGACAATTTTAAACAAAAATCATTGATACTTATGCATAGATATACTAGCGGCATTCATGCAAACGTGAAAGCCGAGAACTTTTGCTCAGCGCAAGTTTCCCTCGCACCGTTGCATGAGGCACCAAGTAAAGTTGCTCAGCGTAGTTGTGCTCAAAACCATATCAGCTGACCAAAATGGATACATAAGGTGGTAGCAGTAACAATTGCATGTATTATGTATGTGTACTTTTTCTACTGTTCTAGTGCTATCACCTTATTTATCCATCTTAGTCAGATGACAACGAAATGTCAAAAGTTTACACGTTTCTCCATCCCACGTTTGCGCAGCAAATCTGACTTGAAAACTTTCCACTTTTGTGCAAGTCGCTTTGTATGGCAAATTTCTGTGTTTTAACGTTTGCCGCGTAAGTTTGCGAGGTTTACGCGTTTACGAGGCTCTTTCGAGTTTGCATGAGGACCACTAATGTATGCTGGCCTGCAACTTGTGTTCTGGAAACTATTAAAGGTTCAGTACACTTTTTGTTGTGTCATTCGGCCCTGTTCTGCATTTTGAATTAGAATTTTCTTTCAGAATAAAAAGTCTAAAATGTTGATGTTCTTAAAACATGAAGTATTTTTGTTCTGAATTGTTTGTTTCTAAAATCACAAGGTATTTCGCATTCTAATTCAAAACTAATATTTTTTTTCTGAATTGTTTTACAGAAACCTAAATGTTCTGAAACGTTTTATCTTTATGTGAATTCTGTTTACAGAACACGGCCGATTATCATATCTTATAGCTCATTCGTACTACAAAATATTTTCCGGATTTCGTATCAAAAGTCCTAACAAAATCCGAAGTATTCGCATTGGGATTTTTTGCTGATTTGATTGAAAGTCAAGGCGCATTGACGAGGTAGTATTACTACGACAACAAACACACCAAACCGACAACAATAGGCATTTTGCTTTGTTTGGTATTTTTCCACAATCAAATTCAGCACAAATGTATTCCAGGAATAAAATTAAACAAAAAAGTATAAAAAATATGTTTGAGACACAATAAATACCTAAGAACTGCGATAAATAAATAAGTCGGGTATTCTAGTGGTACCACCACATCGATGCACCGTGATTGAAATGGTTGTAAACAAACGTACTATTCGTTCGTAGTGTGAGATCAAAGACGATTTACAATTAGACGACCAGAAGATGTGCGCAACTTGGCAACCCTGGTAAAAGAGAACCAAAAAGTACTAGGAGTTCACTCAAACGCATTCCTCTTTCGCGTCATATCTTGCTTATTTCATACTTTTTGCATAGTTTATGTAATTTTACTTCAACATGGTTGGAATTTGTATAGTTAGATACAATAACACTATCAAACAGCTGCACGTGTATTGAAATATTCAATGAAGAGAGTAAGAGAGAGAGTAGAGAACATAGAGTAAATCTTAGTAGAGAAAATATTTGGCTCATCTGACATTTCCTTTCACACTCTTCGTGGAGCGGTCGGTGTGATAGAGAGATGTTTGACGAGAAGTGACATACACCAGGTGGAATTACAATAACTTCTTGCTTTAATTTTTCATGTAATTTTGGTGAAAAACTGTGAAATTTAAATATGTTTTAAACTTTTTTATTGACTGTTATTGTGAGCATACATTTGTGTTGTATTTAACACAATAATTTTAACACAAAAAACGAAATGCCGTTGTTGTTATTTTGTCCGTTGTTTTGAACCATTGCCTCTATCTGGTATTAGTAAAGAAATTTTTTTCAACATCAAACGTAAATATCACACCAGGCCAAATGTCATAAATTTGGTGGGAGAACTATTAGATCTACTATAAGTATTAATCTATGGTAGTTAGAGACAAAGACGATTTAGAATTAGACGACCAGAAGATGTGCGCAACTTGGCAACCCTGGTAAAAGAGAACCAAAAAGTGCTAGGAGTACACTCAAACGCATTTCTCTCTCGCGTCATATCTTGCTTATTTCATACTTTTTGCATAGTTTATGTAATTTTACTTGAACATGGTTGGAATTTGTATAGTTATATACAATAACACTATCAAAAAGCTGCTCGAGTAGTGAAATATTCAATGAAGAGAGTAAGAGAGAGAGAGTAGAGGAGTACTAGGGTTTCACTCGTTGTGTTTGTTGGCATTTGAGTGAAGAGAAATTTTGACTGTCTACTTGTACATCGTTTTTGTTAGAGAAGTATGTTGGTATTTGAGTGAAGAGAAATTTTGACTGTCTACTTGTACATCGTTTTTGGTGAGATAAAACAGCGTTGCATAAAGCAAGTCAAGCATTTTTTCCCTGATTCCTAGACAAATTAGAAAAATACCCGATTTATCGTCTGTCAAAACGTATGGGAAATCAAGCAAATTATCTGGATTTCTGCTTGAAATCAACAAAAGTGGCAAAATCAAGAAAATCGATGATAGTGCGAATGCTGTATTAGAATGACGTTTTAGAACATTTTGTATGGCACATAATAGTGGTATTCAGCGAACGTAGAAAAGTTTCGAGTCAATTTTGCTGAGCAAACATCAACAACGAAACGTCGGGCATTTGTGCAAGTCGTCTTGTATGACAACATTTTTGTTTTGTTTTGAGATTTGCTGTTCAAGTTTTCGGGATTATATGAATACCACTAATATGCAATTTTTAAAATGTTCGGTTTAGCAAATTTTATACCGATTTTAGTTCAAAAAATATTATTCTACAAATATGATTTTAAAGATTGGCAATCGAAAATGTAAAGTGCTGCTGCTTCCGAGATATCAAAACCATAGAAAAAACAATTTTCGAATTTGGAAGACTATAAAGTATGGGAATCATGGATTTTGGTTTAGATTTCCCACAAAAGGTACAACAATACAAATATCCAATGTATTTGAATTAACGATCTCAAAATCTGAACAATTACAATTACCGTACATCTTCTATACTAAAATTTTGTAGTTACCAATTTTTATTGTATGTGATTTTATTTAATTTATTTAAAGTTTTTTCTTTGTACTCTTATTTTATATTTCAAACTCTACTACACTTAGATGGAGAGCATTCTAAATATTATTTGAGAATAGAAAAATTAAATAAAAAATAATAAACTACTGTTACAATCGTACAGCGCTTGTTAACAAACATGATTTGTATTTGTATTTTTTTTTTGTTAATATGAGTGTAAATTTTGTTTAAAAAATATTTACGGAATTCGTAACATTTTCGTTCATTGTCATAATTGTTAAAATTGAATGTAAATTAACAGAAAACATTGTAAACATGTATGCGCGTTATGACTTCCAATAATATAAATCCATGTACATATTTACAAAATTATGTGACTTTATATTTTATTTGTCTATTACAGAATTGATATAGAAATTACAGAAATTGCAATAATCTTGGTTAAATTATATCTACTCAAGTTTTAGAAAATTTTAATTTACATTTATATAAATTATATCTGGAAGGAATCATATCATTAAGGAATTCCATTATCACCAACATGTCATGTTTGTGCTGTGATCAACAGTTATTGATTTCAAATTTCATACAAACTGACAGCTTTAACTCTTGGTTAGCTGTCATTTTATGATAACCAGAGATGATGGTTATAATGGTAATAAGAAGATAAAAATCATGTTAAGTTTTTGCAGTTATTTTAGTTTAAATTTTATAACATTAAGGGAACAACACACAAGTCATGTATTTGTATACGAGTATTAGAGCGACTCACCGGAATAAGTTTTAAATCTCGTTTAATTGCAGTTCATGAAGAAAGTGATGATAATAACCAGCTGGATACATTTAAAAATGACACTAAAAATCGGTCGTAAACCTTTTAAATAGAATTTTCGTAAAATTTCCGAATTGAAGTTGACAAACTTAAACCTCATAATGGTGAATATTTTATAATTGGAAAAAACTTTACACAAATTTCCCAGTAGGACACCGACGAACTAGTTCAACAAATTTCTAGTTCATCAACTAGGGAAATTTTGATCTAGTTCTAGTGGTACTAGTTTACGATCTACAATATTTCCAATTGAAATTTGAAAAATGTCAATTCAATTTTGAAAAATATCAATTGAAATTTGAAAATTATATTTGCAATTTGAAAAACATCAATTGAAATTTAAAAATTCTATTTGAAATTTGAAATACATCAATTGAAATTTAAAAACATCAATTGAAATTTGAAAGACATCAATTGAAATTTGGAAGGCATCAATTGAAATTTGAAAACATCAATTGAAATTTCAAATACATCAATTGAAATTTGAAACACATCAATTGAAATTGAAAGACATCAATTGAAATTTGAAAGACATCAATTGAAATTTAAAATTCGTCACTTGAAATTTAAAAATTATTAACCCACTTTATTTACTAGATTTTTAAATTTCAATTGATGTCTTTCAAATTTCAATTGATGTGTTTTAAATTTCAATTGATGTCTTTTAAATTTCAATTAATGTGTTTCAAATTTCAATTGATGTATTTCAAATTTCAATTGATATATTCCAAATTTCAATTGATGTGTTTTAAATTACAATTGATTTCTTGTAAATTTCAATTGATGTTTTTCAAATTTCAATTGATGTATTTCAAATTTCAAATAAAATTTTCAAATTTCATTTGATGTATTTCAAATAGAATTTTCAAATTTCAATTGATGTATTTCAAATTTCAAATAGAATTTTTAAATTTCAATTGATTTTTTTCAAATTTCAATCGGAAATGGTGTAGTAATAAAAGCACTACTTACAATAGAACTAGTACAAGTACTAGTGGAAAGTGTACTAACATTAACAGGCCTGTTCTGATATCACTTCACGTCGATATGGTTTTAAATCACCGGAATGGTGTTCTGCAACCAACGATTTTGCAAAAAATTTATTGTAAATCTTTTAATGAATTATTAGAAAACATAATTTGAAATGTTTTTTTTTTCTTTTTTCTTAACATATTTTAATAGAAAAATACATAAATTTAACAATTTCTAAAAATGATGTCTAGTTTGGTTCACATTTGTTCAACATTACTCTTCTGTTTTTCGTGATTTTCTGTTCCTCTTTGCGTATCCCGTGCTTTACTTTTCGAGAATGAAAATATTAAAATAAATAATAAACATTAATGAAAATAAATTAAATTAAGAAAACCCAACAATACAGCTCCAGGTATTTCAAATTTGTTCAATATCTTTCACAAATTTTTATCAAATATGACCACAAACATATGTTGGGAAGCAAAGGGAATGAGAAACATATCAAAGGAAACAACAAAATCAGCTGTTCGCTTGGTGATTTCGAAAGCATAAAAAAACGGCGAAAAATATAAAATCCCGTGATATTCAGAACACCTACAAATCACCGGCGTGATCTTAAAATCGTTCGTGGTTTAAAATCGTTGTGATATCAGGAAAGGCTTGTATATCTTTTCAAAGAAATAACCGAAGAACGTAAATTTAATATAAGTAACCTCGAAATCACTAAACACATTGTTTTTTGTTGCCTCTGTTTTTCATTATTTGTTAAGAACAAATAAGTTGATGAAATATCGATAACTAAGCGGAGTTCAACAAAAAGTTATAGACTATAAAAATGCAGTCCCATATAAGTCGATAGCAGCCGATATCTAAATATCGAAAATTTTAATTTCATTTTTAAAAAAATTTTAATATGTAAAAAACTAAGATGTTCTAAATGTTTTACTTGGTATACACTTGTGCTCATACAATTAAACCACTTAAGCGTACCACAGACTTGTCATTCATGAGCACAAGCTTGGTCGATAACTTTTTATCTGACTGATGAATTTGAAAAAATATTGCCAAAAAATTTTGTGATTATGATAGTGATGGGAATAACTTCGATTACATTCTTATTTGGTATCAAGAAGGGCGGCAAACCGAAAATAAACATGAACGATAGCTGATGTTCATGCTCATGAATGACAAGTCTGTGGAGAAATACTAAAGAGAAGCCAAATTCTCGTCGAAAGTCACTGGGCTAACGACAGTTTTGATACAGTTGTTTTATGCCAGTTTTTTCCTGCCAGAATTTGGATATAATATAAATAAAAATGCGTGAAAATTGTTGTGTTTTTCAAATCAAAACTAATTTATTGCATATACAGTTATTTTAAAAGTCATAACTGTCAATAAAGTCAAATCTAAAGTCAGTTTTTTCAATTCGCCTATAGCTCACTCTCTTTCACATTTTGTACTGCATCATATTTGCAGCTAGGAGGTCGATCAACCCATCTAAAATCCCTCCGGACTAGTACTGTTTGAATAGTTACACAACTAGTTCAAAAGTGAGAGATATGAAACAATTTCTCCCTAGCGTGTGACATAGCCATGTTAATTTCTACAGTTGTTTGTATGGGGGAGTACTAGTTATATGGTAACAGGATACTACTACCTACAAGTGCTGCACTAGTATTTTGTCCTACTGGGTTGAATTTGTTTGAATTTGAATTTACGGGGGTCTAATTATGTATGACAATATCGTCCGAACTATATAGTTATGTCGATAATGCTGGTTCATATTCCATTTCAAATACACGCGTTCATAAAACTTCACTACCGTCAAAACGATAATGAATTCGATATCGTTTCCTAAATAATTAGCCCCCTGGGATAATAGGTTCAGTTTACGTCGCAGTGCCAAATTTTAAATTTAATAGTAATAGGTCGAAAAGGTCCTACGCGGTAGTTTTTATACGATTAAGGATCAACTTTTTATACCACCGTAATCGATATCTCTAGTTAAACCATAGAGAAATAGAAAAGAGCCGATATGCCTCTCTTCGTGTTCTCTTGATGACGACGAGGTAGTAGGCCATTTCATCGAGTTGGAGTTGCTTTTGTAATTTACTCTTTGGTTGGACCCATGGTAAAATTTCCGTGGGTAAGCTGTCATATTCGATTTTGTTTCTTTTTGTTTGTTAATAAAATTCAAAGAATTTCAATCAAAATGTAATTTAATAGCATAGACTTGATACAAAGTCAAATCTTATAAAATTTTTCACATTTTGTGTACATAGTGTTTTTCATTATTCAGCTAATTTTGACAGCTTAACCACGGAATTGCTAATACGACTACCTAATAGATAATTCTACCATGGTTGGACAGAAATAAAAGGGAATGCGTATTTTCGTTCGATGCAAACAACATATGTAAATCATAATTTAGTTGTCATTAGTATCAATCAAACGCTATTTAAACTCAGTTTGCTGCATGGTTTATAATCGTTATGTCTTCTTTGGTCTCTCATTATACATTATTTCCCTAGTACCTTTTCGACCAGCTGTACCATAGAAACCCCTGGTTAAATCAGGGGTGTCCATGCCAGCTGATTGAAATTGTAGTTGGAATTTGATAGAGAACAGAGGGGCTGGGAGAATGAGTGAAAAACAGCGTGACGTAAACTAAGTTTAAATAGTGTCTGATTGATATTAATGGCAGCTACAATATCATAGAGTAAATATTTAAAGACAGAAAATTTGTCTTATAACACGAGTAATGTTGGCTTCCAAAGCGTCATTCGTAGCTGACTTATTCTTGAAGACCTCAGACTTTACATATCCCTAGAGAAAATAGTCCAAAAGTGTGACATCGCAGTATCTAGGCGGCCAATTTACCATAGCAAAACGTGAAATTAAGTGCTCATCAAAATGATTTCTCAACAAGACCATTGTTTAACGCGCTGTATGGCTCGGAGCGACGTCTTGTTGAAACCAGAGCTTACCGAGACCATGCGCTTGAGTTTCAGGAAGCACATATGTAGTCCGTTAACATGGTGCGATATCGTTTACCATTGATGGAAACATTCTGGTTTGCCTCATTTTTGAAGAAATATGGACCAAAGATGCCACCAACCAATAAACCACACCATACCGTTATTTTTAATGGATAGCTCTTGGTATTCTTCGGGTTGCTCATCAGCCAAAATACGGCAATTTTGTTTATTAACGTATCCACTGAGCCAGAAATGTTCTTCATCATGCGCACCGCACCGTAAGTTCCTCGAATCGCAAGAAAAACATTTCTCACAGAACGTGGATTTTCGATGACTTGCCAAACGATACTGAACAAAAATTACAAAGCAGTTTGATATGATTCACGCGTGATATGTCAAAAAAAAAAACCTGTTGAAAATCAAACCTCACGATGAATCACCCGATATATGTATTAGTTTTAGACTTGTGTCGAACTCGTTCACTAGTTCTCGAACTCTTTCGTTTAAGGTGCCCGGACATAACAACAACGAACATACTCGCCGTATCGAACGTGTGCATTATGTTCGTGAGGGTAATGTCTGGTCACCTTAAATGAAGTAGATACGAGTAGTTCATGAATTACCCAACTCTAATTAGTCTGTACAGTATGTTTGATGTTGGTTGCATCGAACAAAAATATGCTTTAAATTTTTGTTCTGTTCATTTTATGTCCAACCATAGAGTAACGTTCAACAGTAACTCGAACTCTATGAAATCTCCAACCGTGGTAAAATAAGTAAGTTTAACTCGTTAGAAAGGCTGATTTGAACAGTTTTCTTGCTTAGGTGTTCCTCTTATGTCAAATTCACATGTATTTTGTTTTTGTACTTTTTTGTTTACTTTTACAGTAGATACACACATGTAGAAAATTTGACAGATTATGGACACCAAACCAAAAACAAAATGCTGAATTGTTGTAACAAATCCTACTGCGTTTACCTTACTTATTTTACCATGTACCCAACTATCTCGGTGACCGCAAGATAACGTAAACCAGCTGATGGAATCTCTGATCTATAACTGTGTGGTTAAACTAAAGTTATTGCTGTCCTTGGATGGAATTTCAAATACATAACTGTAGGTTAACTCTTAAGCTGGGATCATACGATTTGTACATAAAATGACAAATTTAGATTTATCCACATTTGCGCATTTAGATATCGTTTTGAAAATGAGTTGTTTTGCGATCAGATGATTTGGCTATTAAACATCCAAATGATTTGCCATACATTTGCACACAACAGTAAGTGGCAAATATTGTTCATTCACACGATTTAACCATTTGGTCAACACTAAAACGGCTTATCAGCTGTCAACAATACTATTGCATTTATAATATTGCAAAAATAAAAGTAATTTAAACAAAAATACGTAATATGGTGGCCTTGAGTAATGATCGTTTTTTTTTAAACGATTTCATTTCCCATAGGAATGCGAACAGTGTTTTTTCTTTGTTTTTTTTTGTGATAGGTGGCGCTGCAGTTGATATATTTCTAAAAATCGTATTCACCCGCCGATTTGGAACATATTTAAAATATGTTTTAGTAGTTCACAAAAATGGATTATTTTGGAATTATATTTGTTGTGTTTTCGATTGTTACAAGAATTTAACGACGTTTTATTAGTATTTTTTATGGGAAACCACAACACCACCTTTATTATGGTTACAAAAACTTATAAACTGTTGACGGCAAAATTTTGGAAGCCATTTTGTAATATTGAATTTTAACCAAAATGGGAAAGAAGTTCACAACATCGCAAGTACGAAATTTTTAGTTAAGTGTAAAAATGGTGTGATCCCAGCTTTAGCTGCAATAGTAACTGCAAATCGAAATTTTCTAAATAACTAACGAACCAGTTGATTTTGTACGGATCATTTATGTATTTACAACTTTCTTTTTATTCATACGACTTGTTGGGTCGCTCTAATAAATATACAAAAAAAACGACTACTTGGCCGTCTCCACGATATTTCAAATGTCATAATTCTCATAGCATGAAACATTAGATTAATTGTTAAAATTTCTATACAATCACCCTTACCCTGTAAGTCGTCGTCGACAGCTAACGTCGACGTCTTGCGTCGCCTTGTTAATTTTGGCACCTCTGAAGTCGTGTCGACAGCAGACGACGAGTATTTGGTACCCGCAATGGGATTTTTACACTCATGTTGAGTCGTCTCGACTTGTTTTTGGTCGTTACGCTTTTTCTACACGACTTGCAACGCCTTGATGCAAAAAGTTGCGTTTTGATTGATTTTTCTTCATTTTCGGCTCAATAGTATCAAGCAAGTATTTAAATGCTGCTTTATTGATCCGAAAATGGTTTTGAAACCTGTAGATAAATGACATATTTGATGAATGGCATGTATCTTACTTACTTACTTATCCGGTCTCGGACAACCCCGGGGGGTCAGGGACCTTACAAAACGAAGATAACATATTTCTCCAACCAGTTCGATCTTTTGCTTTATTTCTCCAGTTGGCAATACCAAGTGTACGCAGGGATTCGTCAACCCGATCCCTCCAGCGGAGTCTTGGTCTTCCTATTTTTCGTCTTCCTTCGAGTTCGGTTTCGAAAACCCTTCGCGCTGGTTCATCTTCATCCATTCTACTGACATGGCCTAGCCAGCGCAATCGCGTTATCTTCATCCGCTTAACTATGTCAATGTCAGGATAAAGCTCATACAGCTCATGATTCATTCGTCGCCGATACACGCCGTTGTGGACTATAGGGCCATATCGTCTGCTTGCGATAGGACCCAGGATTCTGCGCCATAAAGCAAGACAGGTTGAATGAGAGTCTGGTACACCCGGACTTTTGTTACTCGAGAGAGGGCTTAATCTCTAAGCACAATTCTCCGCTTGATCTCAAGGCTGACGTTGTTGTTTTTGTTCACGGAATGGCATGTATCACGGCCCAAAATATAAAAATCATAAAACTTACTTGATATCTGGTAGGTTAAATATATCTGACCTTTGCCTTATAATTTTTCTTTGTATACGAAGACATTTTTTCTGGTCTTCATCACTAGAACTTGAACTTAGCTCAAAACAAAAAAAAATGCTAGTAAACAAATTGAAGAAAATTTTCTCTACACGATAGGGATTACACTTTTTGGTAGTAACTTATCGATAAGCAGCGCCACTGGCCGTGACGTCTTACCAAGTACCGATTTTGCATTGATGTGACAACGCCGTCGTTAACAGGTGACCACGACTTTGAGACGTCGACGTCTGGGGCGACGACTTACAGAGTAGGGGTGAATATTTTATTTTTTTTATTTTTGTATTATTATTTAAAACAAACAGAAAAATGCATAGTTGAGGTTGTTTTCTATTAAAACTACTCCAAAAACAATATTCCTGTTACAAATCTAAAATTCCCTAAATGCCTTTTTGAAATTCCTGTTATTAACAAAATAAAACCCAAAAAACAAATATGTATCGTACTATAATTAACACTTTTTTTATTACTTTTCTACCAGTTAAACCATTATAAATAAGATGAAGAATTAACAATAATAGGTGCTTTCTTTGAGAGAACAGAATAACACAACAAAACATAGAATATTTTCAAGAATTATTATTAAAAACAAAAATAACTCAAACAGAAATTTTTGTAAAGAACATTTTTAAGAAAATAAGATGGATAAATTTTAACCTCAGCTAAAAAGCAGTGATAATTAGAAGATTTTTTTTATACAAGATTGTGTTTATTGTTTTAAATGTAATAATTTTTTGCTTTCTATTGATAATTTTTATAAATTGAAAATATAATATTTAACTGTAGAGAATATAACATGAAGTAAGGCATGAGCGGAAACTTAGTGTAATACAAACGGATTATCATTTATAAGGATTATTATGATTATTCACTCATGGCCTTTGAAAATAGAAAAAAACCCATTACAAATCAAAAAAAAAGTTATCATGTATCTCATATTGTTTTATAACAATCAATATACCACTTGTAATTTCATTCATTTAGTTAACCAAATACATATATAACAGTTATTAAAAAAAATAAATAAATTTATAAATAAGACTTCATTCCAAATAAAAATTAATATGTTCCAATTCTTTTCCCAAATAGTTTAACAATTTGAAAGAATTGTTTATATTTATTATTTGTTTCCAAAAAAAAAAAAACAAAAACAACCCTCATCTTCCCAAGGTGCTTAAATATTTTCTTTAAAGAAACTAATCACATTTTTCTTTTTGGAAATAATAAACCTAAGTGTAATAAATAAAAAAAATTTAACAAACAAAAATCACAATAAGAAAAAAAAGCATATTTTTATACTGGCTTCTGTGACATTAAAATAATTATTTTTTAAATATAATAAAATATACATATACATACATACAACATATATTATATACATACACCTTCATACATATTGCTCTAATAATTTATACATGAAATGTAGTAAAATAAAATTAAAAATAAAATATAAATAAAATTAATAAAATAATTCTTATAGAACATAAAACAAAACTATACATACTTTACATATATTAAAACAAAAAAAAAACCTTCTATAAAATTCGCAAGTAAATGTATTTAAGCAGTAAACTCATATAGAATTCGGTGGAATATATAAATATTTAGTCCTGTTTTGCCGCAATGGAATATATGGAAAACACCCTTACATTTTATGTATTTCTAATGTAGAAAATTTGAATTCCTTTTCAAATAATGTATAACGATCAAACAAAATTGTCATAGCGACATTCTCCCGTATTATGAAAACAGTTCACCAAGAATGCACCCCTTCAATGTGAACTCAGTACGGAGGAAATTTTATTCACTTTATGGGGAAAAGTGTTCAATTATCAAATATCTCTAAGAAAATTGTGTTTTTTTTTGCAGAAAATCTATTCATTCCTATTACGGATTGATATTTCCTTGAATTAGATATCTTTTCGTTTCGCGAAATAATCTCTAAAGCAAATTCATCAAAACGATTATAATTTTGTTCACAGCAAATGGTCGCCTGAATCTTGATTTTCCCTATACGTCATTCTGACGTTTTTGGGTTAGAAACAGAGAAATACTCAAACTTTGCGACACGCTGATCCTCATTGTTCTATCTTCATTGGTTTTAGAGATATACACCCACCCATGTTATGAATTTGGATTCGTATTTATTACACAAAGCATTTGTTTTGTTCGTTTACTTTCCCAGTAAAAATTTTGCAAGAATCTACTTTTGAGAGAGAAAGAACGATTTTACTCTCGTTCTGCAAATTTGCACAAAAGGTACTCGAACGACTTCCAGTAAAAATTTGCAAGGAAACAGCTGATGTAATTTTATCCCTTGCTGTATACATTTTGGCTTATAGTTACATTACATACCTACTGCCACAATTATCCAATTATGACGTTGTCGGCTCAAAAACGATGTACAAGTAGACAGTCAAAATTTCTCTTCACTCAAATGCCAACAAACACAACGAGTGAAACCCTTGTCATTCTCTGTTCTCTCTCTTACTCTCTCCATTGAATATTTCAATACACGAAAGTATGAAATAATTAAGATATGACGCGTGAGAGAAATGCCTTTGAGTGAATTTCTAGCACTTTTTGGTTCTCTTTTACCAGGGTTGCCAAATTGCGCACATTTTCTGGTCGTCTAATTCTAGATTGTATTTGGTCGGGTCACCAGAATTTGTGGAATGCCACTCCACATTATTGCTTTCCATTTGCTTGCTAAGTTTTAGTGGTATATTACATAAGACATTACAAACTTTTTGTATCTAATTCTGCCGTTGTTGGTTTATTTTTCACTTTTATTTGTTTACAAAAAACAGCTGTTCTATCTTGCAAATTTTTGCTGGCTAAAATTTCTCCAACCAAAATTTGCATTTCTCCAACCATTAACATCGAACTGTCAAAATTTTCGCTCAATGTCTCTCATTTACTGGAGCTTTGGAGTAAACGAACACGATTAAGTTAAAATTTGCACAAATTTTGGAGTAATCGAAAAGAGTTATTTTAAATTCACAAGTATTTTGGTGTTTTGAGATTTATAGCTCATTCGCGTATTAAATTCGTATTAAATGTCGTACCAAAATCCGAAGTGTTCGCATTGGAATTTTTCCTGATTTGTTTGACGAGGCAGTGTTACTACGACAACAAACACAGCAAGCCTACAACAATAAGCATTTTGCTGTGTCTCGTGTTTTTCCACAATCAAATTCAGCACAAATGTATTCCAAAAATAAAAGATAACAAAAAAGTATAAAAAATATATTTGAGAAACAAGAAATACCTAAGAAATTACAAAAGTAAATATTAAAATGGTTGTAAACAAACGTACTATTCGTGCGAAGTGTGAGATCTAAGACGATTTACAATTAGACGACCAGCAGATGTGCGCAACTTGGCAGCCCTGGTAAAAGAGAACCAAAAAGTACTAGGAGTTCACTCAAACGCATTTCTTCTCTCTTTATGTAATTTTACTTCAACATTTTTGGAATTTGTATAGTTATATACAATAACACTATCAAAAAGCTGCTCGTGTATTGAAATATTCAATGAAGAGAGTAAGAAAGAGAGTAGAGAAGTACTAGGGTTTCACTCGTTTTGTTTGTTGGCAATTGAGTGAAGAGAAATTTTGACTGTCTACTTGTCCATCGTTTTTGGTGAGATAAAACAGCGATGCATAAAGCAAATCAAGCATTTTTTCCTGATTCTCAGAAAAATAAGAAAAAATACCCGATTTGTCATCTGCCAAAACGTATGGGAAATCAAGCAAGTTTTCCTGATTTCTGCTTAAAATCAACAAAGGTGGCAAAATCAAGAAAAACGATACCAGTGCGAATGTTGTATTAACTTTTCGAATTTACTTTTTAAGTGGCCGTTTTTACACAGCTGAATTGCAAAACATATGTTTTGCTGTCAAAAATGAGAGAAGACAAAAATAAACAGAACGGTTATTGAATTTACAAATATCTCCTCTTGACTACTTGTGTTCTGTTTTCCCCTGTAAACACAAATAAAATATAAACAACACTGTTAAAGTCGAAAAAAAGGCTGGAGTGGACTCAACGGAGTTTCACTAATTCGGGCCCTACGAATCGAACTGCATCATTAGTTTTGTTGCGCTATAATGATGGTTTTATAAAAAAAAAATTCATACGCAATTTTAATTTTGTAAGGTAAAAATTATTATTTTTCTTCATAAATTTATGTATAACTGCGAAACTGTTGCTTATCTTTGGAATAGTATAGCTATAGATCAAAGGTATTGTAATTGTTAATTTTTCTAAATTTATTTAAACAAAATCGGATGAAGGGTTCTCGAGTAATGATGACATATGTATAAGCTTGCCTCAAAAATTGAGCTCTAAATCGCAGCCTCTGAGTAAGAAATAAAAAAAAAATCTGTATGTAACCATCATTATAGGCCAAAAAACTAATTATGCAGTTTCACTCGTAGGACCCGAATTAATGTAAACAAAACGAACGTGAACGTACAAGAAGAGAAGAAAAAACTGGCGAAATTTGGCAACCCTAGTAGAAGAGAACCAAAAAGTCGACGCGATTCATTCAAACGCATTTCTTTCCCGCGTCATATCTTGATTATTTCATACATTTTGCATAGTTAATGTAACTTTACTTCAACATGGTTGGAATTTGGTATAGTTATATACAATAACACTGTCAAGAAACTGCTCATGTTTTTGAAATATTCCATGAAGAGAGTAAACGAGAGAAAGCAGAGAATGGTTAAGGTTTCACTCGATTTGTTTTGTTGGCATTCGAGTGAAAAGAAATTTTGACTGTCTACTTGTACATCGTGTTTGAGAATACTTGTTTCATTCTTGTCTTACATATTCCATGGCTTTTATATTGATTTATTTTACTCTAAAAATAAATAAACTGATTGTTGCATTTCTTAAATCTATGACTCTAGCAAGTTTAGAGTTTCGAACATCCACTACTGAGCTGATTTGCATAAAATGATATATTTGAACGAAAACAGAATGGAAAAATCAAAATTTTTGGATAATTTTGTTGAATGACTTTTTGCGAATAAATGCTTGAGAAACTTTTACTTTTGAACATTCAAGTTAAGAAAAAACATACTCGGCTTTCATTCTGTAATGTTCTTTTTTACGTACACTGAAAGAAAATCTGTACATCAAATCGATGGTAAATGTTCATCAATTGATGCCAAATTTCACCAATACAATGAAAAAGTTCTTCAATTTGAAGATTGTGGGTTTCATCAACTTGTTCAGCGTCATCGTATTGATGATCATTTTTACATCAATCTTCATCATTGGAATTTGGAAATAATTAGTGGGATCGATTCAAAATATGGGCGTAGTAATTAAAAATTAAATAAAAAGAGAAAAAAAATTAAAATAAATACATACATAATAGAAAATAGTGCAATGGACGGGAAACATTATCCACGCTCTAGGATCACTTTTTATATGGTATTGTACCCTGTTATTGTGGATTTTTTACGATGAAAAATAGTCAAAAAAGTTTTTCTACTCATTAAAACGATGACCAATTTACACCAAAATTATGACAACCTTACATTAATTGATGAAAAATGTTCAGCAAATTGGTGAACAATTCATATCAAAATGGTGAAAAATTTACTTCAATTTAATGACAAACATACATCAAACAGATAAAAAAAATGTACATGAACTTATTGTAGCATTATCGTTAAATCAACGTAAACTATTCATGAAAGATTGATAAAATGTTCTTCATAAATTCGATGAAATATGTCGTAGGGTGGAAAATTAGGAATTGTTTCCTCAAATTTAGGATCCAGCTCATAACTTTTATGAAGCTTTTTCTTTTAGTGTAGTTTGCAGTTTTGATACAGAAAATGTTATTTACTTTTACTTTCATAACAATATTTGCTAGTGAAACATTTTCACAATATATCTTGTGAAAATAACATCAAGAACACAATTTTTGTGAAAAATTTTCACTTTCACAAAAATTCGGAATTCAGAACATGGGCGATAGAGTATTGCTTTTGCCGTATAAGCCCGATTGTTATCAATTTTTACTGTTAAACGAAAGTTTGAACTCGTTTTTCTCAAAACGGCAATTTGACAAGTGACAAGTGACAAGTCTGGCTCCTGGATTCAGTTTATGGAATATACTCAACGACATTTATTGGGCAAACTTGGCTTAAACAATTGTCGCTGATTTCGAGATCAATTTTAATTTATTTTAATTGAGCAAAATGGATCAATTAAACAGAATTTTGAATAAACTCAAATACTACATCCAATTTGTTGGCTTGGCATTAGTTTTTAAAAGTGTTAGCGTCATGTTTCATAATAAAAAAAATATGAAAAAAATATTGCAATAACACAGTGAATCAAATTGCTGGTTAATCTCTGCAAATTGCCTAAAGTATTTTTTCCCTGAAGTACCCGTTTTCGAAATATCGCTCTTGTCATTCTCAAAATTTCAGGTGTTGATGGGTCAATATCTCAGAAACGGTTGCAAATTTCATAAAACTGTTTTTGGCTAAAATGTAGCTTATGAATCGTAGAAAAATCGTGCTACTATTACAAAGCGAAAACAATGTTATTTTCGTCGACATTTTTAGCAAAATGTTGAAAAATCCCCATTTTCGAATTTTTTTCCAATTTTGATTCTACAAACAGGAAGTTTTACTATTTTTTTGGATGAAATTTTGCCTCGGATGCGTAGAATAATGCGGCTCTACAATTTAATCCCAAGAAATTAATTTTTCATTTACCTACTTACCTGCAAATCTCATTAAAGTTCAACATATGTATTATAATATTTGTAACCGGTTCTGAAATATTGTCTCTAACAAATATCATCTCAACACCTGAAAATTTGAAAATGACAAGAGCGATAAAATCCTTTAGGCAATCGTTATCATATTGGATACACTAACGAAACGTCATAGTGGTGCATGATTTGCGGAACCACTCTCGCAGTGTGTAATTCAAACAAATTATGTTGCCCCTCACATTTAATACAAATAAAATCATAAAATAATGTAAAAAGTTCCAAAAAAAAAAATAAAATGAAACAAAACAAATATTCACCACCAACATCACAATCATACCCCGCGCCCCATCACCCCATCATTAAAATCAATTGATTTGTATTCTGCAAAAAAAGGTGTCATATATGAAAAACAATAATAAAAAAAAATTAAATAAAAAAGAAAGAATAAACATAAATTATACAAAAAATTATTATTATTATAAAACTATCTAACAAAATTATATACTATATTATATATATACAAAAACAAAAAACAACAACTTAAAATACAATAAAACAAATTGTGTATTTTTTCCATTAAGGTAAAGTTAAAACGATGATGAAGAAAAAGCTAAAGAACGTGAAAATATTTTGTACGGTGATATAAGTAAAACAAAAAAATTAAATAATAAAGTTTAACAACAAAAAGATAAAAAAAAATATATATTAGAAATTTTATATATAAACACAAAAAAACAAAACTCCCCAGGATTATGAACGAAGAGAGAAGAAGTCTTTTTTATTATTACTATAATTATTTTTATTTAAAGGAATCAACATTAATTTTTGAGAACAATTGTGAAATTATTTTGAGTATCAATTTGCATGATTAAAACTAAATTTAAAAAAAAAAAACAAAACATCAAACAAATAAAAAAAAATTTAAGTAAATAAAGTTTTTTTTTTGGATAAATATAAAACAAAACAAGGAACTTTAAATTGTTTTATTTTTTAGGAAACTTTTAGGAATCTTTTTAGGAAACAAGTTGAACATTTTAGAAGTAAAATTCGGGTAAATTCCTTATCACACTGTATTTGATTAAATGACACACAAATGTTTGATGGCCATTTTGATTGCTCTGAAGTGTGGCATTTTCTTTACCACCACACATTATCATGGAATAAAATTGAGAAACTCAAGGGTCGAATGATCGTAGTCCGTATTTTGGAAGCACAATTACATATATGGAAACTTGTATCAAACTTAAGAAATAGGCGTCCAACTCATTGGAAAATTCAGATAAGTCTGTTATCCATGTTCTAGATATTTCGCATTACTAAATATACAGCCATGTCACAGAGCGCAATTTCATTCGAAAGTGAAATCAATTTCGTTTTGTCCTTCTACAGAAAATCAAAAACGCAAAAATATTGCGTATTCAAAACAGTTGGTAAAACTGCAGTGAAATTGACAAATGTAAAGAGAAACCACTAAAAAACACTGCTTATTATATTTCTTTTTGATTAAAGTATTTTATCCATGGTAGAATTATCTATTAGGTAGTCACATTAGCAATTCCGTTGTTAAGCTATCAAAATTAGCTGAATAATGAAAAACACTATGAACACAAAATGTGAAAAATTTTATAAGATTGTCTTACTTGATACAAAATATATGCTATTATCTAAATTGCATTTTGATTGAAATTCTTTCAATTTTATTAACAAACAAAAATAAACAGAATCGAATTTGACAGCTTACACACGGAAAAGATGAAAAAACCACAAATCAGCTGGGCTGACGCGTTTACCCGATAGATAATTTTACCATGATTTTATCTATATACTATAGTTTAATAGAAATTTTAAAAACATAACTTCCAAAAATTTTTCTTTAATAAAATTTTTTTGTAAAACATTAACTAAAGAATATGCACGAAGCGCAAAAATTGCCATACTTCTGCGTTGCCATGTACGATTTTGTGCAACATTGCCACATATGTATGTTGATGTGTTTCTTAAACTTCTCCGGTTCAATTTTTGAACAAAATACACGGTGAACTCCTTTGGTGCTCGATAACTGCTACTATTGAAACTCCTGGTATACTCCTTTCTATGTTTAATAAAGCACTTGAAGTAATTTAATTGTTCACGTACGTCTAAAATTATTTTATTGTTTTAGTTTCTAACAAATTTTCCTTGTTTCTGTTTTGTCTATTATTTTCTCATGGAGCTGCCAGATGTTTGTTCGCAAAGAATGTATGATGTATTCAGTTTTTTTTTCATATTTACCAAAACCTACGAAAGTCATAGAAGCAAAAGCAAAACGTTACGAAATGGCATTTACGAATTCATTTCGTTTTCTTACGAAAGCCATGACATTGCTGATAATTATGGTTTTCTCCACCCAGGTCAATCCCCGCCAACTCTAAAATATGTCCTGATTTTCACAGCGGTTAGGTTAGGTTAGGTTTAGGACACGTGACAATAAGATACAGTATTCAACTTATCGTCACTACACTCGGAAGTCGGTCGACCCATTGTGATTGCCCATATATATTAGGAGAAAAGTGAAAAGGGAGGGAAGAGAAGAGAAGGGGGCGCAGAATCCTGGGTCCTATATCACGATATATTCATGCAACGGTTTCATGGTGTTATCGTGCGGCAAAATAGGCTATCTCGAGGAAAAATCGCCAAGATGACCGCACGGTAACACCATGAAACCGTTGCATGAATATATCGTGATATAGATCATTGGAAGCGTGTAGACTTCCGGTTGTAAGGTATTGAAATCCAAGTTAAATATTTTGTTATTTAGATACAATTTTTAAGCCACACAAGTAACAGATCCGTGGATTTGCAGAGGCAATCAATCTCAAATCAGCAGAAGTACATCCATCCATTCAGCCAGTCGACACCACAGAAACTTATCTCACCGATACTCTTACCATCGCCCAACCTTCTCTCAACCTGCAACCAGTTGGTAGAGCTGATCTTACCACCAGTATCAGCTTTATCAACAATTGCAATCCAAAGGGACTGTTTCGCTCCCAAACTACTCAATTTCTTTAGCTTCTCCGAGCCTGCGAGGGGTCCTTCATCGGATCTAACTCTCTTGGAAAATTTCCCGCTTTTGGGAGGTGGGCCCAGAGAACTGGAGTGGATTTTACCTACGGC
The DNA here is from genome assembly GCA_963931995.1 of Phaonia tiefii. Lineage (NCBI taxonomy): Eukaryota > Metazoa > Arthropoda > Insecta > Diptera > Muscidae > Phaonia > Phaonia tiefii. The sequence continues at coordinate 221,524,913 of OZ008370.1, read as the reverse complement.
GGCCCTTGAAGTAGAGGGACCTTCCACAGATATCGCTGGAGGATCTGTTTGTGGACTTTGCAGCCAGCAAACCTGTGTCGTGGACACTGGGAACAGAAATCGTTGCATTTCCTACATTTTGGGCAGACGGGCTACCCCTTCCATCACTCAGGAATAGCGCATCAGGGTGCGAAAACTCGTAGCTCCAGATGCACTCCCGTCGATCGGATAGCACCAGCTTGTTATTAACAGAAATAGATTCGGCATGACAGATCAGGATTCTTCTTACGACGGTGCATGCTCTGCGATAGACGCATCTCTTTTTATAAGCACTGGATCTGTTTCTAGACTTGCCAGCTTTGACTGAGGAGGAACACGAACCATCCACCCCATGTTCAGTGTTACCCCGAGATGGAGTTAGCAATTAATTTGTAGTTCTGAAATTAATTTATAGTTCTGAAATTAATGAATTTTCTTCAATGTTTATTCTTAGTGAAAATGCAATTAAATTTATTTCTTGTCGAAGACGATTTCTATTGCATTTATTTTTTAAGGGCGTATTGATTTTTTTTAAAATAGAACCCCAAAACAGTTGCCTTAAAAAATCTCTAAGCTTATAGTAATTTTTCCAAGTGTCGGTTAAGAAAGCACTACGTTTCTTCCAGCTCCCCATTCATAGAATTTATTTTAAATCAACTTTTAATTGTCACAACAACAAAACATTATCAGCTGTTTAAACGAACCACAGAATTGTCATTCATAAGCATGTACTTGGTCGATAACTTTTAATCTGATAACTTAATCTGAATTTGTAAAACTATTACCCAAAAGTTTTGTATACATTGTAAACATTGTAAACAATTTCGATTACATTCTTATTTGATATCAAGAAGGGCGGTAAACCGATAAAAAAAAAACATCAACGATAGCTGATGTTCATGCTCATGACTGACAACTCTGTGGTCCGCTTTAGGTTTATCGTTTCGATTAACTACTAATCGGCATATGAGTGTAATATTTGCTGCCTAAAAATGAGAGTAATGCGGAGTTTACACAACCATTGATAACACTGTTGTAGTCGAAAAATATATCAACGTTCTAGTAAATTGTAGCGTTTAGAGCATACATGGTTTTTTTTAAATTTGCATTGGATTTTAATTTGCATTACTTTATCTAATGCAAATGCAAAAGAATTACCATAGCTCGCAATGGCAATTACAAAATTTTGATTTTGAAAATGCAGGTTGTGGAATCAGATGCCAATTGTAATACCATATGGGAATGCTTTTAATTATTTTGAATTTGTTTGATTGCTGGCAATTCTGTTTTTAAACTATGTTAAACTTTTTAAACTCAATGGTACTGAAAGTTTTTTTGAATTTGCATTTGGACAGGAAATTCAAATTAAATAACAAATTATAATTGTCATATAATTAATTTGCCCCATGTATGGTTCAGAGGCAATTCTACTGAGTTGGTCGGTATCCATGAAATGTCTTTAGAACGTAAATTTTTTTAAAATACCGATTTTACCAGTTTTCAGATGACCCTGCATTTTTTCTTTTTGTTGAAAAAAAAATAAAAAATTTTTCTCGAAACGCGTTTATCGATTTTTATGATCCATGTCTCATTTTGTTTGTACCCCTGTCAAATATTTATATGTGCAATGTATCATGTTGAGTTGGAGCTTTGAAAACTAAAATTTTTTTTTGATTTTTATTTTATATATTAGTTTATATTTATGTGTCCTTTAAAATTATAATAAAACATATTTTTTCATTTATTTTTTAGAACAAAAACAAAGTGTATATTATATTCTTCATAGAAAATATATATATATATGCAAAAATTAAACTTAAATGTAATTCTTATTCTTATCCAATTAAAATATGTAATTAATATGATATTGAGTTGCCCTAGTGTATAAGAACTTGTTGTAGCCTGCGTGGCATAGAACTCACTAAGTTGCTTAAAGTGGGCATGTCAATTTTGTCCCATTCCGCCAATATTGCTGGTTTTAGTTCTTTAAGCGTCGTATACTGCTTCGACTTTGAAAACACCTTGGCGAAAAGTATCCCACAGAGGTCTTCAATTGGGTCGAGGTCGGGACTTATGGCTGGCCACTCCAGTAATGGAATTTTTCGGGACTTAAAAAATCCCTTGTGAGCCGAGCAATGTGGATCGGGGCGTTGTCTTGTTGAAAAGTCCAGTTATCTCCATATAATTCACCAGCAAAGTCAATTAAATTGCTGTCCAACAGATCAACGTCTGCTTCCGCATTCATTTCAGTTGGGACAAAGCATATTTCTGACTTCCCTCATGCTCCAAATGCAGCCCATATCATAAGAGATCCACCACCGTGGTTTCGCTTGTAGCACGTTTACCGACGATGTCGTAAATCTCTCCAATATTTATGGTGACCATCACGTCTGTCCAAATTAAAATTTTTCTCATCACTATATATAACGGTTTCCAATTTGTCCTCCCAAAACTTGTACTTTTCTGCAAAAGCAATACGCCCATTTTTATGGCGCTGGGTTAAGCGTGGTTTGGCCATTTTGCTTTGGTACCGAAGACCTATAACAGTTGCTGGACACGCTGTCTCGTTACATTTAGACCCAATTCCACCTTTATTTCCCTACAACTCGTATTCTCATTAGCAGCGAAATGCCGAATGCGCCGCTTAGTCCTCTGGTCTACAGTTGGGATGCGTCCACTGCACTTAATACAACCATAGTTTTCGGGGTCTTTGAGGAAATTCGAAACTGTATTGCGATGTTGATTTACCGCAGCTGCAATCTCGCCAATTCTTTTCCCTCCTAGTCTCATTCCAACAATTTTTCCGCTCTCCCCATCCGTAAGTTCACTTCCACGTGGCATTTTCAACTAGATACAAAACTGTGAATAAAACGTTTCTTAGAATATATTCATAACGATCACTTTACTCAAGTACAGAAATTTATTTCATACTAAACACCCGAGAAAAATAGAGTTGTCCACTTTAAAGGGTCAGGAACGCGAATGCATATATAATTATTTTCTATTGAATTGCAAACTTACAGCGATTATCATAGATAACGGGACTACAAATAAAGTCCAAAAGAGAAAAAAGTACATGATAACGAGAGAGGCATATTATTGAAAAAGTTGTATATGGCCGACATTAAATTACAGTTAGTTTTCAGAAGGAAAGAAAAAAAAATTATTTTGCACATATAAATATTTGACAGAGGTAGGTTGTGCGACTTCTTGTTTATTTTTTTAAATAAAAAATTGGAATATTTTAAGCAAAAACATATTTTTTTCACCATTCACCATTTTTATAGCTGCGAAACTGTAGAAACATTGAGAAATAGTATAGGAATAGACTAAAGGTATTGAAGTTCTAAATTTTTCTAAATTTATTCGGACAAAATCGGACACGTTGCTCTCGAGTAATGATGATATATACATACAAATGAGCATTTTTAAGATACAAAGTGGTATTTATGGATGTCAAAATATGTTTCATCATATTTGCTCAAAATGTTGTCAAATCCAAAGACGAAGATGTGCACAACTTGGCAACCCTGGTAAAAGAGAACCAAAAAGTACCAGGAGTTCACTCAAACGCATTTCTCTCTCGCGTCATATCTTGCTTATTTCATACTTTTTGCATAGTTTATGTAATGTTACTTCAACATGGTTGGAATTTGTATAGTTATATACAATAACACTATCAAAAAGCTGCTCGTGTATTGAAGAGAGTAAGAGAGAGAGTAGAGAACTACTAGGGTTTCACTCGTTTTGTTTGTTGGCATTTGAGTGAAGAGAAATTTTGACTGTCTACTTGTACGTCGTTTTTGTCAAATCAATACAGGGTTGATTTTGTGTTCACACTATGCACATTTCATCAATAGCATCAAATAAACAGTATGGCAAATACATTTGCCCTGTGGTCACACTTGAACATATACCTCTGTCAAATATTTATATGTATGTGCAAAATATTTGTTTTTTCTTTCCTTCTGAAAACTAACTGTAATTTAATGTCGACCATATACAATTTTTTCGATAATATCCCTCTCTCTCTTTATCATATACTTTTTTCTCTTTTGGACTTTATTAGTAGTCCCGTTATCTATGATTATCGCTGTAAGTTTGCAATTCAATAGAAAATAATTATATGTGCAGTCGCGTTCCTGACACTTTAAAGTGAACAACTCTATTTTTCTCGGGTGTTTAGTATAAAATATCTTTGTGTACGGGAGTAAAGTGATCGTTATGAATATATTCTAAGAAACGTTTTCTTAACAGTTTTGTTTCTAGTTGAATATGCCACGTTGAAGTGAACTTACGGATGAGGAGCGCGGAAAAATTGTTGGAATGAGACTTGCAGGTAAATGAATTGGCGAGATTGCAGCTGCGGTAAATCGTCAATCGACCGCAATGCAGTTTCGAATTTCCTCAAAGACCCCGAAAACTATGGATGTATTAGGCGCAGTGGACGCATCCCAACTGTGGACCAGAGGACTAAGCGGCGCATTCGGCATTTAGCAGCTAATGAGAATATGAGTTGTAGGGAAATAAAGGTGGAATTGGGTCTAAATGTAAAAAGAGAGCGTGTCCAGCAACTGCTAAAGGACGATATAGGTCTTCGGTACCAAAGGAAATGGCCAAACCGCGCTTAACCCAGCGCCATAAAAATGCGCATATTGCTTTAGCAGAAAAGTACAAGTTTTGGGAGGACGAATTTGAAACCGTTATATTTAGTGATGAGAAAAAGTTTAATTTAAACGGACCTGATGGTCACGATAAGTATTGGAGAGATTTTCGACATCCTCGGCAAACGTGCTACAAGCGAAACCACGGTGGTGGATCCCTTATGATATGGTCTGCATTTGGAGCACGAGGGAAGTCAGAAATATGCTTTGTCCCAACTAAAATGAATGCGGAAGCCTACGTTGATCTGTTGGACAGCAATTTAATTGACTTTGCTGGCGAATTATATGCAGCTAACTGATCTTTTCAACAAGACAACGCCCCGATCCACATTGCTCGGCTTACAAGGTATTTTTCTAAGTCCCGAAATGTTCCATTACTGGAGTGGCCAGCCATACGTCCCGACCTCAACCCAATTGAAGACCTCTGGGAGATACTTTCCGCCAAGGTGTTTTCAAAGTCGAAGCAGTATACGACGGTTAAAGAACTAAAACTAGCAATATTGGCGGAATGGGAGAAAATTGACATGTTCACTGTATGCAACTTAGTGAGTTCTATGCCACGCAGGCTACAACAAGTTCTTATACACAAGGGCAACTTAATATCATATTAATTACATATTTTAATTGGATAAGAATAAGAATTAAATTTAAGTTCAATTTTTGCATATATAAATATTTTCTATGAAGAAATGAAAAAATGTGTGCTCTTATAATTTTAAAGAACACATAAGTATAAACTATTATATAAAATAAAAATCAAAAAAAATTTTAGTTTCCAAAGCTCCAACTCAACATGATACATTGCACATATAAATATTTGACAGGGGTATTTGCAACAAATAATAGTTTGATCAACCTGCCAGAAAATACAAATTTGTTTTCTCAAACATTTTAAGCAAGCTGTCAGAAAACGCAAATTTGTTTTCTGAAAAGATTTAAAGAAATTGGCAGTAAATACAATTTTGTTTTTTCAAAAGTTTTAAACAAACTGCAAACAATATTTTAAATAACTATGATGCAGGAGGATGAATGTTTTCTTGTTTTATGCTGTGGAGAAGAAGAGGAGAAATCTGAAAAGCAATTTGGGCAAGTTTATCTCCCACTGGCATAGCCAAAAAAGCTCACTGGTTTGGGGTAGAACTCATTGTTTTAAGCAAAAAATTGTAAATGCCAATTTTGGTGACGGGACCTATTTCTGGAGTTATGGGCCACCAAAGTTCGGATATACGGGAAGATATTATACTGAATGAGCCACCTTAAGCGATTTATGTGGCCACTAATATATTTTTGTTATAAACGAAGTTAAAATAAATAAACAAAAATTAAATGAAATTTTTTGATAACTCGCTTAGTTATCGAGATATCCTATGTTGAAATTTTGAGATATTGTCGTATATTTTTTAAATTCTTTTTTGCGAGTTTGACAAGCTTGCTCTGAAATCACCTAGCATAATTGTAAGGTCTGACGGAGGAGATTAGAACACCATTTTCAACATTTTCATTATCTTCAAAATTCTAAATACATATGACCAAAATATCCAAATTAGTCGCAGCTTAGCCGGTTTAGATCCGATTTGAAAAGTTAGTACAGATTAACAAAGCTAAAACTATACCCTTTTAACTATGTACACAGTTTTACAGCCGTTGAACCAAATTACCAAAATATTTTTAAAAATTTTTTATAATATTTACCAATTCTATAGTTTAATGTTGGTGATTTTTTTTCATTTTATAATTTGAGTCGTAATAGCTGACAACACTGCGTATACCACCTGTTATTTACCATTGTTTGATTTTACAATTCTTCTGTAAGATCAAATAAATGTTTGCTCAAAAAAGTGAAAACTATTTGCTCGTTAGTGGTCACACTGTGGTCACATTGAGCACATTTTTATTTGATGGCAAATAATTTTGTTTGACCAAAATCAGCTGTTTTGTTGTTTGCCACACAAAAATATTTTGGGGTCAGACTGGGGCCAAGAAATATTTGACGTTTTTCGTCAAATATTTGCCCAATCTGACCATACCTTTAGTATGTTCACAAAAGTTGTTCAGCTTTATATTTTGCCAAATATTGTGACATTATTGAACGCACAATCAATGCCAAGAAATACAACCATCTTATACTCCCTAGCAGCCAATGACTCATCTATTAAACTCACTAGTTAATGTAGGGCTGTCTCCGTAGCAAGTTTATCGGCCTGCAAATGTCCATCTGTCAGCCGTCTAATTCTTTGTCAGGAACGATGACAAGCTTGAAAGCCTAAAGTCTTTGGGAACTTAGTTTTGGAAACAGATGCTGAGCAAGCTCAGAGTTCATTGCGATGGAAATAAAGGGTTTTTCAACAGAGACGCTACAAAAGCAAATCGATAGGGACAGCAAACGACGCCATATTTTTTCCCGCTCTTTTAACATTTCTCTTCAGTAAGGTTTGCCACTTCATCATGGAAAGATATACGAGCCAACAACGAGTCGAAATTATTAAAATTTAGTACCGAAATTTGGAGTCAGTGGCCTCAACTTTAAGAGCGCTACGTTCGGATTTTCATCGGAAAATCATCTTCAGCGATGAGTCTCATTTCTGGCTGAATGGCTTCGTCAATAAGCAAAATATGCGTTATTGGTCAGACAGCTATCCACACGTAATCCATGAGTCATCATTGCATCCCGAAAAAATTACGGTTTGGTGCGGTTTATGGGCCGGCGGCGGCATTGGGCCGTGCGAATCGCTACCGTTCAATGATAACCGAATATTTTTGGCCACAATTGGATAATATGGACTTGGCGGACATGTGGTTCCAACAGGACCGCGCCACAAGCCACACAGCGAATACCACAATCAATTTATTGGAAACCAAGTTTGGTGAACGTATTATCTCACGAAATGGCCCAGTCGATTGGCCGCCTCGGTCGTGCGATTTGACGTCGTCTTATCTGGAATGGATAAAAGAGCTGTTGCTACTATAATAAACAATGCAATTTTTGATAACCGTATAAGAGATGATTGGAGGGTGATACAAAATTGTTTCCATGCCCAAACCCAATAAAGATTTGAGCGACTAAAAGAACTATATGGGCAAATTGCATGATATTGAAACAGGTTAGGTTAGGTAGAAGTGACTGTCATTATTGAAACGGTCCAATGAGGACCGTTGATATACCACGGGATTTCATATTACATTCCCAATGCCCGTTCAAGCCGTATGATACCTCATCCCGATATTCCAAGTAGTGGCTGAAAAAGAGACGCACATTAGACCCTAGCGAACCAATTAGTACTCTTCAAAAAGTTCCTAATGTCCAGTTTTTAAGTGGGTAGTTAACTATCGGATTACCTAATCTTAATTCTAAGTTAATTAGGGGTTAACTTTGCATTTTGTTTTTCAGTGGTGAGTTAATGTAAGTCGCCATATTGTCAACCAATATGGCAACCCTTGTATTCTTAGTGGAAAAAACGTGTGTTTTGGAATAAATACCAAAACAACAAAGGGGAACAAACAAAATGGAATTATGTAAATTAAGAAATAGATGCATAAAATCGAAGTCATTTTAACAAAAATGTGTAAAAAACTACATAGGAGCAACAATTTAACGATCTAGACTCAACGTATGTGTACAAATACGCATATCTGAAACATGTATTTTATACAGTCTTCATTTCTCACTTTGACAGTCAGTAATTTGATTGTCAAAATAATATGGTTCTGACTTTAAGTTAACCAACCAACATTGGGTGGTTAAATCATAGTTAAACAATGACTAAAAACACAATTCGATGTTTAACCACAATTTAACTAAGAAACGAAGATCACCACTGACTGAAAAACTGGCCATAAGATCATTCAGCTTAACTCTCTGAATGTCTATTAGATCCAACATGAAGTAATACCCTAGATATTGCATACTACTCACCGGGCATATGAGATGTTAGACACTTTCGTTCCGTTTGTCATCGCCATGGCTTCTGCAGTAACCATGTGCTGAGCAGAGATTCCAATTATTAAAATGTATCACAGCTACTATCGTAGAGTTTTATTTTCTAGGACTGTATGTCAAGTTTAGCGTACGATTCAGGTCATAACTTGGCTATATTAACGATACAAAAACCCTAGTTTTACGGTATGCGGATGACTTTTTTCATATTGACTTATGATTATAAGGGTAGTATTCTAAAAGTCCCGAATGTGAACGTAAACGCAAAAGCGAACGCGAACGCCAAAGTAAAAAAAATGGTAGTTTATACATCACTTTGCGCTTGCGTTCGCTTACGACAGCTGTTACTGACATTTGTGGTTTATAGAGTTGCCCAACTAAAATATACAATTACAGATTAGAAAAAGTTATCTTGAGTGAAATGCGCACAATGAAAAAGATTACAAAAATTAGTTATATTTCAATAGATCGACAGATTTTAAGATTCCTATTATTTATAATGCTGCAAATACTAACAATATTCACATAAAATGTGTATAAAACCTATGGTATTTTGGGTTGCAATGCCGAATAAATTTTCCAGTCTATATTAAGTAGTTGTCTTTTCAAAAACACATGCCATTTGGCGGTATTTAAGATGTATTGGTTCTTTTGTTATTAAAGCCAACATGTCTATAATTGTTTTAATATTATTGTAATAGTTTTGCAATAATATTTTGCAATAATACTTAAATACTTCCCATTTGCCCATTCTCGATCGAAATTGTTCTTTAAATTTGTAATTTCTTCAACTAACGCGAGGAACTGTGGCGTGATCAATTTGACAGTTGAAATGATCAAAAACTTTGCGCTACGTTTTATAAACTAACCATAAATCAGTGTAACTCAACGCAGGTAGTCACCGAACAGCTGTAACGTTTTATAAACCACCAAAACGACAAAAGTAACGCGAAGTGACTGATTCACGACCTATAGAATACCACCCAAAGTTTGAAAATGCAAGGGAAAATGTAAAGAAAGTCAGAATATGTAAGAATATGCCTGCTGTCCTAAATCTGGCTCTCAACCGGGATAAGTTGTCCACCAATTATTGTGACAGAGTGGTAAAATTACTTTATCTGAGCAAAGAAAGAATAAAAGTGCATCAGAAAAGACCCGTGAACTTTTTGGGTGTCAGTTTTAGGGATTCCTTAACCACGCGTGATAACTGTGAAAAGGCAAAATGGTTCACATCATTTGGTGTGGATTGCCCCCAAAGTGTGCTTTAAACTTCAATCGTAACATTGTATGATGAGAATTTGGAAACGCTAGAATTAGGATGGTCCACGGATGACTGCCTTTCGGAATGTTGTCCTGAAAAGTTTTCTATGTGCTACTCTGTCTAGACCTATACATTATATATAATTTAAATTGATTTAGAATTTGGAACTTGTGAGTATAAAGAGCACTTAAGACTATAATAGTGGTATTCATGCAAACAAGAAAACCTAGAACTTTTGCTCAGCGTAAGTTTGCCTCGAAGCGTTTCATGAGGCACCAAATAAAGTTGCTCGCTCAGTGTATCTGTGCAGCAATTGTCAAAAAAAAGGCTGATAAAGTAAATAAACAAGGTAAAATTAAAAGTATATGCTTTACCTATTCCATTATTTTATTTTTTTCACATAAATCAAAACCCCTCTCTTTTTTCAATATGTACAAAAATATTGACAATGAAATGTCAAAAGTTTTCACGTTTCTTTTTCCAGGTTTGCTCAGCAAATTTGGCTCGAAAACTTTCCACTTTTGTGCAAGTCGCTTTGTATGGGAAAGTTGTTTGTTTTGATGTTTGCTGTGCAAGTTTACGTTGTTTTCGAGGTTCTTTCGAGCTTTCATGAAGACCACTAATGTTTCATCCTAAGCATACATGGGGAAAATTATATTCATATATGACAATTATAATTTGTTATTTAATTTGAATTTCCTGTCCAAATGCAATTTCAAAAAACTTTCAATATCATTGGCAATTGCACGTATTTTCAAAGAATTCTCTTCATATCTGGCAATTTTGGGTTTCAAATATTTTTTACAGTACAGGTTTATGGTTTTGCAAGTACTACGAGGCAATACCTATCGCAGCCACAAACCTCTACATATAAAATACTTTAAAAACAGAATTGCCAGCAGTCAAACAAATTCAAAATAATTAAAGCATTCCCATATTTCATTACAATTTCTATCTGATTCCACAACCTGCATTTGCATTGTCTGAGCAAGTGCAAATACAAAACTTTTTAATTGCCATTGCGAACAGTGGCAATTCTTTTGCATTTGCATTAGATAAAGTAATGCAAATTAAAATCCAATGCAAATTAAAAAAAAACATGCATGATCCTAATAACATCGATTTTGAAAACAGTAGCATACGTATGTATGTAAAATTGTATTGTAACTGGTGCTTTTTATAGCTGCATGAGGACTTGAAATGATAATACAAGACAGAAATATTGTTGGAATTGAATTTTTTTTATTAGTACCTGGTACACAATTCATGACATTTATTTTCTAAATATTATTATCCGCATATGTCCGCCGCCATTCAATCAGTCCAATTTTTGGCTACTTATTCCAATAAATCTGGCCGTATGGCGTCAATGGTGGCTTGAATATTGGCTTCCAATGCTTCAAGAGTTGCTGGTTTGTCGACATAAAGCAATGCCTTAACATAGCCCCATAAAAAGTAATCCAGAGTTGTTAAATCGCACGAACGAGGGGGCCACTGATGAAGACCACTTGTGGATATAAAGTTGTCACCAAATTGATTTTGCAATAATTCGATTGTTAAGCGCTCTGTATGTATGGCATGTTTAGCCGTCTTTTTGGAACCAAATGTCATTGATGTTTAGCTGATTAATTTTGGAAAACATATGTAGATTCAGTCAGCATGGTTCGATAGCGCTCGCCATTCACCGTAACGATAGCTCCTTGCTCATTTCGAAAGAAATAAGGACCGTTGATCCCGCCAGCATTTAAACAGCACCAAACAGTACATATTCGTCTATGGTTGTACCTCCGTAAGGCAGACGATTAGATTAAGCGTTAATTTCAAATGCCACTTAATATCGCTAAGCTCTCCATACAAAATAAGTGATAATCTAAGCAAGCTGTGTAACTAAAACACGCGGCATATAACTATTTTAGCAGCAGAATCAGATCTGCACCAAAATTTCACCAACGGTAAAGGCTTTTGCGCTGAGTTGAAAAATAAGTTTTGTTTTTTGCGCTAGGTCCAACTTCTTGAGATAGAGACCTTTAAAGCTTGAGTATATAATTGGTCATATCTCAGGTATATATCATCGGATCTGTATAAATATATTGTATATAATATATATCTGTATATAAATATATTTCCTTTTATTAACCCATTGAGGGCTAATTTAAAAAAAAATTTTAACCTCACTTTTTTGGTTTGTTGTTCTTGTCTTTTGGTGTTGTTGTCTTTCGTCGTTGTTGTTGTTGTTTTTTATTTCTGTTGTTCTTTGTTGTAGTTTTTACACACCAAAATAAAAAAATTATTTCTAAAAACTTGCGCGATTTTTCTGATTTTGTCACACATCGACTTCAGCTACAGAGGGAATTTGATCCTCCCTGCCTGAGCCCGGCCAGACGGCCGGGCGACTGGTTGAAATATAAATTTAACGATTTATGAAATTTATATCATCAGGATCGAATAATAAATGACAGAGTTATGCGCTATTATACATACAAGCTTTGGAGACCTATATTTCGGAAAATATGGACTTCCGCAAACTTTTTTCTTTTGTTTTCTAAATCCGCATTTAATGCTCTACCAGGCAAAAAAATCGAAAAAAATCCAATTTTGCTGCTAAAAGAAATTTAAAAAGAATAATACTTTAAGAGTGTGCACTAGTTGATTTTTGTACTAACGAGTTCCGAGACCTACGAGGAAAACATATAGAGATCTTTAATTTTAACAATTTTCGTGTTAATTGGATCTACACAAATAACTTTACTCTAACACTTCATTACATTTTGATTTTTTTCACTGAATATCCCTTTTTTTAATCGATTTAGTTGGCAAAATTTACTCCCAGTTGATGTGTTTTGTACTTTTGGCTTGACACTCGGCAGCAGAAGTTTGAAAATCACACCACGCAACCCAGTCCCTATCAACGAGCCTTCTTTGATAGCACATTCTCTATTTGTTCTCCAAGTACTAAATTGAACAGCTGTCTCATCGAAACACCTTGGTATTAACAGGCCTTTAGATTTGGATTTTATAAAATAAACACATCTAAAAATCTGGCAAAGATTCAAAAATATAGAAAATAGAAAAAACTTCATAATAATACTAATGTCATTATTTTGAAAGAAGTAGCGTAAGGTGAAAACATGCTATTCATTTCGAACAGACTTTCAAATATTTTTGTTTTGGAAACTATGTTTTAAAATTTATTTAAATTCTTGAATATTTCGAAATCTATTGCTGAATTTTGCATTATTTAGTAGCTGTTGCAAAGACTACTTATTGCGATTTGTATTCACATTAGTGGTGGTGGGTCTTACACTGGGGTTAATATTTGGGCTATCCGGAAGAAACGACGATAACAAATCGGGTGTTGGTGCCATAGCTTCAAATGGCGAAGATTGCGCAGAAATCGGAGGGTATTTTTTAATTCGAATTCGAATGAATTTTATAGGTTAAACTTTTTTGATTTTATTTATAGAAATATTCTAAAACAAGGAGGCTCAGCAGTCGATGCCGCGATAGCTACCCTTTTGTGTGAAGGGGTAATGTTACCGCATAGTTTGGGTATAGGTGGTGGCTTTGTGGCCACAATTTATACCAAAAAAACTGGATGTGTCGAAACGTTAATAGCTCGTGAAACTGCCCCAGCCAATGCCCATCAGGATATGTTCATTGGCAAAGACATTACAGGGGCCATAGCTGCTGGCATACCCAGTGAAGTCTATGGCTATTGGCGGTTACATGATAAATATGGTAAATTACCCTGGAAGGTGTTATTTGAACCCACCATTGAATTGTGTGTAAAGGGTCATACGGTTTCCCGATATCTGGCCAATGTTTTGAATGTCAATGGTGATCGTATACGTTCGGAACTTTCGATGGCCGAAATTTTCATTAATCCTAACACAAACGATTTGTACAAGGAGGGTGAGACCATGTATCGACCCCAATTGGGTGAAACATTGCGTATTCTAGCCGAGGAAGGACCTGAGGCCATGTACCGTGGTGGTAGGATAGGCAAGCAACTAGTGGATGATATACAAGCAATGGGTGGTATAATTACTGAGGAGGATCTATTACAATATGAGTGAGTGCTATGGTACTTTCAAAAATCATTTATAAATTTCGCTACCTTTTTGTTTCAGTGTCCGTTGGGAAGACCCCATTGTGGGGCATTTCACAGGTGGCTATACTTTGTACACCACACCCCTACCCACTAGCGGTGCCGTTTTGGCCTTTATTTTGAACATCATGGAACCTTTGTACACCAGACGTCATGATGTCTATTGGCAACGTTTGATTGAGTCCTTTAAACACGCTTACGGTCATCGTACCAATTTGGGTGATATCCACTTTGAGCCACAAGTCGCAGAGGTTTATGATAAACTCAAAAGTCCAATATATGCTGCATATATCCGTGGGTTGATAAAATCTGATGCGACATCGTCAGACTTCGCCTATTATGGAGCCAATTTCACAAATGTTGAAGATCATGGTACGGCAAATATGGTGGTACTGGCACCGAATGGTGATGCCATTTCAGTCACCAGTACGGTTAATAGTCAGTGAGTAGAAGATGTTAATGCATTTAGGCGACAGTCCACCAGTGAAACATTGCGTTATTTCTTGTGATAGTTTGGGCGCCAAGGTCCGCTCACGTCAAACTGGTATTATTTTGAACGATGAAATGGATGACTTTTCTACGCCCGGTGTTGTCAATGCTTATGGTATTCCAGCCTCACCGGCCAACTACATTAAGCCCGGAAAGCGTCCAATGTCCTCGACATGTCCCAGTATTGTTTTGGATAAATATGGTCATGTCAAGTTATTGGTGGGTGGTGCCGGTGGTTCTAAAATCACCACTTCCGTGGCTCAGGTAAATATAGTGTGGAAATTTAAAAGTGCTGAAATTTGTCAATACATATATATCGGGGTTTTCAATAAGAGCGCTACAAAAGTTTTTTTAAATAAAACAAAACCGGTTTTAGATACCAATGAAATTCTTTATTGCTGTGAAAGTACGTTCGATGCCATTATTTATGGAACTCGATTTCTTTTGCATGGCCACCACGGGCACGCTTGCAGAAGTCCAGACGCTGAACCCAATTTTCGACGGTTTTCAAGCATAATTCGGCCGATACTGCTGCAATTTCACGTTCAATATTCGTACGAAGTTCATCAATCGTCGCTGGTTTGTTGGCATAGACCATAGACTTGACGTAGCCCCACAGGAAATAATCTAACGGCGTCAAATCGTACGACCGAGGCGGCCAATCGACTGGGCCATTTCGTGAGATAACACGTTCACCAAACTTGGTTTCCAATTGATTGTGGCATTCGCTGTGTGGCTTGTGGCGCCGTCCTGTTAGAACCACATGTCCTCCAAGTCCATATTATCCAATTGGGGCCAAAAATATTCGGTTATCATTGAACGGTAGCGATTCGCATTTACAGTAATGTGCCGGTCTTGATCATCACGGAAGAAGTACGGCCCACTGACGCCGCCGCCCCATAAACCGCACCAAACCGTAATTTTTTCGGGATACAATGATAACTCATGGATTACGTGTGGATTGCTGTCTGACCAATAACGCATAGTTTGCTTATTGACGAAGCCGTTCAGCCAGAAATGAGCCGCATCGCTGAAGATGATTTTCCGATGAAAATCCGAATGTAGCGCTCTTAAAGTTGAGGCCATTGACTCCAAATTTCGGTAGTAAATTTTAATAATTTCGACTCGTTGGCTCGTATATCTTTCCATGATGAAATTGCAAACCTTACTGAAGAGAAATGTCAAAAGAGCGGGAAAAATATGGCGTCGTTTGCTGTCCCTATCGATTTACTTTTGTAGCGTCTCTGTTGAAAAACCCTTATATACGCTGATATTGATATACTTACTTTACTTTTATTGACTATTTTACAATCTCATGAAGTCAGACGTCTTACACATATTAATCAAACAAACAAACTAAACATATTTCAACATATTCTTCCAACTGGCTCTGTCCTTCGCCTTTTCTTGCCAGACGGTAACACCATGGATACGGAGGAATTCTTCTGCCTAGTCTTTCCAGCGGAGTGTTGGTCGTCCTCTTTCCCTGTTCCATCGGGTACGGTATCGAAAACTATCGAATCTTCATCGATTCTGATAACATGGCCTAGCCAACGCAATTGGACGAATTTGATCCGCCTATCAATGTCCACGTCAGAATATAAATTATATAGCTCTTGATTCCAGCGACGTCGGTATTCACCGTTTTCCCTAACAGGACCATGTTTACGGAGAATTTTTATCTCGAATACTCCCAGGTGTTTTTCATCCGCTTGCGATGTGACCCAAGTTTCGGAGCCATATGTCAAGACAGGTAAATTGAGAGTCTGATATAGCTGGACTTTTGTCCGTCGAGAGAGGGCTTTATTCCTAAACTGCTCGCTGAGCCCAAAATAACATATATTTGCAAGCACAATTCTCCTATCTATCTCCAGGCTGACGTTGTTGTCCTTGTTCACGGCGGATCCAAGTTAGACAAATTCATCTACCACTTCAAAATTAAATCGGTTGTCAACGTTCAAGTGCGTACCCAATCGACAGGTTTCTCTAGTCGTTGACACCATCAATTTTGTCTTGCCCTCATTAACAGCAAAGTCCACCTTCGATGATTCCTTTTCTATTCTTGAAAACACTCCAGTAACCTCTCGCAAATTTCGCCCAATGATGTCTATGTCGTCAGCATACGCCAGCAACATATGGCTTTTCGTGTTAATGGTCTTGTTCGTATTTACTGCAGCTTTTCTGATTATTATCTCCATTAAGATGTTTAAGAGATTGCACGATAGTGTGTCGCCTTGTCTCAGTCCTCGATTGGTACAGAATGGTTCAGTGAGGTCTTTCCCCACTTTCACCGCTGATTTGGTGTTGGTCAGCGTCATTCTACAGAGGCGGATCAGTTTTGCCGGAATACCAAGTTCAGACATAGCTTCGTACAGTTTTCCCCGTATGGGGCTATCGAAAGCAGCTTTGTAATCGACAAAAAGGTGGTATGTATCGATTTGCTTTTCGTGAGCCTTTTTCAGGATTTGGCGTAGCGTAAATATTTGGTCAGTCGTGGACTTGCCTGGTCTAAACCCACACTAATAAGGTCCAATCAGGTATTCAATAATTGGCTTTAGTCCTTCACATAATACGCTCGACAAAACCTTATACGCGATGGATAAAAGACTGATACCGCGATAGTTGGAACAGACACATGGATCATCCTTTTTGAATACAGGACATAATACACTGAGACTCCAATCGTCGGACATAGATTCCCTCAGCCATATACTGCATATAAGTCGAATCATGTGGGCCAGCAATCCTTCGCCACCTGTCTTAAAAATTTCAGAGTACCAGCGGCTTTTAGCACCAGCGGCTTTTTAGCACTAGCGGCTTTATTATTCTTAAGGCGGGAGATCGCCGATCTAATCTCGCCTTGGGGTGGGGGGTTACAATATACACTATCATTACCTCCTAATCTTCAGTGGAAGAATCTGAGTGGAGTAGTGCTGAAAAGTGGTCTCTCCACATTTTGAGCACACACTGCTTATCAGTCACCAAATTACCATTCTCGTCTTTGCAGGAGGGCAGCCCATTATTAGGCCCGTTATTCGAACATCTTACCCTCTGGAAAAACTTTCGGTATTCACCATTCATCCTGCACCTTCACTCTCTCTCTCTCTCTGCTCCCACTGCCATTTTTTCCGCCTAAATAGTTGGTTTTCCTTCTCAACCTCTTGTATCTTTTTCATCAGTTGCAATGCTACATTCTTCGTCGTACCATGGCTTATCCTTCTGCGGTTTTTAATAGCCAGGTTCAGTTCTTGCATTGGTTTCCAAAGAATGGGAGATGTGCTTCAACTGCGCATCTGGGTCTTCGGGAGGGGAATTATTCTGATCTAGCAGGAGAGAGAGCTGCTGTCGATAGGACATTGATATCTCCGGTATTTGTAGCTTGTCTATATTCAGCTTTTCCTGTGTTCGGCTTCGTACATGTTTCGCCATGCTCAGTCTTGTGCGAACTTTCGCAGCCACCAGGGAATGATCCGAGTCGATGTTGGCACCTCGAATCACACGTACATCCATTACACTAGAAGAGTGCCTGCCATCTATTACCAAGTGATCAATCTGGTTCTTCGTCCGCTGATCAGGAGATATCCAGGTCGCCTTATGTATGTCTAACTACCATGTTCTTTGCAGCGGTGAAGTCTATCAGTCTTATTCCATTATCGGAGGTGTTATCATGTAGACTGGGATTACCGATGGTTGGTCGAAAGACACTTTCCTTTCGTCATTAGACGCTCATAAAATGATTCTTTGACCTCATCATCTTTATCCTCTGTCGGTGCGTGCACACAAATTATCGAGACGTTGGAATATTTCGATTTGATGCGAATTGTAGCTATGCGTTCACTCACTGGGTTGCACCTTGAAACTAGGACCCCTTTCACACTCGGCAAGTTACTTGCGCAAGTCTCTTGCCCAAGTCTTGGTTTGTTGATGACAGAAGTAAGGTCGGGATAGGGGAATAAATTTTGAGTACAGACTTGCTTGTACTCGGAAAGTTGAAAAACTGACTTGTGCAAGTAACTTGCCGAGTGTGAAAGGGGTCTAGGTGTCGCAATCTCTTGCCAACTATAAATCCGCACCCAAATTCGTGCTTTCGCTCATGACAGCTGTAGTAAATATCGAAGTTGTTCTTTCTGGTGCAACCATATCCTGTCCATCGTATTTCCTGGATCGCTGTGATGTCAGATTTATATTTTCTGAGGGCATCCGCCAGTTGGAAAGTGGCACCAGTTCTGTATAGCGTTCGTACATTCCAGGTGCATATCCTAAAATCATGGTCCTTATAACGTTTGCGAGGGTCGTCAACAGTTGGGGGGTTTCTTTGTCCATTATATTCCTTGTGTATTTTCATTGCCAATATAACGGTGGCGGGAGGCAAACCCAGCCCACCGTGGTTTGAATTTTACCTACTGCCAGGATGATTATGTTTCAGCCGCCCATTATGGATCAGACGCTGACCAGAATGCAGTGTGTCGAAACTGGATTTTGGTTTCTTCAATTTTGATCCGCCGTTGGCCAGGGGTGTTGGCTCATCCGCCTTCAAAGGACAGAAGAATATGTCCACTACTTCGAAGAGCTTCAGTGACAGGGTCAACTAATAATCCTGAGACGTATCAGTGATCGCATTACCACTCAGGTTGCTCATTCGTTTCGCCTTCTCACTTCAGCTAGCTAACGGAGGTTTCCGATAAGCCATTGCCCAGGACATACTGCGTGGAAGTAGTGAGCTGCTTGGACTGCCCAATGAAGGAATCATTTCTGGCCACTCCCAAGTGAATGGCTATCAGAAACTTTCCACCTCCAAGGACATTCCCATGTCCTAAAGTATTGAATGTGATATACTAAAGTATGGAATAATAAAAGATTCGTGTTATTTAAGAATTTAAATATTGAATACATTTTAAGAAATATAATAAGTTGAGCTCGAGGTCAACTTGTTATATTTCTTAAAATTGAAGGAAAAAGTTCGACAAATATCAATTTTTATATTGAATAAATATTTTCAATACAAATTATAAAATCCTAATTTTTTGTTTATTCCAGACAATTCTGCGATACTTTGTCTTCAATGAATCCATCGATAAATCCGTTAATTCCGGTCGTATTCATCACCAATTGGCTCCCATGTACGTGGATGTTGAACCAGATGTTCCAGATCAAATAAATGACTACCTGATTAAAGTAGGTCATGATTTGAATTTCTTACCGCAGGATAAAGCATTCTCAGCTCTAACAGCAATTGGACTAAAGAGTCAAGTACCCCATCCGGTGTGTGATCGTCGTCGTGTTGGCAGTGCAGTGGTGGTGCATCCCAACAAATGAATTGTGTGGAATATAAAAATAAAGTGTCGTTTAGACAGTTCAGTAGCATCAGATAACGTCAACTTGCATTATATAATTAATTTTGTGTTTGTTTGTTAAAGTGACGTTTTATATGCAAATTGTTGTTGTTTGTGTGCGAAATAAAAATAATACACGGAAATCAAGTGGAGTTAAAATACATCTCAATTGCCGATTATAATTAATTAGTATCGACAGTTATATAAGGTAGAATTCCCCAACAGGTTATGGGTTTAATGGTTTATTTTTGGGATGGGAAGTACTTGGAACACTTGCTTGCAGAAACTACTGTAATTGATGACAAATTTGGAACAAAAGCATTGTGGAACATGTGCTAAATGTTTTAAGAGTTAATGGATCGGGGATTAAATCATAAAAATTTTCCAAACTGGTTCCTAGCACGTCACGTTTGGGAAACAAATTGCGATTCGATGAAATGCAAAGATAAGCAATTGTGAAAACCTTTGCGTATCCGGTTCACCATTTTTGATTAGACTTGTGCTCATCTCAGTTGAAACGATTTGTTTTTCGAAAATTTTTAAATTATTTTGTAGTCACTTTAGTTTACGGGGTCTAATTACCGCATCAGTTTCGAATCGAATTGCATATATTTGTAGACTATCGTAAAGCCACATTAAATAGCGAACGGATGCGGTAATTAGACCCGAGTTTAATTATACCAAAACCCGCAATAATGAGTATGCCGTTGACCACTTTGCATCTAATACGGCATTTACACTGACCAAGATTAGCGCATTTCGAAGGTTAAAAAAAATAAATGGTTTCCCATTACATCCCATGAAGGGACTGGGGAGAACTTCTCACAATCACTGAGCTGTGCGCTTTCCACCGATTCCGAACGGTAATTAAAGATGCTTTTTCATGGCTAGATACTCGATAGTGTCGCCGTCACTATGCGAGGTGACCGCCGCCGAAAGAAATTTTAAGGTGGTCAGAGCCGGGTTCGAACCCTGGATCTCATGTACAAGAGCCGCGCACACTAACCATTGCACCACCGACGGCCAATGGTTAAAAGGTTAACTCCTTTAAAACACGCTAACCCAGAAGATTATTCATACAATTTTAATCTGTAAAAACTGAAGTTTAATTTTTAACCTTAAACTGGTGTCGAATTTGATGAAATCCTGTTAAGTACAAAAAAAATGCAACCGTAATAAAAACATACACAAACAATCAACTGTTTGACACCAGTACAAAGACGATTTAGAATTAGACAACTAAAGGGTGTCCCAACAAGAACGCAATTTTTAAATCTGGCAACATTCGAAGTGTCATTGTTTGACATTTGAACAATTGTTATTGTTTGCTAGTAGAAGGTACGAGGTTAGTAAAAATGGAGCGCTATACGAATGAACAACGGATTCTCATTGTGCAATTGTTTTACCAAAAAAAATGCTGACTTTGCCGCTAAAATCATCTTCAGTGAGGAAAATCCTCGAGTGATTCACGAGAAGCAAATGCATCCTCAACGTGTCACTGTGTGGTGTGGTTTTTGGGCTGGAGGAATCATTGGACCTTTTTTTTATGAAAATGAGGCAGGTCAAGCGCAAACAATCAATGGTGTTCGGTATCGTGAAATGATAACCAGTTTTTTCTTGCCTCGAATTGAAGAAATGAATGTGGAGGGCATGTGGTTCCAACAAGACGGCGCCACATGTCATACAGCCAGAGAAACAATTCAATTGCGCTCTTGTTTGGACACCCTTTAGAAGATGTGCGCAACTTGGCAACCCTGGTAAAAGAGAACCAAAAAGTGCTAGGAGTTCAATCAAACGCATTTCTCTCTCGCGTCTAATCTTGCTTATTTCATACTTTTTGCATAGTTTATATAATTTTGCTTCAACATGGTTGGAATTTGTATAGTTATATACAATAACACTATCAAAAAGCTGCTCGTGTATTGAAATATTCAATGAAGAGAGTAAGAGAGAGAGTAGAGGAGTACTAAGGTTTCACTCGTATTGTTTGTTGGCATTTGAGTGAAGAGAAATTTTGACTGTCCACTTGTACATCGTTTTTGACCAGTAAGCCTATCGAAAATTTTCCGACTCGTCGCCGCCACCAAACATTTTTTGAAGCTCACGTCGCCCCGCTAGAATTGGTTCTCACCGGGGTAAAATGTGAGCCGATTGACCAACTGACCCGATTTGACCGACTGATCCAGTTTTAAAGGCTCACTTATTTCAAAAACATCCCGAATTTTTACAAATCTGGCAAAACCACGAACCGCCAATTTAACTTTTTGTTGTGCCTTCTTCTTCGATAATTTGGTCTCGGCACTGAGTTGTTCCAAATTGATCTAAGCACAAAGTTGCCACCTGAAATGTCAAGTTAACCTCAAATTGGGTGGTGTGTGTAAACGGCAAATATTAGAGAACAAGGTTATCGCTAACCTGGCCGTGATAAACTGCGGTCTAAATGCAAAGAGTATGGAACTTTAAACAAAGACGAAAATTTACTCATGTAGTGGAATGCCTACAAAGACGAGCGCCTCGTTTCTCTGTTCTCTCTCTCTTCGTTGAATATTTCAATACACGAGCAGTTTTTTAATTATGTTATTATATCTAACTATAGAAATTCCAACCATGATTAAACGAAATTACATAAAGTATGAAATAATCAAGTTATGATGCGAGAGAGAAATGCGTTTGAGTGATTTTCGTCGACTTTTTTGGTTCTCTTCTACGAGGGTTGCAAACTTGCGCAGTTTTTTTCTTCTCTACCTGTACATCCTCATTGCTCAATGCGACATAAACGTCCGAAACATTTGCAGAATTTTCTGTAGTATGATATTTTGAACCTTTTTGAAAAAAGTGCCAACATTTTAAGCTACATGTAATGCCAAAGGCGATGAAGAAGTAGACGATCAGAAGTTGTACGCAATTTGGCAACCATAGTAAAAGAGAACCAAAAATTCTTGATTATTTCATTCCTTTTGCATAGGTTATGTAATTTTACTCATAAAGCAACTATGGTATAGAGAAGAAAATGTACTCATGGAGTGGAATGCAAACAAATAAAACGAGTGAAGCGTGTCGTTTCTCTGCTCTATCTTACTCTCTTCGTTGAAATTTCAATACACGAGCAGTTTTCGGATGATGTTATTCTATCTAACTATAGAAATTCTAAGCATATTTAAATAAAACTACATAAAGTATGGAAAAAGTATGAAATAATCAAGTTATGAGGCAGGGAAGAAATGCGTTTGAGTGAATCGCGTCGACTTTTTTGGTACTCTTCTACTAAGGTTGCTAAATTGCGCCGGTTTTTTCTTCTCTACTTGTATATCCTTTTTGTTTTACTTCAACACGGTTGGAATTTGTATAGTTATATACAATTACACTGTCAAAAAGCTACTCGTGTATTGAAATATTCAATGACGAGAGTAAGAGAGAGAGAGAGCAGAGAATGGGTAAGGTTTCACTCGTTTAGGTTTTTGGCATTTGAGTGAATAGAAATTTGGGCTGTCTACTTGTACATCGTTTTTAAGGCATTCGTTACAGGAATATGATAACCGTGTTCGTGTGGCCTCAACTGGGCGGCATGGATCTGTACGACATGTGGTTTCAGGAAGACGGCGCTACCTGCCACACCGAACATGAAGCAATCGATTTATTGCAGCAACGATTTCCAGAACAAATAATCTCAAGAAATTCTGATGTCAACTGGCCACCATAATCATGCGATTTAACGCCTTGCGATTTCTTTCTTTGGGGTTTTGTGAAATTTCGGGTCTATTCGAATAAACCAAATGCAACTCCTGAGCTCAAATCCGAGATCCAACGCGTCATCGGTGAGATACAGCCACATTTCTGTGAAAAAGTCATGGAAAATTTCATAAAAAGAATAATGACCTGTCATTAGAGCCGTGGGGGCCATTTGAAGTATATTTTATTCCATACTTAATTGGAATATGTCTTCCTGACAATCCAATCAACAAATCACAACGATCTCAAAAAATACGTGTTTTTATTTTAAAATAAAAATTTCATGCTTTATAGTCGCAATCAAAGCAAAAGATAGTTACAAAATTTTTATGTTTATTGTTTTTCACTAATGGTTTGAAAACTTTCGGCCATATTGATAAAAAGTTGTGAGAGGTTTGAGAGACAATTTATCTTACAAAAAACCTCTCTCAAACCTCTGTTTATTTACTGTACTAGATCCTTGAAAATGATCAACGAAGTTGGTCGACATATTGGATAATAATAAACAAAAATGTTGTGATAAAAAGATAAACATACAACTTGTTTCCTTTTTATTTCCATGACCTCGAGCCGATATTAATAAAATTAAATTTATTATAAAAATCATTAATTTTTGCTGCACCAAATTTCCTACAACATAGTTTATACCCACCTTTTTGGTAAATACCCGGGTATTTC
Organism: Phaonia tiefii; assembly: GCA_963931995.1. Taxonomy (NCBI): domain Eukaryota; kingdom Metazoa; phylum Arthropoda; class Insecta; order Diptera; family Muscidae; genus Phaonia; species Phaonia tiefii. Next base: position 221,500,699 of record OZ008370.1, on the reverse strand, counting down.
CCCATTTTTATCAAATTTACTCATTGTATCGGATATTTACCAATTGGGTATTTACCGTTTTCCCATCTCTACATATATTTAAAATTACCAACCGATTCATTAATTTTTAATTTTAAAATCGCCTCAAAACTAATCCCAAGTTAAGTGCTCAAAGTCGCCAAAATCGGGATCGTGATGATAACATGTTATTTCGGGGTCTGTTGAACATTGGAAAAAATGGGATTGTAATCCCATCTGTGCTAGGACTACAATGTACCCTAGATCATTTCACAATTGCATAACAACGTGTTTTTTTTGCCGTAGTAAGTGATTTAAGTTTATGACTAATATTTGTACTCATTGCGGATATATTCACTCACTACAATGTTTGCTCATACTATTTTTTGTACTAATTTTTTTTTTACAAAATCTCAGGGGATGTCCCCCTGGTATAGTATTGGTCTTATAAAGTAGGGATGGGAGTAGAGGAAAGAGGGAATAGTGTCTGTTGTATTTGAGTTAAACTTGTTGATATTATATACATATAAGTAAGTAATAGCAACTGCACTCTCCGGAAGCTTATTCCACATACGGCTGAAGAACGAATTCTCATTGTATAAGTGATGTGTAATCGACCTATTGGCCAGCTGACAGCAAACGGATGTAAATCCCTGGACAACCTTGTTTTAGGATTAAATACTCTAACCTCCGTAATGAGGTCATGTATCTGAGAAGAACACATTTATTTATTTATAATACAGGGTGTCTCAAAAGAATGTTTATAACGGGTCCGCCATCTAACGTTTTTTTTCAACTAGTGCTTATTTCGTGAATGGTAACACTTAGCTCATGTCTGATTTGACAGATAATTAGTTTTATCCTTCCGCTGAACGAATATGGTTGTGTATACGCTTGAACAAAGCTGGGAAATATGGGAAAAATGGGCCTGCGATCGCCTTACAGAAGATGCCGATTTTGGCAAAAAATCATCTTTTCAGATGAAGCTCATTTTGATCTTAGCGGGTATGTAAACAAGCAATATTGACACATTTGGGGTACAAAAAACCCCCATAACATACATTGAAAAGCCGATGCACCCAAAACGAGTCACTGTTTGGTGCTGATTTTGGTCCAAGGGCATAATTGGGCCATTTTTCTTCGAAAATGAGCAAGGAGTGGCCGTTACAGTCAATGGCGATCGTTATCGGGCCATGTTGATTTGGGCCAGTTGGTTTCAACAGGACGGCGCTACGTGCCACACAGCCGAAGCTACACTCGATGTTTTGCGCCCTGTTTTTGAAGATCGCATTATCAGCCGCAGAGCTGATGTCGTTTGGCCACCTCGGAGCTGCGATTTGACACCGTTGGACTATTATTTGTGGGGTGCCCTCAAAGATAAGTGTTACGCCGACAAGCCAGAGACAATTGACGCTTTAAAGGACAATATTCGTGAAGCCATTGGTGAAATACAGCTGCACACAATCGATAATGTGCTTAAAAATTGGACCGAACGTGTAGGCTACTGCATGGCCAGCCGAGGCAGCCATTTGAATGAAATTTTTTTCCATTATTAACCGGAAGGATTGAACTTTCAAATAAAAAAAGAAATTTGAGAAAATATTCAGTAGTTTTTTTTTATAGCATTTTCAAAAAAAAAAAAGTTATTTGGCGGACCCTTTATATTGTGAGTCGACAACCTTTTTAATAACACAGTGCAACACGAAAAAATATAACCATATACGGACACCACTACGTGATAAAAGAACAAAGAACAAAAGACCCGTGTCGCGAGTTTTGCCCAAAGTCATGCACTTTTTTTATGGGCCCCCAAAGATTTGGGACCTCGGTGTCATTTTTGCAAAAAAGTGATCATTTTGTCAGGCTCATATCTTGCAACCGTTTGGAATTTTGATTTATTCTCTGAGGGAAAGTTATAGCTCTTGTCATAAAGAACAAAAATTGTGAAAATATAGAATGATTGTGAATTCATCTTCAAGGTCAAAATCGTTAAAAAAAAAACTTTAAAAAATGAAATTTTTTTTACGTTCTTTTCCCCTGTTCAGGTCCATAGGTAGCAAACCGTTCAACGAAACAATTAACTACAGAAATGTACCTAAAATCTCAATAACATATGAACTTCGTAAGAATGATTCTTAACCCAGTGTAGGTAGCGTTTAGGTACCAGCAAAAGTGAAAAATTTCCCGAAATTTTTTTAATTTCACGGTGTGTAATTTTTTAAGTCATAGAAATATAACCATAGACGGACATCACTACGTGATAAAAGGCAAAAAAAGACCCCTGTCTCACAGTTTTGCCCAAAGTCATGGACTTGTTTTTATGGGCCCCAAAGATTTGGGGCCTCGGTGTCGTTTTTGCAAAAAAGTGATCATTTTGTCAGGCTCATAAAAAAACGTAAAATTGTGAACGTATGAAATGAGAAAACTTCAGCTTTAAGCTCAAAATCGCAAAATTTTTTTTAAAAAATTCGATTTTCTTTTACCTTTTTTTCCCTGTTCAGGTCCATAGGTAGTAAACCGTTCAAAATTCAAGGAAACAATCAACTACAAAAATGTACCTAAGATCTCAATAAACAAACTTCTGAAATTCCTAGGAATGATTCTTAACACCGTTTACTTCAACATTGAGATACTATGCTACATACAGTAAATCTTAGTAGAGAAAATTTTTGGCTCATCTGACATTTCCTTTCACACTCTTCGTGGTGCGGTCGGTGTGATAGAGTGATGTTTGACGAAAAGTGACATACACCAGGTGGAATTACAATAACTTCTTGCTTTAATTTTTCATGTAATTTTGGTGAAAAACTGTGAAATTTAAATATGTTTTAAACTTTTTATTGACTGTTATTGTGAGCATACATTTGTGTTGTATTTAACACAATAATTTTAACACAAAAAACGAAATGCCGTTGTTGTTATTTTGTTCGTTGTTTTGAACCATTGCCTCTATCTGGTATTAGTAAAGAAATTCTTTTCAACATCAAACGTAAATATCACACCAGGCCAAATGTCATAAATTTGGTGGGAGAACTATTATAAGTATTAATCTATGCTATGCTATCTCACCGACCGCAGCAGCACAGGCAAAGCAGTAAGCTCAGCACTCGCAACAAGGGACGCCGCACACAATAGAAGAATCATTCCTAGGAAGTTTATATGTTCTAGAAAGTTGTTTATTGAGATCCTAGGTACATTTTTGTAGTTGATTGTCTCCTTGAATCTTAAACGGTTGGCTACCTATGGACCTGAACAAGGAAAAATGGTGAAAAAAAATCGAATTTTAAAGTTTTTTGCGATTTTGAGCTTGAAGATGAAGTTTTTTTGATCTTATATTTTTATAATTTTTGTTTTTTTATGGCAAGAGCTACAACTTTCCCTCAGAAAGTAAATCAAAATTCCGAACGAATTGCAAGATCTGAGCCTGACAAAATGATCACTTTTTTGCAAGAATGATACCGAGGCCCCAAATCTTTGGGGGCCCATAAAAAATAAGTCCATGACTTTGGGCAAAACTGGGAGACACGGGTCTTTTTTGTCTTCAATCACGTAGTGGTGTCCTTATATGGTTAAATTTCCATGACTTAAAAAAATTACACACAGTGTAATCAAAGTACAGTATTTGGGAATTTATTTTATTAAAAATATTATCGTCTTAATGTAAACCTTCACGTTCACGGCATTCATTTAGTCGAACGGTAACATTTTCAATAACGGCTCGGCAAGGCGACCACGTGATGGCTACGATTTCATAGCGAATAATTTCTTTCCGTCGTTGGTGCAATGGTTAGTGTGCGCGTCTCTTGTACATGAGATCCCCGGGTTTGATCCTTGCTCTGACAACCTCCTTTCCTTTCCGTGGCGTTCACGTCGCATACTGACGGAGACACTGTCGAGTATTTAGCCACGAAAAAGCTTCACGAAATACCGTTCGGAACCGGTATAAAACTGTAGGTACCAACCAGTGAGTATAAGTCTAGAAAGTTGTGAGAACCTCTTCCCAATTCCACCATGGGATGTAATGGGAAACCATTTGTTTTATTATTTCTTTCAAATGCGCTAGAGAAGTCGGTTTATTGTTATACACTTTAGATTTAAGATAACCCCACAGGAAAAAATCCATAGGAGTTAAATCAGGACTGCGTGGAGGCCAGTTTATGTCGCCTTTCCGGGAGATCAATTTGCCAGGGAACATTTCACGTTATCTTGTCAGAGACGTATTGGACGTGTGTCAGGTTGCCCCGTCCTGCTGGAACCACGTTCTTTGGTTATAGCCAGAGAAGTTTTGCAGTTCTGCCATCAAGAAATTGTCTAACATTTTTATATAACGCTCTGAGTTTACTGTAACCGCAAGTCCTGTTGCATAAAAGCCAACAATTCCAAAACCATACAGTCACTTTTGGTGAATGAAGTGGCATCTCATGCTTGTGTTTCGGATTTATTGCAACCATTGCAACCGGTCTCTTTAAATTTGTTGAATGAGAGGGATGCTTGGCGCATCATTCATCAGAATCTTCTACGCGCTACAGTCTCGCAACCACAGCACCGGGCCCACTTCCGAAAAACGCTCCATAGTGACTGAATTCCCAACATCCACGCTACCTACTGGCATGCCCCCCGCGCCCTTCAGATTCAATGCGTTCATGCAGTCAGATAAACAAAAATAAACTTTCTTTTAAAACACCCTGTATTACCATTTAAAATTTTAATAATTCAAACTAGAGATGGGCGCGTGACTAATTTTCTAGGCACGACCCGACAAAAGCACGAATATGATATTAACAAACACGCAAGACTAAATTTTGGCAAAGGCACGACCCGCACGATCACGAACTTAGTAATAACACGAAAATATAAAAAGAGTGAATACAGTGAACACATTAGGTAAAAGGGAATACTATGTTTAGAGAAATGTGAGTACCTACAAAAGGACGCGTAACAAAGACAAAACAATTTTGCATTTTTCGCAGCAACGCACTCCATTTGCAAAAATGTTTGCCAAACTTGCCTCTTTGCAGTTTAATTTGTTATTCACTTGAATTGGGGGTCCTTTCTTAGAAGTTTGTAAAATTCACACACATGAGAAACTGCCAAAAACGATGTACAAGTAGACAGTCAAAATTTGTCTTCACTCTGATGCCAACAAGCAAAACTAGTGATACCCTAACCATTCTCTGTTCTCTCTCTTACTCTCTTCATTGAATATTTCAATACACGAGCAGTTTTTGATAGTGTAATTGTATATAACTATACAAATTCCAACCATGTTGAAGTAAAATTACATAAACTATGCAAAAAGTATGAAATAATCAAGATATGACGTGAGAGAGAAATGCGTTTGAGTGAATTGTTATCACTTTTGGTTCTCTGTTACGAGGGTTGCCAAATTGCGCACATCTTCTGGTTGTCTAATTCTTGATCGTCTTTGGAGCTGCAGCAAAAAGGATGTACAGGTAGAGAAGAAAAGAACTACGCAACTTGGCAACCCTCGTAGAAGAGTACCAAAAAAGTCGACGCGAATCACTCAAATTCAGTTCTGTCTCGCGTGATAACTTGATTGTTTCATACTTTTTACATACTTTATGTAATTTTGTTTCAACATGGTTAGAATTTCTATATCTAACAATAACATCATCAAAAAACTTCTCGTGTATTGAAATATTCAACAAAGAGAGTAAGAGAGAGAGAGAGCAGAGCAGCAGAGAGCGCTTCACTCGTTTTCTTTGTTGACATTCCACTCCATGAGTAAATTTTCTTCTCTACTTAAAGTTCCATACTCTTTGGCTGCAGCATAAAGCAACTATGGTCCTAAGAAATAGGAATAAAAAATAAAGATTAGAGATGAATTCGAATATGTACTTGTACATATTTAGGAAGAAGAGTAATTATGATATCATAACTCGCGCGAGCTTGCAATAGAATACGTTTATAATTCTGTTCTAAAGAAGAACACGCACAGCTGAAAAGCTTTTTATTAAATAGATTTGAATCTGACAAGACCGTTCCTGGCACTATTAATTGTCACACATTCAGACCTAATAAAACACATAACCAACTGTTATTTAAAAAACACAGATATTCAGAAATTGGAGATCTTTATCCAAAACGAATTACAAATTAAGTAATAAACTAGATTAAAAAATAAATAAATGGTTTCCCATTACATCCCATGAAGGGACAGGGGAGAGCTTCTCACAATCACTGAGCTGTGCGCTTTCCAGTTTTCACTCACTGATTGGGACCTACAGTTTTACACCTATTCCGAGCGGTATTTTGAGAATAAAATAGATTAATATAAAAAAATGTGTGTTTAATTTTTCAAAATAAAATTTTTAATTATATTTAAAAAAATTTTCAAATTGTCTTCTCCTTTATTATATTTAGTATGGCATGTTAGTCTATCGGCAAAATCCATTTTTGAAATATCTGCATTAGGACCGGAGATAAACACATTTTTAACTAATATGTTTCGTATCTCATACCAAATAACACACCTTCGCCCCATTTGGAGGTGTAGGATCATCACACGGAACTATCGTTCATTTCAGTGATATGGTGCACAAAACCATATGTGTCAGATTATGGGTGGTATTCTATAAGTCGTGAATCAGTCACTTCGCGTTACTTTTGTCGTTTTGGTAGTTTATAAAACGTTACAGCTGTTTGGTGACTACATGCGTTGAGTTACGTTATTTCATGGGTAGTTTATAAAACGCAGCGCAACGTTTTTGATCACTTCAGCTGTCGAATTGAACACGCCACAGTTCTTCGCGTTAGTTGAAGAAATTACAAATTTAAAGAAAAATGTCGATCGAGAATAGGCAGATGGATGTATTTTTCATTTCATTGCTTATAAGTAGTTGCCAATTTTGGATGAAATGCATTCGACGGATAGAGCTGAAATTTTTTTTTTAAATAATTCAAAATTTTCCTATTTACGCACTGAAATTCTTATTTACAATAATAAAATTAGAAATGGAACGTTCAAATAAATAATGCGTTGCAAAACTATTATAATTATATTTAAAAATTATAGACATCAGTTGATGTTGACTATAATAAACAAAAGAACCTATACATTACAATCAATACATACCGCCAAATGGCACGTGTTTTTGAAAAGACAACTAATTTAATATATATGGGGAAATTTATTGGACATTGAACCCCAAAGTAACAGTTTTTTTACACATTTTATGTGAATATTGTTGGTATTTGTAGTATTATAAATAATAGCAATCTTAAAATCTGTTGATCTACTGAAATAGAGCTAAATTTTTTTCATTCTGAGCATTTCACTCAAGATAACTTTTTCTGATTTATAATTGTTTATTTTAGTATGGCAACTCTATAACACCGCATATGTCAGTGACAGCATTCGTAAACAAAAGCAAGCGCGAAGTGATATATAAACTACAATTTTTTGACTTTGGCGTTCGCGTTGGCTTTTGCGTTTACGTTCACTTTCGGGACTTTTAGAATACTAACCTATATAAAATACTGCCGAAGTTATGCGTCGTATTACTGGTAACAATGATTAAAGTGTCTAACAATTTTGTTTATAACTTTTTGCTTGTACCGGACTTCATTAATTTTTCTTTAGCAGTGGAAAGCAAACATAATGGGATAGTTTATGTAATTTTTCAAAAAAAAGAACAATATTTAAAACAATGTATCCGATTTATTAGTGGCAAAAATGATTGAAGTGCCTTATAATTAGTTTTATAACATTTCTTTTGTATTAGACTCCATAAATTTATATTTATCAGTTGAAAGTAAACATAATTGGCTAGTTTCTAAAATAGTTTTTTTCCAAATTAAAAGCGGTCATATTTAAAATTGACTTATATTTTTCTATTCGGAAACAAAAGAAGGTCATTAAAGTCCATGTATATTTTATTGTTATCGACAAGACGAATATGCCCAGTTGCTATATTTCACCACACTAGTTTGTGAATCGCATGTGTTTTATTTTATTTTACTAGTATTGCCATAAATTGAGGCGAAGTGACACTTTTAAACACAATCGTTGAATCTGACGCCACTATTGACGCCTACACAAAAGTGGAAAAAATTGTGGACACTTGTCTGGAGGAACTATTATTGTCGATGACACAAATTAACCTAAACATACATATGATATTTTTAAATTATAACTGTTTGTATGTGGTTAAAAACAGAGTTCGTATTTGCCCCCCATGTGTAAACCATAAACATCACCTTGGGGAATGGGTAATGAACGTCTACTCATTACCCACAGGGTATGGGGAAAATAATAACCCACGACAATGGGAAATTACTCTTCACGATTATCCATTACACATACTAGGGAATGGGTAAGCTGCATTTACCCGCGGCGTTTGGTAATGGGTTACCCAGGACAACCCATCCCCATTTTTGATAGAAAATGTGAAAAATTCCGAAAATATGTCTATATCTCGGAAATTGTACGTCCAGTCGGAAAAATAACTAATTTTAGGTGGTTTCTAAGGGTTTTTCTTATAGCCGTCCAATTCGTATGAGTGATGCACACAATCGAGGACCCGGTTCAAAAGAACCGGTTCTTTACAGGAAACGACTAGGCCGGCACTTACAAGAACCGAAAGACGGGTCGAAATGAGCCGAAAATGGTACTTTAAGGACCGAAAAACGGATACAAAAGAACCGAAAACGGTTCAAAGAAGTTTAGAAATCGATTCTAAAGGAACTGAACAACGGGTTGAACAGAACCATTAAACGGTTCCTGAATGAGAGCACTCGTCTCCAAAGGAACCAAAAATGTTAACCTTTGGACAGCAATTTGCCGGATACAATCTAATATTTGTTTTACCTCTATGAGAGGCTTTAACCTATAAATGTCTTGAATGGTTTGGTTGGTTTTCGTGGTCAATTAGTGTCTTGAGACACCGTTTTGCATACCACATCACTCCGGAAAGTCCAAAGTACCGTGTCTATATCCAGCCTGATAATCGGAGATACCTCATTAGATCGCCTAGATCTATCTCGTGTATCCCAGTGATATTATGCAGGAAGGACGGCCTACAGTCTTCAGGCGTCTATTCATCAGAGCCGGACAACTTCGGAGGATATGCTACACCGTCTCCTCCTCTTCTGCGTCATCGCAGGTACAGCAGTGGTCATTATAGTGCCCGGCCAGCGCACGGTCAGCACGCCAGTTATCCTACATATGTCTCCCCGATCATGGCTGATCAGAGAGTTAGTCCGGTGAATGTTATATTCTGGCCATGTGTTTCTGGATATGCGACACGTTTCCGTCCTATCCCATCTGGTCTTTGCTCGTTCAAGGTAATGCAGGAAAATACCTCTTTTGACCAACCCTATAGGCGTTGCGACTGACCCCATATGGAGTTCGGTGGAAGAGGATCCTGCCCTAGCTAGTTCGTCTGCCTTTTCGTTCCCTAGGAGACCCTTGTGGAGTGGTATCCAAGTAAGAACCACATTGGCCAGCCGGCCTAGCTCGACAAGTTTTTCCCTACATTCACTAACGAGTTTAGATACAGTGTTGTAAGATTTGAGTGATAGAAGAGCCGCTTGACTATCTACAAATATTCCAATGCGCTCTGTTCTTCGCTGTAGTATAAGTGCGGTGCAGGGTTTTTTTGATGGCCAGTACCTCCGCTTGAAAAACGCTGCACTTGTCTGGGAGTGTGAACGATAAATTGAGGCCTGCCTCTTCGGGGAAGGCAACCGAGCCGGTTCCACATTCCATTTTGGATCCGTCCGTAAATACTTTGGTGTCAAAACTTGCATTTACGCACTCTATACTCTTGGTATGTCTTGAATACCGCATCACTTTTATTCTTTAAAAAAATCGCTAAAACTAAAATTTATCGAATCAATAATCGCTTAAATGCCCTTATGCCAATATCTCGGAAACGGAGCGTCCAATTGAAAAAAATAACTAACTTTTAAGGTTTATAATTTTTAAGGTAATTTTTAAGGTACCTCTGTCGAAATTTTTAACCAATGAATGTATATGGTATCACTCATTTAAAAAAATCCCTACCATATAGTATATGCGTTTTAGCGATATTTTAATTGAAAAATTTTAGTTTAACGGATTTTTTTATGTAAGGCATCCATTGGTTAAAGCCTCCTGTTGAGGTCAAAAATTTATATTTTTGCATTTGGTAGCACCGTTTCGGAATTATAACGATTTTCTTATTTTGGCGATTTAAACAAAAAAGTCGTCCATTCTACTTGTACCACTTTATGAAAAACAACTAGAACCCGGAAAATGTTGATATTTTTCGATTGAACGCTACGTGTACGAAATGCAGACATACGGGCGTTTTAGCGATATTTTATTCGAAAAATTTTAGTCTTGGCGATTTGTTTAAAAAATAAAATGATACCGTATTAATAAAGACATCCATCTGTTACAGCCTCTGTAATATTTTCTGCGATTGCACGCACTGTTTCCAAGTTATACCCATTTTTTATTTTAGCGATTTCTTATTTTGGCGATTTAAAAAAAATTCGATACGAATTGAACCACTTCGATACGAATCGGACTAGAAACTCGCAAAAATTTTATATTTTTTCGATTCGACGCTCTATTCGCGAGATATAGACATTTTTTCTGATTTATTCATATTTGCGATCAGAAATGGGGACGGATTACCCAAGGTAGTTTCTGTAGTTCTCGAATCGAAAAAGTTTTCACATTAAACATGAAACTACAAATTCCATTGTTTGTCGATTTGTGAGTAAACAGTGTTCTGTATGTCAATGCGAAAAGAAGCAACACTGCTGATGTTTTATTTTTGGAATATTCCAAGAAAACTGTCAAGTAATAAAAAAATATAAACAAGCAAAATAAGGTAGTGCGAAAAAGAAAAAAAATTTAAATTGTTTTAAGGGATTCCTAATGCTCCTTACAAATTGTGTTGGAATTTAACCCACCAAATCGTCTCTTGCAAATTCCAAATTAGTTGACATATATTCAACTATATTTTCTTTTTAGGATTTTCTGTAATATTTAGGAAAAATGAATTGAATAATAACGGGTTTTTCAATAAGAGCGCTACAAAAGTTGTTTTAAATAAAACAAAACCGGTTTTAGATACCAATTAAATTCTTTATTCCTGTGAAAGTACGTTCGATGCCATTATGTATGGAACTCGATTTCTTTTGCATGGCCACCACGGGCACGCTTGCAGAAGTTCATCAATCGTCCCTGGCTTGTTGGCATAGACCATAGACTTGACGTAGCCCCACAGGAAATAATCTAACGGCGTCAAATCGCATGACCGAGGCGGCCAATCGACTGGGCCATTTCGTGAGATAACACGTTCACCAAACTTGGTTTCCAATAAATTGATTGTGGCATTGGCTGTGTGGCTTGTGGCGCCGTCCTGTTGGAACCACATGTCCACCAAGTGCATATTATCCAATTGGGGCCAAAAATATTCGGTTATCATTGAACGGTAGCGATGCGCATTCACAGTAATGTGCCGGTCTTGATCATCACGGAAGAAGTACGGCCCAATGACGCCGCCGGCCCATAAACCGCACCAAACCGTAACTTTTTCGGGATGCAATGATGACTCATGGATTACGTGTGGATTGCTGTCTGACCAATAACGCATATTTTGCTTATTGACGAAGCCATTCAGCCAGAAATGAGCCTCATCGCTGAAGATGATTTTCCGATGAAAATCCGAATCATTTTCAAGTTGTTGCTCAGCCCAATTCACGAACATACGACGCTTATGGTGGTCAACCGGCTTCAGTTCTTGCGTCAATTTGATCTTGTAAGGATATAGGCCAAGATCTTTTCGCAAAATTCGCCACAACGACGTCACAGATATGCCCAACGCTTGAGAACGACGTGTGAGAGACACATTTGGGCTTTCTTGAACTGAAGCCTCAGCGGCAGCAATATTCTCGACACTACGGGCACTTCTTTGTCTCACTGGCACGGGAACATTTTGTACTGTGCCTGTGGATTCAAATTTTTCCACTAGACGCTCAATTGTTGATCTGGTAGGACGATTATGACGACCATAAATTGGACGTAGCGCTCTTAAAGTTGAGGCCACTGACTCCAAATTTCGGTAGTAAATTTTAATAATTTCGACTCGTTGTTGGCTCGTATATCTTTCCATGATGAAATGGCAAACCTTACTGAAGAGAAATGTTAAAAGAGCGGGAAAAAATTTGGCGTCGTTTGCTGTCCCTGTCGATTTACTTTTGTAGCGTCTCTGTTGTAAAACCCTTTATACCAAAAATATATAATTGTTACCTTCTACACTTAAAATATGAATTTTTAATTTCCTCAAAACCATTTTTATAGAAACAATATCAAAATAAAGCACAGTTTTAATTTGAGAGTATTTCTGATGTTTCAAATTTAAAATTGTTTGACTCCCTACTTTTTAGAAGCAGTTTTTCTGCATTTTTACAATAAGCGTAGACAAATAGTGACAGAAAGATTTCGCAAAACATATGTTGTCGAAATAGTCATATGTGAGAAGCGATTTTTTGTACCAATTCGTAGCGTTTTTGTTTCAATTCATATGTTTCATGTGAAAACTTGTTCGATTCGAGAACTACAGAAACGAGGTACTGGATACAAATAATAATAATTTTGTTTATATTTAAATATAAAATATAAAATTTTAATAAAAAATAATTTTTTTTCTATACAATTCAAACAAATGGTTGTAACAGCCATCAAATTCAAGTAATTATTGTAACAACCGAATTAGTTTTTAAAATTTTCGTTGATCCAACAAATATAATATTCACCACTACTCGATTGACAGATCACATTTATTTCTTGTTGCTGTGGCTTCAACTAAATATTTCAGTTCTTGCAACCAAAACTGAAGTAAAAATTAATTGATATGCACAACATTTAGTGATACGGAACACCGAATAACGTGATAGTCCAAGGAACCACCAATTTGTTGTGCGCTAAATCTATAGTTGTGACAACGACCCAGCGGCATGCGAAATGGTTCTTTTGTAATGCCTTCCTAAAATAAGGCCTCCGGAATGCACGAATTTTTCTATCAGATATAACCAAGAAGAAGATTTTTACAATTTTGAGAAATTTATTTTCCGATTCTTTTTAACCGTAATTTAATTGGAAGATTGCATACAAATTTTAAAATTATATTGTTTATTTAATATTTTTCAGGATATTTTTAAAATTTTCAATTTGAAGTTGGGCGTGGTAAAACTTTCTAAGATAGATACATACATACTTATTAATAAATATGTAGAAGTGGATAATGATTTTGTGATAAAATAAATTATATTAATGTTATGTTTGTTTAACAAAAATAAATTAAAGTAAATGCCTTCTAAGGCCTTCCTTTTTGCATGCCTTCGAAGACCTTCTTTAGGCATTGGGCAAGGAAGTCCTTGCCTCCCAATTTCACATACTGTTAAAAGAAAGAAGGAGGTAATATGTAGGGAAGGCCTTCCGTATTTTATAGAAGACCTGTTTGGTCATGATTTCAGACCTTCCAGGTCATGAATTCCGCCGTTGGGGAATGTCTTCTCTGTGTGTGTGTTGAAATGCCGCATCGTTGAAAATGTCAGATCCTTAGGGACCTTACTGGTTATCGGAGGTTTAAAAAGCAATCAGTACAGGTAGTGGTTTTGCAAATTAGTAGACGAAACATTATGATTCGATTTTTAACCTCTTCAATCTTTGCCAGATATTTCTGGGGTAAAGAGTGAATCATGGCAAACGAGTTGGTTCTAAGTAGTGTATTCAAAAAAGCGGTTATTCAAAATTGTCGGTTTTCGGTTTCTTCGAATCTTCCGATTTTGGCGAAACCGGGTTTCGGTTAAACCGAGGCGTAGAAACCGGTTAATAACCGGTTTCGGCTTTTATGACAAAATGTTTAACTATGCCTTTTAGAAACATTGTTTATTTTCAAGTCAGTGTTTTTGAATTTTAAGATCCGATTACCGAGTACATAGCCATGAAAAAGTTTGTCAAAATGCCGGTCGGAACCGGTGTAAAACTGCAGTTCCCAACCAGACTGTGTAAGCCTGTTCCTTCATGGGATATATTGGGAAACTAAAGTGTGGCAATGTAAAATTTGGAATTTAATTTCACGTTCACTGTCTACATACAGTACCTCATTCGCCTAACCCAATATATCAGTTCATTGTCGATTGTTTTGACCTCTATTTCGTGTTGTAAGGCCTCAATGGACCCGGGATTGTTTGCGTAACACTTTGCGTAACACCAATGTACTGTGAGTTTCGGCTGATTATGTGGGTTTCGAACACAGTGCGTAAAATCTCGATTGCAACGCTGGATGTGTGACACGTAGCACCATACTTCGGCCATGTCTTCCTCTTCAAGTTCTTGGAACAAAAACCCGCTGAGCATGGCACGATAACGCTCGCCATTGACGGTAATTGTGGCTCCTTGCTAATTTTCGAAAAAAAATGGGTCTATGATGCCGCTTTGCCATATATCGCACCAAACAGTGGATGCATCGGCTTCTCGTCCACGACGTGTGGATTTTCCGAGCCCCAAATTCGACAATTTTGTTTGTGACCGTAGCCCCCGAGGTGAAAAGGGATTCTTAGGAAAAGATGATTATTCGGTAAAAATTTTCATCTTCAGACAAACGTTCTTCAGCCTATTCAGCGAAGCGAAAACGCATCGGATGGCCACGAGGATTCGGTACTTGGACTTTATAAGCCCTCATACCGAGCTCTTTATTCAATATTCGGCGCAAAGAAGTGGGAAAAATGATAAATTGCTGCGAACGGTGGCGAGTTGAAATTGATGGCTGTTCGAGCACACTTTCAGCTACAGCGACAATATTTTCCACTGGACAAGCACATAGACAAGTTCTTTTGTTCAATAAGGACTCGGATTGACAAACTCGATTCACAAATTGATCCACAAACGGCGTTGATGGAACTCTATTTCTTTCGAATTTATTTCGTCGATTTCTTATAGTTTGAGTTGAAGGCTCAGAACTTCCCAATTTTCTTCAAGCGTAAAGCGACCCATTTCATAAATTTTTAAGCTTTAACTAATAATCTGTTCATAAATGTCAAATTGGTCATCTGCTTCGAAATAACGGGGTTCTAATTCCAAATTTTACATGGCCCACCCTTTATTTATTTATTCATATTATTCAACCTATCTGTTATAATATTTGACTTCCCCAATTAGGCAAAATAACCGTTGAGTAAATATTGCTTTGGACGTTTTGTACTTCTTTTTGAATTGTGAATACTAGCGGCATTCATGCAAACGTGAAAGCCGAGAACTTTTGCTCAGCGCAAGTTTCCCTCGCACCGTTGCATGAGGCACCAAGTAAAGTTGCTCAGCGTATTTGTACTCAAAACCATATCAGCTGACCAAGATGGATACATAAGGTGGTAGCAGTAGCAATTGCTTGTATTATGTATGTGTACTTTTTCTACTGTTCTAGTGCTATCACCTTATTTATACATCCTAGTCAGATGACAACGAAATGCCAACAGTTTACACGTTTCTCCATCGCGCAGCAAATCTGACTTGAAGACTTTCCACTTTTGTGCAAGTCGCTTTGTATGGGAAATTTCTTTGTTTTGACGTTTGCCGCGTAAGTTTGCGAGGTTTACGCGTTTACGAGGCTCTTTCGAGTTTGCATGAGGACCACTACTGTTTATTGACTTATGCATTTCTACGAACATACTACCTATGTTGTCATTAGTTCCGGAACTTACATCTAAATTGGTGCTGGCAGATATGACTTCTATTGCCTTGGACAACTTATTTCAGAAAACTATCGGCGAAATAATTCGTTGGCAAAGTCATTTCTGTCTGTCTGTGGAGCCAGTAACCATAGTGAGCTATGAAAAACGACTTAGGCCCACTTTTTGACTGGTTATTTAATAAATTGGTAATCAGTTGGTTTTGTATTTATGTTCTGACCTGATCTAACTTTAAATACGAAAAGAGTTTTTCAGTGCTTTGTCAAATAATCTTTCTACCATGTGGCAACAGTGGCAAGTGCTACGACAAATAACCGGTATTCATACATTTCTCGGCTAATCCTTACTATGCGTCAAACTGACGCCATTTGCAAAACAAAAGTGAAGTGATAAAATACAAAATATTTAATGAAATTGGAGAATTTTTGAGCAGAAATAAAGTTCTAACTACACTACGAGTTAAATGATACGTTTTTATTATTATTTCAACTAGGATGGTGATTATAATTGTTCAGATTAACAATTAAAGAAGATTTGTGTTTGTTCTTCTTGTTGTTTTCTGTCAACATCATATGGTCACTTGATCATAGTTTAAATGCCCAACATTGGCTGTTTAAACAGCAATTAACTATTAACCTAAAAAGTGAATTCAGAGTTTAAATTATGTTTGATCGTTGATCAAAGATGATTTTCCACTCAAAAATTAGGCCTAATGTTTTTCATTCTGCGTTGTTATATCAGTTGTGTAAAAACCGTAAAACCCGGTTAATTGAATTGAAATAATCGGTGAAACCGGTTCTTCGAAAATAGCAATTTTTAAAAAACCTACGTACGGTTAATCGACCGGAATTCGGTTAACCGGTTTCGGTTTTGAATACACTAGTCCTACAGTGAAAGTGTTGTCAAACAATAAACCTATTTTTTGAAATTATACAGGGTGATTCAGGAAGTTCCGGACAAATTTCTCCAGCGTATTCCTTGGCTCATTTCATGAAGAAAAGTCCACTAGGACCATGGCCGAAAATGCGAAGTGGCAGCGGGTTCAAAATTTTCGGATTGGCGGTCGGAGGGTAGTAGGGTAAAGTTGCTAACTTCTGAGCCAAAAACTCCGACCACTGGCTCAGAAGTTAGCAACTTTACCCTACTACATTCCGACCGCCAATCCGAAAATTTTGAACCCGCTGCCATTTCGCGCCCTTGCATTTTCGCACATGGTCCTAGTGGACTTTTCTTCATGACATGAGCCAAGGAATACGCTGCAGAAATTTGTCCGGAACTTCCTGAATCACCCTGTATTCCTCTTTTATAACTTTCAAATACGAATTGAATGACCTTCAACGTATCAGGATTTTAAATCAATTTCTTCGAATCACTGATTCGTTGTACAAACAAGCAAAATCTTAACATTGTCCCTAGACTATATAAAATACCATAATGGTAATATAGATATTATCGCTATCTACATCTCACTTTGATAAGCATTTATTAAACATCCCCAAACTTAAAATTATTTCTAATGATCCACATTTTACAACCATCATAATAGTCAGATCGGCAACAGAAAACTGTTCTCAATACTCTACTCGTATTTTGACAGGCGATCTCAAATACAATTACAATCGACAAGTGGCGTTTAATTATCGTTTTACGATCTCTCAGATAAACCAGAGAGAGTTTATCGCTGTGCTCCGTAAGTCGTGCTAAGATCGTAAATTTAATAACGTAAACAAATAACAAAAGAGGTGCTGCACTGATGGAGGTGTTGTTTGTAGTAGTGGTGGTGGTGGTGGATGGTGGAGCCGTCGCTTTGGAGCTCAGCTGTAAGCAGAGGTGGACAGAACACAGAACAGCTAAAAACAATTAACGTGGAAATGCACCACACTCAGTAAATCAGTCAGGAATTGGATTCGACGAACGACGGTTGTAGGGTTGCGGATACGTGCATACGTGAAAAGATCGATAGTTATTAGTAGCGAATTATTCAGAGTTTCTTTAGTGTTTGTTGTTAAAATAAAAAATATTGACAATTTGTTCTAAATTACGGCGCGGAAAACAGTTGATACGAAAAAGGAAGTGCGCAAGGATATTGAAAATGAAGTAAGTGTAAAGAGTTTGAATCGATATTTAAAAAACAATACAAAAAAATGCAACAAGTTAAAAAAATAAAAATAAAATAATAGTTCTATTGTAAAACCAATAAAAAAGAGAAATCACAGTTAACCTGCACTTGAAAACTCTCAATTCGAAAACTAAAACATTTATTGGCTGGGTTGCCAAATTGTTAAATACTAAAGCGGCGATTTTGAAAGCACGAACAAATTATACAAAGACTTTTGGTGTGAAAAGTAATTTATACAAGCATCCAACCTCGAAATTGTAAAGTAAATTAGGCTGTGCGTGAAATGAACTATGTAAATTTCTTGCGAACATTTCGAATAGCCCTGGGGCTAATGCAAATTTTAAACACAACCAACCTCGAAATTTTAAAGAAAGTAACTTAGGCTGTGCGTGACATGAACTATGTAAATTTTTTGCGACCATTTCGAATAACCTTGGGGCTAACGCAAATTTTAAACACAACGCTATTGCCCAAATATTTGTCATTACAAAAAATTATGTACATTTCAAACACGACCTTTGATGAAAAACCTGGATTTTTCAACAACAAAATTTTGAACTAAACTTAAGCTACGAACACACTGCAATCAAAATTTCGTGTTTGGAGATTTCGTTTAACCAAACATCTGTTCTTCAATATAATAATCAGCTGTTAATTTACTCGAAATGAGAAAATCCTACTGCAGAGTGAATGCAGTATCACGAAAACTCTGAGAACCCTTTTCCTCTCTCCTGCTATTAAGGACGCGTACCAAGAGGTGCCGACACAGAGCAATAAAAAGAGCTTCTATGCCTCTCTTCGTGTTCTCTTAATAACGAGGAGGATTTCATCGAGTTCAAGTTGCTTTGGTAATTTACTCTTTGGTTGGCATAATACGGACAGAAATAAAAGGGTATGCGTATTTTCGTTCGATGCAAACATAATTTAGCTGTCATTTGTATCAACCAGGGGGATTCTATGGCACAGCTGATCGAAAAGGACGAGGCCGATGATGGAGAATGAGAGAGCAAAGAAGACAGGAACTAATTTTAAATATGACAGCTAAATACGTAGGTTTTTTAAAAATTGTTTTATGTTGTTTGCATTCAACAAAAATACGCATTATCTTTGATTTCTGTCCAACGAAAGTGTAAAATTGGTTAAATACAGCAGCAAATAAAACTCTATAAAATGGTATACTACCTCGTCGTCATTAAGAGGCATCGACGAGCCTAATGGAAACTTTTAAGTATTACGCTATGTATCAACCAAACAGTTTTAAACTTAGCTTGCTGCATGGTCTATAATATGTACATATGTCTTCTTTGGTCTCTCATTCTACATCAGTTCCCTAGTGGCTTTTCGATCAGCTGTGCCATAGAAATCCCCTGGTACCGATGAGACAGCTGATCAAGTTAGTACTTGGAGAACTTATAGAGAAAATGCTTTCAAAGAAGAAACGGATATAGGTGACTGGGTTGCGTAATACGATTTTCATAGTTTTGCAGCCGCGTGTCAAGTCAAAAGTACAAAACACATCAGCTGGGAGTAAAATTTGCCCATTAAATCTATAAAAAAAGGGATATTCAGTGAAAAAATGTATTAAAGTGTTAGAGTAAAATTATTTGTATAGATCCTAATTAACACGCAAATTGTTAAAATTAAAGATTCCTCTCATTCTCTATATGTTTTCCAAGTCTTCTACGGGCTTTGTTAGGACATAAAACAGTTGTTACAAACTCTTATTAATATTACTTGGTGTCTCGTATTTATTGTAATCAAAATCTTTTGAAATCAGCGAATCTTGCACTTGAAATTCCGAAATGCGTGATTTGTCGACAGCTGATCGACTAAGCAGTTGAAGTGTTCATGAAGAAGAACATTTGAAAGTGACATAGCGATAGATGACTGGATTAATTAGGAGTGCGCTTTGCGATTTTCACACATTTGCAATCGTGTATCGAAACAAAACTACAAAACACATCAACTGATACTACGTTTATACGGTGGCCTATATCGCGATATCATATCACGATACGTCAAAAAAAATACACGTATACACGCTTTAGCGCGATATAAAGTTTGTCACGAAAGTTTACTATGATTTCGCTCCATATCACAATATTCTATTTGTGAGTAGCCACCTAGCATCACATGGCTGTTTATATCATGATGTGTTGAATATCGTATAAACAGGAACATGGGGATATCACGATATGATTGATATTGGTATGAGTGTATAAACGAGGTATGAGTGTATTGGTATTGAATATGTTATCAATTTAATCGCGAGAAAAAAGGGATAACAAGTGAAAAAATCAAAATGTTATAAAGTGTTGGAGTAAAATTATTGATATAGATTCCAATAAAGAATCCAAATATTTGAAAAAACGAAAATTTTAAAACTAAAAGAAAACAAAAAGCACTGCAACAATGTGAGAATGCGAGCAAAAGAAGAACATGGTGGACAAATTACATTAGGTGTCAGGGGACACCCGGTTGGAACGAAGTTCCTTTCGCTATATATTATGTACTAGTTAGTTCCAACACGCCTAAGGCGTCCGTTGAAAAATCTGATAATTTAAATACGATAATTTTAATAATTCAAATAATTTAAGAAAATATATTTTTGGAAAATGATAAACTTTTTTTGAGAAACAAATTTTTTTTATAGACAGTATTTTTTTTTTTTAAATTATATTTTTAGGTCCTTTTTGTAAGAATATATATTATATTTTCCCGAAAAGGCCCATTTTTAAAGACAGATACTTCTTTTATTAAAAGCTAATGTTTTTTTTTAAGAAAAGGTACTATTTTCAAGAAGAAGTACTTTCTGTAAGAAAAAGCCATAAGAGTATGATTTCTTTTTAAAAATCAATACTTTTTTTAAGAACAGGTACTTTTTAAAGAAGTGGTACTCTTTTTAGGGAAAGGTTACTGTTTAAAGAAAATGTACTTATTTTCCGAAAGGCTACTTATCTCAAGAAAATTAAAGGTATTTTATTTTTGTAAGAAAAGGTATTTTTTCAGAGAAGGTATTTTTTTTAAAGGAAAGGTTTAAATGTCAAACGAAAATGTCAAACTTTTTTACGAAAGTAATCTTAGCCCCATACCGGTGATTGAAGACACGATTTCTATTGTATATTAGGAAATTGGTCAATATAGGTTCATCCTTATCCATTCTACATGACATATACTCACAGAACTATGTAGGTCATAGAGTAATTCTTATATCTAGAGTAACGAATTGTCTCAGTAAATATACGAAGTTTGGTGTGGTTGCATATGGACGTTTCATGTTGGAAAGAATTGCTTTAATAACACCAGACAGTGGTAATGGCTCAAACCAACCAACAGTAAATCAGCAACGGCACTTCGTTTTGTGTGTAAAATAAATAACAACCTCTAATCCGTTTGTGACAACCTCTAATTTGGTTGTGACAACCTCTAATGCGGTTGTGACAACCTCTAATCCGTTTGTGACAACCTCTAATTTGGTTGTGACAACCTCTAATGCGGTTGTGACAACCTCTAATTTCGATGTAATAATCTTTAGTGTTGTTGTGCCAGTCTCTAAATTCGGTTACTGCTAAATCGGCTATTCTTTTCGTGGATGTTATCCCGGTATTTTGATTCGCTTAACTAGGTCGATGTCGGGATACAATTAACAAAGCTCATGATTCAAATGACGTCGATACTCGGCGTTGTCTATTGTAGGACCATATACTTTTCGGAGCATTTTCCTCTCGAAAGCTCCCAGTGTTGTTTCGTCTGCTTGCGACATGAACCAGGATTAAAAAACATAAATGGTTTCCCATTACATCCCATGAAGGAATTGGGGAGAGCTTCTCACAAATCAGTGAGCTGTGCGCTTTCTAGTTTTATACTCACTGATTGGGGCCTACAGTTTTAAACCGGTTCCAAACGGTATTTTGAGAAACCTTTTCATGGCTTAATACTCGATAATGTCGCCGTCACTATGCGATGTGATCGCCCCCAAAAGAAAGAAAATTAAGGTGGTCATAGCAGGGATCGAACCCAGCATCTCATGTACAAGAGGCGAGTACACTAACTATTGCACCGCCGACAGGATTATGCGCCATAAAGCATTTTTCGAGATAGGGTCTTATCTCTGAAGTGCTTGCTTAGCCCGAAATAACACATGCTTGGAAGCATAATTCTCAGTGTGATTTCTAGGCTGACGTTATTGATTCTGTTTACGGCAGTTTCGAAGTAAATAAATTCGCCCACTACCTCAAAGTTATTACGGTTATCAACGTTCACGTTCTGTTTCAAACGAGTGGAACCTTAAACTTTGTCTTGTCCTGATTTTCTGCCCAACCCACTGCTGCTGATCCATAGTAATTCCGTAGTAACTTCTTACACAGCTGATCGACTATACAGTTGGAGTTTTCATGGAGAATACAGTTTGGAAGAGAAAAAGTATTAGGTGACTGGAAGAGTTCGGGTTGCACCAGGGGTATCCATAACACAGCTCATCGACTATGTAGTTGGAAAATGATAGAGAGCATAGTGGATGGGCGAGAGAGCGATACGAATCTAGAAGCAAACCATGCAGCAAACTAAGTTTAAATAGTATTTGATTGATTCTAATAACAGCTAAATTATGTTTGTTGTTGGTTGGATCGAACGAAAATACGCATTCCCTTTTATTTCTGTCCGTTTAATGTCCAACCAAAGAGCAACATACAACAGCAACTGGAATTCGATGAAATGACCTACTACCTCGTCGTCATCGAGAGAACGTAAAGAGAGGGATAGAAACTCTAGTATATTTCTCTATGGTTGCGATGTGCAATTTTCATATATTTGCAACAGCATATCGAACCAAAAGTACAAAACACATTACGTTAAAGGTATTGTTATTGAAAATCTTGCTAATCAAATCGGGGGAAAAGGGGTCATTCTCCATAAAAGATCCAACTAGTCCAGTGACTTTCCAAGCATTCGGGAGAAAGTTTTGCAGCTTTTGCACAACCTTGTTATATTACCCTATGGTAACAATACCGGACATTTACGGATTTATTCATAAAAGGTTGTGAGAGGTTTGAGAGACGTTTTTTGTATGATAAACTGTATGATAAACTGTCTAAATTGCCTCTCAAACCTCTCAAAACTTCTTATGAATAAGGCTGTTAGTTTTCACTTTCTTCTCGAATAGTTCTGTCCCATTAAACACACAAACAAATTGCATTTAACTGTGACAGGTCTCTGGACAAACGACACGAACAAATTTAAATCAGCTGTTCTTATAACACAACCTGTTCTACACCATTTCCAATTAAAATTTGGAATTAGCACTTCCGTTTTTAAAAATATCAATTGAAATTTTCAAAATTAATATATCGTACGTCAATTGGAATTTAAAATTCAATTTGAAATACATCAATTGAAATGTACAAAAATCAATTGAAATTTCAAACGCATCAATTTAAATTTAAAACACGTCAATTGAAATTTAAAAGACATCAATTGCAATTTAAAAGACATCAATTGAAATTTAAAAGACATCAATTGAAATTTCAATTAATAAAGTTGATATGTTTTAAATTTCAATTGATGTGTTTGAAATTTCAATTGCTGTCTTTAAATTTCAATTAATGTCTCTTAAATGTCAATTAATGTTTTTTAAGCTTCAGTCGATATATTTCAAAGTTTATTTATTTATTTATTATAATATGATAACCAAGTTGAATTTTAAATTTCAAATATCAATTGATATGTTTCAAATATCAATTAATGTATTTTTAATTTCAATTGATATCTTTTAAACAGCCATTGCTGTATTTTAAATGTCAATGATGCATTTCAAATAAAATTTTTGAATTTCAATTGTTTTTTTTTTTAAATTTCAATTGGGAATGGTTTGTGCATAGACTAATACTTATAGTAGACTTATGGCCAGTTTTTCAGTCAGTGGTGATCTTCGTTCCTTAGTTAAATTGTGGTTAAACATCGAATTGTGTTTTTTAGTCATTGTTTAACTATGATTTAACCACCCAATATTGGTTGGTTAACTTATAGTCAGAACCATATTATTTTGACAATCAAATGACTGACTGTCAAAGTGAGAAATGAAGATTGTATAAAATATATGTTTCAGATTTGCGTATTTGTACACATACGTTGAGTCTAGATCGTTAAATTGTTGCGCCTATATAGTTTTTTACACATTTTTGTTAAAATGACTCCGATTTTATGCATCTATTTCTTATTTTACATAATTACATTTTGTTTGTTCCCCTTTGTTGTTTTGGTATTAATCCCAAAACACACGTTTTTTTCAATAAGAATACAAGGGTTGCCATATTAGTTGACAATATGGCGACTTACATTAACTCACCACTGAAAAACAAAATGCAAAGTTAACCTCTAATTAACTTAGAATTAAGATTAAGTAATCCGATAGTTAACTACCCACTTAAAAACTGGCCATTAATAGTTGGCATTTGGCCTGGTGTGATATGAACGTTGGATGTCGAAAAGAATTCCTTCAATAATACCAGAAAGAGGCAATGCTTCAAAACAACCAACAAAATAACAACAACGGTATACCGTTTTGTGTGTTAAAATTATTGTTTTCAATACAACACAACATGAAAAATTAAAGTCAGAAGTTGTTGTAATTCCACCTGGTGTATGTCACTTTTCATCAAACATCTCTCTATCACACCGACAGCATCAAGAAGAGTGTGAAAGGAAACGTCAGATGAGCGAAATATTTTCTCTAGTAAGATTTACTCTATGGGTTTGTGGAATCATGAGAGAAATATTTATTTTGTATTACACCCTACTGAAACCAAGAGTAAATTTCGAATTTAACACAAGCGTAAAGGAAAAAGTGGGCTAAAAGAGACAACAGCTCTCCCTGAGTTGACATTTCGAACGCGTTAAATGTATACAAAAATATGTTATTTGTGATATTGCGGCATTGTGAACGCATCAAATACAGTCATGGAAAATATTTAATATTTTTATTTGTTTAATTTAAAAATATAACTTGAAAATTGAAGACGTTTTAAAAATTTTTTTCCCAGTTTTCCCCTTGGCAAATAATGGCAATTATTTCCCATTTTGGATATTTAATAAGTCTAGGCAGGGTGGGCGCACCAATTGTGCTACAATACGAAATTCAAATAACTTTTTTTGACCGAAGTTCCTTATCGTACGTTGCGGAATGGGGGCTAAATGAAAAAGGAAATTAAACAACTTTTTTTGAACAACTTTACTACAACCCAGTATTATCAACTGTATTGGGTACTTTTGCCTTGGTTTGTGTCTAGACTAACATATGGAGGGAAATTTCTTGTTTAATGGGAAGATTCCTAGGTGAAGGCTGTAACCAATATTCATTATATATTGTAGTTTTGAACGCAATAAAAAGTAAATTTAGAAAAGCCAAAGTGAAAGAGTTTTAAAAAAAAGAACATTTTCTTCAATAAGTGCCTTTTCTTAAAAAAGTGCATTTTCCCAAAAAAATATAAAGTACCTATTCTTAAAAAAACACCTTATCTTAAATAAGTACCTTTGCTTAAAAAAATAAATTTTCTTACAAAAAGTAAAAATTCTTAAAAAAATTTAGTTTTTTTTAAATAGGTACCTTTTCTTAAAAAGTATATTTTCTTACAACACATTGCCTTATCTAAAAAAAAATACTTTTTCTTTAAAGAGTAAAATTTTTGTGAAATAAAATAACTTTTCTTGAGATAAGTACCTACTCTTAAAAATGTGCCTATTCTTGAAAAAGGGACCAATTCAAACAAAAAATACCATTTCATAAAAAAACATTTCTTCAAAAAAAAAAATACCTTCTCATAAAAAAAAACTTTTCTTACAACAATTCCCTTTCTTAAAAGTACCTTTTCTTAAAAAAATAATTGCTTTTCTTTTCTTGAGATAAGTAGCCTGTCTGAAATTAACTACATTTTCTTTAAAAAATAACCTTTTCCTAAAAAGAGTAGCACTTCTTTAAAAAGTAGCTGTTCTTAAAAAAGTACTTGTAAAACAAATTCATACTCTTATGGCTTTTTCTCCCAGGAAGTACTTCTTCTTAAAAATAGTAGTTCTTAAAATAAACATTAGCTTTTAATAAAAGTAGTACCTCTCTTTAAAAATTGACCTTTTCGGGAAAATATAATACATATTCTTGCAAAAAGTACCCAAAAATATAATTTAAAAAAATACATTCTATAAAAAAAAAAAAAAATTCTTAAAAAAGTTTATCATTTTACAAAAAGTATATATTCTTAAAGATCCGCAATTCCGTCTCATGTAGTATCTGTGGTTTGGAAGCACTCCATATTCGACAATTTTGTTTGTTTACGTTGCCGTTTAAATCGAAATGGGCCTCGTCAGACATGAAAAGACAGTTCAACATGTTTCCGTCCTCTTCCACCATTTGAAGCATCTTCTGGCAAAATTCCAAGCGAATCGGAAAGTCTGCTGCATTCAGTTTGTTGGCCATTTGAATTTTATATGGGAATAAGTCCAAATCTTTGTGCATAATTGACTGCAATGACTGTCTGCTTATACCCATTTGAGCAGATAAGCTTCTTGTCGATACTCTTGGATTGTTTTGTATGGCTGCAGCTACAGCAACGATTGTTTCCTTTGTCCGTACTAAAGGGTTTCGATGGTAAGGTCTTCTGTTGACTGTCCCATGCTCGGCATAATTGTTAACATGTCTCATTATGGTCCATTTGCTCGGAGGATTGCCGCCAAACGTGTGTCTATATTCTTTTTGGACCTAAACTACGGACTCCAGTGCGTGATAGCGACGGTGTTTCAGTGTCCCCAGTTATCCATTTTTATTAAATCTAAAAATCAATCTGCAAAATAAAAAAAAATTAACCAGATACATTAAATAGAAAAAACGTTATTAAATATTTTTTTGGTAGCGGCTTTCATCAGCCACTCTATATATAGCGAAAGGAACTTCATTCCAACCGGGTGTCCCCTGACACCTCATGGAATTTTTTCCCATTTTGGATATTTGCGCGATACGATTATAATTACCCCTATATTACTATGCATTTCATATAACTGCGGGGTTTTCCAAAAAGATTTGAAACGTGTTTACGGCTTGAAACCGCTACAATGGTACTACAAACCCCACACACTCCAACTGTAAGTTTTAAAATTTTAATCTCAAGGAGTTTTGATTTTTTTTTATTGCATTTTGACATTGACCCTAATTACATTTTATCCAAAATTTAAGAGTGCGAACATTGATTGCACTGGGCATTATTCATTTAGAATTTACGGATCTTATGTCATATCAGTTGATTAGGTTATATTAAAGCGGAATATCTCCGTATAATTATTATTCCGTTTACACCCACGGAATAAATAACAGAATTAGCCATAAGCAAATTTAGAGGTTGTCATAACAACATTAGATATCATCACATCCGAACTATTACGGGTTGTTTCAGCCGAATTTCATTTGTGGGGACTAAATTCAGTCGTGACAATCTTGTTGTAGCAACTGAATTTCGATGGCAACAGCCGAAATAACGGTTGCCACAACCTCATTTCGAACATTTAATTCTTTGACTGTAGCACTTGTGAGTGTAGATAACTTTTCACCATCGAACGGACCACAAATGCTTTCAATCAGTATCAGAGAATAACTTCGAGTACTCGGAAAAAAGTATTCCCATGTACATATTTCAATTAACATACTTGCGTACACTTGTACTTGTGGCACCACGAATACCTCCTACACTTGTACTTGGGTTGTAACAAGTATGTATGTATGTACTCCATATTTATAACCGACATTATTGATACATATCCAACTTATTTTCTTTTATACAAGTACGAATGTTGTAAGACCCCTTTCACACTCGGCAAGTTACTTGCGCAAGTCTCTTGCCCAAGTCTTGGTTTGTTGATGACAGAGGTAAGGTCGGGATAGGGGAATAAATTTTGAGTACAGACTTGCTTGTACTCGGAAAGTTGAAAAACTGACTTGCGCAAGTAACTTGCCGAGTGTGAAAGGGGTCTAACACTCGCTAAATTCTAAGGGTAATGGGGAAAATAATGGGTAGCTACCCACGACAATGGGGAATTACTCACCAAGGTTACCCATTACCCTCATGAAAATGGGGAAAATAATGGGTAGCTACCCACGACGATGGGTAATGGGTTAACCAGGGTAACCCATCCCCATTTTTAATCGAAAATATGAAAATGTTAGAAAAAATTTCTCTATCTCGGAAACGGAGCGTCCAATCGAAAAAATAACCAATTTTTGGGGGTTCCTAATGGTTTTTTATAAAGTGGTCCAATTCGTATGTAACAATTTTTTTTCGCAAAATTGCCAGAATAAGAAAAATAAAAAAGTGGCTCTAACTCGGAAACTGTGCGTCCCATTGAAAAAATAATAAAAATTGTACCTCAGTTGGAGGCTTTATCCAATGGGTGTCTTCAATATGGCATCACTTTTTTTTTTTGATTTATAGCCACTTTTTATTTTAGCGATATTATTTTTTTCTCTATTTTTCGAAATAAATATTCTTCCATACGAATTGGACACTTTATGAAATCCCCTTTGAAACCGCAAACATTGGTTAATTTTTCGATTGGACGCTCTGTTCCCAAGATATATAAATATGAGGGCGTTTTAGTGATTTTTTGTTTGAAAAAATTTATTATTTTTTCGATAGGACGCACCGTTTTCGAGTTATATCCACTTTTTTATTTTAGCGATTTTCTTATTTTGGGGATTTTTGAAAAAAAAAATTCTTCCATACGAATTGGACCACTTTATGAAAAACCCTTTGAAACCCGGCAAAATTGGTTATTTTTTCGATTGGGCACTCCGTTTTCGAGATATAGAAATTTTTTTCTAACTTTTTCATATTTTCGATCAAAATTATTACCATTTTTTTCCAATCGGCGTTATAAAGGTGTTTCAAAAGAAGTCATCCGATGTTGTTTGGCTCTAATTTTTTTTCTAAATGAAAAACTTCGATTCTGTTTTTTCATTATGTTTATTTGAACCTTTAGAATTTTATTCGTTACGTTGAGAAGATGATATCGGTTAAATGGGCGCCATCACAATTGATTACCATACGGGCTCGTTTTATGGCAATTTTCATCACTTCGGCGAGAACTTCGGGCGACAGATTCTCGCACTCGTATCGAATGTTTACTTTAATGGCTTCCAGGGTCTCGGGCTTGTTCACGTAAACACGGGGCTTCAAACAACCCCACAAAAAAAGTCTGGTACGGTTAAATCGGGCGATGTTGCGGGCCAGTGCAAATCGCCAAAACGACAGATGAGGCGACCCGGGAACGCCGCCTTCAGAATATCGGTTGTAGCTCGCGCAGTGTGTGCCGTTGCTCCGTCCTGTTGGAACCACATGTCCTCCAGTCCTAATTCGTCGAATTGCGGCAGAAACAAGTCGGTTAACATGGCCCTATAAGGCGAACCGTCCACTATTGTCGTTTGACCAGCGGCGTTCTCGAAAAAAATGGCCCGATGACTCCTCCAGCGTGAACAGCGCACTATGCAGTCACTTTGAGCGGGTGTAATGGCTCCCGTGCATCACTCGGGGATTTTCGGTGCCCAGAAGCGATAGTTTTGCTTGTTCACGTACCCCCTGGGGTGGAAATGATCCTCATCGCTCATTATGATTTTGGTGGAAAAATCGTCCACTACGTCCACTAGATTGAGGATGGCTTGGGCGTAGGTTACACGCGTTTGGCGGTCGACAGGCAGCAGCTGATGCATGGACTGGACTTTGTATGGGAACATGCGCAGGTCTTTGATCAAAATTCGCCATAGGGACGACCAGCGACAGCTCGACATCCTCGGCAACAGCGGCGATATTCTCGGCAGAACGGGCGCTTCGGGGCCGGCCACTCCTGGCAACG
Source organism: Phaonia tiefii (assembly GCA_963931995.1). Lineage (NCBI taxonomy): Eukaryota > Metazoa > Arthropoda > Insecta > Diptera > Muscidae > Phaonia > Phaonia tiefii. The sequence continues at coordinate 221,470,992 of OZ008370.1, read as the reverse complement.
TTTCATGTGGTCCCATACTCTTCAAGGTTAGTGGCCAAACGGCGCAGTGTTTGCGCAGTCAATAATTACAACGTTTGATCCCAAACAAAATATACCTTGCAAGATGTATTTAGAACAGGTGCTAACAATAGGTGTGGTAAGCAACATCAACAAGGATTTTGTTTTTGTTTTGTTGTGCGTTGCTCTGAAAATCAACACAAACGAACACCAACAATAACAGTAAACAAAAAGACACAATCAAAATAACAAAATTTGAACTTGAAAGTGGGGAACAAAACGACATAAAAAAATTATGTTAGTTGTTCGAATAACACAAGCTGGAAAATTATACTGTTTTTGTATGTACCAAATTTCCCACAGTGTTGAATAAACGTCAATGAAAGTTATGAGAAACTTCAGTGAGAGTTACAAAACGACAACACAGCACCTAGTGGTAGGACTTGACAACGCCTGTGCGATATCTACTTAATTCCTTTATCTATGCTTTAGAGTGTCTGTGTTTTACTGCACCCAACGCATCCGAACTTGTGACCACTTGTAGTTATGCATGTATTACAAGTATGTGCGGATACTGGACATCGACGGCATCCATTTGTAGTTACTCAAATTGTAGATGGTACGAATACGTTGCATATGGCGTCTGGTTTGATCGGATACTCTTCACACTTGTACATGTTTGGCCACTAATTCTTCAACGTACTCTTAATCGTAGACTAATACTTATAGTAGACCTAATAGTTCTCTCACCTAATTTATGGCATTTGGCCTAGTGTGATATTTACGTTCGATGTTGGAAAGAATTGCTATACTAATACCAGATAGAGGCAATGGTTCAAAACAACGAACAAAATAACAACAACGGCATTTCGTTTTGTGTGTTAAATACAACACAAATGTATGCTACCAGTCAATAAAAAAGTGTAAAACACATTTAAATTCCACAGCTTTGCACCAAAACGACATTGCAAATTCAAGCCAGAAGTTATTGTAATTCCACCTGGTGTATGTCACTTTTCGTCAAACATCTCTCTATCACACCGATCGCATCTAGAAGAGTGTGAAAGGAAACGTCAGATGTGGCAAATATTCTCTCTGGTATGAGATTACTCTATGGTTTTGTGTCTCATTTCTAACATTTTCTATTTAAATTATCTGGTAACCCTGCTGTAAACGTACGAATTTGTTACGAATCCTAATCAATATGCGAGAGAGCGAACTATTACAATTTAAAACCAATTTGTAAACTTTGAACGTTAAACGTCATTAAACTCATTTAATACTATTAAGAGATTACAATATTAGTACTCACTTAATACTATGTAGAGATTACAGTATCAGTACTATCTTTTGTCTGTTTCAATATTAAACGGAGATGGTACTTAATCTAACAATAAATATCGAATAAGCTTAATTGTTTACGTAGCCAATAAACCACCTGTAAAATTGTAAACTTATAAAACATTTGTTTTTTCTTTGTTGCGATAAGAAAAATGCGGATTGATTTCACTTTACTATCTATGGAATTTACGACTGAATACCGGTATTTGTTTTTTGCGATAAATTTCCCTCACATTTTCAACTGGGAAATGACAATAATTTTTTTTTTTTGGGTTGTCTCTGTATTGTGCTGGTAAAATGTATTGTTATGTACTGTCTGACGAGATCTTTTGTAGATTATAATTAAAAGTTATACTGATGTTTGTTATAAAATTAACATATTATTACCATAATTGTATTTTTTTAATATACAAATCAATTGTATTTACTTCTACGAGTATTAATGATGGATGTCTGGGGGGAATGGTTTACTGAGAGAGTGGGAGCAGTGAGGTAGAGAGTCATACAATGTGCCGGTAAATTGAATGTTTGTTCATGATTTGATCAAATGTTTAAAAAGGGGGATTTTTAAGCGAAATATATTTTTTTTTTAAATTCAACACGTCTTTGGTTTGTGGAATGTAAGTTCATGCTTTATTAATAATTATAATACAAATTCATCAATATTGAGGTGAACAGTGTCAAGCTAGTTATTTAATGAATGCCCTCTAGGGTCTCCCAAACAATTGTTCTTTTTCGTTTTTCATGGTTGCTCACGCTTGATTGGAAAGCTTATAGGGTAAAGATTTTTTTTCAGATTTTTCGGAAGTGGTTTAGAGGTCGTACAAGTCGAATTTCCCCCCAAAAATCGGGTATTCCGTACGTTTTTTTGAATTTTACTTAAAACTCGGTCAATAACCACGATTTTCTTAGTTTGTAAGTCAACATTTTTAAAGCAGCACCATCAAACTTTTATTGTGTATGCCTAAACCACCAGTTTTGGCACTGATTTTGCTCAATAAGATACAACGTATTACGTTTTTTCGTAAATTTTGGATACATTTTGTTAGTAACGCTTTATGACTTTTAAAATTTCTATGCAAATTTAAAAAACTAATGATGCATTCTAAAAGACGGATAAATTCCAAGCAATTTTGTAGCAAAAAATCTTTAATTTGCTGTTACTGTTCCAGAGTTATACCATTTTAAAACCTTTTACCCATTGTAGGAAACTAAAAAAATTGTAAAATATTTGCTATTTTTGCATCGGATTTGCTTTAAATTTCTATTAAAATTTAAAACACTAATGATGCACTTTAAAAGACGGATAAATGCCGAGCAATTTTGTAGAAAAAAATGTTGAATTTGCAGGTACTGTTCCAGAGTTATGCCATTTTAAATCTCTTTACCCATTGTATGAAACTAATAATACCATAAACTATTTGCCAATTTTTCATCGGATTTGCTGTAAACACTGTATTCATGAAAAAATTTACATGCGCTAAGTAACGACAAAGAGTTACACGCAGAAAAAAACGGCCCCAGCAATATATTGCAGGAAACATATATATGTTCGCAAGCAATCATATATATGGTTCCTGCAATATGTTACCGGGGCCAGTTTTTGCTACGTGTAACTCTTTGTCGTTACTTAGCGCATGTAAATTTTTTCAATAATACAATGTTTAAGCAAATCCGATGAAAAAAGTTAAGCAGTTTATAATATTATTAGGTTCACACAATGGGTAAAGACATTTAAAGTGGCATAACTCTGGAACAGTAACTGCAAATTCCACACTTTGTTTTACAAAATTACTTGGAATTTATCCATCTTTTAAAGTGCATCATTAGTATTTTAAATTTTCATAGAAATTTAAAGCAAATCCGATGCAAAAATAGCAAACAGATTATAATATTATTAGTTTCATAAAAAAAAAAAAATGGTGTCCCTTAACATCCCATAAAGGGATTGGGTAGAGCTTCTTACAATCAGTGAGATGTGCGCTTTCTAGTTGTACACTCATTGACTGGGACCTACAGTTTTACACCGGTTCCGAACGGTATTTTCAGAAGCATTTTCATGGCTGAGTACTCGATAGTGTCGCCATCACTAAGCGAGGTGACCGTCGTAGACAGAAAAGAAATGTTGTATTAGTTTCATACAATGGATAAAAGGCTTTAAAATGGTATAACTCTGACACAGTAACCGCAAATTCAAAAATTTTTTTTCTACAAAATGGCTTGGAATTTATCCGTCTTTTAGAATGAATCATTAGTTTTTCAAATTTGCATAGAAATTTTAAAAGTTATAAAGCGTTACTAACAAAATTTATCCAAAATTTACGAAAAAATTTAATACGTGGTACCTTATTGAGGAAAATCATTGCCAAAACTGGTGATTTAGGCATATGGGCATTTCCACAGAAAGTGCCACCCTATGTCGCATCACGTCACCATAGTAAATTGTTAATATTTTAGGACCATGAAGTTCGATTGTTTTCTATTCTTTTACTAGATATAGAATGTAAGAAGCTCTATATTTAATAACAGATGAGAAAACAACCTAACTAACTGGTCTTAAAATATAAGCAATTAACGAGAGTGACGTGATGTGACAAATGGTGGACTTTTCTGTGGAAATGTCCATATACAATAAAAGTTTGATAATTTTGCTTTAAAAATGTTGACTTACAAACTAAGAAAATCGTGATTATTGACCGAGTTTTAAATAAAATTCAAAAAACGTCCGGAATACCCGATTTTTGGGAGAAATTCGACTTGCGAGACTTCTAAACCACTTCCGAAAAATCTGAAAAAATTCTCAAAAATACTTTACATTATAAGCTTTCAAATAAAGCTTGAGCAAAAAAAAATTTTTATTGATGGGACACCCTAATGCCCTCTGCCCTTTTTATCCCTTATGCGGACCATACACTTTTGACAATCATATATCGGTTGCCGTTGATATTTATTGCTAATTTGCCGCCAACCCTGACAACAAATAAGAATGCAATCGCTATTGTACACTATTATTAAATAAAAAAAACTATTACGAAGCAGCTAAATCGGTGTTGGACCCAAAGGAGAAAATCCCTAAGCCCGGGCGAAGGTCGGTCATTCATGTAACGGGTGGTCCAAATTCAAGTATATTTTTAAAAATGAAATGAAATGAAATCAGGAGGTTTCTAATCGTCTTTGGGTTTCTATGGCACAGCTGATCGAAAATGTACTGAGGAAATGATGTAGAATGAGATACGACGTAGAGATTATAGACCATGCAGCAAACTAAGTTTAAATAGTGTGATTGATACTAATGACAGCTAAATTATCTTTTATGTTGTTTGCATCTAATGAAAATATGCATCCCTTTTATTTCTGTGCGTATTATGTCCAACCAAAGAGTAAATTCAATAGCAACTCGAACCATAGAGTAATACTTAAGAGTTTCCATTACTCTCTTCGATGCCTCTTCATGACGACGAGGTAGTGGGCCATTTCATCGAGTTTTATTTGCTGCTGTATTTTACCAATTTTACACGTTCGTTGGACATAAAACGGACAGAAATCAAAGGGAATGCGTATTTCCGTTCAATGCAAACAACATAAGACATAAATTAGCTGTCATTAGTATCAATAAACACTATTTAAAATTAGTCCCTGTCTTCTTTCGTCTCTCATTCTGCATCATTTCCCTAGTACCTTTCGGATCAGCTGTGCCATAGAAAACCCCTGCTCGAACTCAATGAAATGGACTACTACCTCGTCTTCATTAAGAGAATGTGAAGAGAGGGATTGCGGATCTTGTCTATTTATCTATGAATGAAATAAACTTACTGTATGTGTTTCCATATCTCGTATCTCTCAATAGGTTCGTCCAAATTACGTACAATATGTGTTTTGCGTTTCTGTATTGCGAACGCATAGACGAATTTAGTATAGACACATTAATTCTCTCATATAATTAATGGGTAGACACTACGGAGTGCAAATGCCCGGACTTTTTCATTTCCCGTGAAAGCGCGAAAAATAAATAAATTTCCCGGGATTCCGGGAATTCCCAGTTGAAATGTGAGTCCATTATTTTGTATTCCCGGGAATTCCCGGGATGTATTCTCTAGTAGTTACCCACGACAATGGGGAATTGCCTATCACGATTACCCATTACCCACAAGGTAATGAGGGAAACTATACGGTAGTTACCAACGGCGATGGGTAATAGGTTACTCAGGGTAACCCATCCCCATTTTTGATCGAAAATATGAAAAAATTAGAAAAAATTTCTATATCTCGGAAATGGAACGTCCAATGGACAAATAACCAATTTTTGCTGGTTTCTGAGAGTTTTTCATAAAGTGGTCCAATTCATATGCAAGAATTTTTTTCAAAAAATCGCCATAGGCTTTAACCTATGGATGTTGATGACTACACTTTTATTTTTAAAAAAGTTGCTAAAACTAAAATTCCTGCAATCAAAAACCTCTAAAACGCCCTTATGCCAATATCTCGGAAACGGAGCGTCCAATCGAAAAAATAACTATTTTTTACGAGTGTCGAAGGGTTTTTCATAAAGTATGGAAGAAATTTTGTTCAAAAATTGTCACGATATTAAAATCGCTAACATAAAAATGGTGGCCGTCGGTGGTGCAATGGGTAGTGTGCGCGCCTCTTGTACAGGAGATCCTGGGTTCGATCCCTGCTCCAACCACCTTAAAATTTCTTTCGACGACGGTCACCTCGCATAGTGACGGCGACACTATCGAGTATATAGCCATGAAAAAGCTTCTCAAATTACCGTTCGGAATCGGTGAAAAACTGTAGGTCCCAATCAGTGAGTGAAAACTGGAAAGCGCACAGCTCAGTGATTGTGAGAAGTTCTCCCCGGTCCCTTCATGGGATGTAATGGGAAACCATTTATTTATTTATTTTTAACATAAAAATGGCTATAACTCGGAAACGGTACGTCCAATCTCAAAAATAATAACTTTGTTACCTGTATAAGAGACTTTAACTAATGGATGTTTTTAATATGACATCACTTAATTTTAAAAATTCGCTGACACATACATATGTGTTTTCGAGATTTTTTATTTGAAAAATGTTAGTTTAACGGATTTTAAGTGTTAAACAATTTATTATATTTGTGTTTGGACGCACCATTTCGGAGTAATAACAATTTTTTTATTTTAGCGATTTACTTATTTTGGCAATTTTTTTTTAAAAAAAGTCGTCCATACGAATTTGACGACTTTATGAAAAAGGTTTAGAAAGCCGAACAAATTGGTTATATTTCGATTGAACTCTCCGCTTCCGAAATATGTACATAATGACATTTTAATGATGTATTATTCGATAAATTTTATTTTAGCTATTTTCATATTTTGGCGATTAAAAAATTACCGACGAATTGGAGCTCTTTATAGAAAACCCCTTAGAAACTCTAAAAAATTTGTTATTTTTTAGAAAAGACGCTCCGTTTCCGAGTTATAGAAAATTTTTTTTATAGTTTCATATTTTCGATCAAAAATGGGGATGGGTTACCCTGGGTTAGCCACGAAATACGGACCCTGGTATAATTAATTTTAATAATTTTGTTTATAACGGGTCCGCCATCTAACGTTTTTTTTATCAACTAATGCTTATTTCGTGAATGGTAACACTTAGCTCATGTCTGATTTGACAGATAATTAATTGTATCCTTCCGCTGTACGAATATGGTTGTGTATACGCTTGAACAATGCTGGGAAATATGGGAAAAATGGGCCTGCGATGGACTTACAGAAGATGCCGATTTTGCCAAAAAAATCATCTTTTCAGATGAAGCTCATTATGATCTTGACGGGTATGTAAACAAGCAATATTGACGCATTTGGGGCACAAAAAACCCGCATGCATACATTGAAAAGCCGATGCACCCAAAACGAGTCACTGTTTGGTGCGGATTTTGGTCCAGAGGCATAATTGGGCCATTTTTCTTCGAAAATGAGCAAGGAGTGGCCGTTACAGTCAATGGCGATCGTTATCGGGCCATGTTGAACGAATTTTTGTTCACAAAAATTGAGGAGGAGGATATTGGCAACATTTGGTTTCAACAGGACAGCGCTACGTGCCACACAGCCGAAGCTACACTCGATGTTTTGCGCCCTTTTTTTGAAGATCGCATTATCAGCCGCAGAGCTGATGTCGTTTGGCCACCTTGGAGCTGCGATTTGACACCGTTGGACTATTATTTGTGGGGTGCCCTCAAAGATAAGTGTTACGCCGACAAGCCAGAGACAATTGACGCTTTAAAGGACAATATTCGTGAAGCCATTGGTGAAATACAGCTGCACACAATCGATAATGTGCTTAAAAATTGGACCGATCGTGTAGGCTACTGCATGGCCAGCCGAGGCAGCCATTAGAATGAAATTATTTTCCATTAGTAACTGGTAGGATTGTACTTTCAAATAAAATAAGAAATTTGAGAAAATATTCAGTAGTTTTTTTTTATAGCATTTCAAAAAAAAAGGTATTTGGCGGACCCGTTATTTAAATATAAAATATAGAATTTTAATAAAACATATTTTTTTAGTTTTTTTTTCTATAAAATTCATAATCAAATTCAAGTAATTAGTTAAGCATACCAGTATATTATTTGGTACAACCGAACAATTTATGGCCGTCGGTGGTGCAATTGCTAGTGTGCGCGGCTCTTGTACAAGAGAACGTGGGTTCAATCCCTGCTCAGACCACATTACATTTCTTTCGACGACGGTCACCTCGCTTAGTGGTGGCGACACTATCGAGTACTTAGCCATGAAGTGCTTCTAAAAATACCGTTCGGAACCGGTGTAAAACTGTAGGTCCCAATCAGAGAGTGTAAAACTAGAAAGCGCACATTTCACTGATTGTAAGAAGCTCTCCCCAATCCCTTCATGGGATGTTATGGGACACCATGTTTTTTTTTTACGACCGAATTAGTTTTTAAATTTTTCGTTAATCCACCAAATATAATATTCAGCATTACAGGATAACACTGTGCAACAGTGGGTCTCGGACCTCAACCAAACCAAAAAATTGTTAAAGTACTTGGACGTGGTATCATAAAACCCCGCTCGGTTTTGCTACTATACATAACAATTTTTTTTATAGGCCGAAGAAAATTTTGGAGGTGGGTCAGGGCCCTATTTCAGATTTTACTTCAATAAATCCTAAACAGCTTGAAATACTGGATTACAATCTTCGACAATATTGTAGATATTTTCCTATTTCACTATTCCCTCTAATATATTTCTAAGGAAAAGTGCACTTGTAATCGATTATTTCACGAAACTTCAAGAAAAATTGCACATATTTTATATGTTTTGACATTTCGAGCCTAACGGTAAATAAAATGCGGTAGCTGTATTCAAAAGAATTGTAGCTTATAAATTTCTGGATAACTTTTCTAAATACACTAATCAACAAAAGTTATAGTTAGATCTCCATAATTGGTGTAGACATGCTGCGTTTAACCATATTCTTTAAATATTCACCTACATATATTCAATATTAAACAAATTACAAAGTTATATCTTCTAGCAAGTTGTAGTGCTTAATATACTACTTAACAATAAACGTGTTTTGGTTACATCGCTTGCTTATATATTCGCTTGTTTTATATGCATCACTTAGCGAAGACTTAGCGAGAACTTAGCGACAAGATTAATTTTTGTTAAGTTTAAAAAAAAATATGTTGACATCTTTTACCGTTTTTAACCAATTTTCATATTTTTGAATAAAATGACTTCTCGCTGAAAAGCCGTTGGCATTGCAACTTAGCAAGCGATAATCGCTTGCTTGTAACCAAAACACGACTAATATTGTCAAGCACACTAATGAACAAAAATGAAATTGTGGGTTCCAAAATGATTGCACCAGTTCAGAAATATTAAATTTTTTAAAATTTTCGCTTATAATGTCTATACTATTAACACAGGAATGTAATAATGTTCTCCAAAGTTGTACAACTTAAGGCTTTGGACAAAATTGCCAAATTCATCAATGATCGTGGCATAATACAAAAATATGGTTATTTTTAGCGTTTTTGTTCAACTTTGTAGAAGAAATAAATTTTATAGTTTAATAAATGAATACATATAGGTGAATATTTAAAGAATATGGTTAAACGCAGCATTTCCACACCAATTACACTGTGAGACGAAATTAGATTTTTTTCAAAATGATGGGGTTCTGTCAAAGGATTCTGGTAGAAAGGTCTAAAAAAAAATATACGTGTATCGGCGTTTTGCCAGATCTGATGAGAATTTTTTCTGATCAGAATTTGTTTTCTCCAAAATGACGGGGGCGTGGTCAAAATATTCTACAAAAATGATCGCCATAAAATTTCACTACATGTGTCCGAACACTCCACTCCAAAACTCCACTCCAAGTGCTAGATAAAAGATGAAATATGACAAAATTCATTATACTATGTGGACTATTTTTAATGGAAACAGCAAAATGACAAAAATCATTATTAACCCTTAGAAGGCAGTTAGTTTTTGCTTATTATCTACCACTTGGCCTAAGATTTTTAGTTCCACCCAATAAGTGCGAAAACAAAAACAGCGAATCCAAAACGGCGATAAAAAAGAGCGAATAAAAAATGAGCGAAAGGTAAAATGAGCGAATAAAATTAGCGAAATCCGACTTATGAAATTAAGAAAATCGCGCGATATTTTTAATTTCATAAGTCGGATTTCGCTAATTTTATTTTAAATATTTAAAAGCACTGTACAACAAGACTACAAGCTTTAAAAATAATTAACAGATGTGGAAGAAAATAGCGGAAGATTTGTGCTAGCAAATGCGAAAATTAAATTTATCGTTTGTTAATTAGAAAATTATTATACTTTTGATAATTTGTATAATATTTTGTGTATTTAATATATTATCAAATTTATGGAACTTTCGCTCTTTTTTATCTTTCGCTCTTTTTATTTTCTCTTTTTTTTCTTTCGTTGTTATTTTGTCGCTCTTATTAATTCACTCTTTTTGGGTGATATCAAGATTTTTAGACATTCCTACCAGAATCCGTTGACAGAACCCTATTAATAATTTTTGTTGATTAGTGTATTTAGGAAAGTTATCAAGAAAGCTACAATTCTTTTGAATACAGCTGCCGCAATTTATTTACCGTTAGGCAAGAAATGTCAAAACATATAAAATATGTGCAATTTTTCATGACGTTTCGTGAAATAATCGATTAACAATGGAATTTTCCTTAAAAATATATTAGAGGGAATTGTGAAATAGGATAATAGCTACAATATTGTCACAAGGTGTAGTGCAATATTTCAAGCTGTTTAGGAGTTATGAAATATAATCTGAAACTTCCAAAATTTTCTTCGGTCTGTAAAAAAAATTTATGTATAGGGGCAAAACCGAGAGGGGTTTTGTGATACCACGTCCAAGTACTTTCACAATTTTTTGGTTTGGTTGAGGCCCGACACAAAATTCTTTCATTTGTGTCACAGTGTAATTTGATTGCTAGAACTAAAACTCGATTGACAGATCGCATTGATGTCTTGTTGCTGTGGCTTCAGCTAAATATTTCAGTTCTTGCAACCGAAACTGAATTACAAATTAATTTATATGCACAACATTTGGTGATATGGAACACAATTATTGGTAATCACAACTGAATAATGTGATAGTCCAAGGAATTGGCAAATTTTAGTTGGCTGTAACTGTAGTTGTAACAACGAATCTCTTCTCTGTGTGTATCAAGAAGGGCTGTAAACCGTCAATAAACATCAACGATAGCTGATGTTCATGCTGATGAATGACAAGTGTGTGACTCGCTTTAGTTAAAAAAAAGTCAATCGAATTTTTCGTATACATATCCCAAAACTAATCCAAAAGAAAAGTTCACCAAACTCGACTAACATCATAGTAGATCGAATTACTGCGAAAATTGGCCAAGCATTTTTTTTAATATTCAAACCACTTTTGATATCGATTAAAATCGCTGATTATTTAAATAAAATAAATTTTGTTTTTTTGGTGGAATTTACACATATTAAGCTGGTTTTATAATTTACTTCGCATTAATTTGTTTGTTTTCCTGTGAGTTAACATAATTAAACAACAACAATTTAGAGAAATTGTTACAAATTTGAATTCAAATAATTGTTAGTGGATTTCTTTGGTTTGGCTAAGATTTTGAACAAATTTTCGTATTAATATAATATTGAATTATGGGTTAACTTGTGTGAAAAATGTGAATATGAAATTTCATTTTATTTTTCTTTATCGAATTTTAGTGTTGGCTTTTTAAGAATTAATAAAAAATAAACACTGTTTATTTCAAAATTGCTTTATACTTTTAATAATCGCTGCTTTATTAAATTGCACCAATTTTTGGGGTCCGCCTGCATTTTAATTTGACGTCGTAAATTTGTATTTCCCGAATTCAACGAGGCATTTATTCCAGAAATTAAGTTAATTTAATATTTTTTTTTTTGTTTATTTCATAACAAATTACTCCCCGTGTATCTAATACAGTTAACGCTAAAGATTAATTGCTATTGTTGCAGAAATCTGTAGCATTTTTAAATTTAAAAGTCACTGTCGAATATTTGAAAATATCTCGCAATTGCAGGATTTAAATCGAATAAATGAATAACAGATTTTGGTATTGGAAAACAAATACTTTCGCTAGTGGAATTGTTAAGAGAAGACAGGAATTAGACTGTAATCTTGAACACTGATTTAAAGTTAAGAGCAAACAGTTGTTTGCGGTTTAACTCTATAACTTTTGAAAGCTTTTTCATTCTATTCATTAGAAATGTGGTCATGGTATTCCTAATAGTTGTATCAATTACTACAAATTGATGACGCTCTCGACCACATTGTTACCACTTATTGAATATGGGCATTTCCACAGAAAAGTCCACCTTTTGTCATGTCACGTCACCCTCGTTATTTGCTTATATTTTAAAACCAGTTAGTTAGATGGTTTTTTCATCTGTTGTTAAATATAGAACTTCTTACATTATGTATTCAGTAAATTATTAGAAAACAATCAAACTTCATGGTCCCAAAATATAAACAATTTACTCTGTTGACGTGATGCGACATAGGGTGGCACTTTCTGTGGAAATGACCATATGGTTTTATGGGGAATGCCACATAGAGGCTTATGTGCGAACAAGTATTAGTCTGGGAAATACCGCTGATAATCCAAATATAATTGAAGACATTGTGGTTATATGGTTGTGATTAGACTGCAAATAAATATATAAATGAAAGGCGTTCGCGTGGTGTCTTATATGGATGGCTTGGATGCAAAACATGCTATCTCCACTTTTCTCACATTTTCCAATTTTATCTGTTGGGGTATTGAGAAAAGTGCAAATGAGAAATATAAGCATTAGTAAATTACAACTTTGGTGTTGTTGTTTCCACTGGCTTGGTACTCAGCTCATTGCGAAAATTTCGAAAGCAAAATCAAGTATAAGGTTATTAAGCCAAAGTTATTGCGTACGAAAACAATACATATTGCATATGTGTGATATCTGTCATATTCGTTAAAAAATACTACATGAAAAACCAAGTCAATCTACTGTGCCACTTTTCTCGAAATGTTGATTGATGGAGATAGCAAATTTTACTAACTCTTTCGCTGCTTCTTGTCTCAACTAACGTTGGCGGCAACTCATTATGTTACAAATATTTTTGCATTGGAATTAAGGTTATATCTGAATATTAATTAACTAACTAACAACAAAAGTGCACCCAAAAACGTGATAGTAACAAAAATTTCAACAATGTTAGTTGGTGAAATTCCGCTGACTATTGGGTAGTTGATATGTATTGGTTAATGGTAACAACCAGAGTGGACCTGTAGGGCGATTCACTAACTTTTAGCGAACCGATAATCGCTAAGTTACTTAACGATTTTTGTCGCTTGCAGTAACGATTGTGTGATTCACTAACTCATAGTTAACGATAGTAAACAACTGACTTTTTGTGTTTACTGAAATTGATATTAAGTGGCAGCTCTGTCCATGTAATTGTCAAAATATACGAAAAGCATAAAGAGGAATCGAAGAAAACAAATAAATTTCTGTTATAAAATTGAATTTGTTAGTTTACAAATGTTTTAACCATAGATTAATACTTATAGTAGATCTAATAGTTCTCCCACCAAATTTATGACATTTGACCTTCTTTTACCTTGACCTTTTTACCAATTTCTTTACTAATACCAGATAGAGGCAATGGTTCAAAACAACGAACAAAATAACAACAACGGCATTTTGTTTTGTGTGTTAAAATTATTGTGTTAAATACAACACAAATGTAGGCTAACAATAACAGTCAATAAAAAAGTTTAAAACACATTTAAATTTCACAGTTTTTCACCAAAATTACATGAAAAATTAAAGCAAGAAGTTATTGTAATTCCACCTACCTGGTGTATGTCACTTTTCGTCAAACATCTCTCTATCACACCGACCGCACCACGAAGAGTGTGAAAGGAAATGTCAGATGAGGCAAATATTTTCTCTACTAAGATTTACTCTATGGTTTTAACAATACATATTTTTTATTAGTGCATAACATATTTTTTAGAATGACTACAAATCCAAGTGGGAAACGGAGCCGCGCCTCGCCGGAGCAACTGTTTTCTCTGATAAAACATATCCTAAATATTCGAAAGCCATTTTTAAATGAACAGTAATTAAAAAATTACAAAATTTCAAAAAAAAACAACCCCAATTGTAAAAGAAGGAATAATTTGTTTGTTTTGTTGAAATTAACAACACAAAAATAGTTGTCGTTAATTTTGCGATAGTCGAATCGCTAACTTCAACAGCTGTTTTAGCGATAGCGAATATCGTTATCAAACTGCCTGCAGAATACCAAAATCGTTAATTTTATCGTCAAGTGAACTTAACGATTCGATTATCGTTAAAACAGCTTACTGAATCGCACTACAAGTCAAACTATAAACTACACACAACCACAATCAGCATATTTCCTAATAACAGTCAGCTTAATTTCCCAAGAATTAACTTAAAGCCCGGTATTCAGTTTTTATGAAATTTTCGTTGCCATAAGAATTACGTGTATAAAAAAATAATGAAAATTTAATGAACCGAAAATTTCGCTCACTTTTCATTTGCTTGGTACTCAGCTCTTTGCAAAAATTTCGTAGGCAAATTCAAGCACAGGGTTGTTACGCTAAACTTGTTTGATAATTTTTTGGGACCGAAATTTTGTCATTCCGATAATTTTATCAACCAAAAGTAACACCACATGCGTTAAAAATAAAATGGAGTGCTTAAAGCAATTATAAATTAAATATTTGCAAGGTAAATCAGAGATAGGTGGTAACACTCCGCTGCAAAATTTTGCGTTTAGAGAGAAATGACAAAATTTCTGACCAAAATTTCGCAAGAACTTAATACGGGGCTTAAGTAGTTAAACGCGGATTTGAATTTTGCATAACAACAGCCACGCGAAATACCACACGCTGCAACACCAGCAGCCAGTCCCATTCCCTAACAGGTTACAGCACACATTAAAACTATAACAACAGCAGGTCAAAATTCATAAGAATTGAACTCTGCACAGTAGCAGCCGGGTCAATTTCGTAAGAAGTAGGAATAGTCGCCGCCTCCGTTAGCCGCCGCCACGTTAGCCGACCAAGTCGGCGCCGCTGATTCTCTCAGGTCCGTACACCACTGCCGAAGCAGAAACAATCGGCGTAAACTTCTAAACAAGGGGTCGCTTGTAGGTAACAAGGGGTAGGTTGTAGGTAATAAACGTTTACCCATTACCCAGGGGAAGTAATGGGTAGATACCCACAACAACGGGGAATTATCCATCATGATTGCCCATTTCCCACATGGAAATATAATGGGTCGTTACCCACGACGATGGGGAATTACCCATCACGATTTTCCATTTCACATGGGAAATGGGAACGTTGGGTATGGTTAAATGGGTACGTCGATGGGTAATGAGTTACCCAGGGTAACCCATCCTCATTTTTGATAAAAAATATGAAAAGATTAGAAAATATTTCTATATCTCGGAAACTGAGCGTCCACTCGAAAAAAATATGGTTTCCCATTACATCCAATGGAGGTATTGGGAAGAGCTTCTCACAACCAGTGAGCTGTGCGCTTTCTAGTTTTTATACTCACTGATTGAGACCTACAGTTTTACACCGATTCCGAATGGTATTTTGAGAAGCATTTTCATGAATAAGTACTCGATAGTGACGCCATCACTAAGCGAGGTGACTGTCGTCAAAATAAATGTAAGGTAGTCAGAGCAGGGATCGAACCCAGGATCTCATGTACAAGAGGCGCGCACACTAACCATTGCACCAAGGACGGCTACATCGAAAAAAAACTAATTTTTATGGGTGTCTAAGATTTTCATAGTGATCCACTAAAAAATCGCTAAAGTAAAAAATTAGCTATAACTCGGAAACGGTGCGTTCAATCGCAAAAATAATAAATTTCTTACATCCTATGAAGCTTTAAGCAATAGTACGACTTTAAAACAAATCGTTAAATCTAATTGTTAAAACGCCCATATGTGTTAGCGTTTAAAAAAAAGAACTATTTTATGAAACCCCCTTAGAAATCTGCAAAAATTGGTTATTTTTTTCGATTCGATTCGATTTCGTACGAATTGGATCACTTTATGAAAATCCCACCGTCGTGGGTAATGTGTAAAGGTCGCTTACCCATTACCCATAAGTAAAGGCCGCCTACCCTATATCCATACTAGGGATGCTAAACGGGATTGATTTTAAAAAATCCCGGGATTTCGGGGTTTTTCGTGATCCCAGGATTTTTCGGGATTCTATTTTTAAATTTTTTTGGGAACAGCTCTATTTTACGGCTTACACTCCAAAAACTAACCACAAGAGGGGCAGAATACGTTATTCTAAGCAAAAAAGTAAAATAACAAAATCGGGGCAAATGCATAGTTTAGGAGTTATGGGCCCCGAAATTTCGGATATGTGAGAGGGTTAGGCGTTGACGTACCGTGTAAAGCCATTGATATCAGTTTTTGTATAAAACAATTCAAAATAAACTCATAAAATAATGTAACACTTTTTGATAAGTCGCTTAGTTATCGAGTTATCGGATGTTGACATGTAGAAAAATTATCGATTTTTTACTTTTCTCAAACAAAAACAAAAATTATTTTTAAATCATCAATCAAAAACAAAATTTATTTTAAAAACATTTAAATTTTTGTTTGAGAAACGTAAACATCCGATAACTCGATAACTAAGCGACTTATCGAAAAATGTTACATTATTTTTTGAGTTTGTTATGACTTGTTTTATACCAAAAGGTGATATCAGTGGCTTTACACGGTACGTTAGTGGAAAAAGTATCCGAAATGTCGGGGTCCATAACTCCGAAACTATGCATTTGCACCGATTTTGTTATTTTACTTTCTTTACTTAAAATAACATGTTCTACCCGACGCAATAAATTTTGTAATTTTTGGAGAGTAAGCCGTATAATAGACATAAATATGCCAAAATTAACTTACGTTAAGATGCGCTATTAAACTTTTTGTAGAGCCGCCATTGGTTTTTGAACTCTTTTTGCACAATTTGAATTTTCCATGCGGTGCACCTTTCGACTCTTCCGAAAAATAACACCACACTGAACTTTTGTCATTGTTTTTAGTTTTATGTTTTTCAAAAATAATAATAATCCCGAAAAATCCCGGGATTTATTTATTAAAATCCCGGGATTCGGGATTCATCAATCACCGAAAAATCCCGGGATTTCGGGATTTCCCGTTTGGCTTCCCTAATCCATGCGTAATCGTCATGGGTAATGCCCCATAGCGCATCGATATGGTCAGATATGTGCAAATTTTAATATTTATATGAAATAAATTTGTGCACCCCATTCCGTTAACTTTCTACATGTAGATCTATTTATTTTAATAAGTAAAATAAAGTAAAATAAATTTATTGGAAATTAACCCCACTATCTTCTTTTAGTCAAAGTGAGCCACAAACTATATTATCGCTAAATTCGTTAATATTCTTCATTATACGAAAATAGTTTCGCATACAAAAAATTTGACGAAAATTTAATTAAGCCTAAACAGTCTTACTTGACACCCTGTGTATAAAATGTCAATAAACTAGTTTTATTTAACAGTTATCTGTCAATTCTAACATCTGCCACCCCACTTACATACCTACTGTATCGCGGATTGTTTTCTTCGAAAATAAATTGCGAAACAATTCCGAATGAAGTTTTTCTTATCGTCAACATTTCGTGTTAAAAACGTGATAAAAATACCAAGTGATTTTGGTATGGCGTTCCAAACTAACTGTCATTATTTAGTTAAATAATACTACTACTATACATAGTATACTCACTCGTACACAAAGGTATAAACAAACATATTGGTTATAAATAACTGTTAATGGCATTGAATTTATTTAGTTTATTGCTTTTGGTTTGCAATTTCGAAAAAATAAACAAATAGCAAACAACCGATACAATGAAATATGGAGTTCAGTTACGATCTGTAGACGGCGAAGAATTTAAGAAAAATTTACTTGTATTAACGAAATGCTAATTATCGGATTTAAATTCAGATTTTGTGTTGTTTTTGTACTACACAATTTCAAACTATCCATTTCAAAATGAGAAAGTTCCAATGGAATTGAAATTACATAATTCTTTTATTTCAAATTGTGAAAACCCAAATCAAAATTCAAAATTTGTATTAACAATTTAGAAAAGTTGCAAATAGAGGTAAATCTATGTACGGAAAAAACTATGTTTGGTGGGTTGAATTCTCGAAAAGTTTGAAATCGCAGTATACCTAAACGCCGCTTAAGATTTTCCAATTTCGTTGCCATAAGAAGTACGTGTATCAAAAGAATTAAGAAAATTTCGCTCACTTTTCATTTGCATTGGTACTCAAGTCTTTGCGAAAATGTTGTAGCCAAAATCAAGTACAGGGGTGTTACGCTTAACTTATTTCGTACGAAAACAAATGTTTGATAACACTGTGTGTAATTTTTTAAGTCATGGCAAAATAACCATATACGGACACCACTACGTGATAAAAGACTAAAAAAAAGACCCGTGTTTCCCAATTTTTCCCAAAGTCCTGCACTTTTTTTTTTATGGGCCGCCAAAGATTTGGGGCCTCGGTATCATTTTCGTAAAAGTGTGATCATTTTCTCAGGCTCATATCTTGCAAACCGTTCAGAATTTCGATTTACTCTCTGAGGCAAAGTTGTAGCTCTTGTCATAAAATTAAATTAAAAAATTTTCGGCAAATTTTTCACTTTTGCGTGCTACCTAAACAGTGTTAAGAATCATCTCTAGGAAGTTTATATGTTCTAGAAATTTGTTTATTGAGATCTTAGGTAAATTTTTGTAGTTGATTGTCTCCTTGAATTTTGAACGGCTTGCTACCTATGGACCTGAACACGGGAAAAAAGGTAAAAAAAATCTAATTTTTTTAAGTTTTTTGCGATTTTGAGCTGGAAGGTGAAGACAAGAGCTACAACTTTGCCTCAGAGAGTAAATCGAAATTCTGAACTGTTTGCAAGATATGAGCCTGAGAAAATGATCACATTTTTACGAAAATGATACCGAGGCCCCAAATCTTTGGCGGCCCATAAAAATAAAGTGCATGACTTTGGGAAAAATTGGGAGACACGGGTCTTTTTTTTTTTGTCTTTTATCACGTAGTGGTGTCCGTATATGGTTATTTTGTTTCGTGTTGCACTGTGTAATTGTTTGGGACCGGAATTTCGACATTTCGATTATTAAACAAAAGTAATACAACATGCGTTTAAAATAAAGCGGAGTGCAAATATTAATTATTAATGAAATATTTGCAAGGTGGAATTTTCGGTTCATGAAATTTTCGTTATTTTTTATACACGTACATACTTCTATGGCAACGAAAATTTCATAAAACTGAATACCGGGCTTAATGGAGCAAAGTAAAGTCAATGCCAATTTTTCAAAGAAAGTCATCTTCTCCGATGAAGCGCATTGCCATCTGAATGGCTTCGTGAGTACACAAAATTGTCGAATTTGGGGCTAAAAAAAATCCTCATGCAATCCACGAGAAACAAATGCACCCACAATGAGCAACTGTCTGATGCGGATTTTGGTCTTATATTTTTGAAGATTAACCCGAAATTGCAGTGACTGTGAACGGCATTCGTTACAGGAACATGATAAAGGAGTTTTTGTGGCCTCAACTGGACAACATGTGGTTTCAGCTAGACGGCGCCATATGCCACACACCACGCATGAAACAATCGATTTATTGCAGCAACGATTTCCAGAACAAATTATCTCAAGAAATTCTGAAGTCAACTGGCGACTAAGATCATGCGATTCAACGCCGTGCGATTTCTTTCTTTGGGGTTTTGTGAAATCTCGGGTTTATGCGAATACACCAGAAACAATTCCTGAGCTCGAATCAGAGATCCAACGAGTCTTCGGTGGGATACAGCCACATCTCTGTCAAAAAGTCATGGATAATTTCATGAAAAGAGTAATGGCCTGTCATCAGATCCGTGTGGTCCAGTAGGCGGATATGTTATTCCATACTTAATCGGAGCATGTCTTCTTTACAATCCAATAAAAAAATCACAACTATCTCAAAAGGTACGTGTTTTTAATTTAAAATTAAAAAGTGCATTCTTACTGAGACAGCTAGGGGATTTTTATACGAAACTTATATATGTACCCGTATGTTGACGCAAACTGTTACGAGAAACCGATATTCGTAGTGCATACTAAACTTGGCATCACTTTTAAATTAAAATACAAAGGCCAATGAAACAAAATGTATTTATTCATGAATCATTGTTAAGTTGGTAACACTTTTTCGGCGATAAGCTGAGTACTAAGATCGTTGACGTGAAAAATATTGAGAAACATTAGGCCCGCAACATATCAGTGATAATGACTATATTTTTCACTCATTTTAAATTTCTTTTACAACAAAAATCTATTTTTATTCCGAAATTGAGCGACATAGACAACAGTGATCATATCTTCCTTCAATTTGATTAATCGTGGCACGTTTCTTAGTATCATTAAAATGTTGCCCAATTCATGCTGCTGATATTTCGTGTGAACAACTTAGTACTAGAGGTTCACGCCGATTATTTCTGCTTCGGCAGCGGCGGCTTGGTCGTCTAACCTGGCGGCGGCGGCTATTCAGAATTATTAGAAAATTAACCCGGTAGCGGCTCAATTGTTAGGAAATTTGACCTGCTGTTGTTCTACACCATTTCCAATTGTAATTTGAAAAATTTCAATTTAATTTTGAAAAATATCAATTGAAATTTGAAAATTCTATTTGAAATTTGAAATACATCAATTGAAATTTAAAAATTCTATATGAAATTTGAAATACATCAATTGAAATTTAAAAAAACATCAATTGAAATTTGAAAGACATCAATTGAAATTTGAAATACATCAATTGAAATTTAAAACACACCAATTGAAATTTAAAACACATCAATTGAAATTTAAAATACATCAATTGAAATTTGAAACACATCAATTGAAATTTAAAAGACATCAATTGAAATTTAAAAGACATCAATTGAAATTTGAAAGACATCAATTGAAATTTAAAATTCATCACTTGAAATTTAAAAATTATTAACCGACTTTATGTATTAGATTTCAAATTTCAATTGAAGTGTTTTAAATTTCAATTGATGTCTTTTAAATTTCAATTGATGTGTTTCAAATTTCATTTGATGTATTTCAAATTTCAATTGATGTATTTCAAATTTCAATTGATGTGTTTTAAATTTCAATTGATGTTTTTCAAATTTCCATTGATGTATTTCAAATTTCAAATAGAATTTTCAAATTTCAATTGATGTATTTCAAATTTCAAATAGAATTTTTAAATTTCAATTGATTGTTTTCAAATTTCATTTGGAAATGGTGTAGTCGTAATATGTTGTAACCTGTTAGGGAATGGGACTGAATGTTGGTATTGGGGCGTGTGGGATTTCGCCTAGCGATTGTTATGCAGAATTCAAAGTGTCTTTTAACTCCGTAAGTTAATTCTTGGGAAATTAAGCTGACTTTTATTAGGAAATATTCTGATTGTGGTTGTGTGTAGATTATAGGTTTTTGATTGTTGAGGTTGCAATGTGAATTGTGAATCAGGACAATGTCATTAATTGATCGATTATTTTATATACAAAAAAAAGTTATACGCCGCCGCTGTGCCGATTTCTACGTAGTAAGACGGAGGCGTGGAAAGAAGCTCAAGAAACGGCGGCGGCGTAAAGGTCTACTTAGTACTACACGTGCGGAAATACTTCGTCGATATTCCGCAGGCTTTTTATTTTGTATGGAATGTTGTAAAATTTCACGTGAAATGTTGACCATAGTGCGGGGATTTGTAGAATTATACTATGTGTTAACGTGGAAGCTGACACTTTATATGAGCTAGCCTGCATAAATTACACAAAAAAACTCCACTTATATTGAGAATTTACTTTAAAATAGAGTAAATTAACAAATTAAAAAATTTGTATATAATATTTAGTATTTATGTAAAAATTGAGTGATTTATAAGTATAAACGATATTGAAAAATTTTCAATTTTAAATTGTATTTAAACAACTAAATGAATAATATTAATTTCCAATTGAGCAATTTCCATACGTGGGGCAAATTAATTATGTGACAATTATAATTTGCAGTTTAATTTGAATTACCTCTAGAAATGCAAATTCAAAAAGATTAAATATCGTAGACAAAGCATTTCCTTCATATCTGACAGTTTTGGTTTTCAAATATTTTATATTTAAAGGTTTATGAATTTGAAATTTCTACGAGGCAACACTTATCGAAGCCACAAACCTCTACATGTAAAATAATTTAAAAACAGAATTGCCAGCAGTCAAACAAATTCCAAATAATTAAAAGCATTCCCACATTTCATTATAATTGGCATTCGATTCCACATCCTGCATTTGCATTGCCTGAGCAAATTCAAATTCAAAATTTTTTAATTGCCATTGTGAACAATGATAATTCTTTTCCATTTGTATTAGACGAAGTAATGCAAATAAAAATCCAATGCAAATTAAAAAAACTCATGTCTATCAACTTCCAAATAAAGCCCGGTATTCAGTTTTTATGAAATTTTCGTTGCCATAAGAAGTACGTGTACAAAAAAATAACGAAAATTTTATGAGCCGAAAATTTCGCTCACTTTTCATTCGTATGGTACTCAGCCCTTAGCCGAATTTTCACAGGCAAAATCAATTACAGGGTTGTTACGCCAAAGTTATTTCGTACGAAACCAATTGTTTGATAATTGTTTCGGACCGGAATTTTGACATTTCGATAGTTTTAACAACTACAAGGAACACGACATGCGTTAAAAATAAAATGGAGTGTGTAGAGGAATTATAAATGAAATTTTTACAAGGTAATTCAAAGATAGGTGGTAACTCTCTGCAACAAAATTTTCCGTTTAGAGGTAAATGACAAAATTTTGCAAGAACTGAATACGGGGCGGCTTAAAATTGGGAACTTACATTTTACATTAAAAAAACTCCAATTGAAATTGATAATTTCCATTACAAATTAACAATTTTCTTAACAAAATCAAGAATTTATATTTCAAATTATAAAAACATATATTTGTACTAAATCGCCTAAATCTAAGGAAACATTAACTTTAATTTTAGTCCACTTTCAATTAAATTTAGATACCTTTTTGTTGGCTCAACTTCTTTATGCATCTGTATATGAATGTTGTATGCAAATTGAAATCAATAGACTTTTCTACTGCCCATTTCGTATTTTCTTCCCAGTTTTCCATTTCCATGAAACATTCAATTTTATTATTTTTGTGTTTCTGTTTTTTTCCATTTATATGAAAAATTAAAGTTTCCATTTCAGATTTTAAATTAAAATTTCAAATACAGAAATTTTTGATATAAAACGATAATATTCATTTCAAATTGACCAATTTCCAAATGAAAATGAGAACTTACACTTTAAATTGTAAAAATTCCAATTGAAATTGGTAGATTCCATTTCTAATTGGGGAATTTTCTTAATAAAATCCATAATTTCTATTTGAAATTATAAATAAAAGTTGCTAATTAAAATTCAGATTTTTCGTGTCAAAATATAAAAAATAAAACACTGAACGGTATTTCGAATTTTTATTTTATTTGCAAAATCCAGAATTTATATTTAAAAATTTTATTTAAAAGTTATTTTAAATGAACAAAACTCTAAATAATATTTATAACGTCCATTTCAAATAGAATAAATCACGAAATTAAATTGAGATTTATTATTACACATTAAGAAGCATGCAATTAAGTTAATTAATTAATTTCAATTAACAATTAAATTTATAAAATTTAAATACTCGCAAAAGTAAGGGTGGGTTAAACAGTCCAAAACTCTTTTATTAATTATTTTCATAAAACATATCGTCAGTGCCTACAAGGTTTAACGTTAAAAATAATTTAAATTATTCAAATTTATACATATTTTTGTTGTACTTAGGTCTAGTTTTAAACTTAAGTACATAGTGTAAAATCGGCACTGAGATATTTTATATTTTAGCTCCCTATATAAAAATCGCTTGGCTCCCCATATAAAGTCGTCGAAAAATCAGTTTAGCATGGTCGAATACAAAAATAGGTCCAATGCTAACTTCGTCTTAGATAGCAACCTATAAATACTGGTTAAAACCAGTATCTTTCGAAATCTTTCACGTGCCAAAGTTTTACCATGACCGACCTATGTGTGTACATATATAGTACTTTCGAAACACACCCTAATCGAACATTATTTTCTAATTAGTAAATGTCTGAGATAAAAATACAATTAAACCTGTAAAGTCAATGCATGACATAAATTATTGTCTAATAATCAAATGACAATTGATTAATTTCAAAAATTCCAAAACGGTTCAGACAACTTTGTCAAATTCATGAATGGATTCAAATTGAAAAAGAAAGATTAATAATTGAGTGGCAATCGATTAAAACAATTTCCCATATTTTAAAATATTATAATCACTATATCTTATATTTCGTTCACAAATTATCATTACCCGTTACAGTGAACTGTGAACTTTCTGTTCTTCTATTGTACTTCTATCTATTGAAAATTTTCGAAATTTCACATTTTGAAATTATTTAAACTTTGCATATAAATTATTACTTAATCAATCAAACGCATAAGGAAATATTAATCAATTAATTTAATATTTCTACATATTCTGGTTACTGTGAAAAAAGATTAATTTAAATGTAGACTTTTAAAAAGCACAAATCACGATTTATTCATTCAGGTTATAACAGCAGCTGTTGATGATATTACAGTGCCTAATATGTCAAAGTCAGCTGATGTATTGTGTTAAATTTCGTGCTCAGAATGAAGATTCACGCCGATTTGCGTAAAGCCCTTTAATATTTAACAAATTGTTTTCGCAAATAAATCCGTCTACTTCATTATAATTTCTTTGAATCTTTGTGATCAAACTATCGCCCCTTTCGACTTTCCAAATAAAACGATCCATACTTAATACTACGAAATATGGCAACATTTGCTGTAATGGATGCAAAAAATGCGATATGGCAACATGTTTGTACCAAGTGCCAACAAATACATGGTAGCAGCAGATGTTGTTGTAGTTGTAAGCAGCAATAACTTACATTTTAATTTCGTTCATTAGTTTCAGTTGTCAAACTCTTCACAAATATATACCAACAACACAAGAATACAAAAAAGTATAAAAACAAAATACACATGACATGGAAAAAATTTAATCACATGTTTAAACGACTATACCTGATAGATAATTCTACAATGATCACAATATGTATAACATTTACCGCGCGTTGTTGTGAACAATTTAATTCCAATTTTGTTTTCAATCGGAAATAAAAATCTATCCTTCAAATTTAGAGACATAAAAGTATACGTAGTCTTCCATTAAATAAAATAATTTTAATGAAGTTATCATGTGTAAGCCATTTTGCAAATTTCTGCTTTTGAGTCTCTCCTTGATAACATTTTCATTCGCAAAAAATGATAACAAAATTTTTGTTGCCATTTCTTGAAATTTAACATGTGGCAACATTGTCATTGCTCAAGTCGGAATTTAAGTGGGAAATTGAAATGCCACTTTATATCGCTTAGCTGTCCCGTAGAAATTGAGCTATATTTAGCTTTAGCGGGGTAAAAAAACACACTTAATGTAAAGAAAAACAGAAATGTAAACAAACTTTGACATATTAGGCGCGAACAAAATGAAAACCATGAAATCAGCTGTGCTACTGATATAACATGAGTGAATAAATCTTCAATCTAGGATTCCTTGTATCAGGGTTGCCAAGGGCTACAAATCCTTTAAACTTGCCTTGCTGTTTCCGCAAAACTTTGATACTGTACTATAATTAACTTTCACGACTTGAATACGTGCTCAAAAACTCTACCTTTTCGTTCACTTGTACTTCACATTTAATCAGCTCTGCCACAATAATAGACATCTTTAGTACGAATGTGGCTTGACTTTCAAAGTTTTTCATATAAACGTAATAAATCTGAATCCACTCTTTTCTATTAAACATATGGTAACTCTATGAAATAAAAACTTTTAGCCTCAAACAAACCGTGCACTTGTGTCACATGTAGAGTGTCCAAAATACCGGCAATTTTTAAAAATCGGTTTTCGGTTTGTTCGAAAAATCAATTTTTTGTGAAACCGGTTTTCGGTTGTTAATTTTAGCAAAACCCGGTGGAACCGGTTTTTTTCTGTTTTTTTTTCTTTAAATTAAATTAAACATGTTGCAATTACAATACATTTGTTTAGCGACCATTTCACATACATATTCATCTTTAAAACTCAAAATTTCACAACTCGATTTGTTTTAATTTTAAATAAAAAGTTTGTATTATATTCCAATTTCGAATGCGTGTTTAATATAAAATTTAAAAGTTTTCTTCAAATTCACATTAAACTAATTTCAATTCGAAGATCATATTCAAATTTGAAAGAGATATTCATGTATGATAATCTTATTTAGATTGAAACATTTATTTATAAAATTATTTTATTTTTGCAATTTGGAAAAAGGTTTGAAAATCTTAACTAATTCTTAATTAATTTTTAATTAATTCTTATTGGTCATGTAATCATTTTGAAATTTGAATAAAAAACTGTTAGGAAATATCATTTAGAACTTATTGCAGCATAAAATCATATTTGACAAGAGAAATCATGTTTCTTAATTCCAAAATTTCATTAAAATTCTAATATCATATCATTTATTATTATTATTGTTTTCAACGATATTAAAGCAAATTGAGAAAAACCCGGTTAACCGACGTCAAATAACCAGATTCCGGCTTGTTCGAAAATTACGTTTTTAAAAAACCGGCACACGGTTAATAGCAGATAAACTGACTTAACCGGTTTTGCGGTTTCGGTTTTGGACACTCTAGTCAGATGCGAACAAATTGTCAAAGTACATTCGTCTGTTTCTGTTTTGCGCTGTCATTTTAGAAATTTATATCTTTTAAGCCCCGTATTCGGTTCTTCCAAAATTGTTATTGCCTTAAGAAGTATGTACGTGTAAAAAAAAGATACGTAGGTGGTAACTCCCACAACAAAATTTTCCGTTTACAGATAAGCTCCGTATTTACTTTTACTTTTCTTGACCATATTACAACCTCATGAGGTCAGACGTCTTACACATATTAATTAAACAAACAAATTAAACAAATTTCAACATATTCTTCCAACTGGCTCTATCCTTCGCCTTTTCTCGCCAGTTGGTAACACCAAGGATACGGAGGGATTCTTCTGCCTGGTCTTTACAGCGGAGTCTTGGTCGTCCTCTTTTCCTGCTTCCATCGGGTACGTTATCAAAAATCTTTCGCGCTGGCTCATCTTCATCCATTCTGATAACATGGCCTAGCCAACGCAATTGGCACACTTTGATTCGTCTAGCTATGTCCACGTCAGAATAGAGACTATATAGCTCTGCGTTCCAGCGACGTCGGTACTCGCCGTTTTCCCTAACAGGTCCATATATTTTACGGAGAATTTTTCTCTCGAAAACTGCCAGGTGTTTTTCATCCGCTTGCGATATGACCCAAGTTTCGGAGCCATATGTCAAGACAGGTAAAATGAGAGTCTGATATAGCTGGACTTTTGTCCGTCGAGAGAGGGCTTTGTTCCTAAACTGCTTGCTGAGCCCAAAATAACATCTATTTGCAAGCACAATTCTCCTATCTATCTCCAGGCTGACGTTGTTGTCCTTGTTCACGGCGGATCCAAGGTAGACAAATTCATCTACCACTTCTAAATTAAATCGGTTGTCAACGTTCAAGTGCGGACCAAGTCGAGAGGTTTCTCTAGTCGTTGACACCATCAATTTTGTCTTGCCCTCATTAACAGCAAGACCCACCTTTGCTGATTCCTTTTCGATTCTTGAAAATACTGCAGTAACCTCTCGCAAATTTCGCCCAATGATGTCTATGTCGTCAGCATACGCCAGCAACATATGGCTTTTCGTGTTAATGGTCTTGTTCGTATTTACTGCAGCCTTTCTCATTATTATCTCCATTAAGATGTTGAAGAGATTGCACGAAAGTGTGTCGAATTGTCTAAGTCCTCGCTTGGTACAGAATGGTTCAGTGAGGTCTTCCCCACTTTCACTGCTGATTTGGTATTGGTCAGCGTCATTCTACAGAGGCGGATCAGTTTTGCCGGAATACCAAGTTCAGACATAGTTTCGTACAGTTTTCCCCGTATGGGGCTATCGAAAGCAGCTTTGTAATCGGCAAAAAGGTGGTATGTATCGATTTGCTTTTCGTGGGTCTTTTCCAGGATTTGGCGTATCGTGAATATTTGGTCAGTTGTGGACTTGCCTGGTCTAAAACCACACTGATAAGGTCCAGTCAGGTATTCAATATTTGGCTTTAGTCCTTCACATAATACGCTCGGCAAGACCTTATACGCGATGGATAAAAGACTGATACCGCGATAGTTGGAACAGACACACGGATCACCCTTTTTGAATACAGGACATAATACACTGAGGCTCCAGTCGTCGGGCATAGATTCCCCCAGCCATATACCGCGTATCAGTTGATGCATGTGGGCTATCAGTCCTTCGCCACCTGCCTTAAAAAGTTCAGCGGGTAGGCCATCCGCACCCGCGGCTTTATTATTCTTCAGGCGGGAGATCGCCGTTCTAATCTCGTCTTGGTTGGGGGGGGGGGGGGTTACAATCTATACTATCTTCCACTATCATTACCTCCTGATCTTCAGTGGAAGAATCTGAGTGGAGTAGTGCTGAAAAGTGGTCTCTCCACATTTTGAGCACACACTGCTTCTCAGTCACCAGATTTTCATTCTCGTCCTTGCAGGAGGGCAGCCCATTATTAGGCCCGTTGGTCTTCTTACCCTCTGGAAAAACTTTCGCGATTCACCATTCATCCTTCACATTTCGGTTCTCTCACTCTCTCTCTGCTCCCACTGCCATTTTCCCCGCCTAAATAATTGGTTTTCCCCCCTTCTCAGCCTCTTGTACCGCTCACTCGCAGCACGCGCTGTAACTGACTGTTTCGTTGCCATACGTGCAGCGTCTTTTTCATCAGTTGTTTTTGATAGCCTTCCGCGGTTTTTGATAGCCAAGTTCAGTCATTGCAGCGATTTCCAAAGAATGGGAGATGTGCTTCCACTGCGCATCTGGGTCTTCGGGAGGGGGGGTATTCTGCTCCAGCAGGAGAGAGAGTTTCTGTCGATAGGACATTGATATCTCCGGTATTCGTAGCTTGTCAATATCGAACTTTTCCCGTGTTCGGCTCCGTACGTTTTTCGCCCTGCTCAATCTCGTGCGAACTTTCGCAGCCACCAGGTAATGATCCGAGTCGATATTGGCACCTCGAATCACATGGATGTTTACAGTAGAAGAGTGCCTGCCATCTATTACCAAGTGATCAATCTGGTTCTTCGTCCGTTGATCAGGAGATATCCAGGTCGCCTTATGAATGTCCTTATGCTGGAATCGTGTGCTACTAACTACCATGTTCTTTGCAGCGGCGAAGTCTATCAGTCTTATTCCATTATTGTTTCCGTATTTAGTTGTTTCGAAATTTTCATAAGCAATTTTGTCACTTATCTCTAAACGTAAAATGTTGTTGTGGAAAGTTACCGCCTATCTTTGATTTACCTTGCACATATTTCATTATAATAATAATTTCATTAATAATTTTAGTAATAATTCCTTTATTTTGTTATTGAAACATCAAAATTCCGGTCGCAATCTAGTATCAAACAAACAACACTGCAATTGATTTTGCTTGCGCAAAGATCGGACTACACACAGAGAAGAGATTCGTAGTCGCCAAAATAAGAAGTCCTCAAAAATCAAATTTTGGTTATAACTCGGAAACGGTGGTACAAGCGCAAAAATAATAAATTGTCTACCTCCATAGGAAACTGTAACCGATGGATGTCTTTCATCCACGGCATCACTTTTTTTTAACAAAAACAAAAAATTATTATCTAATAAAAGAAAATCGACAAAACGCCATTATCTCTATATTTCGGGAACGGAGCGTTCAATCGAAAAATCACCAATTTTTTGCGGGTTTCTAAGGGAGTTTCTTTCATAAAGTGGTCTAATTCGTATGTAAGACTTCCGTTTTAAAACAAGTGCCAAAATAGGAAAATCACTAAAATTAAAAAATTGCCATAATTTGGAAACGGTACGTCCAAACGCAAAAATAATAAATTTTTTACCTCTAATGGAGACTTTAACCAATAGATGTCCTGAATACGGGATGTCCTGAATTTCTTTTTTTTAAGAAATTCGTTAAACTAAAATTGTAAAAAAAAAAATCGCTAAAACGCACACGTGTTCGCGATTTTGTTTTAAAAATAAGTGATGCCGTATTAAAGACATCTATTGGTTACAGCTTCATATGGAGGCAAATAATTTATTATTTTTGAGATTGGACCCATCGTTTCCAAGTTATAGCCATTTTTTGATTTTTTTGACGATTTTAAAAAAAATCTTCCATACGATTTGACCACTTTATGCAAATCCCTTAAAACCTGTAAAAATGTGTTTTTTTTCGATTGAACGTTTCGTTTCGTTTCCGAGGTATTTAACCAATAGCTATTTTTGATTCGAGGAATTTTAGTTTTAGTGATTTTTTTTAAATGTGATGCCCTATTCAAAGCCTTCTATGGGGGTAAATAATTTATTATTTTTACGATTGGACGCACCGTTTCCGAGTTATAGCCATTTTTTATTTTACCGATTTTCTTATTTTGGCGATTTTTTGAAAAGAAATTCTTCCACACAAGTTGGACCACTATATGAAAAACCCTTATAAACCACCAAAAATTAGGTATTTTTTCGATTGGGCGCTCCGACTCCGAGATATAGCAATTTTTTTTAAATTTTTCACATTTTCGATCAAAAATGGGGATGGGTTACTCTGGGAAATCTGGGTCAATTCATGTCTTTTACATTTCAATTGATGTCTTTTAAATTCCAACTGATGTCTTTTAAATTTCAATTGATGTATTCCAAATTTCAATTGATGTATTTGAAATTTGAAATAGAAGTTTTAAATTTCAATTGATTTTGTTCAATTGGTATTTTTCTGAATTAAAATGATATTTTTTAAATTTCAATTGGCAATGGTGTAGTGTGGTGAGATATATCAACTGGACATATTCGTCTTGTCGATAACAATAAAATATTCATGGACTTTAATGACCTTTTGATTTCGTATAGTAAAATATATGTCCATCCGTTGTTTTTGTCCAAAGCATAACAAATTCTGGGTATATACGACGTAAAATGTGAATACGTATACTTACCATATTTTTCGGTGAATGATATTTATAAACTTTATTGTGTTTTCACAAATTTCTTTCTCACATTCTGTTTAAAATAATATAGTTTTTCTGAAAAGTCCTCGTGTAACATTCAAATATAAAGCCTGTTTTTTAATTCCCTGCTAAACTAATTTTCCGACGACTTTGTATGGGGAACTAAGCGATTTTAAGCGGCACTCCATACAAAGTCGTCGAAAAATTAGTTTAGCAGGCAATAAAAAAACAAGCTTATAATAATAGTTTCTCTTTTACACCAAAGTCTCTTATGAAAAATTGAATACATATGTATCTTTGTGACAAGTGTTTTTATAACCGAAACTAATGCCCCTATTACGGTTCTCAACTTTTGTGAGAGTTCCCAGCGACGGAATTTGCGAGGCCTTCCACGAATAAGGCAAGCGGAATCATTCTTTGGTAATGCCTACTTTAATAATGCCTGCGAAATGCATGATTTTATAAGGCTTCCACAGGCCTGTTAAAAGAATGCCAAAAGACGTTGTTGTTCATGAAACCCTGTCTTCCCACATGTTCGCAATTCGTCGTTGCAAAATCATAACATCCGATAGCCCAGTAGATAAAGCGTCTGATTGTAAGTTCTAAGGTCGTGTGTTCGATTCCTGTGGCTGCAGAATTTAAAAAAAATCATTTATAAGAATTACAATTGGTTAAAGTATAAATCTGAAATATGAATCTAATTTCCATATATATTTTTTTATTTTTATGTAAGTCCTTCTAAAACTACTCTTTTTGCAGGCCTTCATAAGCCCTTCTAGTAGAGAGGGATGGAAGGCCTTGCCTCCCAATCTCACGCAATGTTAAAAAGAAAGGAAGAGGTAATGTGTAGGGAAGGCCTGCCGTATTCTATAGAATGCCTTCTGGGTCATGATTTCAGGCCTACCGGCTGCTGATTTCCGCCGGTGGGTTTGGTCGTAATCGATGAATTGGCATTGCCGTTCTCAACTCAACGGCAACTGAACAACAGCTGACTTTTTGGTTGTGTTCACTTACTTTTGTCGTATTGCTTTTGACAACTCTGTGCTAGTTTGGTCGACAAATGCGTTAAATTTACACCACTGCTTGAGAGCAGTTGAGTTGGGTTTATAGTTGTGTGTGTTTTTAAGTTGAAAAGAATGGAGAGATCGTAAGAAAATATTATTTTGGGTTCAAATTATAATTTTTATTTATCATTTGAACATTTTAATTTAACAATAATATGTTATATATTTAGAAGTATCAAAATCACAAAGAATGCTCAGTTTGAGAAACTTGTCCAGCTAATGGAAAGTAATCCAGCCGTTGCCCTTGGAAAACCACAATTTAGCACCACGCAGAACCAAGTGCGAGAACTATGGGAAGGATTTGCTGTGGAGGTAAATAGTTTAGGACCACCGTCCATAAAATGAATGAATGGCAACGTGTATGTGCAGATACATACCTTGCACTGGGCAGCTCAAGAAGGTTGGATGCATCACGAATATTTCTTCTTAAATGCAACACATCTATATTCGCGTTTTCGACTCCATCTTCATAAAAGAAATCTATGCTATTTATATCCATTTCGATTTTGCAAGCACAACACAATTGTTAACTTCTTTTATTTTCACATAAATCAGCCGCTTTTACTTGTCAAAATTGATATTTCGAGCTGGTAAAACCATAACAATTGCAACCAAAAACAGTTGTGAACCACAATACAAAAGATAAGTTTGGTCGTGTTGAAGTTCGGTCGTCTCTAAGTCGACCAAACTAAGTTGAGTGGTGAACGGTAATAGGGGCATAAATTATGATTACAGTGACTAATATTTATGAATGAATGAAATCTTATCAAAACATAGACTTTATCATGGAATTTCCAATGTCTGCATTGATTTCCAACTAATCTTTTCCCTGTGTGTACTACCAAGCAAATGAAAAGAGAACGAAATTTTCGCTATTTTTTTCTACACGTACTTCTTATGCGAACGAAAATTACATAAAAACTGAATACAGCGCTTAAATAACATTGCTAACAAAAATTTCGCAAGAATTGAATACGGAGTTTTCTCGCTGCTTGAAAATTCGTACAACCAAACATTCCACGTGGGTGGCAATTTATATCTACTACACCATTTCCAATTGAAATTTGAAAACAAACAATTGAAATTTAAAAATCCCATTTGAAAAACATGAATTGAAATTTAAAAATCCTATTTGAAATTTGAAATACATCAATTGAAATTTGAAAAACATCAACTGAAATTTAAAACTCATCAATTGAAATTTAAAACACACCAATTGAAATTTGAAAAACATCAATTGAAATTTGTAATTGAAATTTAAAATACATCAAATGAAATTTAAGAAACATCAAATAAAATTTATAATACAAGGTGTTTCCAAAGAAGTCATCCTATGAAGTTTGGCTCTCATTTTTTTTAAATGAAAAACTTCGATTCTGTTTATTTGAACCTTTAGAATTTTATTGGTTAAGTTGAGAAGATGATATCGGTTAAATGGGCGCCGTCACAATTGATTATTTATGGCAATTTTCATCACTTCAGCGAGAACTTCGGGCGACAGATTCTAGCGCTCGTGTCGAATGTTGACCTTGAGGGCTTCCAGGGTCTCGGGCTTGTTCACGTAAACACGGGACTTCAAAAACCCACAAAAAAAGTCTGATACGGTTAAATCGGGCGATCTTGAGGGCCAGTGCAAATCGCCAAACGAGAGATGAGGCGACCCGGGAACGCCGCCTTCAGAATATCGTTTGTGGCTCGCGCAGTGTGTGCCGTTGCTCCGTCCTGTTGGAACCACATGTCCTCCAGTCCCAATTCGTCGAATTGCGGCAGAAAAAACTCGGTTAACATGACCCTATAGCGCGCACTGTTGTCGTTTGACGAGCGGCGTTCTCGAAAAAAAATGGCCCGATGACTCCTCCAGCGTGAACAGCGCACCATGCAGTCACTTTGAGCGGGTGTAATGGCACCTCGTGCATCACTCGGGGATTTTCGGTGCCCCAGAAGCGATAGTTTTGCTTGTTCACGTACCCGCTGAGGTGGAAATGAGTCTCATCGCTCATTATGATTTGGGTGGAAAAATCGTCCACTTCGTCCACGAGATTGAGGATGGCTTGAGCGTAGGTTACACGCGTTTAGCGGTCGACTGGCAGCAGCTGATGCACGGACTGGACTTTGTATGGGAACATGCGCAGGTCTTTGACCAAAATTCGCCATAGGGACGACCGGCTGATGGCTAATTGCTAGGGACGGCGTCTGGTCGATGTTTCCGGCGACAGCTCGCCATCCTCCGTAACAGCGGTGATATTCTCGGCAGAACGGGCGCTAAGGGGCCGGCCACTGCTGGCAACGTCTCGTGTGGTCCCATACTCTTCAAGGTTAGTGGCCAAACGGCGCAGTGTTTGCGCAGTCGGTGTCGGAGGGCCGGGGAATCGGCGACGGTATTTGC
This sequence comes from Phaonia tiefii, assembly GCA_963931995.1. NCBI lineage: Eukaryota > Metazoa > Arthropoda > Insecta > Diptera > Muscidae > Phaonia > Phaonia tiefii. The sequence goes on along the minus strand of OZ008370.1, from coordinate 221,436,285 downwards.
GCTGCGCCAACACCACAGACGAATTGTTACGCAAAAAAATAGACACGACTATTCCGCGTTCTTGGGGAGTGTATCGCTCCATGGCTTGTTTACTTGTATTCTACATCTGTCTAGTCCACAAAAATAAGAGCATCTTCCAATAGAGTGGTCACTTTTGAAACACCCTGTACATCAATTGAAATTTAAAACATATCAATTGAAATTTAAAGTACACCAATTGAAGTTTAAATTGATGGAATGTAATGAATCATGGGATGTAATGAGCAAAAATATATATTTTATTTTATAATTCGCATTAAACATTTTAATTCGCGTCAAACATAACATGTTAGCAAATTTTCAATTATAAAAATTGTGGTACAATTTACCCAACATCTTTATATATATAATTCTACTGCACGTTGTGTTTGTGACTGAACTCCTCCTAAACTTCTGGACCGATTTGAATAAATTTTTTGTATGCGTTTGGGTGGCGCCCTGGGTGGTTTAGATTTGCTATTCGGTTCAATTGGACAAAGAGGCGTGGTAACCACAAATTAAAAATCCATTATTTCTGCTCCTGCTAACGGAGCAAAAATTTGAACAAAATTTGCAGGACAACGTCTGCCGGGTCAGCTAGTATACATATATAATACCAGCATAAATATATTTGGAGCAGAGCCCCTTCATATCCGGCCGGTCATAAATATAATGACACTTCAATTGTTACGATACAAAGATGTCACTCTTATCATAGTAATAAAAAAAAATCCGGCGTCAATTTTGAGGTGCATCAAATGAAAGTACTTTTCAATTCAATTAATTGCACTTATCACATAGTCTGCTACGTCATAGCCTTTTCAAGAGGCTTCAAATTCTTTAAAAAAAATAATTCCCGATTACATCCCGTACACACGGAAACAAATTTTAGTTGGACATCAATTTAGGCATTGGAAATTCCATGCTAAAGTCTATATTTTGATTAGAATTCATAATTGTCATACATCAAATACATCAAAATTATTAGCCGATAATATTGATAGATTAAAATTAGGTCTTACTAAAACAATTTGCTACTACAGAATTGAAGTTGTATTAACCAATATGAGTATTTCAAAAACCTCATTCGTCTGAAATGGAAGATACAACTAATAAAAAGTACAATATTAGAATTCGTATTCAAATATTAGTCACTGTAACCATAATTTAGTTTCTGTTGCAAAAACACTTGTTACAAACTTATGTATTCGATTTTTCGCAAGAGTCTCTGCTGTTGAAGAGAAACTACCCATATTTGAATGTTACACGAGGACTTTACTGGAAAACTATTATTTTAAACAGAAAGTGATAAACAAAGTTGTGGAAAAACAATAAAGTGTATAGATATCAACCAGCGAAGAATACATATTACCATGAATTGAGGTGAAGTGAGACTTTCTTTTGTAATGCCTTCCTAAAATAAGGCCTGCAGAATGCATGAATTTTTTCATCAGATACAACCAAGAAGACGATTTTTACAATTTTTGGAAATTTATTTTCCGATTCATTTTAACCGTAATTTAATTGGCAAATTTCATACAAAATTTTAAAATTATATTTATTATTTAATATTTTTCAGGGTATTTTTAAAATTTTCAATTTGAAGTTGGGCGTGGTATAACTTTCTAAGACTTACATACATACTTATAAATAAATATGTAGAATTGGATAATGATTTTGTGATAAAATAAATTATATTAATGTAGTTTCCTTTAAGGCTGTAAGAGATCATGTTTTCTCCGGTTAGTGAAAAAAAATGTAAATGGCGAGGGTGGGATTTGAACTCACATTCGCTGGACGATCGTTTCGATGTTTATGAAGCATCACCTTCAGCAGCGTCTAGCCCGTTAAGCCACTGCTGTGTGTATTTACACAAGTCACTAACCGGAGACATTTATTGATTGTGTGTAGAGCGATGTTGTTGCCGCTACTTACAGACTAGACTAGAGATAATATTTAGCTCATCTGACGTTTCCTTTCACACTCTTCGTGATGCGGTCGGTGTGATAGAGAGATGTTTGACGAAAAGTGATACACACCAGGTGGAATTACAATAACTTCTTGCTTTAATTTTTCATGCCATTTTGGTGAAAAACTGTGAAATTTAAATGTGTTTTTAACTTTTTATTGACTGTTATTGTTAGCATACATTTGTGTTGTATTTAACACAATAATTTTAACACACAAAACGAAATGCAGTTGTTGTTATTTTGTTCGTTGTTTTGAACCATTGCCTCTATCTGGTATTAGTAAAGCAATTATTTTCAACATCAAACGTAAATATCACACCAGGCCAAATGTCATAAATTTGGTGGGAGAACTAGTAGATCTACTATAAGTATTAATCTATGGCTTTCCTACTTACACGCACTGATGCAGAAGTTTTGAAAGTTCTATTTATAGAACAAACTATTCTAATGGTCAGTTTTTCAGACAGTGGTGATCTTCGTTTCTTAGTTAAATTGTGGTTAAACATCGAATTGTGTTTTTTCGTCATTGTTTAACTATTATTTAACCTCCAAATGTTGGTTGGTTAACTTATAGCAGAACCATATTATTTTGACAATCAAATTACTGACTGTCAAAGTGATAAATGAAGATTGTATAAAATACATGTTTCAGATTAGCGTATTTGTACACATACGTTGAATCTAGGTCGTTAAATTGTTGTGCCTATATAGTTTTTTACAGATTTTTGTTAAAATGACTTCGATTTTATGCATCTATTTCTTATTTTACATAATTCAATTTTGTTTGTTCCCCTTTGTTGTTTTGGTATTTATCCCAAAACACACGTTTTTTCCAATAAGAATACAAGGGTTGCCATATTAGTTGACAATATGGCGTCTTACATTAACTCACCACTGAAAAACAAAATGCAAAGTTAACCTCTAATTTACTTAGAATTAAGATTGAGTAATCCGATAGTTAACTACCCACTTAAAAACTGGCCATAATTGTAGTTGTCTCGTTATGTTTTGGTTTGGCCCTACCATATGTTTCAAATTTAGTTGTTTTAGATCCTCGTTATGTTTAAAGTTGTAATTTCCTTTAATGGCCAGTTTTTAAGTGGGTAGTTAACTATCGGATTACTTAATCTTAATTCTAAGTTAATTAGAGGTTAACTTTGCATTTTGTTTTCAGTGGTGAGTTAATGTAAGTCGCCATATTTTCAACTAATGTGGCAACCCTTGTATTGTTATTGGAAAAACGTGTGTTTTGTGATAAATACCAAAACAAAAAAGGGAAACAAACAAAATGGAATTACGGAAAATAAGAAATAGATGGATAAAATCGAAGTCATTTTAACAAAAATGTGTAAAAAACTATATAGGCGCAACAATTTAACGATCTAGACTCGACGAATGTGTACAAATACGCAAATCTGAAACATGTATTTTATACAATCTTTATTTCTCACTTTGACAGTCAGTAATTTGATTGTCAAAATAATATGGTTCTGACTATAAGTTAACCAACCAACATTGGGTGGTTAAATCATAGTTAAACAATGACTAAAAAACACAAATCCATGTTTAACCACAATTTAACTAAGAAACGAAGATCACCACTGACTGAAAAACTGGCCATAAGGCTGTAACCTGGCGTTTACAAGGGAAAGTTTTGCTCCGATAGTAGAAATACATTCACTTATTTTTACTACCACACTTGCAATTCTCTCACTTGCCTCGCCACTGTCTCTGATTTTTCAATGACAGTAACTTCGGCAAGAGATTTGACATAAGCGGCCAGATCATGGTTGAACTAGTTGGCGCAATAGAACAACTGATTTTGCTTTCTTATGACTCCATCTGTTAAATTCAGTTAGGGAGTTCGCATTGAAATTCACATTGGGGCCAATACATTTGACCCTACCCTAATAAATGCTAAATACTACTTTAACTATAAGACATAGAAGAAAAATGTATAAAATTGATATTGATTAAAATTACACTAGCTATCGTATAAAAATTGAATCAGACTTCTACAATCAATAAATTTGAAGTTATGGTCAAAAAACTAAAATTTTCTCTAAAAAATCAACTTTTTCGCAAACTTTACCCTCATTGCGCCAGGTGTATGGTTATCGGATTGAGCTCAAACTTTCCCAATCTCATTTTTTAGTCTATTGGCACATTTTAGGGGGGTGAGACAATGGAAAATATTAAATCACTTTCTTGTAACCACCCTAGAGTTCACATGGTGTACTATTGTGTTGTATTTATCTTATATGCCAAAATTATACAACAGTTGTAAATACGTTGTTGGTATTCATCATGTAAATATATTTTACGACTATACAACCTGAGCATGTCTGTTTTTCCAGTGTACTCTGTTGTATGTTCAGTGTCAGCTGTTTTTTGTTTACTAATTAATCAGTTATATTGTGGTGTTTTGAAGAAATTTTGCATTTTTCTACATCATTAACTCAAGAATTAATTTTAATTGGTAAAATAATAAAAAAAAAAGGAAATTGGACAAATGGAAGGAGAAGAAACTACTTCGGTAAGTTTTTGTGCACAAACTTTTCGCACAAAACCGTAACAATTTTGTCTTTTTCGCTTCTTGTTGGCATTTTTTAATTTTTTTTTTAATAATTTTCTTTTGTTGCTTGACGTTTATTTGACGTTTTTATGACTTATGATTTAGCAAATATAACATGCTGCTCACATGCATAAGTCTTATGTACTAATTTGTTAAATATGACTTTACGACTTATGACTTTAGGAGACCATGTGAATTCCCTAAGTGTATTTTGTTGTTGTACTTTTTTATTTACTGTGTTTGTTCATATGGATCTGTGTCGAATTTGACGGTTAGACCCCTTTCACACTCGGCAAGTTACTTGCGCAAGTCTCTTGCCCAAGACTTGGTTTGTTGATGACAGAGGTAAGGTCGGGATAGGGGAATAAATTTTGAGTACAGACTTGCTTGTACTCGGAAAGTTGAAAAACTGACTTGCGCAAGTAACTTGCCGAGTGTGAAAGGGGTCTTAGAGTCATGAAAAAAAAACTAAAGGCCTGTTGCTGGTTCACACAATAACAACAAATCCTACTGCGTCAACCTCTACTACTTCAGCCATCGGCCATATCGGTGACGTTTCGTAGTAATTTGAAAAAAAAGCAAAACATCGCAAACGACTTTACAAATTCGGAAATATATTTGTATTTGAAAATTTTGCTAATTTTTATTGAAATATTGTTTGACAATACAAACATATAAACATAAATGTCTAATTTTGCAGAGTACATCAGTTCCATTGTAATTTGGAGAAGTAAGACAAAACACAATGGCAAAAGAGCAGAGCGAAGAAACAAAAAATCAGAGCACGAAATTTAACGAAACGACACTGTCGGCGGTTGCTTAAAACTGTACTGTCTTTATAAATGGCTGGACGCGTACGTAACACAAACAATTTTTCTGTTTTTGACAGTTAATACATATTCTCTACTGTCTTGTTGTAAACTGTCACGTGTAAACGCACCGTAAGAGATCATGTTTTCTCCGGTAAGATATCATGTTTTCTCCGGCTGCACACAATCAATAAATGTCTTCGGTTAGTGACTTGTGTAAATACAAACCGCAGTGGCTTAACGGCCTAGACGCTGCTGAAGATGATGCTTCACAAACATCGAAACGATCGTCCAGCGAATGTGAGTTCGAATCCCACCCGCGGCATTTACCTTTTTTTAACTAACCGAATAAAACATGATCTCTTACAGCCTTAAAGGAAATTACAACTTTAAAGATAACGAGGATCGAAAACAACTAAATTTAAATTATATTAATATTATGTTTGTTTAACAAAAATAAATTAAAGTAAATGCCGTTAAGGCCTTCCTCTGTGCATGAATTCTAAGGCCTACTTTAGGCAATAGGCAAGGAAGTAAGTCCTTGCCTTCCCATCTCACGCAATGTTAAAAAGAAAGGAAGTGGTAATGTGTAGGGAATGCCTTCCGTATTTTAAAGAAGGCCTGTTTGGTCATGATTTCAGGCCTTACCCTGGGTAACCCATCCCCATTTTTGATCGAAAAAGTAGCCAATTTTTGGCGATTTCTAAAGGGGCCCTTAGACCCGAGGATATGTTGCTCGATTTCAAGTTCACATCAACTTCGATAACAAAACATCAACTTCGATTTTGCCCTTACACTCTCAAACTAATTGAGGCAACTTAATTTTCTTGTCAGATGTCGAAATGAAAGGTGGTGAGCGCACTGCGAAAATATCACAAATTTTACGAAAAAACTCTATTTTATTTTCTTTAAATATTTATAAATAACACTGCAAATCATATTTATTTAGTTTATATTTTTCCGATAATGTTTAATTTATTTACTTTTTGGTTCATTTATTTACATTTTGCCGATAATGTCTCCTCATGAACGTTTCTCATCGAAATGCGTATGAAATTTGATGCAACTTTCCCTTACACTGATGAAGAAGTTGATATCAACTTCAAAAAATCAAAATCGCTTTGATTTTACATCAACTAGTTTGTACAAACCACCAACTTTACCTTACACCATGGATAAGTTGATGTCATAAGTAAGGGCCCCTCAAGAGTTTTGCATAAAGTGTTGTTCTTGTTATTTTTAAAAAATCGCCAAAATAAGAAAATCGCTATAATAAAAAAAATGGTTATAATTCGAAAACGGTGCTTCCAATCGCAAAAATAATAAACTTTTACCTCCATAAGACGATCTAACCAATGACGTCTTTAATACATCATCATTTAAAACAAATCCCCAAAACCAAAATTTTTCGAATAAAAAATCGCTAAAACGCCATTATGTCTATATTTCGGAAACCGAGCGTTCAAACGAAATATAACCAATTTTACTGGGTTTTTCAAAACTGGTAAAATTTGTATGGACGATTTTAAAAAAAAAAGAGCCAAAATAAGAAAATCGCTAGAATAAACAAATGGCTATAACACGAATTGGAAAACTAATAATTTTTTTACTTCCCTAAGCGGATGTCTTGCTTATGGAAGTCTTGAATACGGCATCACCTTTTTTTTAAATCGCTAAAACTTAAATTTTTTGAAACAAAAATTGCTAAAACGTCCTTATGCCAATATCTCGGGAACGGAGCGTCCAATCGAAAAAAAAAAATAATTTTTACTGGTTACTAAGGGGTTTTCATGAAGAGATCCAATCATAGACGAATTCAGTGTAGACGAATAAATTCTCTCAATATTTTAATATTTTGCAAGTGAACATTGGATGGTGGAAAGCATGGGTTCAATAATACCAGATAGAGGCAATAGTTCACATCGTCGAACAAAGCAACAACAACCGCATTTCGGGGTTTTGTGGCAAAATAGTTGTGTTTAATACAATACAAATGTATATAAACTATAAAAGTCAACAAAACAGTGCAAAATATATTTAAATTTCACAGTTCTATACGAAAACGAAATGAAAATGTTAAGTCAACAGTTCTTGTAACTCCACCTGCTGTAAGTTAATTTTCGTCGAATTCCTCTCATTTGCACAAACCTATGAAGAACAGTGTGAAAAGAGACGTCAGATGAGAGAATTAATTCATCTAAACTAAATTCGTATATGGATCCAATTTTGTTTTTCAAAAAATCGCCAAAATTTAGTAAATCGCTAAAATAAAAAATAACTATAACTCGGCGTCCAATCGCAAAAATGTCAACTTTGTTACCTCCATAGGAGGCTTTAACCAATCGACGCCTTTCACACGCATTAAACTAATATTTTTCAAGTAAAAACATCGCCAAAACACTCTTGCGTTAGCGATTTTTTTTAAATAAGTGATGTCGTATTAAAGACATCCATTGGTTAAAGCCTCCTATGGAGGTAACAAAGTTGATATTTTTGCGATTAGACGCACCGTTTCCGAGTTATAACCACCTTTTATTTTATCGATTATCATATTTTGGCGATTTTTTGAAAAAGAAATTCTTCTATACCAATTGGACCACTTTATGAAATACACTTAGAAACCAGTAAAAATGAGTTATTTTTTCGATTGGACGCTCCGTTTCCGAGATATTGGCATAAGGACGTTTTAGCGATTTTTGTTTGTAAAAATTTTAGTTTTAGCGATTTAAAAAAATGTGATGCCGTATTCAAGACATCTATAGGCAAGACATCCTCCTAAGGAAGTAAAAAATTTAACAAAATTGATATTTTTGCGATTGGACGCACCGTTTCCGAGTTATAGCTATTTTTTATTTTAGCGATTTACTAATTTTGGCGATTTTTTGAAAAAAATTTCTTCCATACGATTGGACCACGTTATGAAAACCCCTTAGAAACCAGGAAAAATTATTTTTTTTTTTCAATTGGACGCTACGTTTCCGTGATATTGGCATAACGACGTTTTAGCGATTTTTGTTTCGAAAAATTTTACTTTTAGCGATTTTAAAAAAAGGTGATGCCATATTCAAGACATCCATAGGCCAGACATCCTCCCAAGGAAGTAAAAAATTTATTATTTTTGCAATTGAAAGCACCGTTTCCGAGTTATAGTAATTTTTTTACTCTAGCGATTTTCTTATTTTGACTTCTTTTTTCAAATAGTCGTCCATATGAATTGGACCAGTTTTGAAAAACCCGGAAAATTGGTTATATTTCGATTGAACGTTCGGAGCGTTCCCGAAATATAGACAATGGCGTTTTAGCGATTTTTTATTCTAAAAATTGTAGTTTTAGCGAATTTTTTTTTAAATGATGGTGTATTAAAGTCATCCGTTGGTTAGAGCCTCCTATGGAGGTAAAAAAAATTTAATATTTTTGCGATTGGACGCACCCGTTTTAGCGATTTTTTTATTCGAAAAATTTTAGTTTTATTTATTTAAAAACAAAAAAGGGGATGCCATGTTGAAGACATCCATTGGTTAAAGCCTCCCGTGGAGGTAGCAAATTTATTATTTGTGCAATTAGACGTACCGTTTCCGTGTTATAGCCACTTTTTTATTTTAGCATTTTTCTTATTTTGCCAATTTTTTGGAAAAAAAAGTGCCTCCACACGAATTGGACCACTTTATGAAAAACCCTTAGAAACCACAAAAAAAATATTTTTTCGATTGGACGCTCCGTTTCCGAGATATAGAAATTTTTTCTAATTTTTTAAAGTTTCTTTCATATTTTCGATAAAAAATGGAGATGGGTTACCCTGGATACCCCATTACCCATCGTGGGTAACTACCCATTATTTTCCCCATTACCCTGAGGGTAATGGGTAATCGTGATGAGTAATTCCCCATTGTCGTGGGTAACTACCCATTATTTTCTCCATTATCCTATGGATAATGGGTAATCGTAATGGGTAATTCCCCATTGTAGTGGGTAGCTACCCATTATTTTCCCCATACCCTGTGGGTAATGTGTAAACGATCGCTACCCATTCACCACGGCAATAATAATGGGTTACCCAGGGTAACCCATTACCCACGTAGTACGAACCCCATGTTCCAATCAGTTAGTATGAAACTAGTGAGTATAAATCTAAAAAGTGAGAAGCTCTCCCTAATCTCTTCATAGGCTCAGGGGGTTTCTATGGCACAGTTGATCGAAAAGGTACTAGGGAAATGATGTAGAATGAGAGACCAAAGAAGACATACAGATTATAGACCATGCAGCAAACTAAGTTTAAAAGTGTTTGATAGTAATGACAGCTAAATTATGTTTTATGCTGTTTGCATCGAACGAAAATACGCATTCCCTTTTATTTCTGTCCGTATTATGCCAACCAAAGAGTAAATTACCAAAGTAACTCGAACTCTATGAAATGGCCTACGACCTCGTCGTTATTAAGATAACACGAAGAGAGGCATATAAGCTCTTTTCTATTGCTCTGTGATAGGATTTTTTTTAACTTTTACTTAAACAACACCCTGCAGTTCTGAAAACTGATGATTTTGCCTCGCCCATTTTGGTACCTGGCGTACAATAGTCGGGAAGCCGGTTGCCTGATAGATACGATTGCCGAATTTATACCACGCCCATTCTGGTACCTCTTATGAAGAGGTTAATCGTCATCTAAACCATATGTTTACCCTCTCAATTAGCCTAAAAATTGAGGACAACTATTTCCGATAGATTTCCTCGCAATTGAATGGGCTTTAATAAGTTTGTATGAGAAAAGGTATAAAGTAATTTTAAATATTTTGTTTTATTTTCTATAATGCTATTTCTGACCAGTCGTGACTATAAAAGTAATCAAATGTATTTACTTTGAAACCACAAAGAATGCGATTGCAATCTCGTGAATGATCCATATAATGTCAAATCAATGTAGAATTCTTTACGTGCATAAAAGAGTAATTTCTGTCATAAAAAAAAATAAAAAATTTGAAATTTAATCGGATTTAAAACGTTCATTGATTTATTATGTACGTTTTTATATACATATGTACATACATATGTGCTAAAAAATGTGCAACCTGTACGAAAAATGTTGATCGATTTAACCACGAGTCGCATTATGATATCGGTGGTTGATATTGATATCTATCGATAAATTGTATTTTTAATTGATTTCCCCTAATGCGAGTTAACAACATTTTGTCTAAATATTTTTTTGTGTTCGGTATTTACTGATGCTAAATAATAAAAATAAACATTTATTAGACCAAGATAATGACGATGTGATATTAAACATTCTGCGGACCTACAAATGTTTAAATATATTTATTTTCGTGCAGTCTATAATTAATTGTTCACCTTTCATGTTAAACGAAATGATTATAATTAATTGGAATTTTGTGTTTGGTATTTTTCAGAATTGTATTAAATAAAAAACTAGCATTATGGGTTACATTAGCAGCTGTTTTGGTTATAGCCTTGACATTGGGTCTAGTGTTTGGCCTAAAAGATAAAACCAAGGGACCACGTATTGTAGGCGCAGTGGTGTCAAATGGCCGGGGATGTGCCGACATAGGAAGGTAAGTCCACTGTTAAATACTCACGTAATAATTCACTTGACATTTAGTTTATCATTTAATTTACAGCCGAATGTTAAATGATGGCGGCACTGCCGTTGACGCCGCAATTGCAACTCTCCTGTGTGAGGGTGTCATTTTGACACACAGCATGGGCATTGGTGGTGGCTTTGTGGCCACAATTTACACGAAATCGAAACGTAAAATCGAAACCCTAATGGCTCGCGAATCGGCGCCTGCGGCTGCTCATAAAGATATGTTTGTGGGTCAGAGTACAATAACCGGTAAGAAACATGATTATTTAATCGCTGGAAATATATTTAAATTTATGGTTTATTTGTTTACATGAATGTGCTAATACTACACCATTTCCAAATGAAATTCAAAAATATCAATTAACATAGTTGATGCATTTGCAAAACTTATTTTAAAATGTATAATAATAAATAAATGGTTCCCCTTACATCCCATGAAGGAATTGGGGAGAGCTTCTCACAATCAGTGAGCTGTGCGCTTCATAGTTTTTACACTCACTGATTGGGACCTACAGTTTTACACCGGTTCCGTACGGTATGTTGAGAAGCTTTTTCATGGCTAAGTACTCGATAGTCACTACGCGAGGTGACCGTCGTCGAAAGAAATTTTAAGGTGGTCGGAACAGGAATCGAACCCAGGATCTCCTGTACAAGAGGCGCGCACACTAACCATTGCACTACCGACGGTATATCTCTATTAATAGAGATGGTCTTGAGCTTGAATAATAAAATACAAAAGTACCAGTAAAATGGCCGAATAAATTCATATGTATGTACATGGGACCAATAAATTACTTTTAACGGTAACGTCATAGAATTACCAAGACCTAAAAGAAAAATATTCTTTCTTAGATACCCAAATTTATGCTTATCTTTTATTTATAGATATTATATCAATATCTTTCTTTTGTTCGGTGATTTTTATACCAATCCCCTAAAATGCAGTTTTGTGACACATTTTAGCGCCAACTCCGAATAAGTACGAAATTAACCCTTAAATGGGTTTTCGGTTTTGACTTATATTTGGCATTCATGTTGAGATTTGAGCTTTGGTATATTAAGAAACTTATAGTAGAATTTCATGAGAAATATTTTTGTTGTACATTTTAACCCGTTACACCCGTGTTTTAGGGGTGTTTTTACTCTTTTCCACAAAAAGAACAAAAAAGACCCATATATTGAGGCTGTAGAGGGTTAAAGTATTCCAGAAAAATGTTTCTTGTAAGTTTCTACATAAAATTTCTGAACACATCCTGTACCTAAAATGTAGGATAATAAATATGTTTTCCTATGCCGATTCATCATAAGAATGTGGCAAAGGGTAAAAAATTCACCGCCAGTAAAAAAATTCAGACGTAAACTTTCAAAACACCGATACACGTATATTTTTGTAGCCCCTCTACCAGAATCCGTTGTCAGAATCTTGTTATATTTATTTGTGTTTCACAGTGTTTTATGACAATTATAATTTGTAGTTTAATTTGATTTACCTCTACAAATGCAAATTCGAAAAAAACTTAAATACCACCCAATAAACATTTGTGTTGGAAATCAGGTTGAATTCAACTTGTATTCCAGCCATATTTTCCAATTTCAAGTGTTGAATTATACTTCAATAACACTGTAAAACAATAGCAATCTCCAGTAAAATTAACCATTGAATTCAATTCCAATATTAAAGTGTAAGTACAGTTGAATTCAAGGCTCGAATTACAGTTGAATTCAAGTCAAAATAAGTAAGTCAGTGCACTGGAATTCAAGGAAGGAATTACATTTTAATTCCAGCTTTAAATCAGTGTTAATATACTCTAATTCAAGCCTTGTATTTTATTTTCAAACCCCTATGTAGAACGAGCACAGTTGCTTGGAATTGTCCATAATTAGAAATACATACATATATTTAAATGGAATATACATTGTTATGATTCATACATACATAACGATATAAATTAGGAACAGCAAATGCATAATTTGTAAATAAAAATTAATTTAAGATATCAAATTTTACGAGTTATGAAAGTCTGCATCTGATGGAGCTGCAAATTTGGCCTTTGATTATCTGCAATGATAGAATTAGTATTAACATAATCAGCTCCTCGATATCTAGATATCTACTTAACTATTTTATAGCTCGTCTCGATTGGATTCTGGGTCGCTAAATGGGTTATTGCAGTCCATGTTTAAGTGGTATATAAAGACGAGTTTCGCTTGTAGCTCTTCGACTTCTTCATCTATATATAGGCGCTTTCAAAATGTTGTTTATTTGTTAATTGAAATCAAAATCAATACTTACCATATTCCTTTAATTGAACTTAGATTCGCCGTTTTTGATTTAGGCCCTTTTCCGATATATTCTAATATTAAATTACTATTAAATATCCCCATAGCTGACAAATATTATTGATGGAAATTTCAAGTAAAATATTTTCAAAAAACTTCAAACTGGTTTGAAAACGAAGATTAAAATCAAGTTTCAATTCAAGCAATACTCAAACATTTGAATTTTCGGAATTTTGGTGTTTATTGCGGGTTGGCAATTGTACTTATTTTCAAACCATTTCCTTCATATGTGACAGTTTTGGTTTTCCAATATTTTATACAGTACAGGTTTATGAATTTGATAGTACTACGAGGCAATACCTATCGAAGCCACAAATCTCTACTTTAAAAACAGAATTGCCAGCAGTCAAACAAATTCAAAATAATTAAAAGCATTCCCATATTTCATTATAATTGGCATTCGATTCAACAACCTGCATTTTCATTGCGAACAATGGCAATTCTTTTGCATTTGTATTAGATAAAGTACTGCAAATTGGGTTTCAGGGGACACCCTGTTGGAACGAAGTTCCTTTCGCTATACATTATGTACTAGTTAGTTCCAACACCCCTAAGCCGCCCGTTGCAAAATTTGATAATTTAAATGGATCTTTAACAAAAGATACTTTTTGTAAAATGATAAACTTTTTTTAATAATTTTTTTTTATAGAATGCATTTTTTTAACAAAAACAGTATATTTTTAGGTCCATTTTGTAAGAATATGTATTACATTTCCCCGAAAAGGTCCTTTTTAAAAGAGAGGTACTTCTTTTATTAAAAGCTATTGTTGTTTTTAAGAAAAGGTACTATTTTTAAGAAGAAGTACTTTCTGTAAGAAAAGGCCATAAGAGTATGAATTTTTTACAAAGAAGTACTTTCTTTAAGAACAGGTACTTTTTAAAGAAGTGGTTATATTTTATATTATATATATATTATATTTTTATATTTAAAAAAAAATGTAGTTATTTTCAGAAAGGCTACTTGTCTCAATAAGAGAAAAGAGAAGGTATTATTTTATTTTAAAGAAAATGTACTTTTAAGAAAAGGAATTTTTGTAAGAAAAGGTATTTTTTTATATATTTTTCTTGTATTTTTTGAAGAAAATGTTTTTCTTTTAAGATATGGGCATTTTTTAGAATTGGTCCTTTTTTCAAGAATAGGTAAAGTTTTAAGAGTAGGTACTTATCTCAAGAAAAGTTATTTTGTTTCACAAAAAGGTACTGTTTAAAGAAAATGTAGTTTTTTAAGAAAAGGCAATTATTTGTATGAAAAGGTACTTTTCTAAAAAAAGGTACTTATTTAAAAAATAGGATAAGGTATTTTTTTTAAAGAAAATGTACTTTGTTTAAGAATATGAAAGGTATTTTAACAAGAACTTGTCCAACATATGTTAGTCTAGACACAAACCAAAGCAAAATTACCCAATATAGTTGATAATACTGGGTTGTAGCACAATAATGTAAAAAAATATGTTTAATTTTTTTCATTTAGCCCCCATACCGCAACGTGCGATAAGGAACTTCGTTCCAAAAACCCATGTATGATTAAATTATATTTAAATTTCAAACTTTTATTTAAAATTAAAAATTCCCTAATTTTTTTTATCAAACCAAACCGAAATGCAGTGCATTGTGTTGGCGATGGAAAATTGTTGAAGTGGAGGGTGAAAAGAGGGAGTAGTGTCTGTTGACATTTGCCTTGAATCTTTGTAGGTCACAATTGGTGGGAAATACACTAGCCGGATGTTTATTCCACATACGGACTGGACTGTACGGCTGAAGACAAATTTTCTCTATAGTGTGTAGTACGGTCAACCGGCCACTCCGTAAAATACGGATGAGAGTTCCTGGAAAGCCGAGTACTTCGGCTAAATATTCTCATGTCTGGCCTTAGTTGCCGGATGTCTGAGGAACACATACCATGGAAGCATCGATAGAACTGCGACACGCAACCCACATTTCGACGTTACTCAAGGGAGGCAATTAGAGTGTCCAAAACCGAAACCGAAAAAGCGGTGATACCGGTTAACCGGGTTTTTTGCTATTAACAGTTTGCCGGTTTTTAAAAAAACCTATTTTTCGAACAAACCGGAAAACGGTTATTTGACGTCGGTTAATAAGTTGTTACTTAATTTCTGTTAATATCCTTCACAAAATTAATAAAAAAATAATATGGTTTTCGAATTTTAGTGAAATTTTGAAATTAAGAAACATGATTTCCATTTTCAAATATGATCTTGCGCTTCAATAAGTTCTAAATGACATATCCCAATAATTTTCAAATGATTTTATGACTTGAATTAGAATTAACTAAAAATTACTTAATTAAGAAAAAAATCGGTTAACTTCTCAAACGACTTGGTCGATTACCAATTAGTTTGGTAGTTTGTCGACCAGTTTGTATGAAGTGTCGCTTTAAATCGTATAAAATCGCTTAGGTCTCCATATAAATTGGGCGAAAATGGTCAAAAATTAAAACAAAAAGCAAAAGGAAGAATACAGCTGGGGTGATGGGAATATTTTTTAAATTCATACAAGGCCAAAATTGTTTTTAGAAACGGAATCACCATTAGTCAATCTTGACTATGGATTCTAAATAATTTTCAATCTACTGTCTAACTCTAATATGAACATGTCTGTTTTATCCAAATACAAACCAGAATGTCATGACTGTTGTTAGTAAAGCTTCGTATTCAGTTCTTGCGAAATTTTCGTAAGAAATTTTGTCATTTAACTCTAAACAAAAAGTTAGCTGCGGGGAGTTGCCACCTGTCTTTGATATACCTTGTAAATGTAGCATTAATATTTCCTTTTCGCACTCCTTAATATTGTTACCTCATGTGGTATAAATTTACAGCCTTATTCATAAAAAGTTGTGAGAGGTTTGAGAGGCGATTTTTGTATGATAAATCATCTCTCAAACCTCTCATAATTTTTTATGAATAAGGCCAATAGTTTGTTAAAATGATCGAAATATCAAAATTCCGATCCCAAACAATATTTAAACAATTGTTTTCGTACGAAATAACTTTGGCGTAACAACCCTGGACTTGATTTTGCTTACGAAATTTTCGCAAGGAGCTGAATACCAAGCAAATGAAAAGTGAGCGGAATTTTCGTTTGAAGAAATTTTCGTTATTTTTTATACATGTACTTCTTATGGCAACGAAAATTTCATAAAAACTGAATCCCGGGCTTTAGACCGAAGTTTTAGTTCAATTTAATCGTCACATTAGCATAATGGTTGCATGTCGAACTAGACAAAGGAAAATGGTAGCTGTCATATCAGTTGTAATGCAAATGTGTATTTTTCAATGTTGAAAATTAGCAAATAATGCTTCATTGAAAATACGAAAAGAAGCAATTCTATTGGAATGACTCCATTTTATTATTGCTATGTTCGACCAAGTATATTTTTTGATGTTCTGGCGAGATTTTAGCCTTGTTGTCCTCTTGTCTGTGTTTCAGGACAATCAGTTGAACTTCATACAATTTATAATACATTTGTGGAACACCAATTCAGTATTGAAAATTTTAGATTTTGACTCGAATATTCATTCTAGTACTCCTCAATTGGAAAATCATGTTCAAGTGAAACTTGAATCCAAATTAGCCTAGGGTAGAAAGAAAAGCTGATTCCACCCAATAAAAATTTAGGTTACATACTGAAATTTAAGAGAATATCTGTGAACCAATTTCACCATAGATAGAACTTCTCGTGCCGAGTCCGAGTTTGTGTATCAGGGTATTACCTACAACGTTCGGTTATATTATCGGACAGACTTTCTTTATATATCATCAAATCAGAATGGATGTCAATTATAAAACTTTTGCAAAGGTTCATCAAATAAAAAAAATCAGTGAGTGTTCGAACTCACGGGCGATGTGCTAACATCTTTTTGTTACACGGTACCTGTTCGATTTCTATGAACACATTAGTAAATGTTATATTGGAAATAAAAAAAGAATAGTTTTTGTGCTGAAGGAAAATAAAGCAATATTTGCTTTGAATTATTACAGAGCGACGACAAAAAGTATTGAATAGCATAGAGAACTTAGTGCACTCTTTTTCAATATAAATGCACCATTTCGATAATATTATTACACAAATCAATACAAAAAGCATAAATGTTTCAAATGGCATAAATGTTTCACATCAAAATTTTGAATGAACCAAGTTATGACAAAAAGAGAGTAATACCCTTTGAATCATTCGTCAGATGTCGCCAGTGCTTTTGAGTCATACTCTTTGGCGACGACGGCCTGCTTGTTTGTTCGCTGCCGCTACATCAATACCATCAAAGTTATTTTCAGGCAGAGACTATTGTTGTACAACAACCACGTATGTGATGCTAACGCTTGTGTGTTGTTTGCATGTGTTCACTTTGATAGATTGCCCAACCCGTGCCTATAAATGTTAACACATCCAAAATCTCCTGTATTTTAAGGATTATTGGACCAAAAATGGTGCGACGAAAATAAATACAGAAGCCGGTTTAGGACATATCGTACTAGAGGAAATATCTATGAAAGACAAAGGCCATTTACTCAAGTATTTAATTACCTCTAGTATTTAAGGGTTATTGGACCAAAAATGGTGTCATACTACAAAAAATGTGGGAAAACTGGGAAGTCGGTCTTCAAAATCCGCAGAAAGCCATAATATGTCTAGCCCTGGTGCGGGGTGCATTTTTAATCTCTCGGGAAATGTCATTTACATAACTCAATCCAATTGTAATCATTCTGTACTTAAAGTATTATTTGACAAAAACAAAAAACAATTGTCAAATTTAAACTGTGTTATCTATCATCCCCGGTCTTTCAAGGGTTAATGGGCCGTAATGTTGAAAATACTAAAATCTTGCAAACGCATATATAATCTGTTATTTACAT
Source organism: Phaonia tiefii (assembly GCA_963931995.1). Taxonomy (NCBI): domain Eukaryota; kingdom Metazoa; phylum Arthropoda; class Insecta; order Diptera; family Muscidae; genus Phaonia; species Phaonia tiefii. The sequence continues at coordinate 221,418,102 of OZ008370.1, read as the reverse complement.
AAACTTACCGTTATATAGGTCTGAATTTTTTTTTTAAATGTCAGATTCAAAAAATATAACATTACGAATTGACTCGTAATGGGATAATAAAAGTTATTAATTTATTATAATGAACTCATGACAGCTTACTCATTACTTCGGCTGAGATATCAGTGGATAAAGTCGAAAATTATAATGTGAAAATAAATAAAATCAAATATATTCCACGTATAAACATGACCAGAGGGCTCGTCATGTGAACACATGCACATATACGTGCCTTGATCTCATAAATCTATAATAATCTGAAATAACCATGACCAATATAGAGATGCAAAATGTTCAGTTTGGTGATTGGATTTGAATTTGGCTAATTATACAATAATAATAATGATGAGATCCACAAAATTCATCTGTAAATGTGGAAATTTTGAATTCATGTAAAGTACTGTTTCCGAAAATTAAAAAGGAACTATGTACTTCCACACAATGTGAAGTAGAATTTGGCATCCTAAGACCGAAAGTTACAGCACTTCAAGGAAAAGTGAATTTTCTTTCAGGTTAAACTTTCAACAATCAGTGGCTGTGACCTTTCTGATCTTAACTTCACTGAACGGCTCTTTCAGTTATAAGACGACGGTCCCAAAACTAGCCGACCTAACAAAGAAGACACTAGAAAGTTGGGAAAAATTTTCTTTATTTTTCAACATAATCTCCTTTTAGCTCGATACCATTTTTTCGAGCGATATTCAATAGCTTCGATACCCTGTTTATAGTAAGAACTGTCAAACTCCTTCAAATAGCCATCAACCGCAGACTCCACCTTTCATTGTTTGCAAATCTTTTACCACCTAGCCATTTTTTCAAGTTTCAAGAAATAGAAAATAGTCCGAGGGAGCTAAATCTGGCGAATAAGGTGCATGATGAAGCAATTCGAACTTTAATTCAATAAGTTTGGCCATCGAAATAGTGGATGTGTGACCTGGAGCATTGCCTTGTTTTTACTTTATTGAAAGCAAGCGCGGCACCCATCTTGCGCACAGCTTTCTCATCTTCAAATCTTCGGTCAATATACGATGTATAGCACTTTTTGAAGTGCCTATCATTTCAGTTACCTCACACTCACAGAAAAATTCGGTTGAGACAGCCGAATTAGCCGTAACCGAATTAAGAGGTTGTCACAACCGAATTAGAGGTTGGCACAACCTCATCAGAGGTTGCCACAACCTCATTAGAGGTTGACACAACCTCATTAGAGGTTGACACAACATCATTAGAGGTTGACACAACCTAATTGGAGGTTGACACAACCTCATTAGAGGTTGTCACAGCCGAATACGAAGTTGGCACAACCTCATTAGAGGTTGTCACAGCCGAATTAGAGGTTGGCACAACCTCATTAGAGGTTGTCACAGCCAAATTAGAGGTTGTCACCGCCGAATTAGAGGTTGTTACAACCGAATTTAGATACTGTCATAAATGAATTATTAAAGTTTTTTTTATTATTTAGTGATGATTTATTTTCTTGTATTTTTATAAATGAATTAAAAAGCGAGAAAATAAAGTCATATATATGGGGTAATCTATATAAGTAGAATAATACATTTAATTTACATGCCTCTTCCAACCTTTATTGAAGTTATGGGACACCGCACTATTTCTGAGTTGTTGTATCGGTTGCTCTAGGTCCAAAGCCGTTTTGTATCCAGAATACCGCATATATATCATCTGCTTAAATAACATCTGCAAAATAAGACGGTTTAATACAAAATATATTTTACTTACCTTTTTAAAATAATATTTGATTATAAAATTTTAAACGTCAGATTTTAAATACATAGAATTATGTTGTTGTAACCGAATTGAAAATGAATTCGGTTGTACCTACAGAATTCATGAGAAATCCAGTTACAGCAACCGAATTGACGCCAAATTCGGTCGTTGCAACCGAATAAAGGCTAGATTCGGTTACTGCGACCGAATTGAACCAAATTCGATAGTTACAACCGAATTGATGTCAAATTCTGTTACTACAACCGAATTGAGGTTGGTTAAGACCAGATTCGGTTACCCCAACCGAATTAGGTACCAATTTCGGTTGTTGCATCCGAATTAATTTGAAATTCGGTTGTTTCAACCGAAATTTGAAAAAATTTTGTTGACTGAGCGAATATAATTTGAAGATTCAGTTGTCACAACCGAATCAGTTATGAAACGAGGTTGCTTCAACCGGATTTCGGTTGTGGAGACTAAATTCGGTCGTAACAACCTCAATCCGGTTGTGGCAACCTCAATTCGGTTGTGGCTACCTCAATTCTGTGATAACAGCCAAATTTACGGTTGCTACGACCTCTTTTCAAACAATTAGTTCTCTGAGTGCACGTACCTTCAGTCGACAAGCATCCAATACCATTTTGTGGATTTTCGTAACCGTGTCTGGCGTGGACACCTCAATTGGTCGACCATCACAGTCGTAAGCGAAGAAGCAGACTTCCCCAGAGTAAAATCTAGATCGGCTTTAATATTGCTTGGACTGAAAAAATTGAATTACATAACGGTGACCAATTTTTTCCATGTTTACAAATTCAATGAGATCGTTTACTTTTGATGGCTCAAATAAAAATACTAGAAATCGTGGCGTCTTGAAACTTAAAACAATTTGTTATAAGGTTGCCACTTTTCACCAAAATATTTTTTTTAAACTACTGGCACCATCTATACGTCAAGTCGGCTAGTTTTGGGACCGCCCTTGTGCGTTATCTTGCTTGTTTTACTTTGCGAAGCTTTGTAGTGGATAATTACTCGAGGTGACCGACCTTTGGTAAAATAGTAATTGTGATCGACTCCTGTACTTTAGATGAGAACGTGGATTTGATTCCTGCTCTGACGAGTTTACATTGCTTTCGACGACGGTCACTTCACTTAGTGACGGCGACACTATCCACAAGTATCTCGAAAAAGCGTGTGCAACCAGTGTAAAGCTATAATTTCAAATCAGAGTACAAAACCAGGAAGCGCACAGTTCACTGATTGTGAGAAGCTCTCCCCTGAGCAAATATTTATCTCCCATGGGCAAATATTTATTTTATTTTGTTACTCGAGAGTCTCTCATCTGACGTTTCATGTCACACTCTTCGTCGTAGGTTTGTGGAAATGAGAGCAATTAAATTTAAAATTAACTTACACTAGGTGGAGTTACATTTGTATTGTATTTAACACAACTAGTTTGCCACAAAAACATGAAATTCGGTTGTTTTTCTTTTGTTGGACGTTGTTTACTATTGCCTCTATCTGGTATTATTGAACCCATGTTTTCCACCATCCAAGGTTTACTTTCCACCGTACCTATGACGTTTAATTTATTGAGCGAATAAAAGTATCTATATATGTATTGGTCTATGGTGTCACCGTTACTCAAGGTCATGTACGACTATTGGACAAATCGTTGGATATGTCACAATTTTCGTTTGTGGAGAGCGAATGGATTAGTGTAAACTTGAGGAGAATAATTTGCAGAAAGCAAATTCAGCAGATTTGTTAGATTGCTTCCTTACTTACTTAGGAGACCTCAAACAACCCAAAATCGTCAAGGGCCTTACAAAATGAGGATAACATGTTTCTCCAACCGGCTCGATCTTCAGCTTTTCTCTTCCAGTTGGTAACACCAAGCTCTCGTAGGCAATATTCCACCTGGTCTTTACAGCGAAGTTTTTGTCGTCCTATTTTTCGATGTCCTTTGAGTACGACTTCGAATACCTTTCACACTGGTTCATTCTGATCCATTCTACTGACATGGCCTATACAGCGTAAACCGGCTATTTTGATACGGATAACTACGTCGATGTCGGGATACAGATTATACAGCTCGTGGTTCAACTGTCGTCGATACTCGTCGTTTTCTATTCTAAGGCCATATATTTTTCGGAGCGCTTTTCTCTCGTAGACTCCCAGTGATGTTTCATCAGCATGCGATATGACCCAGGATTCTGCTTCATACAGCAAGACAGGTTATATGAGAGTCTGATCTTCGTTTCTCGAGAGAGGGTCTTACGTCTGAGGTGCTTGCTTAGCTTGAAATAGCACCTGTTTACAAGCACAATTCTTCGTTTGATTTGTAGGCTGACATTATTGCTTCTGTTCACGGCAGATCCGAGGTAAATAAATTCGTCCACTACCTCGAAATTTAAATGGTCATCAACATTCACTCTTTCATTCAAGCGGGTGGATGTTCTGATTATCGAAACCATTAATTTTGTCTTGTCCTCGTTTACTGTCAAACCAATTTTTGCTGATTCCTTCTCAATTCTCGAAAATACTGCAGTAACGTCTCGCAGATTTCGCCCAATTATGTCTAAATCATCAGCATGCGCGAGCAGCATGTGACTTTTGCTGCTAATAGTTTTATTGGTGTTGACTGCAACTTTTCTCACAATGATGTCAATTAATATGTTGAAGAGATCGCATCATGTCATGATAGGGTGTCGCCCTGCCTGAGGATCGCCTTGTACTAAATGGTTCGGCGAGATCTTTACTAATCTTTACTGAGGATTTCGTGTCGGTCAGTGTCATTCTACAAAGGCGTGTCAGCTCAGCAGGAATGCCATAACTACACTTTAGTTGCTCCTCACCGATTTCATAGAATTTTGTAAACAATTAAAAATGACCGACAATTTTTTTGGCGGTCGGTCCAACTTTTTGATATATAGGCCTTCAAAGCTTGAGTATATAATCGGCTATATCTCAGGTATGTAAGGTCCGATCTTGGTCAAGTGAATATCATTAGGAAGCTCATACAAAATTCTATAAATTACATTATATACATTTTTTCATTTTTATTAACCCATTGGCGGAAAATTAACAAAAGGAATTTTTTAACCTCACTTTTTTGATAGAAAACTATTTTTCTCAAAAAATGGACGTCGTAAAGTTACAACACTTCAAGCTTTTTTTAAGGTATAATACTCTGCAGTAACCCTTTAAACACCAGAGCTCTGGGTCAAGAGATATCAAAGTTATAAAACTGAGAAAAAATTTAGCATGTCACAGTGATCAGTAACATAATAACATTGGACATTGAAAATAGGGGATCTCCGACTTGAGACTCCCTTGATATTAACTTACTTTGTAAACAAACCGAAAAACCCCTTCCGGCCCGAATTTTGCTATCAAAATTTCTCTCTGGGCATTTTTGGCTTTTTGAACGTGAATATCTACGGTCTTTGAAAGATTAATAAGGAGTACTATACCTTAAAAAAGAGCTTCAAGTGTTGTCTGCTCATTAAATCAAGAAAACAACTAACTTTACGACGTCCATTTTTTGAGAAAAATAGGTTTCTATCAAAAAAGTAAGGTTAAAAAATTCTTTTTGTTAATTTTCCGCCAATGGGTTAATAAAAATTAAAAAATGTACATAATGTAATTTATAGAATTTTGTATGAGCTTTCTAATGATACTCACTTGACCCAGATCGGACCGATTATATACTCAAGCTCTGAAGGCCTATATATCAAAAAGTTAGACCGACCGCCAAAAAAAATGTCGGTCATTTTTAATCGTTTAAAAAGTTCTATCGATAGTGAAACTTTGGTGTAAATCGGTGAGGAGCAAAATTTCAATCAAAATGGCAAAGAAATTAAAACCAAAACAAGTACGAAAAAATCACCATATTGGCAACACTGTCTCCTCTCGCGACTCAGCAGGTATTTTGACAAGTAAAGGCAAAACATTGATTCAGTTGATTTTACCATTTTACTTAATGTCTACGAGTAACTTTATTTTTGACATTTTTTTCGCGTTTTAAATAATAGTAAATGTATATATGTAACTGCAGCGAGTTTCTTTTGCCTTTGCGTTACCATCATTTTCGTTTATTTCACTTTAAATTTTACAATAAAGATGCAAAATTATGGTTGACAGCTGATCAGCTGTTTTAGTGTTTATGACCAAATGGTTAAATCGCGTGAATGAACTGGCAAATATTTGTCACTTTACTGCTGTGTACAAATGTGTGACAAATCATTTTGATGTTTAATAGCCAAATCGTCTGATCGCAAAACAAATCATTTGCACATCGATACCCAAATTTTTTGTACAAATGTACAAATCGTGTGATCCCACCTTAAGATTCAATTTGTTAATTTTCGCGCTTTCTCCACAGCCGTATTTTCATCTTTCATCTTAAACAAACGGGTTTCTTCTCTCCCTTTCGCCTTATAACGCTCAGTCCCGGCTCGCGTTGCGACTGATTGAAGCATTGCCATTCGTGCAGCATTCTTTTCATCACTTGGCATGAGACACGCTTCATTGTACCATGGTTTGTTTTTAAGCGGTATTTCATAAGCAAGTACGGTCTCCGCTGCAGTTTTCATAGAATGGGTAATGTACTTCCACTGCGCTTCAGGATCATGAGGCGGGGGCTTGTTCTGCGCCAGTATCTGAGTGAGCTTTTCTTCATAGGCCTTGGCAATCTCTGGTAATTGCGGCTTTCCGATGTCCAGCTTTTTATGTCTTGTATCGTACGACTTTCACTCTGCTTATCCTTGTGCGAACCTTTACTGCAACCAGGTAGTGATCCGAATCGATACTCGATATACTAGTAGAGTGTCTTTCGTCAATTAACAGGTGTTCAATCTGGTTCTTCGTCTGTTGATCAGGAGATATCCAAGTAAACTTGCGGATGTCTTTATGATGGAATCTCGTACTAGTGACAACCGTGTTTTTCGCCGCGGCAAAATCTAACACCCTCAATCCCAAAGAGTAAAATATAAAGAGTGTGCACATAGACGAATATAGTATAGACACATTTATTCTCTCATCTCTCTGTGCATGTGTGTTTCAGTTCCACCGAGTCAGCGTTTTTTTCAATTCGCCTATAGCTCATTCTATTTCACATTCTATCCTGTATCAAATTTGCAACTAGTTAGGTTGATCAGCTGTGTCATCGAAACCCCCTGCTCATTCCGTTATCGGAACTGATGGCATGTATACTGAAAATACTGATAATTGGTTCAAAGACATTTCACTGCCAACTTTAGTATTAAAATCATCTAGAACAATTTTAATGTCATGGTAAGGGCAGTGGTCCTCTAGAAGCTCATAGAACACGTCCTTGGTGTCACCGGGTAATGTACACAAAGTAACGATATGTTAAGGTAGTTCGTTTTTATGCGGATGGTGGCTATACGTTCATTCACGGGGTTCAACCTTGAGACTAGCTGTCGCAGTCTTTTGCCAACTATAAATCCAGAACCAAATTCATGGTTTTTCTCATGGCAGCTGTAGTATATAAGTATGTCAGAGTTCTTCTTCCTTGAACAGCCATGACCTGTCCATGTTATAACTCTCGAGGACATCTGCCAGTTGGATAGTGGCATCGGACCTGTAGTGGTCTAACATTACAAGTGAATATCCGTAAATCGTGGTCTTTAGAACGTTTGCGGTGGTCGTCACTAAATAGGTGGATTCACTCAAACGCATTTCTTTCCCGCGTCATAACTTTATTATTTCTTACTTTTTACATACTTTATGTAATTTTATTTAAATATGGTTGGAATTTCTATCGTTAGATACAATAACATCATCAGAAAACTGCTCGTGTGTTGAAATATTCAACGAAGTGAGTAAGAGAGTGAGGAGAGAAATGAAATTGGAGAGCGAAGAGGAAATAAGTATTAATGAAATATTAGCAAAGTAGATTAGAGAAAGGTGGTAACTCTTCGCAAATAAAAATCCGTTTAGAGATAAATGACAAAATTTATTACGAAAATTTCGCAATAACTGAATGCCGGTCTTTACTAGGTAGACCTATCCTAAATTCTCCATTTTCTTATTATTTGTATACCTCCTCTCTTTTCCCCCTCAGGTGCCAAAGCCGGTGCTGTACCTGGAGAAATTCTTGGCTATTGGGAAATGCATCAACGGTATGGCCGTCTCCCGTGGAATGTACTCTTTGAGCCCACCATCAAGCTATGTCGTGAAGGGCACTGGGTCTCGAAATATTTAGCAGCCGCTTTATTATCAAAAGAGAAAGAAGTACGCAACGAACCCACGATGGCAGAAATTTTTGTTAAAAAAGATGGCAGCCTCTACAAAGAAGGAGATTACTTGAAACGTTTAGCTCTGGGTGATACATTAGAGAGAATAGCTAAAAATGGCGCTGCAGAAATTTACGATGGTGGTGAGACGGGTAAAATGTTTGTAGAGGATATACAAAAAATGGGAGGCATTATAACGGAAAAGGATTTGAAAAATTACAAGTAAGTTAACAATATTTAATAGGACATTTTGCATTAAAGGAATCTCCTCACACTAGGGTCGAATGGGAGGATACCCATCATGTGGTAGCTAACGTAACCGGAGGCTATAAACTGTACACAACACCCTTGCCCTCCAGTGGTGCCATATTGGCATTCATTTTAAATGTCATGAGTGATTTATACACGAAAGATGTTCCCGTTTACTGGCAACGTGTGGTTGAGACTTATAAGCATGCCTATGGCCAGAGAACCAATTTGGGTGATATGGTCAATGAATCAGAAATGCGTGATACTATTAAGGAAACATTTGAAAACCTTATAAGTCAAAATTTTGCCAATCATGTTCGGAGCTTGATACTGGACGACAAGACATTCACGGACATGGCTTATTACGGTGCTAATTTTACGTTAGAAGAAGATCATGGCACAGCTAACATGGCTGTACTGGCAGCTAACGGTGATGCTATTACAGTCACCAGTACGGTAAATAATTATTTCGGTGCAAAGGTACGTTCTCCTCGCACGGGCATTATATTAAATGATGAAATGGATGATTTCTCTACACCGGGTGTGGTTAATTCCTTCGGTGTACCAGCGTCACCGGCTAATTATATTAAGCCGGGAAAACGTCCAATGTCCTCGATGTGTCCAGCTATTATTTTGGATGAAAATGGCAATGTTCGGATGTTAGTGGGTGCTGCAGGAGGTACAAAGATTACCACTTCGGTAGCAGCGGTAAGTGTTTGTACATTTAAACATACTAAAGGATGTTCTAATATTCACGCAAGATTGAATATAATTGAATTGTTTATCGGGATGTGTGGTATGTGGCACCGTCTGGATGACACCACCTGTCGTCCACATCCATACCATTGAAATTATTAATAACCAAACTGTTTAACCGGTATTGCCCGACCAGCGGCAATTTCGAAGAAAACTGGTTAGATGATAGCCCCAGCTTAAAATCTACGCCAAACACTTACACGTTGTTGATGCATTTGCATCTCAACAATCAGTCGTGTATGAACCCCAAATGCGACAATTTTGACGATAACGAAGCCATCCAGATGAAAATGAGCCATAACGCTTAATATGATTTTGTTCGAACCCCCTTCATTATTTTTAACATAAGTTCATATTTCTCAACAATGAAAACGGGTTGTTCTTTAATTTGGAGTTCAATTTTTAGTTTTATCTATATATTTTTTTTTTCTTCAACAACAATTTTCCGCACACATGGCTCGAAATTCAAATCTTGCGTGCATTCTCGGACATCCTTTATAAGCTGGGAGTTATGAAATTGATTATTAATCAAAGGTGAATTTGAAAATAAACAACAGGTCTGTCTGCGTACTGATAATTTGTAACAATTTGTACAAATTGTTACTGGATGTTGTCTCTTTGCTCCCAAAAAGCGAGCAGCGAGAGAGCAAGAAAGAGATTACTTTGATGATAGGAAAACTTACAGTTTTTACTGGAGAAATTTTTGCCAGTAAGAAATTGAAAGTTCGAACTAGAGTTGGGAACTTTAGTTCATTCAAGTGAGCGCTCTTTTTAGTTCAGCTCAACATAATGAACTAGTTCATTCATTTAGTTCACTAGTTCATTGTATCATTGCATCTTAACAGTTCATATGAGCTGTGAACCAAAGAGGAGCTCATTTCAGTTCAACTTGTAGTTTTAGTTCAATCGCAGCGAATAATCGACAAATGATCTGATTTTTGCAGATTTCTAGAGTGTTTTGGATACTGTAATATTTATTTATACTAAATCACCCTATTGAAGATCGACATAACGATTGGGTTATTCCGTTTCTGAAATATTGGTGTTCACGTATTCTGTTTACATTTTGGAATAATAGCGTAGACAGACGACAGCGTTAATTTGCATTAGCAGTCTGAATTTAAATTAACTTGTGAATTATCCCCGTCCCAATGTGTATTAGCTTTGGCGTATGCATGAAATCAGAGTGCATTTATACTGCATTTAGGTATTTCAATATGGCAACACCGTCGACAATCAATCAGCTCAAGATGTATCTACATATACATAGAGGTGATAGCCGGAACACAGTGGAAGTGGAACTTCCTTGTGTTTGTTGTTTGCTTTGTTGATTTTATGTACTGATGCTTGACACCGCTGAAGTGGATTTTATTGCAACAACACCACCTGCTATCACCATATATTTGATACATCTGGAATCAGCTGTTGTCAAATTGTTTGCTATCGTCAATTGAAAATGGATTCACAGTCAGCAAAGGTGAGTTATTTTAATTGTTTTTTTTTTGCAAAAAAATGAGAAATATTTAAAATCGAAACGCATTTTTTCCATTTTAAGATTTCCAAGGGAAAGAAGCGAAGTGTGTGGTGTGATGGAGATGCGGAGGTTCTACATCTGATGTAAAAGTCCAAAAAATTACTTGACAAACAAACAGTTGTTTACAAACAAACAGCTGTTTACTAAATGCAAAAACTGTCGTCTGTCAGAGCAAAATGTTAATTCACATTAGTGAGCTTTTAATACAAATTAACGCTGTCGTCTGCCTACGCTATAAGAGTGGTAATTAGCGCTCTAGTTATTGTGTAGAAGCCGGTTACATATCCATTCCACAAAGATTGCAACATTAGGCACCTTTGTGCACATTGAGTGAGACAACGAGAGCATGAACTAGAAAATGGCGGAGGGAATTGCACAAATGAAATACAAAAAACTGCAGAAACAAGTGAAGTACTGAAACAAAAGAGCGGAACAATGTGAACTAGTTCATCTAGTTCACAAGAGTGAATCGTTCAATTGAACTAGTTCGTTCGTGAACTACACAACTCTAGTTCGAACATATGTTTTGTGTAAAAAAAACGAAATTATGAAATATAAAGAATTAGGAATGTGCGATTGATCGAAAAATTTAAATTTTGATTAATCTGTTAATCGAATGGTCCATTTGTGCACTGACTGCATAGAGCCAGCCAGTCTTTCTTGACGACAGAATAATTCGTCATTATCGATCTTTTACACATCATGCGGCAATGACACTACCACTGACTACGAGATATCAAAAAAAAATTGATTTTCATAATGCAAACTGTAGATTAAGGCCGGTATTCAGTTTTTATGAAATTTTCGCTGTATAAAAAATAACGGAAATTTCATGAACCGAAAATTTCACTAGCTTTTCATTTGCTTTTTACGCAGATCTTCGAAAATTTCGTAGGCAAAATCAAGTACAGGCTTGATACGCCAAACTTATTTCGTACGGAAACAATTGTTTGGGACCGGAATTTTGACATTTCGATTATTTTCGTATCCAAAACTAATTAGGGGTATGAAGATGTGATTTGATTCATATGTTAGTCGTACAATAAAAATCACTTTGTTGTAGAAAGTGGGCATGGCAACGCACCTTTTTATAAATCGTTATACCGCCCACAATAATACACCGATTGTAATGACAGTGTGGTACTGACGAAAGAAATAGGCTTGACACTAAATCGGATTACTTACCATTCTGACCAAGCGAAAGATTCTAGAATCATGAAAATTGTAGAGAATATATGTATGTAGCTTCAAGCGACTTTTCCATACTGGAATTGGGCACAGTAGAAATGGAAGCGTGGCGATCACTATGATTAATCGAGGTCCTAACCAGAAGCGAGAAGCTAGACTTATGAAATTTGGGATGAATTTTCCCTTATGGATAGATATTAGCTAAGAATGGATTTTTAAAATCTAATTAAGGGCGGTAGAATTAATCGCCGCAATGAATCAAAGTAATAAGCCTTATGACCGAAAGCGTGAGCTTATAATCATCTGGGAAGATGAAATTAACAGAAACTGGATTTTTTTTGTTTCTTTTAAGTCGATAGCCTTCTAACCAGACACGGAAATTGAGGCTTACAACATTTGTAGATCAGTGTAGATCTCAGGTTAGAGGAATTATTTCGAAAATTTATAATTGGGGACGACAGATTAATGAGAGTTCTGATCAAATGCCAGAACCTAGACGTATGGAAGTGGGATCAGACTTGGAGCATTTTAATAACCGATGGTGGTGCGGTCAAAAATAGTAGTACCCAATCAAAGTAATCAAAATTTTAACTATTCGAAATATGAAAAAGCCATAACATTTAGAGTTTATAAGGGAAGCCGTAAAGAGCGTGTCGGAGAATCCTAATCATTCTAAGTTAACACGAAGATCTAGAATGATGAAATTTGGAGGTTATGTTGACTGTATGAAGAAGACGCCAACTAAAGAGCAATTTTTGATATGCATCGAAAAGTGGCGTGATTAACTAATTATAGGAAAACTTGTCTAAGCAGATGTGCAAAAGTAATGTCAGCTAAGCTACGACTTTTTGTTTTGCATTCGTAATGTGGAACTTTATCAACAATAAATTTTCAAAGTGAAGACATGTCAATAGTAGGGACCCCGAAATCCTGGAATTTTCGGGATTCCGGGATTTTTCTGGATTCTATTTTTAAATTTTTTGGGAATAGGTCTATTTTACGGCTTGCACTCCAAAAAACAACCATACGTTATTCTAATACGTTATTCTAAGCAAAAAAAAGTAAAATAACAAAATGGGTAATAACATAGTTTCGAAGTTATGGGGCCCGAAATTTCGGATATGTGAGAGGGTTATAGCGTTAACGTACCGTGTAAAGCCATTGATATCAGTTTCTTGTATGAAACACTTCAAAATAAACTCATAAAATAATGTAGCACTTTTTGACAAGTCGCTTAGTTATCGAGTTATCGGATGTTGACATTTAGAAAAATCAAACAAAATCAAAAATTATTTTAAAAAATCGCTCGATTTTTCGAACATTTCTTTTTCAAACAAAAACAAAAATTTGTAATTTCCTTTAAGGCTATAAGAGATCATGTTTTCTCCAGTTAGTGAAAAAAATTTAAATGCCGCGGGTGGGATTCGAACTCACATTCGCTGGACGAACTCATCTTCAGCAGCGTCTAGCCCGTTAAGCCACAGCGATGTGTATTTACACAAGTCACTAACCGAAGACATTTATTGATTGTGCAGTGATTATTTAAAAAATGTTTTAAATTTTTGTTTGAGAAGCGTAATTGGAAACGCCATTGGTTTTTAAACCCTTTTTGCTAAATTTGCATTTTGCTTGAGGTGCACCTTTCAACTCTTCCAAAAACTAACACCACACTGAACTTTTGTCATTGATTTTAGTTTTATGTTTTTCAAAATTAATAAAAATCCCGGGATTTACTTATTGAAATTAACGGCGAGAGTAAATTTTTCGTAGATACAAATATAGTGCGGTAATATTGCACTAGATACTTTCATATATATTACTGTATATCCGCGCACGAAGTAATGGGCATTTGCTAGTATTTACATATTTTTAACATTCACAGTAACAATTTCAGCTGTGTTTATAAAAATCTCAGCGACATACTTCTTCTCTTGACGTTAAAACTTGCAACTTCCACAAGTTTGCTTCCCTTCATTCAATAAATCGATGAGCGAGTTGACAAATCTATGTATAAATTAAACTATGATGCAAACTATAATCGCGTACATGTGACGCATGCAGTCAAATCATACGAGTAGAGTAATAATGACACCTACAGCTGCTATCTTTCTCTCCTGATTATTCATTTCACACTATTCGTGGTGCGGTCGGTGCAATAGAGAGATATTTGACGTAAAACGACTTCAATCAGGTGGAGTTACAAGAATTGTTGAATTAAATTGTTCATGTCGTTTTGACTTTGACTTTTTGTTAGTATATGTTTGTGGTGAATTTACACAAAAATCTTAACGCACTAAACGAAATGCCGTTGCTGTTTTCTTGTTGGTTGGTTTGAGCCATTGCCTTTATCTGGTATTATTAAAGCATTACTTTCCAACATGCAACACATCAAATGCCAGAGAGTTGGCTACTCTTTACTGAGAGAGTTGGCTACTCTATGAGTCAAATATTAATTAGACGACCAGAAGATGTGCGCAACTTGGCAACCCTGGTAAAAGAGAACCAAAAAGTGCTAGGGGTTCACTCAAACGCATTTCTTTATCGCGTCATATCTTGCTTATTTCATACTTTTTGCATAGTTAATGTAATTTTACTTCAACATGGTTGAAATTTGTATAGTTATATACAATAACACTATCAAAGAGCTGCTCGTGTATTGAAATATTCAATGAAGAGAGTAAGAGAGAGAGTAGAGAAGTACTAGGGTTTCACTCGTTTTGTTTGTTGGCATTTGAGTGAAGAGAAATTTTGACCGTCTACTTGTACATCGTTTTTGAAATATTCACTAACCCATGCAAACGAATGGATATGTATTTTCTATACAATAGTTGCTTTATGCTTGTTTTCTTTGTTGGCATTCCACTCCATGAGTAAATTTTCTTCTCTATACAATAGTTGCTTTATGCTTGATGCATCAGAAGAAAACACGAGTGAAGCGTGTCGTTTCTCTGCTCGCTCTCTTACTCTCTTCGTGGAATATTTCAATACGCGAGCAGTTTTTTGATGATGTTATTCTATCAACTATAGAAATTCCAACCATATTTAAATGAAATTTCATAAAGTATGTAAAAAGTATGAAATAATCAAGGCACTTTTTTGGTTCTCTTCTACTAGGGTTGCCAAATTGCGGGGTTTTTTTCTTCTCTACCTGTACATCCTTTTTGCTTGATGAAAGCAGTGTTGCATTTCAAATAACTACGAGGGAAGTTCGAAAAGTCAAGGACTTATTGATAGTTAAAAAAATAGTTAATGGATATTTTTTTGCTGGAAAAGTACGCTGACAGACCTAATATAGGGAATATAAGTATAGACATATAGAAAAAAAGAGGAATTTCCATACCATTTTGTTGACTTGTTCTATTCAATTTGAGCGTTACGTTAAACCCAGAACATCAGATTTTTGTTTCATCATTTATTTATTTTTCCTCTTAGGCCATTATGAAATATTTAATATTCAACGAAACCATGAATGAAGCCGTTAACGATGGCCGTTTACACCATCAACTGGCTCCCATGTATATTGAATCTGAGGGTGAAGTATCCGCATCCATACGTGATTACCTCACTAAAGTTGGTCACGAGGTGATAGTATCACCCGAAGGTACGGGATTTGCTGCGTTGACCGCCATCGGTGTTCGTACCGGTGTACCTGAACCATTTTACGATCGTCGTCGAGTTGGTAGTACGGCCACGATACATGCCAGTAATAAAATGCAACATTGATGGCGCAATGAGGTGCTGTCGTTGCCACATTGTGGAGCAAAAATGTAAATGAAACGGTATTATCTACGTAAATAATAATAAGTTTTTAAATTGTAATTAATGTTTAATATGTAAATTGTGTACGATAATTTTAACGTTTATTAGCACTCTTGTGCCAATCATAAGATAAGAGTATTTCATGTGTTATCTCGTTGAGTTTTGATCTTAAGAGTCATTGTTGTGTTATTTTCATTTTATCAGGGATCAGTAAATTTACGAATTTATAATTTGTTATGTGATTTTATATTATTTTACAACTCAGTGTTTTTACTTTTATGCCTATTAGATTGTACATAATATATGTTTTTAATAAATCTTTTAAATGTAATATCATTTTATTTGTCGCCACAAATTCGTTTTCCTAAAAAGTAGAGCAAAGAGAATGATATAAAGAGAAGCCATGAGTGTTTCAGTTCCACCAAATTCCCATTGAAAGTCACTAGATATCATTCTTCGTTGCTCACTGAGCTAACGACAGTCTTGATATGATTTTTTTATGCCAGTTTTTTCTTCCAGAATTTGAACGTAATACAAAAGAAATAAGTGAAAATTGTTGTGTCATTTAAAACAAAACTAATTTATTGAATATAAAGTTATTCCAAACGTCATTACTTACTTACTTATCCGGTCACGAACAATCCCGAAGTGTCAGGGACCTTACAAAACGAAGATAACATGTTTCGCCAACCAGTTTGATCTTTTGCCTTATCTCTCCAGTTGGCAATTCCAAGTGTACGCAGGGATTCGTCAACCTGATCCCTCCAGCGGAGTCTTAGTCTTCCTATTTTTCGTCTTCCTTCGAGTTCGTTTTCGAAAACCCTTCGTGCTGGTTCGTCTTCATCCATTCTACTGATATGGCCTAGCCAGCGCAATCGCGTTATTTTGATCCGCTTAACTATGTCAATGTCGGGATATAGCTCATACAGAGCTCATGGTTCATGCGTCACCGATACTCGCCGTTGTGCACTATAGGGCCATACATTTTTCGGAGTATTTTTCTCTCGAAGACTCCTACAGATGTCTGCTTGCGATAAGACCCAGGATTCTGGGCCATAAAGTATGAGAGTCTGGTATAGTTGGACTTTTGTTACTCGAGAGAGGGCTTTATCTCTAAAGTGCTTGCTTAGCCCAAAATAACGTATATTCGCAAGCACAATTCTCCGCTTGATCTCAAGGCTGACGTTGTTGTTTTTGTTTACGGCAGATCCGAGGTGTATAAATTCGTCCACCATCTCGAAATTATAACGGTTATCAACGTTCACGCTTTGGCCTAATCGTGGGGAGGCCATGCTCGTTGAAACCATTAATTTTGTCTTGTCCTCATTTACCGTCGGACCCACTTTTCCTGACTCCTTCTCAATTCTCGAAAACTCCGCAGTAACTTCTCTAACTGTGCATCCACTGATATCTATATCATCAGCATACGCGAGCAGCATGTGACTTTTGCTGCTGATGGTTTTATTCATGTTGACAGCAGCTTTTCTCAGAATAATCTCTATTAAGATGTTAAAGAGATCGCACGATAGGGTGGCACCTTGTCTGAGGCCTCGCTTAGTTTCAATTCATCGCCGCCAGCCTTAAACAGCTCCGCCGGTAATCCATCGGCTCCTGCGGCTTTGTTGTTCTTAAGCAGGGCAATAGCTCAAGGCTGATCTACTTCAGGTTATAGCAAGCGCACAGCTGATTCATATTCTGAACAGCTGATGCCAAGGCGAATTGAGCTCGAATTGTCAAACTTATTCGTTTTGTTTACATTCTTATTGGCAAAGTGAAGTTAATTTATAAACTTGTGTTTTTTGAAAGTTTCCCCTTAAAAGTGAAAAAAAGTATTTAAAGATGGTAAAATGTGCTATTTGCAATAAAAAGTTTGAAAGCGGTACGGGACCGATGTTTCATGTTCCACGCGACGACAACAAACGCTCTTTTGTTTAATTAAAATTAAAATTTCGTCACAACAGAAACAGCACAAACAAATGAAAAATATGTATGTATATACGTATACGCATGCAATACAAATGCCATATTTTGACATTACCACAAAAGGCGAATTCAAGGCGAATAACTATTTTTGACAGAACCAGCGCAAAAAGTAAGGCGAATTCTAGTGCTTCCACCAGGTAATAAATTCGCCTTGGCAATAGCTGTTCTGACCTCGTGTTGGTTAGGAGCATGGTAAAATGAGTAAGGTAAACTCGTTAGAACAGCTGATTTCAACATATTTCTTGCTTAGGTGTTACTCTTATGTCAAATTCACATGCATTTTGTTTGTGTACTTTTTTGTTTACTTTTACAGTAGATACACATATGAAGAAAATTTGACAGATTATGGACACCAAACAAAAACAAAATGCCTGTGTTTGTTGTAACAATTCCTAGTGCGTTTACCTTACTTATTTTACCATGGTTAGGAGACTCAATTTTCTCACTCTCGCGCTTTCTCCACTGCCGTTTCTTAAGCCTAAAGTGACGGTTTACCCTCTTTCTTTTCTCCCTATACCGCTCAGTCACAGCCATGGTAGAAATATAATGGTAGATGCAGTACGACAACAAATTCATCAGGCCAAAAACAACAGGCATTTTGTTTTTGCTCAATGTCTGTGTTGTGTCAAGTCAGCTGATAGAAAAATGATGAAAATGTAAACAAATTTGCAAAAAGTGCCATTTAGAAAATGATTGAGTGTTATTTGATATATTGAAAGAGGTTAAGTGTGAAAATTAAAACGTTTCTATGTAATTTTTGCAGAGAAATATTTCAAAAACAGCAGTTGCTGTCGAACGGGGGTTGCAGACAAACAAATGTAAACAAACTTTGACATAAGAGAAAAATTTACTCACACTCAGTCCAGAAAAAAGTTCAAATCAGCTGGGCTAGTGCTTCTACTATTTCTTTGTACCATGGTCACAGCTCGCGTTGTAATTGACTGAAGCACTGCAATTCGTGCAGCGTTCTTTTCATAATTTGCAATGCGACACTTCATCGTACCATGGTTTGCTGCGAAGCGGTTTTTCAAACCCAAGTACGGTTGTTGCGTCAGTTTTTGTAGAGTCGGATATGGGTTTCCACTGAGCTTCAGGATCGTCATCAGGAGGAGGTGGGTTCTGTGCCAAAAGTTGCGAGAGCTTCTTTGAGTAGGCTTATGCTACCTCTGGCAATTGCAATTCGTACGATTTTCGCTCTACTTTATCTTGTGGATGAGTGCCTTCCATCAATTACCACGTGATCAATTTGGTTCTTAGTTCTTTGATCAGGGGATACCCAAGTAGCCTTGTGGATGTCTTTATGCTGGAATCTTGTACCACTAATGACCATGTTTTTTGCCGCGGCAAAGTCAATCAGTCTCATACCGTTTTCGGAACTTGCCAATAGTTGGATGAAACACAATCTCACTGCCTACTTTAGCATTAAAATCTCCTAGTACAATCTTAATATCATGACCAGGGCAGCGGTCATACGTTTCCTCTAATAGCTCATAGAATATGTCTTTGGTATCATCATCTTTCTCTTCTGTCGGAGCATGCACACAAATTAGGGAAATATAAAAATATTTCGCTTTTATGCGGATTGTGGCTATTCGTTCACTCACAGGATTGAACCTAGAGACTAGATGTCGCAGTCTTTTGCCAACTACAAATCCGCAACCAAATTCATGTTTTTTTTTTTCATGGCAACTGTAATATATATCGCAGTTTCTTTTTGTTGTGCAGCCATGTCCTGTTCATCGCATTTCCTGGATAGCGGTAATGTCAGCCTTATAACTTTCGAGGACATCTGCCAATTGGATACTTGCATCGGATCTATATAGAGTTCTCACATACCAGGTGCATATCCGTAAATCGTGGACCTTATAATGTTTTCGGGGGTCGTCAACAAATAGGGTCATTAGTGCCAATAAAATCAAATTGAAAGGCAGTTTTTTCAATTCGCCTATCGCTCACTCCCTTTCACATTCTGTCCTGTTTCGACCGTCTGTGTCATCGAAATCCCCTGAATTAGAGCGTCTTTGTAGAATTATATGAGTTGGGAACACTTTTTCCTACACCGTTTTCAACAAAAATATAATAGCCTTTGCTGTCTTTCATTATATTTTCCACATACTGGGTAGCAAGATTTCTCCAAACTACTTTATGCAAAATCCGTACTCGTGATACCTATAATAAATTGTCTTTCCATGAAAAATATGAATTGACCAACAGAATGAAAATCGAAGATAAATTTATACTTAGATTTGTTATCCGTCTCATCTAACGTTTCTCTTTGCTGTCAGCAACATCGAATAAAATCCCCCATTTTTAGTTTTGTGCATTCACGATGTTCATATATTTACATACATATTTTGAACATTCACAATAACAATTTCAGCTGTGTTTGCAAACCTCAGCGACAGAATCCTTCTCTTGATGTTCAAACTTGCAATTTCCACAAGTTCGCTTCCCTTCAATCGTTAAACCGATGAGCGAGTTGACAAAACTATGTATGACAAAACTATAAATTAATTTATGACGAAAATAATAACAGCCTGTTCCTCGATCTCGAATAAAATCTCTCGTTCGTGTTCTAATCGAAAAAAAGAGTTCATTTGGGTTTCAAAATTTTGTCATTTCAAGTCGAATGAAAACCTAAGCAGCCTGTTCTTCGAACTCGAACGAAGGCTTTCGCTCATGTTCTAGTCAAAAGAATGTTGATTTGGTTCCACAATCTGGTTGTTCCAAGTCGAATGAAAATATAACATTTTTAAAAACTTTTCAGTTCCAATTGTGGTTCCTCTATTTCGAATGTACTGTTGTTTGAAAACAAACACATAGTCAGGCGAGTGAAAATGTTTGACTTAGAAGAACTCAATTTGAGCCGAGTGCGAGTGTGTGACTTTCGTTCGAGATCGGGGTACAGAACTTAACTTTTATTATGTTTAAAAATTGTATTTATGTATATTTGTTTAGTTTAATAAACTTTTGAAAGTCCTTCTATATGATTTGTATATAAATTCGCAACCTTTTTTTTACAAGTAAATGCAAAATCTTGACAGTATTTTTAAATACTTGTATCTGTCATTACAATTTCTCCTTGAATTGTTCATTCAAATTAATGCCATACACCAATTCTTGACCCTTAATATAGGCCCATGCCAAACGCTTTGATGTCCAATGAATACCTACTTCACCTTTTGCATCTATAGTGATAGCACCACCGGTACCCGTTAAACGTTTGGTCATCTCTTTGCACGCTTCTTCAGTTGCTTGTTGAGCAGATTTTTGTTCATAATGTATTTTGGCGAGTATTTTTTGTGCTAAATTAAAACGCATTATTGTTTCACCATGGCCAGTGGTTGAAACACCGCCCACTGTGTTATCAGCATAAGTTCCACAGCCCAAAAGGGGCGTATCACCAATACGCCCTGGCACTTTTCCAGTTATACCACCAGTTGAAGTGGCCACTGCAATATTGCCTTTGGCATCGATAGCAACAGCTCCCACTGTACCCGGTTCACCAGGACGTTCTTCTGTCGCCGCTTGAGTTGTTTGCATTTCGCGGGCATCTAGTTCGGTGAGAGCAAATGTTGTATCAAGACCTTTTGCTTGTCGCTCTTTGAATTCTTTAAGGGCCGTACGAGCGTCATCTGTTACCAGGGATCCCTCTGTGAATTGAAAAGGTAAACTAGTTTACTTTAGAGAAATAATAGAGAATTAGAAATGAAACAGTAAATCTGCATATCGCTACCTTAATTTAGAAAGGAAGTATCTAACAATTTTTTTTGAAACAGCGGTGTTTTCATATTCGTATAGAAAAATATAAAATACATCGTTGTTGAAAAAAATAGTGTGTTGCGAACGCAAAATCTGTCTCCCCTTTTTAATTCAAACTGCTTTAAAACATTTTTAAAATTCCCGAAATTAGGACATTTATTAAGTTTTTTCCTCCTCCTGTAAAGTTTTTGAAATGCTAATTACGTCCTTTCTAAGTTAAGGTAACGATATACATATAGATTCTAAACTCCTAGTAATAATATAACAAATCTTGGTAGACATATTTATAAAGAGTGCCCGAATTAGACGCAAGATTGAATATACTTGCAGTGTTATCGGGATATATGGCATGTGGCACCATCTGGTTGAAACCAAATGTCATCCATATCATGCAATTTAGGAACTGCTAAACTAGAGTATTACGTCTCGACAGAGCACCATTAAGTTTTAATGCACGACGGATATTTTCGAAGAAAACTGATTCGATAATGGCCCCCAGCCCAAAAAACACTCGTGTATTTTCTGAACCCCAAATGCGACAATTTCCACAATTAACGAAGCCGTCAAGATGAAAATGAGGCTCATCGCTTAAGATAATTTTGTTCAAAACCCTTCATTAATTTTAAAATATTTCTCAACAATGAAAACGTGTTGCTTTTAGTTTGGAGTTTCATTTTTAATAATCCTGAATTTGTTTTCTTCAACAACAACAATTTACCGCACACATGTCACGAAATTCAATTCTTGCGTGAATTTTCGGAGACCCTGTAATTTAAACAAGTTAATGGAACCCAAAAATTTCTTCCAAATTCAAGCAGAAGTCGGCAAAAGTATTTGACTCTGATGACGAGTTCTGTCAGAAATCTTAGCGAAAGTTTTATGTTCGACTGACAAAAAATTTAAACTATTGCTCTGACGAAATTTGGTAGGTTTTATACAGTTGTTAGACAGGAATCTGCAATAGGGTGAGTCAATTTTTTTTTGCCGACCAAGAGTATAGCAGAAACGTAATCTACGGAAAATTCTAAGAAACCGTTTCCAAGTAACCATGGTTCTAAAATCAAAATCGAGTCCGCGATTTTTCACTTGAAAATTTGTATATTAGCGTAAAAAATCGAACCAAAAGCCATACTTTTGAAACTTGATACTGTTCGATTTATATGAAATTTCACACATATATTCTACTCATTTCTGCAGTTCCAATGACGTTTATGTTAGGTCGAAACTCCCCACGGTTCACGTTTTATAGCTATGTAAATTTGGGCATCTGCAGAATTTTTGTGAAGAGATACCTGTCTTAATGTTAGAATAACTTTTAAATGCGATACCAGATCTGCCATTTGTATTTTTTATTTCTAAAGAGAAGGTTAAAACCTATCAGGCGATACCTGGATCGTTAAAATCTGATATCGCATTCAAAAGTTATTCTAACATTAACACAGGTATCTCTTCACAAAAATGTGCAGATGACCAAATTTACACAGCTATAAAATATGAACCGTGGCAGTTTCGACCTAAAATAAACATCATTGGAACGGCTGCAACCAGTAGAACATATTTCTAAAAATTTCTCGAAATCAAAGAGTATCAAGTTTCAAAAGTATGGCTTTTGGTTCGATTTTTTACGCTAACATACAAATTTTCAAGTGAAAAGTCGCGGGCTCATATTGATTTTAGAACCATGGTTTCTTGGGAACATTTTCTTAGAATTTGCCGTAGATTACATTTCTACTATACTCTTTGTCAAGTTTTTTGGTCCCATACAAATTGACCCAGCCTAATCAGCAAGTATTCTGAGTGGTATCCAGATAGTTTCCGAAAATGGTCAGACTTTATCAATATTTGCGATTTTTTTTTGACAATGACGCGTTCAATTAAATAGTCTACTTTGGAAAAACGGAAAAGTTTTATTAGTCACTTAGTTGGATTTATAGATGATGACCTTTCTTATTATTATGATTTTTAATATCGGCTTGAGGTCATATGAATGAAAAAAGAAAACGAAGTTGTATTATTTTCTTTTTACTACAATTTATTTAGTTTCCAATATTTCGATCAACTTTGTTGATCATTTTCAAGGATCTAATATAAATAATATAAAACAATAGACACATTTGTCTTCCAAATACAATCTTGTCTGTTAGAGATTATTGAGTAGGAAATATCAATAAAATTCATGCGTATAATTACGTTGTGACTACTCGATATATATCTATAAGCAAAAAGTACTAGTTTGATTTTTCCGCCTAAATTTGAAAATGATATGTCTGTAAACTTGCGCACTCCGTATCGCGCTTGAAGTTGAGTCTTTTCTCAGATTGAACGTCAATAATATGCTGCATTTCCTGAATGATATGTGAGTAAATTTTCTCTTCAATTAGAATTTTCACTTCGTCAAAGTTTGGCTTGTCTCCAGTTAACTTACAGTGGTCTGCTAGTGCTGTTTTTGTTCCAAAGGCTTATAATGTACCTTTTGGTCCAATTTATGTGATGATATTCTCGCCTTCAGTTTGTTCATCGTAGTACCCACAATGCCTCCTGGCATATGTTGGATTTGTCTCCGCTGCACTTGATTTCATATACCACATTTGGCTTGTTATCTATCTGTATCGATTCTCGATTTGGTCCTAAAAGTCTAACATTGCCCTAAATCACTATTTTAGTAGAACTATATCGAGAATCGATACAGATGAAGAACCATCTCGTGTGCATACATTTGTCTGAATTTAAATTGATATTTTCGGAGTATAATTTGATGGTTTCTGATTTTCAGTTCCAAATTTCTTAATATAATTTTATGTTGATGTCGAAAAACAAAACGAATACCCAATAAAATATTAGATATCAAGAGCCTGTTCCTCGATCTCGAACGTAAGCTTTCGGTCGTAAAAGTTGATTTGCGTTCCACAATCATGCCATGAAAATTTCGTCTACGATTTGCATGAAGTATCTTCGATTTGTCGACTGCGATTTATAATGGTTGTGCACCCATCATATAAAATGTCTTGAAAACGTGGCCAACTGGGTTATTAATTTAATTGCACAATGAACACTAACAATAAGATTAAAAGAAGTAAAAAAAATAAAAACAAATAATTTCCAATTACGATCAAGCTAAAGCAAAAAATAATCCTGTTCGTAGGAAATAAGAATAGAAACATTTTCTTTATAGAAGATGCAGACTACATCGCATAATTCTCGATTGAAATTTAAGAGGATGTACGGAAATCGAATCGATGCCAACGCGCACCACACAATATAGGCGAGTACCGGGACCAATGATCGAGGTGAGTCTCTTTTTAATTTCATTATAAGCGAAACCTTGACTATATGTAATAGAGGCGAGGAACCGACCTTCATAACTTCGGTTAGGAGGGAAGTACTAGACCTAAATTTACTACTTGGCTACGACTATGTAACTGTATCCGATTGGAGCGTACTTTCGAATGACTCATTTTCTGATCATAGATATCTACAGTTCCACATAAATATCGAACCTCTGAAAATTGAAGTTTTTAAAAATTATAGGAAAACGGACTGGAACGCCTATCGTGGGCTCCTAAGGAAACTCTTAGGTAACTATCCGAATATTCTGACTAATATGCCAGAGCTTGTAGAACTAGTAGTCAAATTTACTGATGCGTGCAGGAACACGCTCACTGAATCCTGTAATACCAGTGGTTATAATGCTGTCAAGGGTAACAAAAAACCTCATTGGTGGAACGCTGAGCTTCAGGATCTAAGATTGTCCATTAGGCGGCTTTTCAACAAGGCCAAAAAGAGCGGCGACCAATGAGATTGGGATGTTTACAAGATTAGTCTTAATCTATATAAAGGTGAAATCAAGAAGGCCAAACAGAAATCCTGGCGAAACTTCTGTGAATACATTGAGGGAGCCAACCAGACTGCACGCTTAAGATGCGTGCTCGCTAAAACCCACCGTGTGCGGGGTTCTTAATGAAAGACGATGGAACGTCTGAAGAGTCTCTTGGGATTCTCCTGGATACCCACTTTCCCAACGATGACAGGAATGCTGGTCATCAGCCAGAAGAGCTAAGGACGAAAAGTTCGCTCAATAGTGAGCAGAAAGAATATGATATGGGCCATGAGATGCTTTAAGCCTTGTAAATCAGCCGGACCTGACGGGATAATTCCCACGCAACTACAGGAGGCACTATACCTATCTTGTAGTTGGTTGGAGGCAATTTTCAATGGCTGCCTTATGCTGGGAGTCATTCCTAGCATTTGGAAGCAAACCAAAGTGGTTTTCGTCCCAAACGCGGGCAAATGCTCTCATGTCATACCTAAGGACTTTAGGTCTATCATCCTTTGTTCTTAAGACATTTGAAAGGTTACTGGACATTCACGTTCGAAGTAATCTTCCACAGAATCTACTATCGAGTTCTCAGCATGCCTCTATCAAGGGCAGGTCAACTGAGACGGCTCTCCACTCTATAGTCAGTATATTAGAAAACACTCTTGAGAATAAGGTCTTCGCTCTAGGGACCTTCCTGGACATGGAGGGAGCCTTCAATAACACTCAACCTTCGGCGATTCTTATTTCGTTACAGAATCTAGGAGTCGACAGCTTAGTGACACGCCTAATTGGGTAGCTTCTGGTGGATAGATACGTCAAAGCTGAATGGGGTGGTTTTACAATTACTAGGAACGTTAAAAATAATTTTTATCAAAAAGGCGAAGTACATATTTTCTTAATTAGTCTCCCAATTGGTTAATGAAAATAAATATGTTTATACGCAGCTTTATTAAGTTTAGAAAGACCTTAGTAGTGGTACCCATTTTATCGAGATCGATTTAAAAATACATGAGATATGAGCGATTTTATACTCAAATTTTCAATCTCAAAAAGTTTAGCCAATCGCGGGGGGACCAATTTTTTGAACTCAACGTAAAAACTTTTGTTGGTTGTGAAATTTTGGTGTAGATCAGAGTTTTTGCTAAAGAAACATTTATGCACAAACAAAACCTCGCCGCTAATTTGCGGCCACACCATTGAATAATAAGCAATAAAAAAGCTTCTCAAAACCCGTTCGAAATCGCTGTAAAACTACAAAAAGGTCAACTCACTGATTGTAAGAATATCCCCAATGTCCGTCCCTTGATGGAATGTAACGGCGAGGACTTTAAAGCCAACCCCTTCAAATACGTCTACCCTTTTGACTGGACGTGAATTTTAGTGTTTCAGAGATCCACAAGCTGGATCTATTACCACTACATTGTGATATTTGTTGGCAGCAAGGCGCTCTCAACGCGATCAGCACAAATCTGTGCAAAGCGAGAGTGGTCTATGAGTGCATTAAGCTCTAGCCTCCCTACAGAGTAAGACTCTGCTGGGTTCCTGTACGGAATGATTGATAAGTGGGCCCGATGCACTGCCGAATATTACTAGCCGAGGAGATCAGAATGTAGGGTATATAACTGGATGAGAATAGTACGGAACACCTTCTGCAAATGACAAAGGCGGAGTTACGACTCTATTAGTGTTTCGACTTCGGTGGCCTATATTAGTAGGGCTGCATGCCCTTGCCAATATTTACATCGGGAAACTGCAAGTATGCGTTTTATGTGGAATCAGGGGGACGGATGATCACCCCACCTCACTCTCTGGAACACACATAACTCCTCTGAATCCCCTCACACTACCCCTCCCTTTTTCTGTTCTTTCGCACAGAATCTTTCTATTTTTCTTCTTTCTATCTATCTTCTTTCGCTTCTTCTAGAGGACGAAAACAATGGGCCAACTGGCCTCCGAGTGGAGCACCTGCAAAGATCTTTAAATCTCTAGCGGATGCATGTCCTTAACCTAACGACAAATTATTTGTTTATTATTTATAAAAGGTGTGGGATAGAACGAACCATTTGAATTCCCTTATCTACAGCTAAGCATATTCCAGTTTAATTCTGCAATATTTATATACAAAATTTATCAGGTTATCTCAAACGGAAGTGCTTCACTTCCTTCCACCCCACCAAAAAAATACATCTATGTTGTTCTTTATCTTTTTCTACATGCAACACCCACCTGGCAACTGTTCAAATCCCTGATCCAATGCAAATTTCTGTGCTGCCACACCTCCTAGGAATGTATGATTCGTCTTGTTCATCACATAACGTGCCACCGAGATGGGATGCATGATGTCGTGCAACAGAGTAACACAGCCAGCTCGCAACTGCTCACCCTCCATGATGCTGGCCTCAACCTCAGCCTTTCCATCTAAATTTAAACATGAACCATAGCCGGCATTGAAATTTTCATCACATTCCATGGCACGAACAGCAGCCTCAACGGCATCCAATGCACTGCCCTCCGTGCCATTGACAGGCACTAGATGTTCCATGGCCGAACGGAGGGCGCGTTTCATGCCATCCAGTTTACCAGGAACTCGTGCATCGGTAATGTTACCAGCACCGCCGTGTATCAAGAGGATGGGTTGGAAAGACATTCTGGCAATGTGTGCTAACTGGTTGCTTCGTATTTTAAAGAACTTTAATTGTTCCGTGGAATGTTCCAATCTAATCACTACAGTTGCTCTGATTGGAACAATCAAGTTGGTGGTTTAATATATGCCTTTCTTTTTGTTCTTATCATTCGTTTAATTTGGTTTTGTTTATCGAATTGTTTTTTTTTTTTGTTGTTGCTAGAATTCTAGAGTTTATTAAACCGTAACGCCGTTGAATTTTCAAAGTTATTGGCGGCGTTTGTTTACAAATGTATTTGGCGGCTTTCAATGCGATCGCATTGCAGCGAATTCGAAAGGTTGAAAAACTTTTCACAGTCAAACCATCAAATTTGTGCAAATGATTTGTGGAATGAAAAATGGAATGACTCCTCATATTCGAATGCTCCTTTTGCATATTATATAAAGCAAATATCGATTATATATATCCGTAGCCATAAATGAGATCAAATATGGATCGATTATTCATAAAGCTCTCGTTTAAACATGGGGAAAGCGAAGCGAAATCTTTGCAATTCAATACTCCTAAATCTTGTAGAGTTAAGGATTGTAGACTTAAGACCCTAGCTTGCCTTCCATCTAGATTGGGTAAACCTTTTTCCAAACACTTAGCTATGGATTTCCCATTTGAAGACTCGCTAATCAGGGTCTCCATTTTTGCAGCGACTTCGAAAGTACTATAGAACATGTTGACATTAAGCCTGTTTACAGTTGCAGACAAAACCTAAAGATGGTCAAAGCGAGGCTAAACTCCGCGGTAGCTGGTTGTACTATCGACTGCTTGCAGACGATGACCGGCAACGAATCGAAGACTTGTAGAATTTCCTACGATGTATGCGAAATACAATAATTAATGAACTACAATACTTAATGTTCATACAAAATTGTCATTCTTTTATTTCTCCAAAGTACAACTAGCCTATTTATTTAAATATAGTACGCAATAGTAGAGTATTTGAAATCCGTAAAATATCTACATATACAACTTACAAAAAATGTTGTGGATTTTCATTCAATCTCTTTGTATACCCAGAAATTCTCCTCCATTCAAAATTTGTATAAAAAATTCCCCAAATTTTGTAAATTTAAGAGCAATTACAAGATATGCAAAGTATTAAATGAATCCCTTTAATGAATTCTAAGGGCAATTATTATGCATTGATTGTTATTTAATGTTATCTAACAGGAACATGAGATCCGTCTGGGTACACTACCCTGTACAGCAGCAGTCCATCGTTATGAACCTAAACCCAAAACTTCTAGTTGCGATTCATGGGCCTGAGTTGGACCATAACAAAAACGATGTGTGGCATCACGATAACGATTTTCATGTTGTACTGAATGTGAATTAGTACGACATTTGACTAAACACAACTCGTATTGATCAGCAACCTGAGTGTAGACCATGGCCTGACGACCCTTTATAATTTCGAGTGCTAACTCAAGTATAGGTTTTTTCGCAGGATGCAGACAGCAGGATACACAATATTCATAGATGCCACAACAATGGCTATGAGGATCACAGGATTCACAAGTGTAATATTTGGTAGTTGGATGTTGAACATTACAACAGCCGTTACGCATTATATTGCCAGTTTCACAAACGAAACCCCATTCATCAACTAAAAGATCACGACCTTGTAGAGAATTGCGGCAGGTGATGTTGGGAGAGTTTGTGCGGTCGTCCGGGCTATCAGGCAGCAAGTGTTCCTCAAAGGTACGCCACAACAAAGGTTCCGTACGTTCCACCATAAAATCATCGGTTTCGAAAAAACGTTGCCGATTCTACAAACACAAAATCAAGAGAGCTTAACGAAGAATTGTCTCACACGAGTTTTAATTTACCTTGTTAAATGTTTTAGTAATGATGTAGACAAGAAATATTACGACCACTACAATGTAAATTAGTCTCCTCTTAAGCAGGCGGGTTAAAGCCGCAGGCCACATTGTTTGCCCGCTCTAAACTCTATGTTTAGGTTTCGTTTCACAATTACGGCCATTTAAAATAAATTGTCTAGAATACGTGGCCGTTTAAGGTTTAACACATAAATTTCAATTGCAATAAGATTGTAACAAAAAACTAATTATTTATTACTTGAACAAGTGGTGTTTTCTATTTTTGCTAATAATATTCGACATACAGAACAAAATCAAAACAAACAACAGCTGTAACCTGTTTTCATTTTATTATCATAACAGTTGTATAAACAAGTAGCAGTGTTTGGAACTGAATACGTTCGCCTAAACAAACACGCGACGTACCACATACAATTGCTGGCAATGCGTAACTTACCTGGCGTTTACACGGGGCTGTTTTGCTCCAACAGTAGCAAAACATGCACAATTTTTGGCTGAAGGTAAGGACCAAGGGAATGCAAAAAAAATTTAAAAAAAACAAAATTAAAGAAATATTAAAGAATGTGAGAAAATGGAAAACTAGCCCTCGCAGGGACCTATGGGGCCCACAGGGTCCAATAAACCGTCACACCCAGGGATATTTTGGTACGGATTAGTGTGGGTTCTTCAACAAAAGGTTATTTTTGCGTGGGACGTCTGTAAGTCCATATACGCCCCCTTTTGTACATACAGTGACCATGAGGTTGGTTATGGTAACCATCCAGAAAAATACAATTTTTTCTAAAAAAATAAACGAGCGATGTTGCTGATTTTGCCATACATCGACTTAAGGTACACAGAAAGAAAGATTTACGGCAATATCACAAATAAACTTAGGTATATTTTATGTTTGAAAAATCATCTAACATTTTAGGTAGTTTTTACTTATTTATTTTGGAAATTTAACTACAGCTTAATTGCAATTTTACACATATAATTTCGTTAATTTATCGAAAAATATAGTGAGTCTAGCTTAATTTAATAGCTATTTTATTAAGTAAAAATATGAACAAATGTAGAAATCCAAATGCAATTATTTCTTATTAAATTTTAAAAAAAATAGCGTAATAAAATTCACAAAGCGAGAATATTTAAATTAGTGACAAAACAATGGGGACAAGATCTCCATTAAACGCTGCATTGTAGCAAAGGCTCTTTAAATAAATAAAGACACACATATAATAATATAAATTGGATTTCTGTCCCAATTGTTAAAACGTTGATATCCTTCCTGGGAAAAATTGAATGGTCCAGATGATATAGAGTATGGCTCCGACTAAGGAATGGAACATATGTATGAAAGCAATATGGAAATGATGAAACACAAGTAATCCCCATGGGACATACATTACCCTTTAGTCCTAACATTTGGCTTCAACTTGGTGCAATCGTCCTGGTTTATTATTAAGAGATCCCCGCCCAATGGTCAGAATGCATTCTTCTCGTGTGAAAAATATTGATTTTCAACAAACATTACTCTATTGTCTGGTATGTGGTTATTTAAAACTTACATACGGTATTCCAATTCTGATCATTCGTAATCTTCAGTATATTTTTCAATATATTCTGTAAGAATTAATTACAATTACAATTGCAATGTTTTAAAACGACAATTATTTGTAGAACACGTTATGTGCATATGTTCAGAATATTTTTATCTTCAAAAACATTTCGAAATCAAAACAAATTTCGAAAAGATTTACCTATTTTGATATGTTGAATTTACCCAGATAGGAAAAGTGAGAATTGTCTAAAAGCTTAGGTAAAAAGTTGTAGTTTTGTGAGTATCATACAAATAAAGTTTACCTAAGTTAACCAAAGCAGATTAACCTTGAGTAATTTTCTCTGTGTGCACACCTAGGCGTGATTTTAAATGTTGACGCGTTGGAAACTACTACGTAAAACTTCACGCACTAAGGCGTATAATCTCGTATCGGCTCCAAACTACTCCCACAAATAGAACTAGTTGTCGAATAATAATGAACTAACTAAATAATACTAAAAAATAAAAACTCCAAATATTAATTATTATGTCAGCAAGTATGGCTACTGAAATTAAAGGGAATTTCAGTTAAGTATATCGAATTTGTCCAAAAAAAATTATTTTTTGATACAACTACAAAAATGTTATAACTGAAATTCCATTTCATTTCATGCTGTTTTAAGCAGCAGTCACAATGGGAGCGACCATTTCTGTTTTAATGCCATCTCGCTGTTTCTCACACATTTCACATAAGTGCCTTTCAGTTTTGTTACCAAATATGTTGCTGCCATTTGACGCTGAAGTTGGTCTACTTCAACTACAGCAACCATTTTGTTCGAAAAAAGATATAACATTGACATACAGATGTCGCTTTTTTCGAATTTTCCTTACATATGTTATTAAATGTAAATAATGAAATGTCAAGTCTCTGTGTCTGTCTCTATGTTTACAATCGTTGTGTTTATTATTGTGTATTTTACGGTACTATATTCATTCAATATGAACGAAGCGGAAACTTTTTCATTTATTGAATATTATAATATTATTATTGAATATTATTATAATATTACTTAAAAAATATTTTCAAACTTTGCCCAAAAAACAGAAATAATTATCTCTTTTGATAATCAGCTGTTTATGTTCGAAAGCGCATTTTCTGTTTTGTCGCTTCCATTTTGAACACTATCACAAATGGTCGCTCCCATTGTGACTGCTGCTTTAAGGTGCGTGTGTCTTTTCGTTGACGCGTAGAAATTTCGCAGACGTATTAGAATACGCTAAGGTATTCATACCGAATCATTTTTGACGCCGACATAAATCAAATAATTTAAAACAAAGAATATGAAAACATTTTTCGGATGCAAGTGAAAGCATAACAATCCTTTGAAAATTATATATGTGTATGTAACAAAAGCTTCTCAAAATACCGTTCGGAAGCGGTGTAAAACTGTAAGACCCAATCAGTGAGTGTAAAACTATAAACTCGCAGCTCACTGATTGTGAGCTCTCCCCTATCCCTTCATGGGATGTAATGGGAAACTATTTATATAAATTATGTTAAATCAGGGGGATTCTATGGCACAGCTGATCGAAAAGGTACTAGGCCGATGATGGAGAATGAGAGAGCAAAGAAGACATTAACTAAGTTTATTGATACTAGTGACAGCTAAATTATGTTTTATGATGTTTGCATTGGGCGAAAATACGCATTCCCTTTGATTTCTGTCCGTCTTATGTCCAACGAAAGTGTAAAATTGGTAAAATACAGTAGCAAATAAAACTCTATGAAACGGCCTACTACCTCGTCGTCTTGAAGAGGCAACGCAAAGAGTAATGGAAACTCTTAAGTATTGCTCCATGGTTAAATGTAAAAACTTTTGATTAGATTGATGTGTAACTTCTTCTTGGTATCAACTTGGGCACACATAATTTGCCATGATATAGAGCCTTCCTGAATGCCAACCAATTCAATAGTGTCCCGTCAAGGCTGCCAGAAGCATTGATAGTTTGATTGATTAGATTGATAGATTGATTTTCTGTAATCGGTATTTCTCAATGGTTTAAATTAAAATAACTTGTACTTCATATATGACGTCTGTATTTCTGTTATATGGCACAAAAAATTAATTCATAGTTCATATGTACGCCCATATTTTGTTAAAAACGCTGCAAAAGAAAAGAGGCAGCAAATATTAGACGCTATGGTGTGGGGCTTCTCATATGACACATTCAGTACTACACTTTTTGGCGATCGCCAATATTTCTCGGATTACGAGGCCCCGAACCTTGAATATTCATAATAACGACGTTTCGTTTTCGATGTTGGCTCAGCAAGAAAAGTCACTGGCAAAGTTGGAGCACAGTGTAATACAAACTTGGCAACCCATGCAGCATGAGAAAAATCTTTATTTTAAACAAAACACTAAGAAAACATTTGCAGAAACATTGCTTTACGTTCATCAGGGATGAAATTTGTTTATTTGGTCTATGTTATTGCGATATTTTTCGAACTCTTTTTCGAATTCTCAATTCAAATGAGATTTCGTTTGCATTTAGTTTGATGAATTTTTAAAAGCATCGTTCCAACCAACCGCTGCGGAAGATCTGTGCCTAGATCTGAAATAGCTATACGGTTTGCCAGGAATCATGAGACTGCATTTTGAAAAAACTTCTTTTGAAGAACTATATTTCTATTCATAGAAATATAGATTGGTCTTGAGCTTGAAATTTAACAAGCTTCAAAAATAAAAACATGTTTTGTTTGTGAAAAAAATTACACAAGTGAAAAATTTATTGAATTTAAAATATTATTTTATTTTTTTTTTAATTTTTTATTTAAGTTGAAAAGTGATTGCTTTGAGCGTATTTAGATTTGTTGTCAAACATAAGTTTTGTGTTTTGATTTGTTGTCAAACATATGTTTAGTGCTTTGACATTTGTTTTCGGGTAAGAAAATAGTATTTTGGTTTTGTTTACTTTTGTGTAATTTTGAGTATTTGATAGAGAATGTACCCAAAAATTAAAGAAACAGATCTAATATGACTGGTGTTGCTTTGTTTTTACCAATTTGCAATTTTTAGTACAACTAAAGTAGTAGATGTCAACACTTTTTAAATACAAAATCAAATTTAAAATTCTAACCGTTTTCGATTTAAAACAGCCGATGCGGATAATATCGTAAAGTACCTACCAGTGCTGCCGCTACTACTTCAATCGAAGTATTTTGCTTCATTTTCACAAAATTTACTTCGTCACTCCTTCTTCCAAAAATCTGCTTCACTTTTTGTTCTGCTTCAAATTTTAAAATTTTTTCCCTATATTACCTAATTGTTTTTCCTATTCCCTTACCCTGCGGCTACACGAGCAAGATATTGCTCAATGAATTTCACACATACTAGCTGTCAGAATTACGTTGAATTGGCAGCTGTGACGTAGGCTGTCTACAAGAAATTGTAGCAAATTCATTTCTCTATATGGCGTCGTCACAGAAGCAACAAAAATTAGCTCTGTCTATGATAATTCAAATTCAATAAAATGTAAAAAGTCTTTCTGTACAACTGATTTGTTGGCACACATTTTATTTATTTATTTATTTTACACAAAACACTAATAACTGAAAAAACACAAATAATACCCTCTACTACACAGCGCGGTATTTCAATTATTCATGTATTATCGGTCGCAATACGCTATCAAAATGCGCTACCGCTACCGCTTTTGTTGAGTTTTGACTTTCTCTGCAGCGACCATTGCCAACTAGCTGGTATTCAAAATCCTCTACCAGCTAGCTTTCAATCATAGAGTAAATATGGGTAGAGAAAATCTTTCACTCACCAAATTTCTGACATTTGTCCTCGTGTGATGTATACGTTTGATGTTGAAAAGAATTGCTTTACTAATACCAGATAGAGGCAATGGTTCAAAACAACGAACAAAATAACAACAACGGCATTTCGTTTTCGCAATAAAAAAGTTTAAACCACATTTAAATTTCACAGTTTTTCACCAAAACGACATGAAAAATTAAAGCAAGAAGTTATTGTAATTCCACCTGGTGTATATCACTTTTCGTCAAACATCTCTCTATCACACCGACCGCATCACGAAGAGTGTGAAAGGAAACGTCAGATGAGACAAATGGCGGCTCTACTATAAATATCATAGACTAATACATACCTAGATAAACTTATTCTCTCATCTGACGTTTCATTTCACACTCTTCGTGATGCGGTCGGTGTGATAGAGAGATGTTTGACGAAAAGTGATATACACCAGGTGGAATTACAATAACTTCTTGCTTTAGTTTTTCATGCCATTTTGGTGAAAAACTGTGAAATTTTAATGTGTTTTAAACTTTTTTATTGACTGTTATTGTTAGCATATATTTGTGTTGTATTTAACACATTAATTTTAACACACAAAACGAAATGCCGTTGTTGTTATTTTGTTCGTTGTTTTGAACCATTACCTCTATCTGGTATTAGTAAAGCAATTCTTTTCAACATCAAACGTATACATCACACGAGGACAAATGTCAGAAATTTGGTGAGTGAAAGATTTTCTCTACCCATATTTACTCTATGATAAATATACTCTATGCTTTCAATGAGCAATATGTGAGTGTGTTAGTAAAAAAATGTGAGTGTATTGTGAATTGCTTACAATTTCTTGCTCGTGTAGCCACCGGGTTACTTACGATGAAAATAGTGGTTTTAATCACTGAACATATGCAAACGCTATTTTTCATCGCTGGAATGGCAACCCTTTATTTTTGCTTTGTAAAAGTGTCATAGCGTGAACTGTCAAATTGTTGTGAGTTAATAACGTATGGACATGTGATGTGCAAGATGAATCGGTAAGTAGTGCAATAATTTCCATAAAAAATATAAATATATTATTAATTATAAATTCTTTAATATCTTTAGCAAAGGAATACGCTCACCGACGAAGAACAGGTTAATAAGTAGGTATGTATGTTTATTTTAATCTAACTTTGCAAACAAGTATTTCTGCATGGTGCGTTTCAATTTGTAAAGTGAAAGAATAACTTAAAATTCAACTTTCTTTTTCAGCTATTTCCAAAAGGAGCTACCTGCACAAAATTCAGATCCAGAAAATGAAGGGTTAGTATATCATTGAACAAATTTATTTGTGTTTTATACATATAAAAAAGCACATGAAAATCAAAATGGCGGCTATATCAAGTTTTGTCAATTGACTTTTACAGTGGCAGATGCAGATCATCTTCAAGTGATTCGTGTCCTCAAAAAAAAAAACTTGTCTAGGCAGTGGCAGATCATCTTCTAATGATTCGTCTCCTCAAAAAGAAAGGACTTGTCTAGACAATTGGTAAATTTTGTTATCAAACATTTTCTCCGATTTTTAATAAAAGATATACATATGTATGTACATATGTAACTGTTACTGTATTTCTTCTTCGGAATCTGACGACCATGAGCCTGCAGCGACTTTTCCATCACGACAAAAAAAACATAAACAACATTTCAGAGAGGAATGGAAGCGTGATTTAAGTTGGCTAGATAACATCAAAGGCAAAGCATTTTGCAAAATTTTCCAAAAATATCTCTCTAACAATAAAACAAATATTGAAAGACATGGCTATGGTGAGTCACATAAAAAAAATGAATGCACATTGAAGCAGCAGCCGAAAATAAACCAAAATAAAAAAGTGCAAGCATTTCAATCGAAAATTCGAAAAATAAAAATTGAGGAGCTGAAAATAATATTATTTTTGTGTGTTCACAATTTACCTTTTGCACTGATTACACCATTAATTGGTCTTATTAAGAGTGTTGCCAGAAACGATGAAATAGTGAAAGAAATAAAGTGTGGTAGAACCAAAACAGCAGAGACAATTAATGGTGTATTGGCTGAAAATTTTATGGAAGATATGGCTAATTGTTTAAGACACAATAAGTTTTCGCTTATTATAGACGAATTTACCTGACATAAGTACCTTAAAATGCCTAGGAGTAGTTGCTCGATATTTTGATCAACAAAAAGGCAAAATTCGAGACCTTTTTCTAAGACTGATTGAAGTACAAAAATGTGATGCAAGATCATTATTTGAGGCGCTAAAAAAATTGTTTATTGATTTGAAAATACCATTTGAAAATGTTGTTGGATTTGCCGCCGATAATGCCGCTGTAATTATGGGTGGCGTTTCAGGTGTTAACACCTTATT
Source organism: Phaonia tiefii (assembly GCA_963931995.1). Classification (NCBI taxonomy): domain Eukaryota; kingdom Metazoa; phylum Arthropoda; class Insecta; order Diptera; family Muscidae; genus Phaonia; species Phaonia tiefii. The sequence goes on along the minus strand of OZ008370.1, from coordinate 221,380,796 downwards.
AAAAGAATGGAACCCCAATCTTTATGTGATTGGCTGCATTTGCCATTCAATGCACCTATGTGCTTCAACAGCCACGAAATCCATACCTCCAGAAATAGAACAATTAGTAAGAAACATTTATTATTTTTTTGCACATAGTAGTAAGAGGCAAGTGGAATTTCAAGAATTTCAAGATTACTTTGACTTAAAAAAGCATAAGATTTTAAAAAGAGCTGACACTAGATGGCTTAGTTTGGAACACGCCATAGTAAGAGTGTTAGAACAATGGCCAGCTCTTCAAACTTATTTGGCTAGCGCTGCTTTTGAGGAAAATAATGACATTGCTAAAAAAATCTTAGAACAAATGACACCGTTAAATAAATGCTATTTGCTGTTTTTAAGCAGCAGTCTAAAAAACGTAAATAAAATAAATTTAGAGTTTCAGGCAACAGAACCACGCTTCCATCAGCTCTTAAAAACATTAAAATTGTATTTAAAAAGTATTTTAAACAATTTCATGCACATAAACCTATTAAATTTTGAATCATTAAGTGAAGATACTATAGAAGATAGTACAATGTACAAAAAACTTGAAGATCTCTATCTTGGACCACAAACTGAAATGTTTATTCTAGGAGGCACTTTAACCGCGGAAGAGATTTACTCTATGCAAAAAAATTGTTTACGTTTTTACATTTCGCTAAGCAATCAAATTTTAAAAAGAATAAATTTTAAGGACCCAGTTTTGAAAGCACTACAAATAATTGATCCATTATCGTTAGGGCCAAGCCTTGTGCCACTTATTAATATATTCCCTAATCTCGTTGGAAATATGAACATTGAAGATATTAATGAAGAATGGAGACTTTTATTATTACATGCATTTTCCGAGGAAGAGATGACTCTTGAAATGTTTTGGCAAAATGTTTTTAAAGTTAAAAACAGTTTAGGAGAGCAATTGTCTTAACGTAGAAACAGTGAGTTCTATACTTCTAATTAAAGAAATAATGTCAGAATTTGAATTTGAAAACTGGGTTCCACCCAAAGAAATCATAAATAAATACCAAAAAATTAAGACCAATTAAAATTTAAAATTATTTTAACATATTTGTATACATATATGTACTTATCATAGTAACGAAATGTGATTTATATTATTATTTGTATGTTTATTTTATTATATGTATCTATATTTAAAATGAAATGTATTTTTTTTGTTTTTCTTATTAAATAAAATGAATTATATTGTTTTGTTTTCAAAAATGTATACTACTTCAATTTTATTCAATCTACTCCACTTTGTTCCAAAATCTACTATCTACAACTATTTCATACAACCACATAAACTACTACTTTTCCATACAACCAATCAGTTCCGTTAGTTTTTGTCCGTTACGCGCTTTTTGCTCGACTCGTTTGTGTATTCCGGTACATCGTGGCAAATTGTGAAATTTATATGTTAAATGACCAGTGATTGCTTTAAATTATAGTTTAAAATCTTCACTAAGTGTTAAAGTTTATTGAAATTGTGAAGTTCTGGCGCGGATTGGCGGTTTATTGTAAAAAAGGTTAAGAAATACCAAGTGCCGACACACTTGTTTGCTGCTAATGTAAAAAAGATAAGCAATTGTTATTGTTTGTGTTGGTGAAGTGTGTTTGATATGTGTGACCGAAATGAGAACAGTATTACCGACGTAGGGTGGTTGCCATTTTATCATGAAATCACAGACCACAACCGGGTTGTGGAAATTCATAACAGTTGAAGGTGTTGCCAATGTCGACTTTGTGTAAACCATTTGAAGCGGAGAGGAAATTTGGAAAAGGGAATTAATAATTAGGTTTAAATTAAAACAAGCAAATTTGAAATTTTAACGACGGAAGCAGGGCACACTAATCACGGTAATAGCAGTAAATATGTGTGTAATCATGTGCAAAATAGCACTTGGCTTCTGTCAAACTCAGCTGATAAAAATGTAAACAAAATCTGCATTTTTGAATCAGTTGTGATATAATTGGAAAGAAATATTTGCCAAATTAATGAAGATTGAAATTAATAATTGAAATTGTTTGATGCTGCAGTTGAATTGGTTTTTCCCGGTGTGAAACTCTAACTCGTATTCGCGTCTGTTGTTTAATTCCGCGTCTGTAAACAACTTATAACCAACAAATGTAAACAAATTTGACATTTCCCAAGTGCGTCAAATGAAAAAAATCAAATCAGCTGTTCTAACGATACAACCTTGTCTTTCAACCATGGACGGAAGTAAACAATTATTTTATACAAATTTAAGACAAAGTTGTTGCTAAATTGTGTTCAAGACAATATTGTGTTAAAATTTATGCTAAATTGCAGAATACCCCGCGGGACTCAAAACAAAAATTAGAGTAAAAAAATAGGAACACCAAAATTTACAAAATTGTTTATCGGTCGGAACCGGGGACCCATGGGGTTAACAGAATCCAAAAAATGAGTCCACCTAGGAACATTCAGCAACAGGCAAGTGTGGGTACTCAAAAAAAGGTATTTTTCTCACAAATTTGATGGCGTCTTTATTTTTGCGGATCCAGATAACTCCAATTTATCACATTATAGTGGGCCTTGTTAATCGGAAAACGCCAAACACTGAGTGTGGGTACTCAAGTTAAAGGTAATGATGGACCTATTTCGTTGCTAGTTATTTTGGGAAAAGCAGAGGCCGGCAATTCAGAAATCTTTGTAACATAAAAACTGCCGAAGTCGGTGTTGTACCCCTCCCAGAGGAGAAAATTCCTAAGCCCGGCCATAGGCCAGCCATGCAGGGAGCTTTGTAACCTAAAAAAACTGGCGAAGTCGCGAACTGCCTCAAGTTAAAGGGAAAGATGGACCTGCTTCTTTGCTAGTCATTTTGGAAAAAAGAGGCCGGTAATTCAGAAATCTTTGTAACATAAAACCTGCAGAAGCCGGTGTTGAACCCTTCCCAGATGAGAAACTCCCTAAGCCCGGCCATTCAGAAATTGTTGTAACATTAAAAAACTGCCGAAGCCACGAAGGCGGGGTTGAACCTTTCCCAAGGGAGAAATTCCCTAAGCTAGGCAGAAGGCCGTCCACTCGGAAAGCTTTGAAACACGAAAAGCAATACCAAAGTCGCGAGACCGGATAGTAAAATAGGGATATCTGGCCCCGCAGATGTCAAACGAACAAGTAAAGTCGCAGTTGAATTCCTGTGAAGAATACTTGGACCCGTTTTTTGGATCCAGTTTTATTGTTACTCTAATTTCGGGGATTTCCGAGGCAAGCGGGGTATTCGGCAATTTTGCAAAAATTTACTTATTTTCAAATATCTTAAATAATGAAAGTATCTCAGAACTATTTTGCATCATACCAATTTTTACCCTTGTTACCGGTCCTCATCATTGCTTGCATACATGGAACTTTTTAATTTGAATATGAAATTTCGGCTTTCTAGCAATAACAACTTGGCATCAATTCAAATTGATTTTGTAATTCAAATTTCCCAATGTACCTCCTATAGAGATATAGCTTTCGATCCGACATTTACGAAATTCGACATTTGATCTACATATTCGGACCTCGCATTCATTTAGTAACTCCTTAGCAACAACTTTGGTTAACTTTTGGTAACTAGTTGTGTATAGATTTTATTATGGGTTGTGGTTAACGATAATCTGAAGATTAATTCAAACCTCACACCTTTCCGCTTGCGAAATTCAGGTTTAAATACATAAAATGACTACAGTGTTTATAGTGACGATGGTACATAACAACAGAAATTATAACATTATAACAGACCAATCAATCACTGAATCCTTAATAATGTTTCAAGAAAACAAGTCTACACTAAATGTCATCAAGCAAACGTTTTCTGCAATTTGGTAAGGTGAGTTAAACAAATAGTATTTTTATTTCTTTTTACTTTTTACCAGGGGAACTATTAATTTTAATCAAAGCTGAAATATTAGTGGTGGATTTGAAGGTTAAGGGAAATTTTCTAGATGGCGCAGAAGTGGTGAAAATGGGTAAATTTCTCTGAAAACAAAAACTATTGAAAAAATATTTTACCATGCCCTTTTGCCTTTTGTATTGGCAAAATATATCAGAAGCGATTATTTGGGTTTCTATTATCTATGATTTATTTTCAAATTCAAACAACAGAATCGAAATAAACATTAGTTTTTAGTGAAAATGGTCGTAAAATGGTAAATCCAAAAATTCAATATAGATTACACAATCACAACCCACAAAAAATCTAATCTGGTAGTATTTTCGTGGGCCGCTGATATTGAATTCGAAGTCAGAAGAGCGCCATCATGGTCAACTGTCAACATTTTAAAATGCCGGATCCAATATGGCGGCAAAAAATTCTGAAAGTGATGCGATCTATCAATAAATTTGCATGCAGATTATTTTGAGGTCGCTGAATCCATTTCGTTGCTATCAAATCTAAAACTCAAAATAACGGCCACAATAAGCGAAGAACAAAAAAATGTGCGTGAAGATAATTCGTATCTAAAATGGCAGAGTCAGAAAGTAATACACTTAGCAGAGGTCTCTTATACAGTTAACGGAACTCTGTTAACCAAATTATTTTAAAGAAATCATAAAATTATTGATTTCTGATTTAAACAAAATGATCCACACATATAAAATGGAATATTTAACAAAACCACATTCCAAATTAAACAAATAAATAACGGTTTCTGTAACATATTCTCCCAAACATTTTCTGCAGGAACCATGTATATGTTTGGAACACACTTCAAACATTTATTTGTTTGCAAGTCCCAAACTCAGATGTATTTAAATGCAAATATTAGCACGTTTACTGACAAGTATGTATGCTTCTACGTGAAACATATGCGTTCTTCATCCCAAACTACCATATACTTACGTGGAAGCATTCGCGTGTTTCCCCCAAACCATAACAAACCAAACATATGCGTATTTTCTCCCAAACATAATAATATTTAGAAACAAATTATTTTTTCTTTATTTATTATAATTAATTTTATCAACATATATCCACATTTACTTATATACATAATTAAGACAAAAAATTTAAATGATGTTTACATTTACTTGCATTGAATGCATTATTTGTCTTGTTTTGAATCTGCTGCTCTGTTGTTTCTCCTTTCTTTGTTGTCTCTCACGTTTTTGACTTCAGAAGGTTTCAACTATTCGTTAGTTATCACTAGGCGTTGGTACACCAACATTGTACTTATATACAACTCAAGTTCAAGCAAGACAAGCGTGTATTAATTACTCGCGTTTTTTTTATTATATTTCACAAATAGTCCGCCATTCCGATTTTTTCAGTAGAGGCTCGGACAGAAAAAGGAATTCACGTTGTTGCCCTCTCTAGTTTCTTTCCTCAAAATCGTTTCTCACTTTGGTAGCACACATAAATATATGCGAAAGACATACAAAAAACCACATCACAAAACATTTAACCGTCCGAGAGCTTGTTTATTCTTCTTTAACTGATCAAGCGATTTTGATATACTCTGTCCGATGAACCATTGAGGACTGAATACATGAAAGTAAAACGCAATTCGCCACGCACATTCAGGAATATGTATGTATGAATCACTCACTGAGAGAATAATGCAAAAATTCAGACACACACTTACAAGATATACACACTCGTTGCCCCTCTTTTATTCTCTTGCTCTCGAGGGAGCATAAACAGTGTAACAAACACGGCTGGATTTGTGCCATAAACACATATATTTGGGTCCCAAACACATATGTTATAACATATTAATCATTGTGTCTCAAACATGTAATATTGAATAGCAAACACAATGCGTTTGGGCAGAAGTATATTATATTTGCGACAAGCTCCAAACACACGTTATATTTGCATCCAAACAACAAAAAATGACAGATTTTTCAGCGTGTGTATAGGAAACGAAATCTCAAATATTGTTGAGTATATATCTCACATACAAATCGACTATCAAATCAAAATATGACCATATGAAATATTCTCCACGAACCAAACATTTGCCAGTCGATAGTCGTAGGAGAGTTTTCGAACTTTACGATCTCGAATTTCCCAAGGACCTGTGCAAGATTTGGGCCCACTATGTCTAAATCAAGAATTATCCACGAACCAAACATATGCCGGTCGATAGTCCTAAATGAGTGTCTTCCTTATCACATCCTTTCAGAAAATGACATCGGTATATTTCAGAAGACCTTCAAAACCGGAAAGTTTTGAGATGTAAGTCAAATACGAAAACAGTATCTTGGCGCACTGTTCCCAAACCAGGAATTCTCCATAAACCAATCATACGCCAGTTGATATACCTTCAAAATTTAAAATCTAGAATTTCCCAAGAACATTAACAAATTCAGAATTTGACAGTTTTTGTGTGATGACACTGGACATATTTTGGGACCACTATATCCAAACGAAGAATTCTCCACGAACCAAATATATACTGTTAGATATTCCTTAAAATATGCTTTCAAAATACGTCATTGGCATATTTCATTAGACCGGAATAAACCGGAAAATTGTAAAATGAAAGCAATTTACGAAAACAGTATTTTGACCCACTGTTCTGAAAGCGATAGTCCTTAAGGAGTTCCCCAAAGTAACAATTTTATTTTTTAAAAATTTAAAGTTAAAATTTACTTTAAGTACTGCTCCGGCTCCGGGTCAATTTTCTGAACTCCGATTCCGACACCACACCCCTGCCTTAAATATATTTGGTTCGCAAAGAAATATATTTTTGGCACAGTGGGTCATAGACATTTTTTTCATATTGTTACGAATTTAATAAAAACAAGGTTGGTTTTAAATTACGATAAGTACAACAGTTCACTTTATTCACACACATTTAACAATCACAATTATATTTCAACTTTGTTACTATTACGTAAGGTTGAAATCACTATTATCGAGGAATTTATCTTCAACCGTTCACTATTTATACAAGTTGTATTTCTCGCCGCTAGGTTGTCTAGACGGTTTCACCCGATTCCAAAACCTGTTTCTTGAGGATTCGTTATATTTTCGATGTCGTTGTTGTTATCTTTCGAAGTTATAGAAAGCCGCAGACGGTACTACCATCTTTTTCTCGAATAGTGGAGTTCTCAACCGTATTTAATCGCCACTGCAGCTTATTCACCAAACTGGGTTGACGAGCTGGTATGCTGCTGCAAACGCATACCATCAGGTGCAACACCAACCGCCCTATATTAAGCCAAACAATTAAAGCCGTGGCCCATAAGAACGTGGGTTCGATCCCTACTCTGACCACCTTACATTTCTTTCTTTCTCGTTTAGTGATGGCGGCAATATCGAGTACTTAGCCATGAAAAAGCTTCTCAAAATACCGTTCGGAATCGGTGTAAAACTGTAGGCCCCAATCCGTGAGTAGAAAACTAGAAAGCTCCCTGCTTGTGAGAAGCTCTCCCCAATCCCTTCATGGGATGTAATGGGAAACCATTTATATTTTGTTGAGCAAATGCAGGATGATGTTGTTGACTGCCCCCTTCTAGCCAAAGCGAAGTTAGAACTGCAAAGAGCTACAAAGCTGCTGGTGCTGATGGACTACCGGCTAAGGTATTTAAGAGTGGCGGCCATAAGTGAGAAAGGTACATACATCAGCTCATATACAAAATCTGGCTAGACAGATTAAATCTGGCTATACAGATTAATGAAGTCTTAGCATACTGTGTCCTGTTTTCAAAAAAGGCGACCCGAGTATATGTACAAACCGTCGTGGAATAAGCCTTATATCCATCGTATACAAGACTCTCTCGAGCGTAATGTGCGAAAGCCGTTTGTTGCAAACCTGATCGGACCTTACCAATGTGGCTTTAGGCCTGGAAAGTCAACTATCGACCAGATATTCACATTACGACCAATCCTGGTCAACAACCTCATCTATATTGAAGTCTCTTGGAACAAGTTTAGCAGAGAAGTGATCTTTTCATATATCCAACATACTCTGAACATATGTGAAAAGATTCTCGCCCTAAAGGGGGCCCTGATCCATATCCCTTTTCTTGACTTTGTACTTTTCGGTAGAATTTACGGGCCCATTCTTCTTTCTGCAAGATTACATTTTCTCCCTCTCGCGCTTTCTCCAAAACCGTTTTTCTTTCAATTGCAATTACCAGAGATAGCCAAGGCCTTTCAGAGAAGCTCACTCAGATACTGGCGAAGAACGCACACTACATCATGACCCTGAAGGGCAGTGGAGGTACATTTGCCACTCTATTCAAACTGCTGCAGAGACCGTTCAGGGTTATCAAAAACCGCTTAAAGACAAACTATGGTACGCTGGAGAGTGTCGCATGGCAAGTGGCAACGCTTCAGTCAGTTGCAACGCTTATCCGCGACAGAGCTGTATAAAGCGAAGAGGAGAGAGTAAACCCATTTGTCTCAACTCATACTTGTGCGGATACATCCACAAAAATACTCGTACTTTGCCATAACCATCCATATTCACAAAATTCCTTTTCTTGTTATTTTAAAAAAGAAACGACTGAAATAAGCTATTTACTTATAAAGGGTGTCTCACTAAGATTGTACTTTTTGAACTTAGTGTATTTTTGTTTGTGCAAGTGGCAACTCTGAAATTTGGCAGCTGTCACATATGTTTATTTCGATTGCTAAAAATGGAACGAATGAAGGACGCCTTATAATTCTGAATACTTATTTCAAAAATTTGGAAAGTTATGCTGAGACCGTTCGCAAACTTCGAAGAATTTTCAGCCGAAAAAGTGCACCTAATGTGTCAACCATTCGAAGAGTGGTCAAACAATTTGAAGAAACTGGGTCGGTTATGGACAGTAAGATTTCTGTGCGTCAATGTACCGGTAGGTCTCTTGAAAACAGTGCTGCTGTAAAGGAGGGTGTCGCCGAAACCCCGAAAACATCAATTCGGCATCGTTCTCAACAACTTCAAATTTCACCAAGCACTACGCAGCGAATTTTGACAAAAGAGGAGCTCAAACCAGCAGACCATGAATAACGCCGGCAATTCGTTCAATGGGTAATGGAGCAAAGTGAAGTATAATGTTACGAATAAGTAAAACCTTTTGCTTGCTCTTAATGACTCTACTAACATTATGTAAATAACAGGCGGTTAGTGCTGCGCCTGAAAGTATGCATTGTAACAACGTACCAGCTCGCTAAACCAGTAACACGAATTCGCCTCAGAGATAATTCTCCACCATTCGAGATGATTCTACAAAGATAAGTAACGGCTAGAAGGTTCTTGAATTCGCTAGATATAACTTCATTTGAGTATGGTGAGTTGGTATAAATAGCGGAGGTCTTTGGAATGGAGAGTTCAGTTTGTGTTTAACCGCCGGAAAGTAAGCAACGCGATTTGATAGTAAAATATAAGACTAGTTAAAGTGTTATAAATAAAGTAAACTGTTCTACTATATAAGTAAAATAAAAGGAAGTTAAACCGTTGAAATTATCGTAATTTAAAACGAACCTTGTTTTATTATTGGGAATAACACAACGCAAAAAGGGCGAATAAGTAAATTCGTAACAATATGCTAATTTTTCAAAAATAAAAAAATCAATGAGTGTTCGAACTTACGGGCGATGTGTTAACACCTTTTTGTTACGTGGTACCTGTTCGATTTTTATGAACACCCTAGTAAATGTTACATTGGGAAATAAAAAAAGAATAGTTTTTGTGCTGAAGGCTTTTTGCTATTGCGCATTCTTTTTTCTTACATACAAAAGCTTAAATGTTTCAAAAGACATCATTGTTTCACATCAAAATTATGAATGACAAAGTTATGACAAAAATAAAGTAATACGTTTTGAATCATTCGCCAGATGTCGCCAGTGCTTTTGAGTCATACAATTCGTTCCATGAGTTCTCTATACTATTCAATACTCTTTGGCGACGACGACCTTCTTGTTTGTTCGCTGCCGCTAAATCAACACCATCATACTTATTTTCAGGCAGAGACTATTGTTGTACAACAACCACGTAGGTGATTCTAACGCTGTGTGTTGTTTGCATGTGTTCACTTTGATAGATTGGAATACCCGTGCCTATAGATGTTAACACATCAAAAAATAACCATCTTCTCCTATGAAATGCATTTCCATCTGAATGACTTCGTGAATACATAACATTGTGAATTTGGGGCTCAGAAAATTCTCATGCTATTTATGAGAAACAAATGCACCCACAACGAGCATTTGTCTGGTGCGGATTTTGGTCAAGCGGCGTGATTGGGCCATACTTTTCTTTGAAGATGAGGCCGAAAATGCAGTGACTGTGAACGGCAATCGTTACAGGAACATGATAACGGAGTTCTTGTGGCCTCAAAACTCGACGTCATGGATCTGAATGATATGTGGTTTTAGCAAGACGGCGCCACCTGCCACACCGCGCATGAAATAATCGATCAGCAACGATTTCCAGCACAAATTATCTCAAGAAATTTTGATGTCAACTGGCCGCCAAGATCATGCGATTTAACGCCGTGCGATTTCTTTGTTTGGGTTTTTGTGAAATCTCGGGTTTATGCGAAAAAAACAGAAATAGTTTCTGAGCTCAAATCCGAGATCCAACGCGCCAAATCCGAGATCCAACGCGCCATGGGTGTACAGCCACATCTCTGTAAAAAAGTCATGGAAAATTTCATGGATAGAGCAATGGCCTGTCATCAGAGCTCTGGGTGCCAGTTAACGGATTTTAATCGTAATATGTCTTCTTTACAATCCAATAAAAAATCACAACAATCTCAAAAAATACGTATTTTTATTGTAAAATTAAACAGTGGATTCTTACTGAGACACCCTTTAATATAATTTTCAAATGTACTTACATGTGTATTTTGAATTGCTGAATTGTTAAATTAAAATTGTGGGACTTGCCAACATATGAACTTTAAAGCTGGTTGATAGTTAAAATTGTACTAGTTTTTCTGAGCTTTTCAAGCTCCGTGATAGCTAATAAAGGAAGGGAATGAAAATATATTGAACTTGAATTGATTTTTTGAGATACTGGAACACGCGTAGATAAAATTTGCCGTATTCCTGATCGGGGAAGTTGCTTGATTTCTGCAAATGCCCCATAGTCTGTAAGACTTTGCAACTATTTCAACTTTTCTTTCAAAATTTTGCTAAATACTACCGAAATTCTTAAGATGTTCGTACCCATATCCCATCAATAGCAACTAACCCACAGTCATCTTTGATTGACCTTCTTAATAAAACCTAATAAAATTTGTTTGAATTCATTTGCTGTTTTATGATTTTCTTTTCTGATTCATTTTATGGTGTGACATGAAATATCTCAACGGAAATCATCGTTAACATTTTGAATGATTTGGGAATCCATTAATTTTTGGTTTTATTTGCAACAAAATAAAAAAAAAGGTAGGAAAATCAAAGAACCGTACCCAAAAACACAAAAAAAAAACGAAAAACACACGGAATTCAATTCATAGTAACGTGAAAACTTAAATTTAATTTTGTTCGTCTCGTTTGACGTTATTCGCTTGGGTCGATTTGATGTTTTTAAGGTTTTCAAGTTTTCGATATTTCAATTTTTACCTCAGCAACTGATTCTCTGCTTCGTTGACGGGGTAAACTGTGTTTTTTTTGTGCTGCAGTTTCTATTTATTTTGTTGTGGTTATTTTACGCTTGATTGTGTCAATCAATGTCGCCTCATTCTTTATTTTTAAATATTTACGCCAAATGATTTGATTTGTTTCGTTTCTTTTTTTTCGAGTTTTTTTCATTTTCAATCTTTAATACCTTCTGTTTGTTGGGTGACGGTTGGATTTTTCTCTTTGGCTTCTGGCTCATTACAAATGTTTGTTATTGTTATCGAATTGTATAGTTTTATTGAAAGGGGATGTGCGAATAGAGTGATAGCATTTTGGGAGTAGGGTATAGTTTTGCATACAGATTGAGTAGGAAATTTTTTTTTCATGTTAAACTTTTACTGAAATTTTTTTTGTATTGAAATCCGGATCGGTAACCTTTTCTGAGACGGAAATAGAGTGAAATAAAGATTTCATGGCAAAAATATACTAATCACATAAAAACAAAAAATCGCATCATTTTTCCTTTCGCTATATATTACACTGAGAGAATTATCTTCATAATGCCTATATGAAATGAAATGTTTCATTATTTTTCAGCCAATGAAACGTTTCATAGCATGTCATAGCTTCCATGAAGTTAAATTTATGAAACTTTTTATGAAAACTTCGCAAAATGTATGAAATTGCTACATAAATTCTATGAAAATATTTCCTACCGCCTATGAAATATTTCATAGATTATATGAAGATAAATCTACGAAAGCTTCCTAAAATCTATGAAAATCTGTTATAATAACTACGAATGAGTTGCATAGGACCTATGAAAATCTTTCATGGAATTTATGAATATGCTTCCTAGATTCCACTGTGGTCCCAAATCAATTTTTTTGGCACAAATTCGAAATGTTAGAGCTTTCTATTTTGGCACATTTAATAATGGAGGCATATAAAAAAATTAAAAAAAAAACAGCCAATCGGACCACGCCCACATCCCGCTCCCACTAGGGTGTCCCTTAAACTATGAATTATCGACTTGCGATATATCATTTCTAAATAATTTTGGTATGCTGATGACGAATAAATGAATATTTTTTAAATCTGTTAACGGGTTTTTAAGTTATCTTGTATGTGTGAAAAAAGGTGATTATTAGCAAAAGTCAGGTGCATTGTCTTTTATAAATTATTTTATTTTTTAAGTAAGAGGAAATATTAAAATTTTAAGAACAGTAGCTGACATAGGATACCATGGATATTTGCTCATGTACAATGTAGCAGCTCGTTCGCAGTAATTTTGGAATTTATCAACGGTAACTTCATAATCACACGATATTGTAATTAGAATGGTATGAAAATGTTTCAGGACATCCTTATCGAAGTTTAATATTGATGCAAACAATTCGATATTGGAAAAGGCTCTTCTCGCCGTGTTTCCGTCGTTAGTATTACCACTACCATTCTGTTTCGGTTTATCAATGTGAAGTGGTTAATTTGTTTTTGTATGAAAAATTGTTTCAGCAACTAACAAATCTCGTCAAAATATGTACTAAATGGATGGTAGTAGGATGGTGCGTCTTCATTCATCGGTTAGCTACAGCGGTCGTAATCGGTTGTTGAATCAGGAATTTTACAAAATTTTACCGAAAATTTACAAGTGAAAGCCCCTTAAAGCATTTTAAAAAAATATTAATTCACAGAGTGCATTTTTTTTTGTATTTTATACGCAATGTGGCAGGTTTTAGAAATCAAACAAGCTACTTTTTAAGAAAATGCATCAATTAATAATGAAGTTGTGAATTTTTGTCGCTAAAGCCCTCAGAATCTGCTTTTTAGTTCGAACATTACATTTTACCTTTGAAATTATCTCACTAGTCAACCAAATGAAAAAATGTCATGTACTTCTTGTGAAGTATTTTTTTTCTGTGTAGATAACCTTCAGATGAGCTCGAAAAATACAACAAAAACTTTGTCTATGGTAAGGTTTTTTCTTATTTATTACAAAAAAAATTACAATTTGTTGGGTGACAAAAATATATGACTTTAAATTAAAAAAAACAATTCGATATATGTACAAGAAATTATCCTAAGGATATCAACATTAATTACTTATAAAAAAGTTTTAAAAAAAATATCTAAACACAAACATAAAAAGCTTGAAATTAAAAATAATTATGTGCTTTTGTCTTTCTTTTATATTGTTGTGGGTCTGTTTCTCTTATCAGGAACCAGATATAGTCCCCCATCATAGCTTCGTTCCCAAATCCTTGGTATCGGTGCTCTATTTCTTTCATTTGCTGATGAAAACGCTCGCCATGCTCGTCACTCACATCGCCCAGGTTGTCCGGAAAGAAGTCCAAGTGCGAGTGTAGAAAATGTATCTTAAGCGACATATTTGCTCCAATTTTTGTATAATTTTGGAGTAGTTGTTCGACGATCTCTCTGTAATATGAGCTTTTGTTGTTTCCAAGAAATCCGGAAACAATTTGCCGAAATGAGTTCCAAGCTGCAGCTTCATTTGGTGATCAAATGTGCTCAAACTGTTGGTCTTGCAACAACTTTTTAATTTGCGGGCCGTCGAAAACGCCTTCCTTAATGTTTGCCGACGAAAGGTGAGGAAAAATGGTTTTTAAATAGGCGAACGCTTCACCACCTCTGTTGAGAGCTTTCACGAAGTTTTTTATGAGTCCGAGCTTTATGTGAAGAGGTGGGAGAAAAACATTTTCGTTTTTAATGAGTGGTGTATATTTCACGTTGTCGCTGCCGGGGATGAAGTTCTGTCCAACTCCTCCTGGTCTAATGATGTTGACGATCGCGGCTGTCCCAAAGGCAGAGAAAACAACAGAACTTTGTGAATCCACCTTGTAATCCACAAAGGATACCGATAACCTTAAGGTCGGCACAAACTTTCCAATCGTGCCTCTTATAGTTAAGGCACTTTAGTAGATTGTCCATGACTTCGTATGTTTCCTTGGTGTCAACGGCATGAGCAATTGGAATCGAGGGTTTCTTGTTGCAGTTGTGCAGTAAAATTGCTTTAAGGCTCTGCTTGTTGCTGTCGATGAAAAGACGCCACTCTCCTGGATCGTAATAGTACCCGAGTTCACCAAATAATCCGCGAATGTCCTTACAAAAACAGATGTTGCCTTTTTTTGTGTAGTACCTTGCGTATGGTTCATGACGCTTCCTGTAGATTGTTGTCACCACACCAGGAGCCAAGAAACCGAACTATTTCATGCGCGATGCATGCAACTCTGCATCTTCCTTGGAGAGTTTCAGTTCTCTAACCCAATCGTTCAGTTCTGCTTGCGAACATAAGCGTTGACCTCCATGCAATGTATATGTTGACTCGCATTCTGATGTGGTTTCTACTGTCTCCGGATCTGATGTTGGATCTATCGCCTCATTATTAGATGACCATCTTGAAACGGACGGTTGCGGGTCCACTGGTTCTTCGGAAAATGGCACTGGAAAAGTCACTGTTGAAACAGCAGCGTAAGTCCATCGTATATTTTTTCCCACGCCGGTTTTTTTGCTAAGACAGAAGTAGCAATCTGTTACATGGCAAAGCGGTTCTCTTCAAAGTATTGGCATGATGATTCTCGGCTGTCGTCTGAAAGAATTTCAATAATAAGTTATATATGTTCTTGAATTTCGTAATCTACACTTACCTTGAGTCAGCTAGCTGTACGTAGCACCTTGGACATAGAGCACTTGGTGTCCACCGCTCATCTATGTTTGAGACCTGTAAATTGAAGCCCTCTTCAAATGAATCTCTCAATTTAGGTGAAAAACAACGCTTGTTTTTTTCAGAAACGTATTCTCCGCACATGTAACAAAAATTACTTGGATTGGTATTGCATTCAAATCCTCGCGAACGTTTCCTCATTTTGAGGTTACTTGCGAAAGTAAGTGATATTTGGCAATGTTCATCCTTAAATACCTAAAATAAAATCAGGCACAACAGGTAGTGGTTAAGGTAGTTGCAGAGGTAGCAGAGTGACCAACAAAACGCATTGTTGCGTAGTGACATTACTACCTTTCGTTATTATTTTGTAAACATACCCATGTGCAATATCTATAAGTGATACATACCAGCAAAGGTGCGCATACATTGAGCCATCCCTCACAGCGATTGTTGCATTTTTCATGCTCATCTGAAGGTTATCTACACAGAAAAAAATACTTCATTAGAAGTACATGACATTTTTTCATTTGGTTGACTAGTGAGATAATTTCAAAGGTAAAATGTAATGTTCGAACTAAAAAGCAGATTCTGAGGGCTTTAGCGAAAAAATTCACAACTTAATTATTAATTGATGGATTTTCTTAAAAAGTAGCTTGTTTGATTTCTAAAACCTGCCACATTGCGTATAAAATACAAAAAAAAAATGCACTCTGTGAATTAATATTTTTTTAAAATGCTTTAAGGGGCTTTCACTTGTAAATTTTCGGTAAAATTTTGTAAAATTCCTGATTCAACAACCGATTACGACCGCTGTAGCTAGCCGATGAATGAAGACGCACATTATTTATGTTTTGGGGTCTACTACCATCCATTTAGTATATATTTTGACGAGATTTGTTAGTTGCTGAAACAATTTTTCATACAAAAACAAATTAACCAAAAAAAAATTTTAAAATTTAAAAAAAAAAAAACAAAAAAAAAACCAAACGAAAAAAAAAATTTTTATTGCGTTTTTCGAGCTCATGTCAAGGTTATCTACACAGAAAAAATTATTGCATCCGGAGTACATGAAATTTTTTTCATTTTGTTGAGTAGTGTAATGAATTTTGTCATTTTGCTGTTTCCATTAAAAATAGTCCACATAATATAATGAATTTTGTCATATTTCATCATTTATCTAGCACTTGGGCTAAGATTTGTGTTTTGGAGGGTTTAGACACATACATTAAAATTTTATGGCGATAATTTTTGTAGAACATTTTGACCACAGTTTTTTGCGAGTTTTCAAAAAAAGAGTACAAATTATGGTTATACGTGACAGTTAGAGGGTTAATATGTTCCACAAAAATGTTTATATAAAACTTATGAACATATTTTGTACATCAGAAGTAAGGAACACACAATTTTGCATGCCGATATGTTGCAGGAATGTTCAGAGGGGCGGAAACTTTGACTCGCCCTAAAAAAAAATTCTGATCAGATGTGGCAAAACGCCGATACACGTATATTTTTTTAGACCTGTCTACCAGAATCCGTTGACAGAAGCCCATCATTTTGAAATAATCTAATTTTGTCTCACAGTGGAATCTTCCTTATTCTTTTTTAACACTTGATTTTGTTTTCCTGCTGTACAGCGACAATTCAATGCTACTGCTTGTGCCAAATCAGCAACCAGTAGAGATTGACGCATTATAACAGCTGATTTTGCTTTTGCAAATTTCTAAAACTATTGTTATAACATTTTTAATGAAAAATAATGAAATGTTTTCATATAATTAATGAAGAATTTTTAATGCAACTTTTCTATGAACACGTTTCGTAAATTTCGTAAAATTCATAACATTTTATTCATAGGATCTATGAAATCTATGAAAAACTTCATAGGAATAATGAAGAATTTTTCATTGATATTCTGAAGAAAATTCTTTCAGTGTATGTACTAGTTAGTTCCAACACGCCTAAGGCGTCCGTTGAAAAATACGATAATTTAAATGGATCTTTAAGAAAAGATACTTTTTGTAAAATGATAAACTTTTTTTATGAATTTTTTTTATAGAATGTATTTACAAAAAAGTATATTTGTAGGTCCTTTTTGTTACAATATGTATTATATTTTCCCGAAAGGGCCCTTTTTAAAGAGAGGTACTTCTTTTATTAAACGCTAATTTTTTTTTTAAGAAAAAGTACTATTTTTAAGAAGAAGTACTTTCTGTAAGAAAAAGCCATAAGAGCATGAATTTTTTTTACAAAGAAGTACTTTTTTTTTAAGAACATGTACTTTTTAAAGAAGTGGTACTCTGTTTAGGAAAAGACTATTTTTTTAAGAAAACGTACTTATTTTCGGAAAGGCTACTGATCTTAAGAAATGAAAAGAAAAGGGATTCAGGTCGATTCCTATAGTCACCATCACCACCAAAACGAGTATCATTAACTTTTTGCTATTCTATAATACGTTGGTGATGTGATTGCTAGAAAGCATATGTTTTTAGAGATGTGCAAGCAGAAGCATGTGTTTTCTTTCACATCATATTTTTTTATCTTTATATATATAATTCTACTGCACGTGTGTTTGTGACTGAACTCCTCCTAAACTTCTGGACCGATTTGAATAAATTTTTTTATGCGTTTGGGTGGCGCCCTGGGTGGTTTAGATTTACTATTCGGTCCAATTGGACAAAGGGGCGTGGTACCTCCCATACAAATCGCTTGAAATATTATGCAGGACAACGTCTGCCGGGTCAGCTAGTGTATTATAAAATACTCGTGTCACTAATTTATATGGCATTTCGTTCGATGCCAATATCCGCGCGTTAACCTTTAATCTTTAACGCATTGTACCCTGATTAGAAACATCAACAATTTATTTAATAATTTAATAGGTCGTAATCATCCCAGCCGTGTTTCCGATTTGATTTTGTCATCTAATTCCGACAAAATATATTTGAAGGTCTTGCTAATCCTAAAATTTTTTCTAAAAATTTATTCGGGATTAAATAGGAGCTTTATCAATTTCGTAGATTTCCCGAGTTATCAGTAACATTAAACGCAATGGAATCCATTTTAAATTTAAATATGAGTTTTTGTTTACAATTTTTTGTTAATGAGGAATAATTTTCCCAATCAGCTGATTACACCTACAGCTGATTTAATTAGTGATGCCAACAATTTTACAGTTTTTATCGATAAGTCATCACGAGTATTTTAGAATGCATCGAAAACAGAGCGTCGAAAGTGAAACGTTGCCTTGGTCGAAGTAAAGCGCGTATTTAGAAATCGGCCTGATTATTTTATTTTTAAGAATATGTACATTTAAGAAAAGGAATTTTTGTAAGAAAAGGTATATTTTAAGAGAAGGTATTTTTTGAAGAAACGGTTTTTTGAATAAGTGATGATTTATCCGACCTTTCGTATTGTATTTTGTCCGAGCGTCATGCTATCCAAAGGGTAGCGAAATATCGAAAAATATAATTAATTAATAAACACGACCAAGCGCTCGGACAAATTAATTTTTGAAAAGGTTTTTTTTAGAAATTGAAATTTTTTTAGAATTGGTCCTTTTTTCAAGAATAGGTACATTTTTAAGAGTAGGTACTTATCTCAAGAAAAGTTATTTTGTTTCACAAAAAAGGTACTCTTCAAGAAAAGGTAGTTTTTAGCACTATAGAGAGAAAATAAAGAAAAGAAAAAAGTTAGGCGTAAGAAACGGAAGTGGAGAAAGCGCGAGAGTGAGAAAATTGAGACATACAGAAGGAAGAACGAAGCCCGAAAATTCTACCTAAAAATCAAAAACTGAACTAATGGACATGGTTCAGGGCCCCTCTTCTGTAAACACAAGGACGGAAATCTCATCGCAGATGTGCAGAGTATGTTGGGAATATGGAGAGATCATTTTTCTGCGCTACTGGTATCTGAGATATTCAATGACGATGGGAAAATCGATCACAATTTGGACGACAACGTCAACCAAGACGAGGTCAGGTGGCTTACTGCGTAATTCGATTCGAATAGAAATATTTACGAATTCGAAGAAATTGTACTGCATAGTACGATTTTCGAAAATATTAATCCGAAAGTACGGAAAATTTTTTACCCTTTTCGTATTTAAAAAATGCTCCTTAAAAATACAACTGTGTAAAACGAAAATGGTTGTCAAAAACGGCAAATTCTTAAAATTTTATTCGAAAGGTATTTTCCAAGTGACAAAGAAAAAGTAAAAATGTAAGTTGTTTTTAAGGAACGATCCTAGGAAAAATAGCCATACCAAGCCAAAACAGTTTGAGATAATGGTAGAATTTATGGAGCAACATGCAGAATTGGCAAAAGGACATATAAATTCTCCAGAGGCAAAAAGCAAGTCGAAGCATTTCTGGGAAAGGTTATCAGAAGACCTTAATGCTGCATGCGTTCCCTCACGAGATGTAAATGGATGGAAGAAAGTGTGGGCAGGTTACAAGAACCATGTGAAAGTGAAATGCCGCCGCAACAAGAATAGTATTTCTGGAACCGGCGGAGGTCCGAATAATGTCTGCTCCCTTACCGTTCAAGAACAGAAAGTGTCCGACCTACTGTCCATTAATGTAGCTGTCAGCGGAATGAGTGGAACAAGTGACTTTGGAGCTCGAAATATAAGTAGTGAATCGCCTACAAGTGCTATTGTCACTGGTGTTGAAAATGTAGAACAAAGCAACATTATAATTCTTAATGATGAACTTTTGCAGCCACCAGAACCAAGCTTACTTACTTACTTATCCGGTCTCGGACAACCCCGGGGGGTCAGGGACCTTACAAAACGAAGATAACATTTTTCGCCAACCAGTTCGATCTTTTGCTCTATCTCTCCAGTTGGCAATACCAAGTGTACGCAGGGATTCGTCAACCTGATCCCTCCAGCGGAGTCTTGGTCTTCCTATTTTTCGTCTTCCTTCGAGTTCGGTTTCGAAAACCCTTCGCGCTGGTTCATCTTCATCCATTCTACTGACATGGCCTAGACAGCGCAATCGCGTTATCTTGATCCGCTTAACTATGTCAATGTCAGGATAAAGCTCATATAGCTCATGATTCATGCGTCGCCGATACTCGCCGTTGTGCACTATAGGGCCATAAATTTTTCGGAGTATTTTTCTCTCGAAGACTCCTACAGATGTTTCGTCTGCTTGTCGACAACTGACCAGATTCTGCGCCATAAAGCAATACAGGTTGAATGAGAGTCTGGTACAGCTGGACTTTTGTTACTCGAGAGAGGGCTTTATCTCTAAAGTGCTTGCTTAGCCCAAAATAACATCTATTCGCAAGCACAATTCTCCGCTTGATCTCAAGGCTGACGTTGTTGTTTTTGTTCACGGCAGATCCGAGGTATATAAATTCGTCCTCTACCTCGAAGTTATAACGGTTAATCGCGTGGAGGCCCTGTTCGTTGAAACCATTAATTTTGTCTTGTCCTCATTTACCGTCAGACCCACTTTTGCTGACTCCTTCTCAATTCTCGAAAAAACCGCAGTAACTTCTCTAATTGTGCGCCCAATGATATCTATATCATCAGCATACTCGAGCAGCATGTGACTTTTGCTGCTGATGGTTTTATTCATGCTGACTGCAGCTTTTCTCATAATGATCTCCATTAAGATGTTAAAGAGATCGCACGATAGGGTGTCGCCTTGCCTGAGGCCTCGCTTAGTTTCGAAAGGTTCGGTAAGATCCTTACCAACTTTCACTGCGGATTTGGTGTTCGTCAAGGTCAACCTGCAAAGGCGTATGAGTTTTGCAGGAATACCAAGCTCAGACATTGCTTCATAGAGTTTCTCCCGTATCGGACTATCGAAGGCTGCTTTATAATCGATAAATAGATGATAGGTGTCGATTTGCTTTTCGTGTGTCTTCTCCAGGATTTGGCGTAGCGTGAAAATCTGGTCAGTTGTCGATTTTCCAGGCC
The DNA here is from genome assembly GCA_963931995.1 of Phaonia tiefii. Classification (NCBI taxonomy): domain Eukaryota; kingdom Metazoa; phylum Arthropoda; class Insecta; order Diptera; family Muscidae; genus Phaonia; species Phaonia tiefii. The sequence continues at coordinate 221,359,654 of OZ008370.1, read as the reverse complement.
TAAAGCCACACTGGTATGGTCCAATCAGGTCAGCGATAATTGGTTTTAGTCTTTCGCACATTATACTTGATAGAACCTTATATGCTATGGATAAAAGGCTTAGTCCACGGTAGTTGGCACAGATACTCGGGTCACCTTTTTTAAATATGGGACATAGTACACTGAGACTCCAATCGCCGGGCATGCATTCATCTAACCAAATTTTGCTAATGAGCTGATGCATGCACCTTATCAGCTCATCGCCGCCAGCCTTAAACAGCTCCGCCGGTAATCCATCGGCTCCTGCGGCTTTGTTGTTCTTAAGCCGGGCAATAGCTGTTCTGACCTCGTCTTGGTTAGGAGGGGGGCAATCGACGTCGTCGTGCATATTGTGATCGATTGTCCCATCGTCATCGGATATCTCAGGTACTAGTAGCGCGGAGAAATGCTCTCTCCATATTCCCAACATGCTCTGCACATCTGCGACGAGATTTCCGTCTTTGTCTTTACAGAAGGGGGGCCCTGAACCATGTCCATTAGTTCCGTTTTTAACTTTTTGGTAGAATTTTCAGGCTTCGTTCTTCCTTCGGTATGTCTCAATTTTCTCACTCTCGCGCTTTCTCCACTGCCGTTTCTTACGCCTAAAGAGACGGTTTACCTCCTTTCTCTTCTCCCTATACCGCTCAGTTGCAGCTCGCGTTGCAATTGACTGAAGCATTACCATACGTGCAGCGTTCTTTTCGTCATTTGCAATGCGACACTCTTCATCGTACCAGGGTTTATTGCGAATGGGTTTCCACTGCGCATCAGGATCTTCATCGGAAGGGGGTGGGTTCTGTGCCAAAAGTTGCGAGAGCTTCCTTGAGCAGGCTGTGGCTACCTCTGGTAATTGCGGCTTTCCGATGTCCAGCTTCCTCTGCATCTGGTTTCGTACGATTTTCGCTCTACTTAATCTTGTGCGAACCTTTGCTGCTACCAGGTAGTGATCAGAATCGATGTTAGCTCCTCTGATCACTCGTACGTCCATTACACTGGATGAGTGCCTTCCATCAATTACCACGTGATCAATTTGGTTCTTAGTTCTTTGATCAGGGGATACCCAAGTAGCCTTGTGGATGTCTTTATGCTGGAATCTTGTACCACTAATAACCATGTTTTTTGCCGCGGCAAAGTCAATCAGTCTCATACCGTTGTCGAAACTGTCAGCATGAAGACTGAAATTGCCAATAGTTGGATTAAACACATTCTCCCTTCCTACTTTGGCATTAAAATCTCCTAGTACAATCTTAATGTCATGGCCAGGGCAGCGGTCATACGTTTCCTCTAGGAGCTCATAGAATATGTCTTTGGCATCATCATCTTTCTCTTCTGTCGGGGCATGCACACAAATTAGGGAAATATAAAAATATTTCGCTTTTATGCGGATTGTGGCTATTCGTTCACTCACAGGATTGAACCTAGAGACTAGATGTCGCAGTCTTTTGTCAACTACAAATCCGCAACCTAATTCATGTTTTTTATCATGGCAACTGTAATATATGTCGCAGTTTCTTTTTCTTGTGCAGCCATGTCCTGTCCATCGCATTTCCTGGATAGCGGTAATGTCAGCCTTATAACTTTCGAGGACATCTGCCAGTTGGATACTTGCACCGGATCTATATAGAGTTCTTACATTCCAAGTGCATATCCGTAAATCGTGGTCCTTATAACGTTTGCGGGGGTCGTCAACAAATAGGGGTTTTCGTTTCGTTTTCTGTTTCGTTTTTGTATTTTCACTGCCATTATGAACGGTGGCGGGAGGCAAACCCAGTCCACCGGGTTTTTGCATTTTACCTACTGCCAGGATATTTGATTGCAGCCGCCCATTATGGATCAGACGCTGACCAGGATGCGATATGTTGAACCTGGATTTTCTTCTTTTAGTTTCTATGCGCCGTTGGCCTGTATGTTTGGCTCATCCGCCTTCTAAGGACAAAAGAATATGCCCGATTATTTGATCAGCTTCAGTGACATCAGTCACCTGCTAAACCTGATTTGATGCTCATTTGTTTCGCCTTCTCACTCTAGCTAGCTAACGGAGGTTTCCGAAAAGCCATTGCCCAGGACATACTGCGTGGAAGTAGTGAGCCGCTTGGACTGCCCAATGAAGGAATCATTTCTGGCCACTCCCAAGTGAATGGCAATCAGAAACTTTCCACCTCCACAGACAGTCCCAAGAACCAAGCTACGAAGAGTTAAATACTTATACTCCGCACAGATCCCGACGCAAACAAGAAAGAACGACGTCCTCCTCCATAAGCAAGTTGAGAACCAAATAGCTTTCCAAGAAAATTCGTTAAAAATACTGACTGCAATTGATCAGAATCAAAAAAATTTTAATACTATTCTGAAGGAAATTAATAATAACATCGCAGACGTTAAGAAATATCAAAAGCGAAACTGCGATTTAAAGGAACGCAAGTTAAAACTTGCAAAAGAAAAGTTCGAGTTCAAGAAAAAATGGAACTAGAGAAAAGTAAAAGGAAAATGGCGCATCTGGAGTTAAAAAAACAAATATTTGAATTAGATTCGGCGAAACATGCAATTATGAACTAACCTTATGCTTACTACTACTTTAATATGTATGTTGTATCTGTTAAATATTTTTTACTTAACTTTCTTGTTTGCTTTTTTAATGGATTTTATTTAGTTTTTAGTTTTTATTTGTTTTTTAAATGAATTTTTTTTAGTTTTTATAAAATATATTCTTTTATTGGTTTTGATGCAAATGATTTTTTATTTCATTTCTTATATTTTTCGCAATATTAGTGAAATTTATATTTTCTTCGGTAACATTGCTGTTAGATGTGGGGGAGGGTTCATTGTACGCATTTTCAACATTAGGATTCGTAACTTTAAAATCAATGCATATATTGTGTAATGCGCAACATACATTGAGAATCTGTGCAGCTTTCCTTGGAGTGTAATGCAGTTCCCTCGCTGCCAACAAGCAACGAAATCTTGCCTTCAAAATTCCAAAAGTTCTTTCAATAATAGATCTTGCTTTTGAGTGTTGGTCATTAAAAAATGCCTCGGATGAATTTTCGGCAACATTTATATAAGGCGTTAAAATCGACGGCTCCAGGGGGTACCCAGAGTCACCTAAAACAAAAAAATATATTTCCGTTAATATGATTTCAAACAAAAGAGGAGCATGAAACATACCAAGAATTCTAGTTTCGGCATCTCCATTTTTAAATGCTTGTTTCAAGTATTCCCTTTCGCTTGATAAATTCCATACATGGGAATCATGGTTAGCTCCTCCAAAACCTCCGTTAACAGCTCTTATGCGCATTTTATGATCACATATCTAAAATATTTTTTTTGTATTTATTTAAAAACAAAATGTTTCTCACAACTTACCGCCATTCCTACCTAAGTATATATGTTCGTTGATTGTTGGTCTGATGAGTTGAATGTGAGTACCATCTACTGCACCAATCACGCCGGGAATTCCACACTTGTTATAAAAATGTATTTTGGCTTCTCTTTTTTCTTCTTGTGTCATTTGGAAAACTCAATTTCGGACATAGAATTTTCGCGATCACTTTGCATACTTCTCCAAAACTACTGGAAACAGATTGTTGGAGAATTCCCAAGTGACGATCTTGCACTATTTGGTGTTGATAACCTCCTTGTGCCAACAATTTTAAAGTGGCGGCAAATTTCAACAAAGGAGGAATGGCAGTAGATCTTTGAGAAGGATTTAAATGGTCTTTAATGGAGCTGAACACATGCATAAAAGCATCTTTGCTAAGCCTAAAATTTTTGATGAAACTAAAAGAACAATGTTTACACAGTATGTAGTAATAAATATAGGATATTTTTGGTTTTTTATTTCTTACCTTTTATCATTCAGATACATTATATTGGAATTATCTCGTATTAATTTTCGTTGGACTCTTTCCGAAACAGTGTTTTCATTATTTTCATCGATCCACAGCGAAACACAATCCATTTTATGATTATTTTAAAATATTTCTTTAACAAACAAACGTTTTCTACTGTTTTTCTTTATTGTTGTATTTTTTTTTTCATATTTGACATTTAAAGACAAGTGCTGCCAAGTTAGATTGCTGTCAAGGTTGATTTTACCCCCAAAAATACTTGTACAACGCTGTAAGCTATCCGAAAGTGTTAGACAGTACAATTTTATTTTCCTTTCGAAAATTCTATTCGAATGCTTTTAGTTTTCGAATCGAATTACGCAGTAAGCCCCCGGAACAGCTATTGCCCGGCTTAAGAACGACAAAGCCGCAGAAGCCGATGGATTACCGGCGAAGCTGTTTAAGGCTGGCGGCGATGAGTTAATAAAGTGCATACATCCTGTCATTAGCAAAATTTGGTTAGATGAATGCATGCCCGGCGATTGGAGTCTCAGTGTACTATGTCCCATATTTAAAAAAGGTGACCCGAGTATCTGTGCCAACTACCGTGGACTAAACCTTTTATCCATAGCATATAAGGTTCTATCAAGTATAATTTGCGAAAGATTAAAACCAATTATCGCTGACCTGATTGGACCATACCAGTGTGGCTTTAGGCCTGGAAAATCGACAACTGACTAGATTTTCACGCTACGCCAAATCCTGGAGAAGACCCACGAAAAACAAATCGACACTTATCATCTATTTGTCGTTTCTAAGGCGGCTTTCGATAGTCCGACACGGGAGAAACTCTACGAAGCAATGTCTGAGCTTGGTATTCCTGCAAAACTCATACGCCTTTGCAGGAAAAGTTGGTAAGGTTCTTACCGAAGCTTTCGAAACCAAGCCAGGCCTCAGGCAAGGCGACACCCTATCGTGCGATCTCTTTAACATCTTAATGGAGATCGTTATAAGAAAAGCTGCAGTCAAAATGAATAAAACCATCAGCAGCAAAAGTCATGCTGCCCACGTATGCTGATGATATAGATATCATTTGGCGCACAATTAGAGAAATTACTGCGGTCTTTTCGAGAATGGAGCAGGAGTCAGGAAAAGTGGGTCTGACGGTAAATGAGACTAATCCATACCTAGATAAACTTATTCTCTCATCTGACGTTTCATTTCACACTCTCATCGTAGGTTTGTAGAAATGAGAGCAATTAAATTTAAAATTATCTTACACCAGGAGGAGTTACAAAATATGTTCACTTAACTTTTTCCTGTCGTTTTGGTGTAGAACTGAAAAATTTAAATATATTTTGCACTTTTTTATTGACTTTTGTCTTTGGTATACATTTGAATTGTATTGAACACAACTAGTTTGCCACAAAAACACGAAATTCGGTTGTTGTTCCTATGTTGATCGCTATATACTATTGCCACTATCTGGTATTATTGAACCCATATTTTGCACCATCCAATGTTTACTTTCAATCGTACCTATGACGTTTAATTTATTGAGCGAATAAAACCTTCTATGGTATGTGTTATTTTATGCTCGGATCTGCCGTAAACAAAACAACAACGTCAGCCTTGAGATCAAGCGGAGAATTGTGGTTAGGAATAGATGTTATTTTGGGCAAATCCAGCTATACCAGACTCTTATACAACCTCTTATACAACGAACTCGAAGGAAGACGAAAAATAGGAAGACCAAGACTCCGCTGGAGGAATCAGGTTGACGAATCCCTGAGTACACATGGTATTGCCTTCTCCAGTTGCAAAAGATCGAACTGTGTTTCGAAATATGTTATCTTCGTTTTGTAGGGTTCTCCGAGACCGGATAAGTAAGTATGTAATTTGTTGTAAGAAAATGTGCTTTTTAAGAAAAAGTATTTATTTAAAAACAATTAACTTTTTAAGAAAATTTACTTTTTGTAAGAAAATGTACTTTTTTAAGCAAAGGTACTTCTTTAATAGAAGGTATTTTTGTTAAGAAAAGGTACTTTGTTTAATAATATGAATCGGTATTTTTTATGAGAAAATTTCCTTTTTTTTGAGAAAAGGCACTTATTTAAGAAAATTTAGTTTCTTTACTTCTTTCACTTTGGCTTTTCTAAATTTCGTTTTTATTGGGTTCAAAACTATAATATATGTGACTTGGTGTACGGAAAGGGGGCTTAGGTGTCAAAAAATCAATTTTCACTTTTTGGTTGATTCGGATGGAAGATGAGATGCTTTTTCACGTGGTGAAAAGCAGAAAATCCTAACTTGCTTAGAAGTGTTCTAAAAATGTAGAGAAAGAAGAGTAAAAATACGACAAAATATAATTTATTGGTAATGAACAAAATACATTGAATTATAAGCTATAAAGACATGATTATACAGTAGAAAGACGTATTATGGGCCAAAAATAATAACGCTGAGTAGTTTATGTATTTTTCTTTGTTGTCGTTTTCCTTGGGATCTTTTTACGTGTTGATCCTGAGGAAGATGGACCTGGTTCCTCGTCTGGTTTGAGAACATCTTCACTAGTTTTTGCCTTCCGTTTCTTCGATGTCAAATCTTTCGGCAATGGAGCCACAATATCTACTTTAGATATATCCGAAACTAAGTTGTCCGTACACGGCACTGAACTCCTCATCAACACTCATGTTTCATTTCATGCGAAATGCGAAGACGATAATCAACAGAAACAGTAAACGTCACTTCTTCAGTGTTACTTTTTTAAATGTTCCACACTAGCAACTTTCACGATGAAGTATAATAATATTCCGACCAACAACAACACTTACTGGACGTCCGGCGCGGAGAACAATTAACGAGATAATGAGAAACTGACGAAACGAGTTGCTTACTTTTAACAGCTTTTTCACAGAAAACTAGTTTACGCACGTAAGCTCCCTTTTCGTAGACCAGGTCACATATACGAAATATTGGTTACACGCACCAACTAGAAAACTGTCCATTAAATAAGAAATTTCCTAACCTATGTGAGACATCGAATTAGTCTAGACACAAACCAAAGCAAAAGTAAACAATATAGTTGATAATAGTGGGATGTAGCATAATAGTGTTAAAACAAAAGTTGTTTAATTTTTTTTTTCATTTAGCCCCCATCCCGCAACGTGCGATAAGGAACTTTGTTCCAATAAACACACGTACATAATCCTAGCCACACGTACACTAATACACTCTAAAATAGTAACGTCCCAGTGAGCTATATGAATCCATTTCGAATTCGAAGCGGTTCCGCTTCTTCGCACATTTTGTCCGAAACGGAAATTAGTTACGGCTCCATAACGAATCTGTTTGCATATGAAATTCTTCTGACTCGAACTCACAATGGACTTCATATTCGAATTCGTTTCGGGTTGGAGTTTTTTTTTAAATAAAATGTATTCGGGATGGATCCACTTTTATCCGTTTTTGTGGATTCGAAACGGATTCGTTCTAATTTTCCTTGTCAGTCAATTTTTGTTTCAGTTTTCGTGTTTTAGCGAATCAGATATGAATCTGCGACATTACATTTTTTAGACAAAAATATCTGCCGCCAAAAGGTGAGGGGTGGAGGAGGCATGGGTCGGGCATCCCTTGACTGAAATATGAGCTTGGATTCCTCACGAGAAGTTTGCAATTCAAATTTGGTTCCCCACACTTGCAATTCGCTGTTTCATATTTTTACGGACTCGTAACTGATTCGAAATGGATCCGCCAAATGGCTATTTAACTGATACGCTTTTTATATATTCACGGACTCGCAATGGGTTCGAAACGGATTTGCCAAATCGAAATTTCCGTGATTCGATTTTTTTATGTTTACACGGACTCGTAACGGGTTCGCAACGAGTTCGACAGCTCACATTTTGCATTTTTATGCTTTTACGGGCTCGTGACGAGGTCGAAACGGATCCTCCGAATCGCAATGTCACTGATACGCATATTTACATTTTCACGGACTCGTAATGGGTTCGAAAAGGAACTACTAAATCGCAATTCAATTGATTCACTTTTTTGATGCTTTTACAGACTCGTAACTGATTTCACTGATTCTCTTTTTTATGTTTAGACGGACTCGTAACTGGTTTGCAACTGGTTCGACTTTATGCTTGTACGGACTCGTAACAGAGTTGAAACGCAAATGTTTTTACGGACTCATAACGGGTTCGAAACGGATCCACCCAATAGTAATTCCTCTGATTCACTTTATATGTTTTTACGGAGTCGTAACGGGTTCGAGACAGATCCGCCAAATCGCAATTTCACTGATTCACTTTTCGGTGTTTTAACGGGCCCGTTACGGATTCAAAATGCATTTGCTAAATCGCAGTTTCGCTGGAATTTCATAACGGGTTCCAAACGAGTTCGACTACTCACATTTCGTTTTTGTTGTACTTTTACGGACTCGTAAGGGGTCAAAATGGATCCGCATTCGATTTTGGGTACTCTGGGGTAATAGTAATATCGCTTGCATGCACGCATATACACAATCACTCACTGTACAAGACGAACGTCATCGATATCATTACGATATCATCGAAGAAAAAATAAACTTTCATCAATGAAGACGTCAAAACGAACACAGACACACAGATTTAAAAATTCACACATATATATACGAACGAGTATTCACACCTATCGCGCAATATGGGTAAATGCCGAAATAATTTCAACTACACACTTGAAGCTTCAACTACAGCGTGTCATCATGACACTCTCTTTCTTAAAAGTATAACAACGGACACAGGAATGGGTAGCAAACCCAAAAACGATTCGAAATTGAACTATTAAAATTTTTGTAGTTTAAAGGGTTACTGGGTCATATGATTTCTCAGTTTTAAGGTTAACATCTTGTCTATTCTGCAAAATTAAATTAATAACAGCATAGGAGACTTTCTTCCGACAATCCCTTTTTAAGCCCCGTATTTTGTTCTTGCGAAATTTTCGTAGACATTTTATCATTTATGCCCCTAAGGAAGTTTTTGCTGCAGAGAGTTGCCACCTATCTCTGCTTTGCCGTGGAAATATTGCATGATTAATTAATTCCTCTTCGGAGTCCATTTTATTTTTAACGCATGTGTTGTTACTTTTGAAATAGAGTTTGTGTGCAACCAACATACGTAATCACTCACTGTACAAGACGAATGTCAACGATTTCATTACGATATCAACGAAGAAATCGAGAGACAGACACAAGTAGCAAACAAAATAAACCCTCATCAATGAAGACAACAAAACGAATGGTAAAAAAGCGGAATTCAAAAGTAGTTTCAACTATACACATGCAGTTCCAGCTACAGGGTGTCTTCATGACACTGTTTCTTAAAGATGGACAAACTTAGGAATTAAATTAACAGCCTCTTTATCTATCTCGAACGAAAGCTTTCGCTCGTATTCTAGACGAAAGAAAGTTCATTTTGGTTCCATAATCTTGTCGTTTCAAGTCGGCTGAAACCCTAAAATTTGTCAAAACTTTTCAGTACAAATTTTGGTTTTTCTATTTCGAATGTGTTGTCAGTTGGGAACAAAAATAGAGTCAGGCGAATGAAAATTTCGACTTAGAGGAACGCAATTTGAGTCTAATGTGAGTCACTGATTTTCGTTCGAGATAGAGAAACAGCCTGTAAGTACAAAAAATTTTAAAATTTTGTTTACGATTTTCTTTTTATTTGATTTGAACCCATCTTTAAATCAAAAATATATCGTAAATTAAATTTTTATTATTTAGTTTTAAGTCTAAAATTTTGGTTATAATTCTGGGAAACTAAATAAATAACATAATATTTTTTCCGACAATTCTTTTTAAAACAAACACTAAGCAATGTGTATTATCAAATCTTTAATCCACAATGGGTTAAAAGCTTACAAATTTTAATTTTCTATCCCTCCCCTGTATTGTCACCCTTTTCACACTATAATACATTGTTTGAATATTGTTTTTTTTTTTAAATTAAAACAGCTATTGATCATCCATTTGCAGTAAAAAAAAAATTTTAATTTTCGATCGAAATTGAAATTGTTTTCAATTTTGGTTGCTATATAATCAAAATTAGAATAACATAAAAAAAATCACTAGTACAACAACAAAAATTAGGTTACTTAATGATTTGCCAAATTTTTCCACCAAAGGAAAATCAAACGATTTCTTGCAGATGTTTTATAGAGAGATAAAAGAAACAGAACAATGAACGTTTTTGGGAACATTTAAATGAAATTTTCGCGTTTAAGAGAAACACAAAAAAAAAGAATAGAATAGAATAGAATAAGTAATTAACAATGTTAATTTGTGGATTTGAAAAAAAAGGAAAATTAATGATTCTTATTAAAATATTTAAAACTGATTATAATATTTGCTAAGTAGCAAACTTTGAAATTTCGTGCTATTGAGAATCTTTTGAAAATTTAGGGGAAATGCCTCAAACAAGAGCCAATCTGAGCTCACATATAGAGAGCGGATCAATAAGTCCTTGACATTTCGAACTTCCTTCGTAGATATATGATTATATACGTTATATGAATTTTGAGCAACTTTCGTTATTTACTTTGCGTTTAACAGCTGTTCAAAAAATACAACCTCGTGCATTTTTTTAAAAATGGAAAAAGTGAATTTCGAGTGCTCATTAGGGTGGTTACAAGGTGTATGGTGAAAATTGATTGACTTCCTCCCATAAGTCTCAACCCCCTAAAATGTGACAACGGACTAAAAAATGAGAGTGGGAAAGTTTGAGCTCAATCCGATAATAATGAGATTGGGAAAGTTTGAGCTCGATCCGATAACATTAGCACGTGCCTCTATGAGGGTAAAGTTTGCGAAAAAGGTGATTTTTTAGAGAAAATGTTAGTTTTTTTGACCATAACTTCAAATTTATTGGCTCTAGAAGTCTGATTCAAGATTTATTCGCCAGCTATTCTTATCAATATTTTATTCGTTTTTCTTCTATGTCTTATAGTTGAGGTAGTATTTAGCTTTTATTAGGTTAGAGTCGAGTGTATAGACCCAAATGTGAATTTCTATGCAATGGTGGAAAACATTAAAAAAAAAATCAGCTGCATCTATTTTAAATATATATCATTTATTACATTATGTAAAAACGTATACTTTAATATTATAATTATACAAAATTAGAAATTAATTAGGTAAAGGCATAGATAAAGTAGCTTTTGAAGAGTCCGGTAAAATTTTCCTGCATTCGGCTAAAACTTGTAAAAGGAATCGTCGTTGTTCCTCATCTTTTGTCAATGATAGATTATAGTCTTGTATTAACTTTACTCCCCTTTCAGCTGTATCATTAACAACTCTTAAGACATTTACTACTTTATTGGCGTTTAGATAAACAAAATAATCGACATCGTTGTCTAAAAAATTATAAACTTCTTGAAATTTAATTTTTGCTTTTAACGGGGTTTTCAATGAGAGCGCTACAAAAGTTTTTTTAAATAAAACAAAACCGGTTTTAGATACCAATGAAATTCTTTATTCCTGTGAAAGTACGTTCGATGCTATTATGTACGGAACTCGATTTCTTTTGCATGGCCACCACGGGCACGCTTGCAGAAGTCCAGACGCTGAACCCAATTTTCGACGGTTTTCAGGCATAAATCGGCCGATACTGCTGCAATTTCACGTTCGATATTCGAACGAAGTTCATCAATCGTGGCTGGCTTGTTGGCATAGACCATAAACTTGACGTAGCCCCACAGGAAATAATCTAACGGCGTCAAATCGCACGGCCGAGGCGGCCAATCGACTGGGCCATTTCGTGAGATAACACGTTCACCAAACTTGGTTTCCAATAAATTGATTGTGGCATTCGCTGTGTGGCTTGTGGCGCCGTCCTGTTGGAACCACATGTCCTCCAAGTCCAAATTATCCAATTGGGGCCAAAAATATTTGGTTATCATTGAACGGTAGCGATTCGCATTCACGGTAATGTGCCGGTCTTGATCATCACGGAAGAAGTACGGCCCAATGACGCCGCCGGCCCATAAACCGCACCAAATCGTAATTTTTTCGGGATGCAATGATGACTCATGGATTACGTGTGGATTGCTGTCTGACCAATAACGCATATTTTGCTTATTGACGAAGCCATTCAGCCCGAAATGAGCCTCATCGCTGATTGTTGAGGCCTCTTAAAGTTGGCCTCTTAATGTTGAGGCCACTGACTCCAAATTTCGGTAGTAAATTTTAATAATTTCGACTCGTTGTTGGCTCGTATATCGTTCCATGATGAAATGGCAAACCTTACTGAAGAGAAATGTCAAAAGAGCGGGAAAAAATATGGCGTCGTTTGCTGTCCCTATTGATTTACTTTTGTAGCGTCTCTGTTGAAAAACCCTTACATCCCTATCATCAATATCATACGCATCGTTATCTACTGCTGATGTTAGTTTTTTAACCACCCTAGGTTTGATGGTTTTTCCCAAATTATCGTCCACAAATGAAAATGCAACTTGCTCGTAGTTGAGATACCACAGATGATTAAGTATTTTACTCAATGCCTTGTCTGCAATTTCTTTAGTTATTTTATTTCTTTTAGTTATACTTAACTAACTTTTTTAATAACTGAAGATCTTGATTGGGGGCTAGGATGGGCTTGTGGGAATTAAACCATGCTTTTACATAAATATTGACTATAAATAAACATATATCTTCAATACTATTTTTCTCTACTTCTGTAAGCGGAAATTGATCTCTGAAAAGATAAAGTTTACGACAATAAATTGACCTGGCGTGATATGTAGCTCCAGGTAGTCTAGAAGTAATTTTTTCCGATTGAAAGTATCCTAAATAAATCAGGCAAAGTTGAATAAATTCTTTGTAGTCTAGAAGTAATTTTTTCCGATTGAAAGTATCCTAAATAATTCAGGCAAAGTTGAATAAATTCTTTGTAGTCATCTCTGGGCTGCAAGTTTTTTAATTCTTCAAAAAGAAAAATTGAAGTATGGTCTGCATCTCTTAATTTATTTCTAATGCGTTCATCTTCTAAAACCGTTTTGTATTTTGTTTTGTCTATGTTTGACCACGCATCTCGGAATTTTCGAAATATATCCGGTTGAGGAGCAGAAGTTCTATCCATTTTGCAATTGAAGACTTCCTTTAAAACAATTTCGAGAATATGGTGGCGACCTGTTAAATAAAGAAAATCTTTCTGTAATAATTGCTCTAGGAGATTGCAAGTTCCTCTTCGGCATCCAGTATTTACAGAAGTTGTATCAAAACACATTGCTTGAATTTTGTCTCTTGCTCCCCATTGCTCAACTGATTTATCCCCGTACCATTTTTGAGAACTGGAACTCCTATTAGCTGTTCTTCATCGCCACAAGAAATTAAAATCGCTAGCTTCTCTACATTTTCTTTACTTAACAACAGCACCCCGTGAATCGGAATTTTTGAATCTACTCCTAATGAGATTCGTTCTTTGTGGTCGAAATTGTTACCTACTTAGGACAAAATATTGGGGGTTATGTCCTAACGCTTCTGCTGTAGCAGCTATAATCCGAACAGCATCTCTATCAGTAATGGTTCACCGGTCTAACAATACAGATAATTTTTCAGTTATGATTTCTTCGGTACCTCGACAGTAGTTTCTCTTTTTTAGTTCTGGCTCTGGTTCATCTTGATTGGATACATTATAGTTAGCATCTTGCATCGGCTCAACATATGATACGCTGCTTGATGAAGATTCCAGTTCTACATATTTCTCACCTTCTGAAAGGGTTAAGTCAGTTTATAATATTAATATGTAATAAATTTTTTTTAAGGCATGGTCTTACCTATATTTGTAATCGATTTTTTGAGTCTTGTCATCTCAGCTGTTTGTCTTGATGCTTTTCGTTTTTCAGCAATTACATATTTCATATCGACACCTCCCATACAGCCAGGACGACCTTTTTTTCTCTGATGCAACAAAAATTGTTTGTCTTCTTCAGATGCGTTGGTGAGAGCATCCTGATGAGCAACGTCAAACAAGTCTTCAAAACTTGATTTAAAATCTCCCTCTTTTTTAATTTAAGATGCGTTTGTTGATCTTGAAGCATTTTTTTTGTAGTTTCCTCCACATTTCATAAAATTTTTCCAGCTCTGCGACACAATGCTGAATATCCTTGGATGGTATCTTAGCTTTCTCCCAAAACAGAAGAACCTCCTAAATTGTAAGGTTTGCTGCTTCTCGTTTATTTAGCCTTACTTGACGCATATTATAAAATAGGACACGTAACACTTGGGAATTAGATGGCAACTTACTGCCAGTAATTTGATGAGACATGTGGCCAGTTAAATGAATTTTATCCGTTTCCCTCGAACTCATGTCAATGGGCATTAGAAGATCTTTAGAAGATTATTTGTTTTTTAAATTCTAAGTAAAATATAGAACGCGATTTTGTTTATATAGCCAAATTAACACTGCAATTCAGATTAAATGGATTTATTTGTGAATTTACCAGAATTTGTGTATTTTTTGTTTAGGGTTTTAAGGTTTTTTATTTGGGTATTTTTTAAAGTTCTTTTTATTAATTTTGTAAACCCTGATTTGATTTGTTTTACTTATTTTCACTTTTTTCACTCTAATTGTCAATTATCAGTAAGCGCCTCGAATCGTTGTAAATATCAGCTGATGTAATGGTGCTTATCATCCAGGCAACGGGCCCATATATTGTAATATCAACGAAGTTTGAAATCAACCGCTGTATCGAGCCACAAATACAAAACAAAAACAATTAAATTGACTATTTACATATTTATAAATATATTGTTACGAATAAGTAAAAGCTTTTGCTTGCTCTTAATGACTCTATTAACATTATGTAAATAACAGGCAGTTAATGCTGCGCCTGAAATTATGCATTGTAACAACGTACCAGCTCGCTAAACCAGTAACACGAATTCGCCTCAGAGATAATTCTCCACCATTCGAGATGATTCTACAAAGATAAGAACAGCTAGAAGGTTCTTGAATTCGCTAGATATAACCTCGTTTGAGTATGGTGAGTTGGTATAAAAAGCGTAGGTCTTTGGCATGGAGAGTTCAGTTTGTGATTAACCGCCGTAAAGTAAGCAACGCGATTTGATAGTAAAATATAAGACTTATTAAAGTGGTGTAAATAAAGTAAACTTTTGTACTATATAAGTAAAATAAAAGGAAGTTAAACCGTTGTAATTACCGTAATTGAAAACGAACCTTGTTTTATTATTGGGAATAAAACAACGCAAAGAGGACGAATAAGGAAATTCGTAACAATATATTCCCTCAAAGAGGGGTATACAAATAAAAATCGGGTTTCTAGCAGGTCGGCTATTCGAAATCCGGTTTTTGAAAAATATGGAATTTCGAATAACTCGAAAACCGGTTTCCTGATAAAGTCAAGTAACTAAACACTCTAACCTCGAATATGCGAGGTTCGGACGCCAGCTCTATTTTGATTATTTGAATGATTTCGGCCATTACATTTGGGGTTATACATTTGACCCTAACCAAATAAATACTAAATACTACTTTAAGTATAAGACATACAAGCAAAATTAATAAAATAAATATTGATAAGAATTACACTAGCTATAGAATAAAACTTGAATCAGACTTCTATAAATAAATTTGAAGTTATGGTCAAAAGACTAAAATTTTCTCCAAAATATCACATTTTTCGCTAACTTTGCCTTCATAGAGGCACGTGTTATTGTTATCGGATTGAGCTTAAACTTTCCCAATCTAATTTTTTAGTCCATTGTCACATTTAAGGGGGTTGAGACGAAATTCAAAATAATTTTTTTGTAACCACCCTAGTTCTCATTAAACATTATTTTTTGCGAAAAAAACCGTCAATCAATCCAAGAAAAAGCTTGATAAATACTATGGGGACTCTGCACAATCGATTTCAATGGTAAAAAAGTGGTTTACTGACTTTCGTTGATGGTCGCACAAAAGTACAAATGACGTTGAACGTTCTGGACGGCCGATTGAGGTCAATACACCCGAAAATGTCGAAAAATCCACGATGTGGTGTTGGCCGAAAGTACGTGAGATTGTTGATGCCATAGGCATTTCATATGGCAGTGTGGTTTCGATTTTAAATGATCAGTTGGGTGCCGCGTTTGCTCTGAATTGACCATAAACGCACGGGTGCACACGTATGTAGTCTCAATGGCAAAATTCCATGAAATGGGCAACGAAATGGTACCTCATTCGCCATATTCTACGGATTGAACCCCCAGTGACTATTTCCTATTTCCAAACCTAAAGAAATGGTTCGGTGGAAAGAGATTTAGCTCCAGCGATGAAATTATTGATCAAACCAATACCTATTTTATGGACCTCGAAAAATCCGATTTTTTTGGAATACAAAAATTGGAGAAACGTTGGACTAAGTGTATTGAGTTAAAATGAGCTTATGTTGAAAAATAATTTTTTTTTGCAAAAAAAACTGTTTGATTCAAAAAGTCACGGACTTATTGATCCGCCTCGTATGGTTGTCATAATCGACGCGACCCAACGAACAGGCTATTCAAGCCATTATGACCAAATTTCGCACCAGCTTCCTCTGTTGGTCATCCATCCCCCAACCTGTACCCATAGAGTGCAAACCGAAGAGTATATTGCTGCTGTATCCGTCAGTGTTAATGAAGATCTCGATATATCTATCCGTCGCCGATAGAAGCAACCGGGTTTGTGAACGCTGAAAAATATGTCTTTTTTTTGTTTGGATGCAAATATAACGTGTGTTTGGAGCTTGTCGCAAATATGATATACTTGTGCCCAAACGCATTGTGTTTGCTATTCACTATGACATGTCTGAGACACATTGATTAATATGTTATAATATATGAGTTTGCACCCCACATGTATTTATGTTTGTTTTGTCTTATTGCATTGTCTATGCTCTCTCGAGAACAAGAGAATAAAAGAGGGACAACGAGAGAGTCTATCTGTAAGTGTGTATCTGTATTTTTGCTTTATTCTCTCAGTCAGTGATTCATGAATATTCCTGAAAATGCGTGTAAATTGCAGATGAAGTCAATGTTTCTTATTTTGGCTGATGTATTGCGTTTTAATTTCATGTATTCAGGGCAACAACTTGAATCCCTTTTTCTGCCCAAGCCTCTACTGAAAAAATCGGAATGGCGGACCATTTGTGAAATATAATAAACAAACGCAAGTAATTAATACACGCTTGCTTGCATGAACTAGAGTTGTATATCGTACAAGTATATTGTTATAACCAAAGCGTAGTTGAAACCTTCTGAAAACAAAACGTGAGTGACAACAAAGAAAGGAGAAGCAAACGAGCAGCAGATTCCCATTTCATAAAAAAACTAATGCATTCAGCAAGTAAATGTAAAAAAGGTAATTTTAAATATTTTAATTTTTTGTATTAATTATTTATTTTAATTAGAATAATTCGTTTCTAAATCTTATGTTTGGGAGAAAATATGTTTCCACGTAAGTATATGGAGGTTTGGGGGAAACACGCGAATACTTCCACGTAGATAAGTATATGGATGTTTGGGATGAAGCACGCATATGTTTCTACGTAAAAGCAAACATATTTGTCAGTAAACATGTTAATATTTGCATTTAAATACACCTGAGTTTGGGACTTGCAAACATATAAATGTTTGAAGTGTGTTCCAAACATATACATGGTTCCTGCAGGATATGTTTGGGAGAATATGTGATAGAGGCCGTTTTTTTCAGAGTGTATTCTCTCTATCTTGACAGCTTTTTGACAACTGACATTTGTACCTCATTTTCGCGTAAAAAGTTTTTGGCGTTCAGTACTTATGTATAATTATGGAATGGGGATATATTAACACCCGTATTGTCGTAATTGGCCTAAAGAATATGGAATGGATGCTGGCGACATTTATCGAACCTTGCAACCGCTCGGTGTCACTGGTAATTTTGTTTATCGTGATGTGAAACTGTTTGGTACACTGGTGGAGTAGTAGACCATCCGAGAAACAAAAGAATTTTGGAAAGCCGCCCTTATCGACGATCCCTTGCAAATGATCACAGCTAATCTTCCATTTATTTTCGTAGTATTTGTTTTTTTCCATAATATCTTTCAATGTTTCATAGCTTTCTTTCATGTTAATACCCATTGCTAGCGGAATGGACGGTTTTCGGTTCGACACATGCAACAACACTGCTTGAAACAGAACCATCAATAAATAATCTCCACTCACTACCGATGTAGTTCATTCCCATTTTTATCACCAAAGCTTTTACATCGTTGCAGTAAGCGAACGAATTGTCATCATTTAGAGTGTAGAGGCTTTGAAATCCAGCTTGCCGTTTGCGGTACGCCGCACAGAGGCATTTTGCCGGCAAAAATACCCTTTTTCGAGTGTCAAATATCAAAAATGTAATGATGCAGTTTTGTAGAGAATTGTTTAATTAAGAGAAATAAATCATTAGTTTTTTTCAACAAATTTTGTTTTTATGCAAAAAAAAGGCGGCAAATTCAACAAAATGAAACTCTGCAGTAACCTTCCTCAGATTTTCATGCATTTCAATGGGCTGGAAACATAACTTCTTTTTGTCGTATCGATTTGAAATATATATATTTGAAAAATATGGTATTTCTACATTAAGTTTTAAGAAAAAATAATTGAATAACAATAACAGATTAAAATATATTCATGCTTTTATGATGACACTCAAAAAACTAAGTGTTTTTAGTTTTTCTTGGACTAAAAAAAGGTGGTCGTTATCGATCGTTGTGGTCTGGTTGCTAAAATGTGAACGGTGGGGGAGTGTATTCTTTTGATTTCATAAATAAAATTCCCATAATATTATATACTGTTGAACAAAGTTATAAATTTTATAAAAAAAGTGCCACGAAATTTCATTACAAAAATGGATGAAAACACCATATAAAATGGTGTATACTTGTAGGCATATGTGTTTTAATGCTGTCGATAATAGAAACGTTAGTTAAAGTTTTTTTTTACAGCGGTTGTGTTTTATATATCATATCCCTAAAAGTATGCACTGAGAAATGCTGAAAAATTAATAAATTTCGATAATTTTATAGTACAAATTTGACTTTTATTTGGAATGATTGGTTAATTAAAAACAAACGGTAAACTATGGCCCCCTAATTTTTTTGAAAATATTCAGCTAACATATTAGGCTTTAGTTATTTATATAGATGTAAGTGCTGATTTACATCTATCACAAACTACAAAGAATTATATGTGTGTTTTCGAAAATTTGTATTCGGGCGTTGGGCGTGGCACTTAAATTTTTAATATAATTGAGGACTCAAATGCAATCACTGGCAGTAATTTTTATTGACATAGATATGAAAATGAGGAAAATACAACGATTTTTATTTTACGTTATATGGGAGGTAGACGTGGTTGTGAGCGGATTTGAACAAAAACTTTTTTTTTTTCTAATTTAGCAATATGAGAGATGTGTGCGACATTTCAAAGCAATAGCTCGATTCCTTCTAATTTTTGCCGCGGCTTGTATGAAGAAATCCCACTGTGCGCCGTAGAGTTCACATTACCATGTGTGAGTTTTCTTTGCTTTAAAAACGCTGCCAAAAATATGGCAAGTCGCTGCGATAGTCCCAATATGGCCACAAT
The DNA here is from genome assembly GCA_963931995.1 of Phaonia tiefii. Lineage (NCBI taxonomy): Eukaryota > Metazoa > Arthropoda > Insecta > Diptera > Muscidae > Phaonia > Phaonia tiefii. The sequence continues at coordinate 221,340,178 of OZ008370.1, read as the reverse complement.
GAAATCCATTTCCATTTGTGTTATTAGTTGTGGTCCATCTCTTCCCTGTTGGGGCTCATAGACGGTATCAAATGGATCTTCATAAGTAACACCACTTGCTCTAGTCATTCCTGTACATTCTGTACTACGATCTGGAGTTGGCGGCCTTGGTGATACAAAATTTTCAGGTGCAAGCACTGGCAGTGTGGCTGTTACAGTTGCCTTATAACTTTTGTTCCTCTCAGCATATCGATTTAGATCACATGTGTAATTTACGCATGCATAGCAACTGGTTTCATCATGATCACCTGGGAGATTAATCCAGTTTACCGGCTTACAAAACTTCACACTATGTTTACAACATTGGCGACACACTGTATTAGGTGTGTAATTTTCACCGGTCAAGTCTTCTTCGTCGAAAAACAACTTATATGCTTTCTTGAATGCACTAGTTAAAAGATTCTTTTCCTTTTGCAATGTTGTAGAACTATTTTTTCTGATTTGCAAAATAAATCAATATTTTCACAATGTATATTGAAATTGTCAGTTGCCAATGTTGTGTGCGAATTATGCTGTAGCACTTTCACTTTTATTCTTTCACTTTCACTTTATAACTTTCACCGCGGAGCTCTCATTGACGTCGCGCTGTGTAATGCCTCGATGTGAGCGCCATGTCGCTTTTATATTTTGTGCTGCGTTCCTTGTGAATTCAATGCAGATTTTTGCTTACAGGTAGTTTTTTGATAGAAGTTTTTGTGATTTTATATGTTGACAATTTAATGTTTATGACAAGAGCTCCCATGTGTTTCCAGGTATTTTTTTATATGTTGGGTTGTTTTTATATTAATTCAATGCAGATGTTTGCTTCCAGGTAGTTTTTTGATAGTTTGGGTACGGGAACTCACCCACCAGCTTGAGAATTTTTAATAGAATGCACTTACTATCAGTGACACACTCGGCCTCCTCACTGACAATTATTTACGTTTAAAGGTTTGGAAATCAACATTTTTTTTAAGAAATCGCTTATCTATTACATTACTTTATTTTTGTTTGTGTAACTTCAGAAAATTTTTAAAAAGGCGGGGAAATTTGTTTGAACATAATTTTTTCACAATTGTTATTTTGTTTTAATTGTTAAATATTGTTTATATCTTCTGATGATGCTACACAATGGAGTAGCGAAATATCGGGGAAAATAAATACAAGAAAAGAAAAGCAAATCTCGGAAAATATTGATTATTTATTGATAAAGAAACGGTCGAAAAACAGAATACAATTTTTTCTGTTTTTGCATTTTTTTTATTATAGCGTTTTTAGTTGATTTATTATTTGAAACTACTATTTGGATGTTTCTTAAAAGGCGAGTAATTCAGAAATCGGGTTGTAACCGGGTGAAAAAAATTGGTCATGAATTTCAAAATCAATTCTTCCGTATATAATTTATTCAAAAGCTATCCAAAAATTCATGTTTACCGTTAATTTAGAAAGCGATTTGATTTGACAAATATTTCCTAAATATAAAAATTTTTTTAATTTTTATTTCCGCTCGGTTTATTTTATAAATCTAAGTGTACAGTAGGGTGTACTGAAATTTTTTTTGGAGATTTCAATCGCGGGGGTCTAAAACGGTGCGTGTTGAAGAGCTAAAAACGGGAACGTCATACATTTTTTTATGCAAGGGTTCTTATAGTGTCCTACTGGCCGCTGAAGTTTCGAATTCCTAATATATTTGAGTAAAAAAAATTACATGAGGTGTCAGGCGACACCCAGTTGGAACGAAGTTCCTTTGGCTATTTATTATGTACTAGTTAGTTCCAACACGCCTAAGGCGCCCGTTGAAAAATACGATAATTTAAATTGATCTTTATGAAAAGATACTTTTTGTAAAATGATGAAGTTTTTTTAAGAAATTTTCTTATAGAATGAATTTTTGTAAAAAAACAAGTATATTTTTAGGTCCTTTCTATAAGAATATGTACTATATTTTTCGAAAGATCCTTTTTTTTAAAGAGAGCTACTTCATTTATTAAATGCTAATTTTTTTTTAAGAAAATGTACTATTTTTAAGAAGAAGTACTTTCTGTAAGAAAAAGCCATAAGAGTATGATTATTTTTACAGAGAAGCACTTTTTTAAAGAGCAGGTACTTTTTAAAGGAGTGGTACTCTTTTCTTAGTACTCTTAGAAAATGCACTTATTTTCAGAAAGGCTACTCATCTCAAGAAAAGAAAAGAATGGGTATTATTTTATGTTTACGAAAAGGCACTTTTAAGAAAAGGAATTTTTCTAAGAAAATGAATTTTTCTAAGAAAAGGTTTTTTTTAAGTGAAGGTATATTTTTGAAGAAAAGGTTTTTTTTTAAGAAATGGGTATTTTTTATAATTGGTCATTTTTTCAAGAATAGGTAAATTTTTAAGAACAGTTACTTATCTCCAGAAAAGTTATTTTGTTCCACAAAAAATTTACTCTTTAAAGAAAACTTATTTTTTTAAGAAAATGCAATTTGTTGTAAGAAAATTTACTTTTTTAAGAAAAGTTACTTATTAAAAAAAATACTTTTTTTAAGAAACGGTACTTTTTGTAAGAAAATGCCCTTTTTTAAGCAACGGTACTTCTTTAAGTTGTTGTTTTTTTTTTAAAAAAGTTACTTTCGTTAAGAATATGAATAGGTGTTTTTTTGAGAATATTTACTTTTTCTTTAAGAAAAGCCACTTATTTAAGAAAATGTTGTTTTTTTAAACTTCTTTCACTTTGGCTTTTCTAAATTTACTTTATATTGGGTTCAAAACTACAATATATACCATAGATAAATAAAAACCATAGATGATTCAATTGCTTAATCACCATTTTCACCAGAGGACAACGGCTGTTTCCGTGCGACCATTTTTCACTCGGATGCGACGAAAAATCAATCAAATATCAGTTTTACTTCGATTCTGTTATTTAAATTTGAAAATGGAATATAAATAATAGAAAACCATATCGCTTTTGATATTTGTTCACAATACAAAAGTCAAAAAAGCATGATTATATAGTTTTTTCAATAGTTTTTGTTTCCAGGGAAATTTACCCATATCCACCACTTCGGCGCCATCTAGAAAATTTCCCTTTACTTTCAAATCCAGTACTTATCTTTCACCATCTATGATATTTTTATTTATCTATGTATGTATATACTAAATATTGCTTACAGGCTCCACCTAGAGAACTTCCCATTAAACAAGAAATTTACCAAGATATGTGAGACATCTAGATAGTCGCGACACAAACCAAAGCAAAAGTAAACAATATACATAGTTGATAATAGTGGGATGTAGCATAATAGCGTTAAAACAAAAGTTTTTTTTTTTCATTTAGCCCCCATCCCGCAAATTGCGATAAGGAACTGCGTTCCAAAACAAAATATGGTTTTGGTCAATATGAGGCTCAAACGATGTATGGTAAATCATGTCTCCAACCTGCCATAACTATTTATGAATAAGGCTGCGAATATCTTGTTACAGAATACATAATATTAACAAATATAAAACGTTTGAAAAATAAATGTGTTAGCAAATAATGAATTTCACGCCACCGTATTCAATTTAACTGTTACGTGGGATGCTACACTGTACAAAATTAGTTCCCTGAATAACTCATTATTGTATTTATTTTGTCTTAAACTAAAACCTAAACTAATTACATATTTCGCTCGATAAACAATTCAAATAGTTGCCAGTTACTATTGCGGATTAAACGCTCATTTAGAGCGTTCATTCATACATGGCATTTACAGTTTACAGTTAATCATTTACAATTTACTCTTTGCGATTAATTCGCCGATTTTTCATCATCGTTTAAGCTCTGTTTGTTACAATTAAATTGAAATTGTAATCGAATGTAAAAAAATACTTCGTAATATTAAGTAAAAATGTTACTTAAACTTTTGTCTAAAACAGAAAATACAATCGCTCTGCTCTGCGCTTATTTGGTCTGACAATCCATTTGGTGTTTGATTCACTACTACGGCCAAACTCCTCGTGCAGTCAGCCAGCTAGCCAGCCGGCCAGCCATGTGATGTGGTGATTACTCATCGTGTCGACTTGTTGTATTTTATGCCGCCAAGTACCATCTGTTTCCATGGCACATGGTCACTTCCGAAACTGACGTGTGCTGGCGTGTTGAAACCCGGCAAAACGAATTGAAACGTATCAAACAAATCGTACAATTTCCTTTCTCTTTCATCAAAACGCTTCTTCTGTTTGGGGCAAATTTTAAACGCTTCGCTTAATATCTTTAAGATTCGATGAGGAAAACATGATAAACTCGTGTACTTGAAACTTTATTTTTGTTTGATATCCGCTTATATTTTTAAGAAAATATGATCTATCATTATTTGAGGTGAAAATTGTTGACTTTCTTGGGAAATCTTGAAATAGGAGGGGAAAATAAGAGAATATGAAATGTAAATAATATTTTATTTTCAAACATTTTAATTTCTCATAATAAGGGTACTCACGTATGCACTTGGAATTGTTTTCAAAGTCGGATATTTGAAAATGAAATTGTTATACTATCCCTAATAAGGCAACCATCTATTGTACTTTATATGCAACAAGGGTTAATGCAAGCACAAACAATATTTCTTTCAACGGCAGCACAGTAGTGCATTTTCGGAGAAGGCCCACATTTGATATTTTTAATTCTGATGTCTGTATTTGAATTGTAAGTAATAAACTACACCAGTTAAATTTGACAAACTATCAATTGAAATTCAAAAGACATCAATTTAAATTAACAGTTCCGTTAAGTCAAACGAATATCTACGCGAAAGAAAGTTAGTCACTCACTTTCGTTACAAATTTGATTCTGCTAATCTCACTTTGTTCTTTCGCATGGCTTTCCGTATGTCAAAAAAAACAAATTTCGATTTGTCGAATAACAATTTCAAATCAACAATTTCAAAAATTGTTCAAAAATAACCTCGAAAAAATTAGTAGTAATTTATCATTTATAAACACTACTCTGATTAAAAGTGATCAGCTGGAAGGAAACAAATGACAAGTTAAATGTAAACAAAGAAATTTTGTAAACAAAGGAAAAATATTGTAAATTTTAGTTCATTTGTTGTTGTGGTTTTAACATTTGTGTTTTTTGCAACGATATGGATATTTCAATTGCCGTATACTTTGTTGGACAGAATGAAGACATAGTGGAAGTGCCCACAAACCAGTGGCATAAATACACTTTAGTTATTATTCTCTGATCTACACCAAACTGTCACCATTCAGAAATGCTTCTGCGCTAAGTCCAAAAATGTTTTTCACCCGCTCGGTCCAACTTCTTGAGATACAGGTCTATATACCATAGCTCATACCTCAGGTATATATAATCCGATCTGGTTGAAATGGGTATCATTACAAAGGTCTTTGGAATCTCTATAAGAGCCTATATAAAGAAATTTTTTTTGGTAACCCATTGGAGTCCCCCCCCAAAAAAGGGGTTTTAACCTCATTCTTTGAAACTCCTTTTTACCAAAAAAAAAAATTCCCAATATAGGTATTCTTTCGATAGATTCCGATAAGAGGCAAGACTTTCACCTTTCTTTTAAGGCATAATACTCGCCTATAACCCTTTAAAGACCGGAGATCTTCAAAGTTTCGATAAACATTTGGCGTTTTTTCCCCTTTAAAAAATAAAAAATATTTCAAAAAATAGCCCAATATTTTTGCCACCGGCGCTTTCTGTTTTATAAAAAAATACAAAATTATTTCAAAAAATACCACAAAATACTATGCCGAAGCCGTGAAGCCGGTGTTGGATCCACCCCAGAGGAGAAAATCCTTAAGCCCGACCAAGGCCGGCCATGCAGAAAACCTTATATCACAAAAATACCTTGCCGAAGCCGCGAAGCCGGTGTTAAATTGAATAAATTTTTCGATAATTGGTTCAATCTTATTCTACAAATAGAGGTTGATTTGAACTGTGGGTTAATTTTTTATTTATTTACTTATTAAATTGAATAAAGTGAAGGCTTATAGATGAGTTGAAGACTAGCCTATTATGGGAGTCTAGTGAAGAATTTTTTTTTGGAAAAAATACATGTTTATCAGAAAAGTGAGGTTACTAAAAACAAATATCTTTATATATCTCTATCTTATAGATTTTCCAAAGACCTTTCTACTGAAGTTTATTTCAACAGGATCGGATAATAAATGGCTGACTTACGCGCGATTATACATTCACGCTTTGGAGGCCTATATCTATTTCGGAAAATATGGACTTGCTACCAAATTTTTTTATTTTTTTTCATCACCGTTTAATCGAATCGCAATTAAAGTGTATTTGTTCCGAAGTGGAGTACGACGCAGATCCGGCCGGTGTACGCAGATCCGGCCGGACATTAATTTGGCAAAATTTCTTCGGTTTGTGGCCACGGGGCGTTACCAGCAGTCAGTTGGTAACGAGCTTGTTTCGTCGTCCATCGATTCCATTTTTCCATTGTTCTTTTTCGATTGATGAAAATTTTCTGATTAATCTTCTTAAACGACAACCTGTGTTGGTGACTCTTTTTGACATTAACTTTCGCTTAGATGACAGCAAAGAAAGATTAGAGGAATCAAAATTTGTATAGAAACGCATACGTTTTCATTCGCATAGATTTTCTTTAGCTTTGTCGTTCTGATACGTGTTAGTGGAACCAAAATCACCTGTTTGTCGCATAGCAAGCGAAATAAAGTGGTCGTTTGAGTTATAGGAATTGGCTGTAAAAGAAACATTTAAATTGAAATTAAAAGAAGTCAATTAAAACTTAAAACACACCAATTGAAATTGAAAATAAATTAATTAAAATTTCAATGACAGGAATTGTTATATTTTAAATCAATTGAAATTTAACACACACTAGTTGAAACTTAAAACAACTTAAAATACATCAATTCAAATTGAATAGACAAGAATTGATATTTTGAAAGACATTAATAGAAATTAAAAACACATCAATTGAAACTGAGAAGAAATCCTTTGAAATTTCAAACATATCATTAAATTTTGAAAACATCACTGCATATTTACAAGAAATCAATTGAAATTGAAACGAAATCACTTCAAATTTAACAGAAATCAATTGAATTTGAAAATACATCAACTTAAAAATCTTCTAATAGAAATCAAAAGAAATCAATTGAAATTTAAAAGATATCAATTAATATTTAAAATTCATCAAATTAAAATTAAAACACATCAATGGAAATTGAAAAGACATTAGTTGAAATTAAAAATAAACTTACATTAAATGTCAAGCACATCACTTCAAATTTACAAGAACTCAATGGAAATCGAAAATGATAAATTTAAAAAAAAATCAATTGAAATTCAAAAGACTAAATTTACTTTGACCCACTGTGCGAATACCGCAACTTGCGCCAACACGGACAATTTCTTTCGATAGTTTCAAGAATGTCCTTTGTAAGTTATAAGTTTTGTTTCTATATATTACTCCGGTCGGCTGCGAATAATAACGAGTTTCTCAATAAGAGCGCTACAAAAGTTTTTTTAAATAAAACAAAACCGGTTTTGTATACCAATGAAATGCTTTTTTCCTGTGAAAGTACGTTCGATGCCATTATGTATGGAACTCGATTTCTTTTGCATGGCCACCACGGTCACGCTTGCAGAAGTCCAGACGCTGAACCCAATTTTCGACGGTTTTCAAGCATAAATCGGCCGATACTGCTGCAATTTCACGTTCGATATTCGTACGAAGTTCATCAATCGTCGCTGGCTTGTTGGCATAGACCATAGACTTGACGTAGCCCCACAGGAAATAATCTAACGGCGTCAAATCGCACGACCGAGGCGGCCAATCGACTGGGCCATTTCGTGAGATAACACGTTCACCAAACTTGGTTTTCAATAAATTGATTGTGGCATTCGCTGTGTGGCTTGTGGCGCCATCCGGTTGGAACCACATGTCCTCCAAGTCCATATTATCCAATTGGGGCCAAAAATATTCGGTTATCATTGAACGGTAGCAATACCCATTCACAGTAAAGTGCAGATCTTGATCATCACGGAAGAAGTACAACCCAATGACGCCGCCGGCCCATAAACCGCACCAAACCGTAATTTTTTCGGGATGCAATGATGACTCATGGATTACGTGTGGATTGCTGTCTGACCAATAATGCATATTTTGCTTATTGACGAAACCATTCAGCCAGAAATGAGCCTCATCGCTGAAAATGATTTTCCGATGAAAATCCGATTCATTTTCAAGTTGTTGCTCAGCCCAATTCACGAACATACGACGCTTATGGTGGTCAAGCGGCTTCAGTTCTTGCGTTAATTTGATCTTGTAAGGATGTAGGCCAAGATCTTTCCGCAAAATTCGCCACAACGACGTCACAGAGATGTCCAACGCTTGAGAACGACGTGTGAGAGACACATTTGGGCTTTCTTGAACTGAAGCCTCAGCGGCAGCAATATTCTCGACACTACGGGCACTTCTTTGCACGGGAACATTTTGTAGTGTGCCTGTGGATTCAAATTTTTCCACTAGACGCTCAATTGTTGATCTGGTAGGACGATTATGACGACCATAAATTGGACGTAGTGTTCTTAAAGTTGAGGCCACTGACTCCAAATTTCGGTAGTAAATTTTAATAATTTCGACTCGTTGTTGGCTCGTATATCTTTCCATGATGAAATGGCAAACCTTACTGAAGAGAAATGTCAAAAGAGCGGGAGAAAATATGGCGTCGTTTGCTGTCCCTATCGATTTACTTTTGTAGCGTCTCTGTTGAAAAACCCGTTATATCATTAAACACACCATGTTTCAATATATTAACAGAGTTAAGTTAACGTCATAACAGACCTATGCCAAATGAAGTGGTTTGTGTCTTTGCTAGGCGGATTCGGAATCTGTCTTCATGCATATGTCTCATTAACTCGGAGTCTCTTAGACCATCTCCGGGCAAACTTCCTGAACTCCAACTCCAACTCCAACTTCCAGTCTACACCCCTGGAAGAAAATTCTTAATACTTAATAAATATATTTAAACATATTCTAGTATTTTAGAATAAAGTGACGTGCCAAATTTAGGATTTTTCGGCGACCTCGCTTCACGGCAACATTATCGAGTAATTATCCGTAAAAATGCTTATCAATGCATACACGTTGAAATATCTGTCGTTTTTTGTTGTTGGGATGCAAATATAACATGTGTTTGGTCGCAAATATATAAATTACTTGTGCCCAAACACATCGTGTTTACTATTCAATATTACATGTTTGAGACACAATTATTAATATGTTATAATATATGGCTTTGCGACCCAAATATACATATCTGTGTTTGTGATACAAATACAGCTGTGTTTGTTGCACTGTTCATACTCTCTCGAGAGCAAGAGAATAAATGAGAGACAACGAGAGTGCCTATCTTGTAAGTGTGTTTCTGTATTTTTGCATTATTCTCTCAGTCAGTGATTCATGGAACCCTTTTCTGCCCGAGCCTTTACTGAGACAATCGGAACGGCGGACCATCTGTGGGATATAATAAAAAAACAAGTAATTAATACACGCTTGTGTTGCATGAACTAGATTTCTTTAAGGGTATATTTTTTGTGTACCAACGCATAGTGATACCCAATGCATAGTTGAAACCAAAGCATTTTGAAAACAAAAAAGAACAATGCAAGTAAATGTAAAAAGCGGCATGTTAAATCTTTTAATTTTTCCAATTAATTATTAATAACTGGCGATTTATATTGATAAAATTAATTAGAATGAATAATACATATACATATATTGAAATCAAAGAATAATTAATTTCTAAATATTATTATGTTTGGGAGGAAATACGCATATGTTTCCACGTAAGTATATATAGAGGTATGGAGGAAACACGCGAATGATTCCACGTAAGTATATGAATGTTTGATATGAAGCACGCATATGTTTCCACGTAAAAACGTACATATTTATCAGTAATCATGCTAATGTTTGCATTTAAATACACGTGAGTTTGGGACATGCAAACATATAAATGTTTGAAGTGTGTTCCAAACATATATATAGTTCTTGCAGAATATGTTTGGGGGAATATGTTACAGAGGCCGTTTTGTTTCAGCGTGTAACCGTTTATCTGAGTGCTGAATTTGACATGTTACCAAAAAATTTTGTGTATGTATGATAGTGATGAGAACAACTTCGATTGCATTCTTATTTGGTATCAATTAAGCAAACAATAAGTGGTTGGACACAAGTATACTATATTTGCTACAAACACGTTATATTTGCGTTCAAACAACAAAAAAAAGGACAGATTTTTCAGCGTGTAAGTATGAACTCTTTGAAAGAAAAAGGCTGGCCAAATATGAACCAATGCTCAATAAATTTAATTAATAGATTTTACATTTTGACTAACGATCTTTGGAATCGCTTACTTTGACATAAAATTTGAATTGTTGGCATGCCATTGCACACTGGATAATTTTCAGAGAAGGCGGCTACAAATCGAAACTCTTTTTTGTTACCAATTTAAAAAGTGTTCGATGTTTGGTTGCCTTCTCAAAAAATTATCCACTGCGCCAAGGGTTGCCAACAATGCAAAAACCTGTTGACTATTATGTTCATTATCTGATCATGTTACACATGTTACCGCACTCTTGCATATCTCTATAATTTACTTAACAATGACGGTGCGTGACGTTGAACTTGAGAAGGCGAATACCCCCACAAGCAACTCCGTCAATAACATTAACAACGACCAACATTACGAAGTACGAGTACGAGTACCTAGCAACTGCAACAATATGTTTAAACAATTTCTATGTAGCTCTTTTAACAGTAAAAAGTAATTAACTAATTGCAAGAGAATAACAAATAAGTAAAGGCAAAAAAAAAAAGAGTTTTCTTTTGAGTTTAAAAAGTAAGAAAAAAAAACAGAAAAATACTCACTAATAACGCAACATTTTTTAGTTTGTTTTATTTTTTTAAACGTAATACAAAGTTTTCATGTAAAAAACAAAATGTGTATTAAGGTGGCCCCTTTTCAAAAAAGTTTAATTTTGTTCCTAAATCGGAATACCCAGGTTCAAAATGTGGTTTTGAGTGGTTAAATACACAGTGCAATACAAAAAAATATATATCTAAATACGGACACCACTACGTGATAAAAGACAAAAAAAAAACCTGTGTCTCCCAGTTTTGCCCAAAGTCGTGCACTTGTTTTTATGGGCCCGAAAGATTTGGGGCCTCGGTGTAATTTTTGCAAAAAAGTGTTCATTTTGTCAGGCTCATATTTTGCAATTCGTTCGGAATTTTGATTTACTCTCTGAGGGAAAGTTGTAGCTCTTATCATAAAGAATAAAATTTGTGAAAAATTTTACCTAAAAATAAACAACTTTCTAGAACATATGAACTTCCTAGGAATGATTATGAAACCAATCATGACGGGAGCATTATTTTCTGAATTTTTAGCTGAAACTTTTAATTCTGACTAATATGGACCCTAAAAACTCGAATCTGATATCAGATTTCCGATCGGATCCTTTGGGAGGGAAGTAGCCGCTGATGCCATATGGCATCATTTTTTTCGTATCTTTATTTATTTTTCAAAGACATTTAAACATCTATTCGAGAGATATATATACTGAATTGATAATAAGGAACCAATGTGATCTTAAATATCTGATATTGTGTGGTAAATCTTGAAACAGTTGGTATCAACACATAGGGCAACATCGCATTTTTCACATTTTATGCTGCTTTGGCGTTTGCAGAGCAAATTTGCACAGCGTCGTTTAGTACCTTTTACTGGGTAGTGGGCTTTTTGATCGAAACGGTCTTCCTTTGGAAGACGAGAATGCGCGGCTGAGGAGTTCCCAACTTCTAAGGCGATAGAGTGGCAATAGTATTGAGCAATGCTTCGTCGGAAATCAAGTTGAGACACTGGTTTCATTTTTGACTTACGCTGAAGCACCCATGCATTTTGGATGGCCACATCAACCAGCCAAGTAAAAATTGACCACCACCATTTATTTTTCCGAATTCCTGTAAATGAAACTATAATTGTGTGTCTGATTTAATACGAATAAATGATCTTTTACCAATGCAGTAGCATCCATGCGATCGACACCTCCCATGTTCTTGTTATAAGCTTCAACAGCCATTGGTCTTTTAATCTCAATACGTTTTCCATCGACGCGACTGTACCGATTAGCCTTTGAAACCCGTGAACTGTGGAAGCAACTGCAACGCAGCGGTTATCTGTCCATTTTGTAACGCAAATTTGAAGGTCCTTGATTGTTGCACACTCCATCGTTCCACGTGCGGCCTTATTCATAACTTTATTATTTTTCAAGTGAGATCCAGACGGAATACGCGTTTCACGAATAGTTCCAGTACCATTATGGCCAAGTTTCTTCAAATAATCAAGTGCTGATATTCCCGTAAAAAGGTTGTCAAAATAAAATGACAAACTGAGGCCCTGAAGATCTCCTGGGAACTCATGAATCATTTGAAAAAGTGGGGCTATGCATTTGCCGTAATTTGTTTCCAAGTCCGGATGAATGCAAGGGTTTTTGCCTTGATAAATTTCAAATGAAACCAAGTAGTCTGAAACTGTATTCAAGCTCCAAACTTTGTAGCCAAACCTCAGAGGCTTTCTCCTTATGAACTGTTTGCAACCATGGCGTCCATAATATGCGATCATTGACTCATCGTAGGACAAACATTGGTCTGGATGGAAATTTTCCTTTAAATTTTTTAATAGTTTGTCTGTCAAGGGGCGTAACTTCCACATTTTGTCATTTGGATTGAAATCCTCTTTTGTTGCACAATGTATGTTCCGCTGCTCAATGAGTAAAAATCTATCGCGATGCATAGCCCTTGAAATCATTTCTCCAAAATGACCTCTTAGAGGTATTGTTATGACTGTAGCGGCTGGCAATCATAATTCCAATAAATATTTTTAATTCATCGGTCGTAATAAGGGAATTCTGCTGAGAGCACAACGCTGCCTAGTCATTGGACCGCTGGCATATCATTTCCAAAAGTTCGTTACCAAAGAACCTTTCAAACAATTCGTGAGCCGAGGCGGCACAATCTAAATAACTTGCATTTGGAAAAAGTGGCAATGAAGTTTCGATAGATTTTTTTGCCCATTTATGTGTTTTTTTTTTAATTGTGGGGTTGTGTCGTAGAGTGGTACAACGATATCTTTACCAACGTATGAATTTGATTTGAATGTAGCTGTATGATCATTATCATCAACTTTTTCATACCCTTTGGATGATTCATTGGATGTAGCTGTATGCTCATTATCATCAACTTCTTCATAATCTTCTGGCTCTGCTTCATTGCATATGTTGTTTTCCCGCGACCCTGCAAATACAATTTCAGCTTGTTGATGTAATTGATTATGATGCAAATCTATAATTTGCCCGCCCACTCCATCGTCACACTCATCTTCTGCTGAATCATAGTCAGCTCCTGGGGCCTGAATAAAAACGCCGACAACTTCATCTGCAGCATCACTCTCAGCAAAAATATTTAAAAAGTCTATAATTCCATGAAGTTTCATACTGTAAATAAAACACATTCTAAATGAATATAGATTTCCTATAGGCACATGTATCAAAGGCCGCTAGTAGCGGAAAGCGCCGGTGATGCCATATGGTATCAGAAAAATTGAAACATAAATTTTTTTATTTAATCAAACTATTTTTTTAAAATTGAAACTTTTTAATTACAGCTCATTTAATGATCTTTTGGAAATTGTATACTATTTTATAAAAAAAAATATGTTTAAATTGTGTTTTGTTCACTTACTATCGACGCCCGCTCATATTTTCACTTTTTCAACCACAAAAATTATTTTACAACTTTAAGCTCATACTTCTTCAACAGATTCACACTGACTGACGACCGCAACTCCAATATTGTAGCTTGATGCAACTTCGAGGCAGAAAACTCAAATTTGTCAATAAACATGATCATTCCTGCCGCTTTAAGAGGCAAATGAGTCATCATAGCAGTTGGTGCCATATGGCATCGGCGGCATGATTGGGTTAATACCGTTTAGGTAGCAAAAGTGAAAAATTTCCCGAAAATTTTCTAATTTCCCTGTGAGTAATTTTTTAAGTCATGGAAATATAACCATATACAGACACCACTACGTGATAAAAGACCAAAAAATAAAAATACCCGTGTCTCCCAGTTTTGCCCAAAGTCATGCACTTTTTTTATGGGCCCCCAAAGATTTGGGTCCTCGGTGTTATCCCTCCAATGTTATCCCTCCCACATCGGCTCAAACAAACACGTATTTAACCAGCAACACCATTGATTTGATGAGGCATCCGCCTTACAGGCCCGTTTTGGTACCTAATGACTCCTTTTTCCCGTATATAAAAAACAAATTCCGTGCTCAACTTTTGCATGCCTGAAGAAGCGATTGATGGCTTCAAAACGCATGTTTTGTTACTACCTCACTTGAAGTGGGAAAAGTGCTTGGTTCAAACGCATGTATCGATCCTCACATGCTAAAAAATCTATCTTTTTATTGTTAGGATGCAAATATAAAGTGTTTTGTAGCTTGTCGCAACTATAATATACCTGTGTACAAAAACATTGTGTTTGCTATTCAATATTACATGTTTGAGACACAATGATTAATAGGTTATAATATATGGTCTTGAGACCCAAATGTAGCTTTGTTTGTTCAAAACAAAAACGTGACAGACAACAAAGAAACAAAAAAGCAGCAGATCTTCAACTCATGAAAACAATGTTTGCAAATATATACATGATTCCTGCAATATGTTGTTGGGGCCGTTGTTTTGTAGCGTGCAAGGAGGATATATTGAAAAATGATAAAATGAATTCCGATCATCAATAATTATTTTTTCATTATTATGCCAGAAATAAAAATGAATTCCGATCATCAAGAATTGTTTTTTCATTATTAGGCCAGAAATGGGTAATTCCATTGTGACGGGTGTGACCATGTTACTCACATTTTTAGTTAAAATTCAAAATATGAAATTAATAATTAAAAAAAGGCTGCGATTCCCAAGAATGTTAATCTTAAAAACGTTTAATAACAGGTAGGCAATGAAAGACCATGATTTCTGCTCAGAATGGTTATTAGAAGACTGTGACGGGTGTGACCTTACAAATTTGAGCATTTAAAGAATTACGACTTTGAGGTTATATTCTGTAAAATTTTCAGTAGAACGAGCACAATTATTTTGATGTGTAGTTAATTGTTTAAAGCATGTTTGATTGTATTAAATACTTACTGTCTGCAAAAAACTATTGTTCTTAAAAACAACACCTTTTAGAAAATGTGACGGGTGTGACCTCTTTATGTGACGGGTGTGACGTAGTGTGAAAACTTGAATAGTTTGAAGAAATTAAACTTTTTATTGACTTCAATTATATAAATAATATAAAGATAAACACAAAACAATATAATAAGACGTATATTTATTCGCTAACTGTACCATCATTGACAGCAGAATACTGCAAGGGAGTATTTTTTAAAGTAATTTTTTTAAATTCTGATAAATATGTATAAGAAACATACACCGAGACTGCATCTGCTCTTTTGAAGTTATGCATTTTTTGAATATTGTTTATTGGTTTAACGCCTTCCCACCTATTGTTTAAAAAAGAAGTCTTCTTCTCTGTGTCGCTCTTTAGCTGCTTAAAAAACAAGAATGTTACTTAATTTATTTTTTTCTAATAGATATTTGAAACAGTCCAGCGGTGTTTTCATAATACAATTCTCGAACTTTAATCGCTGCCCATAATGTTCGTTTTACAGTTGCGCCGATACCATCCATAGCGCCTTTACCAAGGCCAGTAGCAAAAAAATTCCAAGTCACTTCTACTCCAAAATCCTGCGCCGCATGACAAATGCTAAAAATATTTTACCTATTTTTAAATTGAAATGCACAACCATCCGAATAAACGTGCACAACTTTCAAATCAACGTTTGTTTTGAGGTCGTATATAATCCTATTTAAGAAAGCCCAAACATTATGTTTGTTATGGGTTAAATCGTCGCTGATAATGGCATAGGAACGTGAAATAACACAGTCTTCATGCCGTATCCTGGCGCACGCTGTAAAAACTGTAACTTGTGGATGATTCTAGTGTGCACTTTGGATTTCGTCTTGGTAAAATATTGAAAAATTTTCAGGGAAATCCACTTGCAAAATAGCTTCGTTCTGGCCTCGTATCTCTTTCATGTCTTGGAAACATTGTGCCTGCATATTGTTGACGAACCAATGTGTTTTAAATTGATCAAATTTTAATTGAAAAATTGTGAAATATTCGTCTACAGAAGGATTCTTAACATTTATTTGGAAATGGTCTTCTTCACTTGTCCACTGCTTCCACGACACTGTAATATTTCCATTATAATGTAATGGTAAGAGATCTGATATATTATCACAATAAGGACAATAATTTCTCATACATTTTTCACTATACAAATTGCAGCATATTGACTCCAAGACTTTTGTGGGACTGTCGGGTATAGTGGAAAAAATCTTATGCATTTCCGAAAACGCACATAGTCTTTTCAGAGATAACTGTATTTTATTAGTCAAGAGGAGGGGAATATAAGAAAACGTCAAATTAAGTCCAAACCATAGTCTAATAATATAAGTCGACGCGTGGCGTGTTGTTGTAATATGAAACGATTTTGACAGACTTTTGTTGCACTATTGTTATGACAATACACTCGATATGTCAAAATCATTTTATATACGAAGAAGAGGCAAAGGAAAAACGCCAAAGTAAATAATTACATGCATAGAATTACTTGTATTAAAAAAAAAAGTAATAGGCAGAAATTATACAATTTACAATTATATTTATATTTCAATTTAATTTGCACAACACTTTTTAAACGTTTAATAACCAACAATAAGAATCAAAACAAATGATGAGACAAGTTTGACACTTCGAGTGTACTACTACGTAAAAAAAGAATGATAAAAAGAAACAACCCAATAACAAAATGTCTGATCAGCTGGGCTTATGCTTCCACTTATATTATTACACTATGGTCCAAACATACAAAGAAGAATAGCAGTGCGTTCAGTATATGCTCATTTGAAAGTGTTGCCAAATTGATAAAAGTCAAAAATTTTTTAATTTTTTCCATTTGTCCATAATTGGCATTGTATTGTAGACAACAAATGACCGATTTTCATTTAAAATAAGTAAATAATTTTTTTTGCTGAGTAGGGCCGTTTTACGTTGAATTGCCCAATTATAATAGCAACCCTCGTAATATATGTAGCTCCCTTACACACTGAAAACCCTGTCTGTTTGTCAAATGTAACGTCAAATATAACGTGTTCGTGGCTTGCCGCAAATATGCTATACTTGTGCCCAAACACATTGTGTTTGCTATTCAATATAATATGTTTTAGACACAATGATTAATAGGCTATAATATATGTTTTTGAGACACAAATGTGGTTTTATTTGTTGAAAACCGCTAAAAACATTAACGACACAGACAACAAAGAAAAAAAAAATAACATCAGATTATCAATTCATAAAAACAATGCTTGCAAAAACGTACATGATTCCTGCAATATGTTGCGAGTATCGCATCACGCTATGCGAGTATCGCTTTGAGAGATATAGGGAATACGATGCTGCAACTTGAAATTAAAATTTAAAAATCGTGCCACTCTAATAAAAATAAATGTTATACAATTATCTTAGTTTATGAAAAAGTAACCACGCACATCTACAGTAACTATTCGTTTCAATTTAAAAAAGAAAAATGTAGGTAAAATATCAATCATATGTGTGTAAATAGCAGACATTTTCCGGGTTAGGTGTTGGTTTCGTTGTACGTAAACTTGTGGTAAAGAAAGGGTATCCTCCAGCTGAACGGGGTGATTAATATGACGGTCATTATTTTAAAATTCCAAAACTGGAAATACTCAGAATAGAGATCTGAAAATTGTTGGTCGGATCAAGCGAAGTGGTATGTTAAACGTTTTTTGTGTTGAAATAATTTGAACAGGGGAGGGTGTCCCCAATGATGCATATTAAAAAGGTGATAATGGAAAACTTTAAAAATATTTTTTTATGACGGCCTAAGGAGTGCGTACGAAATAGATGGTGCATACTTTTAGGCTTAACACTTGTTTGTATCCAATGCATTTAAATGTCTTTGGTAGCTGTCAGTGCCATCAAAAACCACGTGCTTAATATAACTTCCATCGTTCCTTTAGTTATTTTAAAAATGGAGGGACAACAAAAATATCGCGAAAAGATAATTAAAATTATCAACGAAAATGAAAGACGTCCATATAAAACAATTGCTACGATGGCAGGAGTGCCCCGAAATACAGTTTGTAGAATTATAAAATATGAGGAACTCCTGACGATCGATAGAAAAACCGGAAAGGCTGCAAGACAGCACGCTGTCTAGCACACTTAGGCTAAAGACCCCCATTGTGATACCTGCAGTTCGCTCCATAGCAACTAATGACTAGTTGTCCAACCAATTTGCCCTTTCAATAAATTTGTCTATAAGACCTACAGGAATATCCTGTAGGGCTACGGTGCTAACTAGATGTGTTCCGAATATCCTACTTCTCACTCCTGCCAGAGCAGGGCTTTATAAGAGAAGGTGTTTCGTCGTTTCCTCGTCCTCTTCCATGCAGCATCTACAGAGAGTGGAGTTTCTATATCCCAATCTTAGGGCGTGTTTTCCTACCAGACAATGTCCCGTAAGTGTTTCCATCATTGTGGATAACCTGCCTCTCGGCAAGTTTAGTAGTTGCCTAGTCCTCTTACTGCCCACCTGTGGCCAGAGGACCCTGGCTTGTCTGCAAGTTGAAGTAAGTCTCCCATTGTCCTTGAACATATTATCGGCCCACTGCCTGATCTGCAAACGGCAGGTAGAGATTGGCATACTAACACCTTCTTTTGCCGGAAGAACCTGTGCCTTAGTGCCCTGTCTAGCTAACGCATCCGCTATGCAATTGCCTGGAATGTCGCTGTGTTCCGGTACCCAGAGAAGCCTCATGTCAAAATACTCTGCCATCACCCTAAGGGATGAGTGGCATTCTTTCACCGTCAGGGACCTAGCAAACATGGTTTCCAGGGATTTTGTGGCAGCCTGGCTGTCTGTGTAGATACATATTCTCCGGAGGGTTGTGACACTACTTTTCAGTAGTTCAGCAACCTCCAGTATGGCGGTAATTTCCGCCTGAAATACACTGTAGTGATCAGTCAGCTTGAGTGAGTTATTTACATTTAGGTCCGGCGAATGGACCGCATAGCCTACTTGCTCGTCCAACTTTGATCCATCCGTGAAAAATCTGATACTACTGGTGTCCCCTTACAGTGGCTTTTTCCAGGTATTCCTGTTCGGAATAGAAGTCCTTAGATTTGTCGTTGGATGAAGGTAGGGGATACAGTAGTCCGTTTTTACGGGAATAGATTTGATCCGGTGTAGTAATTCAGCGTGTCCGGAATGCCCCGATATCAAAACGCCACAATCTCTGATTCTCACCAGGCATGTAGCGGCTACCGATTCGGCCATGATATCAGGAGTACAGATGTTCAGGATAACACCAAGTGCAGTACCTGACGTCGTGCCCATTGCCCCACTAACGCTAATCAGTGCATATATATTTCTTTTGGAGGGACCTCCACCAAACTACGATGCCATAGAGAAGTATTGGTCTGACTATTGCCGTATAAATCCACATGGTGCTCTTTGGAGACAGTCTCCAGCGCTTTCCTATCGCCCTTTACAGCAGTAAAGAGCAACAAACGCCCTTTTCACCCTCTCCTCCACATTCGGTTTCCAAGACAGTTTTCTGTCGAGAATTATCCCCAGATACTTGACCTTTTCCGACAACTGTAATTGCACCCCATTAACTGACGGCAGTTCAAATGTGGGTATTTTATATTTCCGATAGAACAAGATAAGCTCGGTTTTGAGTGGGTTAAGTGATAGTCCGTTATTAGCGGTCCAGTTCGAAATCAGACTAAGTAGGCTTGTTGTGCGAATGCTAAGTAAGTTGAGGTTTCTACCTGTACAGATGATAGCAATATCATCGGCATAGGGAACGACCTGGCATTCAGCCCTGTCCAATTCAAGAAGCAGTTCATTGACAGAAGTTAACCATAATAGTGGAGACAGAACTCCCCCCTGCGGTGTCCCCCTGTTAACGTTCCTAGCAATTGTAACACCACCCCATTCAGCTTTGACGGATCTATCCACCAGAAGCTTCACGTGTCACTAAGCTGTCGTCTCCTAGATTCTGTAACGACCTAAGAATCGCCGAAGGTTGAATGATATTGAAGGCTCCGTCGATGTCCAGGAAGGTCCCTAGAGCGAAGACCTTATTCTCAAGAGAGTTGAGAGCCGTCTCAGTTGACCTGCCCTTGATAGAGGAATGCTGAGAACTCGATAGTAGATTCTGTGGAAGATTACTTCGAAGGTGCTCCGTCGATGTCCAGTAAGGTCCCTAGAGCGAAGACCTTATTCTCAAGAGAGCTGAGAGCCGTCTCAGTTGACCTGCC
Organism: Phaonia tiefii; assembly: GCA_963931995.1. NCBI lineage: Eukaryota > Metazoa > Arthropoda > Insecta > Diptera > Muscidae > Phaonia > Phaonia tiefii. Next base: position 221,319,640 of record OZ008370.1, on the reverse strand, counting down.
CTTGATAGAGGCATGCTGAGAACTCGATAGTAGATTCTGTGGAAGATTACTTCGAAGGTGAATGTCCAGTAACCTTTCAAATGTCTTAAGAACAAAGGATGATAGACTGATTGGTCTAAAGTCCTTTGGTTTGACATGAGAGCATTTGCCCGCTTTCGGGACGAAAACCACTTTGGTTTGCTTCCAAATGCTAGGAATGACTCAAAGCATAAGGCAGCTCCTGAAGATTGCCTCCAACCAACTACAAGATAGGTATAGTGCCTCCTGTAGTTGCGCGGTACAGTGTTAAAAAAAACACAAAGTTCCCGAAGAAATTTTTGGAGTGGCAAGCCATTTGCACTTGTGGACAAAGGAGCTGCTCATTCGTTACAACTGGCACGATAAATACTGAAGAGCACATCAAGGAATTTTCAACAAAAACGATTTCTTCCATTTTAAAGAAAGCACGAAGATTCTACTTTATTTTGGCCCGATCTCGCCTGTTGCCATTACAGCAAACGAGGTATTGACTGGTACCAACACAATAATGTCGTGTTTGTACCAAAGGAGCCAATTCCACCTAACTGTCCAGAACTCCGTCCGATTGAAATATGTTGGGCCTTAGTTAAGCGGCATTTACTGGCTACGAAAGGAGCTGTTAAGGATGCAAAAGAATTTAGAAGAAAGTGAGCTAGAAGCACTAATATGGTACCCGAGAGTAAAATTAAAGTCCTAATAGAAGGATTCCTGAAAAAATAAAAATTTTTTTAAATGAAACTAAATATTTGTAAGCCAGTGTAAAAAGTGAATTTGAACTTAATTGTTGTTAATAAATAAATACTTTTAAACAAATTAATCCATGCATCTTGATTTGTTTTTACCAAAAATGTGTGCACCATTTATTTCGTACGCACTTGCTATACACTGCTGCAGATGTCCAGAAAATGTGAGTTCGAATCCCACCTGAGGTTTGACACGTCGGTTGAACACTATATTGGCCATACGCTTATGGTAGGAAAAATAGGATAAATATGTTTTTAAATTAAAAGAGTAAGGATAAATGATAAATAACAGACGCAAATCAATTTGATTTATATTTTTTATAATTATATATCCATGTTAAATTCAAATTCACATTTAACATTTTGTTTCACTTAAATACATACGTAAATATACGAAATTTCAATATTTCATCAATCAAAACAACAGCCGAAGGTTTGTGTCCACACTGAAACAGCAGCATAGTTTGTGTTCACGCTACAAACTCAAACACTCAACCAAACACCACACATATGTTTGAGTGGATGTGTTTAAACAATTTTCATTTGAGAAATTTAAATATTAGGAAGATATCAACCAATATGAAATGTATATCAAATGAAAGATATCATCTTCATTTACCTACAAAAAAATTTTTAAAAAAACTTATCTCGCCGTTCCCTCATAATCAATGAAATAAAGATTACAACAATAACAATCTGACATGACTCCCTATACCGTAAGGTAAGACGTATTCTACGCCAAAAACGGCCCCAGCAACATATTACAGGAAACATATATATGTTTGCAAGTAATCATATATATGGTTCCTGCAATATGTTTCCGGGGCCATTTTTTGCTGCGTGTTATTCTTTGTCGTTACTTAGCGCATGTAGATTTTTTCAATAATACACTGTTCAAAGCAAATCCGATGAAAAAAGACAACCCGTTCATAATACTATTAGGTTCATACAATAGGTAAAGAGTTTTGAAGTGGCATAACTCTGGAACAGTAACTGCAAATTCCACACTTTACTTTACAAAATTGCTTGGAATTTACCCACCTTTCAAAGAGCATCATTAGTATTTTAAATTTTCATAGAAGTTTAAAGCAAATCCGATGCAAAAATAGCAAACAGATTATAATATTATTAGTTTCATACAATGGGTAAAAGTCTTTAAAATGGTATAACTCTGGAACAGCAACCGCATATAAAAAATATTTTTCCACAAAATTGCTTGGAATTTATACGTCTTTTAAAGCGCATCATTAGTTTTTTACATTTTCATAGCAATTTTAAAAGATACAAAGCGTTATTTACAAAATTTATCCAAAATTTACGAAAAAATTTAAAATGTAAAAAAATGCATATTAAATAAAAGTTTGATCGTTTTGCTTTAAAAAGGTTGACTTACAAACTAAGAAAAACGTGGCTTTTGACCGAGCTTCAAGTAAAATTAAAAAAACGTCCGGAATACCCTATTTTTGGCAGAAGTTCGGCATGTGCGACCTCTAAACCTCTTCCGAAAAATTTGAAAAATATCTCAAAAATACTTTACCCTACAAGCTTTCACATAAAGCTTGAGCAAAAAAAAATTTTTTACTGATGGGACACCCTAATGTATATGTTTCCAAGCATCGTTTTTGTTTTCAAGCAACAAACAAAGCCACATTTGGGTCACAAAAACATATAACGGGTTTTTCAATAAGAGCGCTACAAAATTTTTTAAATAAAACAAAACCGGTTTTAGATACCAATTAAATTCTTTATTCCTGTGAAAGTACGTTCGATGCCATTATGTATGGAACTCGATTTCTTTTGCATGGCCATCACGGGCACGCTTCCAGAAGTCCATACGCTGAACTCAATTTTCGACGGTTTTCAAGCATAAATCGGCCGATACTGCTGCAATTTCACGTTCGATATTCGTACGAAGTTCATCAATCGTCGCTGGCTGGTTGGCATAGACCATAGACTTGACGTAGCCCCAGAGGAAATAATCTAACGGCGTCAAATCGCACGACCGAGGCGGCCAATCGACTGGGCCATTTCGTGAGATAACACGTTCACCAAATTTGGTTTCCAATAAATTGATTGTGGCATTCGCTGTGTGGCTTGTGTCGCCGTCCTGTTGGAACCACATGTCCTCCAAGTCCATATTATCCAATTGGGGCCAAAAATATTCGGTTATCATTGAACGGTAGCGATTCGCATTCACAGTAATGTGCCGGTCTTTATCATCACGGAAGAAGTACGGCCCAATGACGCCGCCGGCCCATAAACCGCACCAAACAGTAATTTTTTCGGGATGCAATGATGACTCATGGATTACGTGTGGATTGCTGTCTGACCAATAATGCATATTTTGCTTATTGACGAAGCCATTCAGCCAGAAATGAGCCTCATCGCTGAAGATGATTTTCCGATGAAAATCCGAATCATTTTCAAGTTGTTGCTCAGCCCAATTCACGAACATACGACGCTTATGGTGGTCAAGCGGCTTCAGTTCTTGTGTCAATTTGATCCTGTAAGGATGTAGGCCAAGATCTTTCGCAAAATTCGCCACAACGACGTCACAGAGATGCCCAACGCTTGAGAACGACGTGTGAGAGACACATTTGGGCTTTCTTGAACTGAAGCCTCAGCGGCAGCAATATTCTCGACACTACGGGCACTTCTTTGTCCCACTGGCACCGGAAAATTTTGTACTGTGTCTGTGGATTCAAATTTTTCCACTAGACACTCAATTGTTGAACTGGTAGAACGATTATGACGACCATAAATTGGACGTAGCGCTCTTACAGTTGAGGCCACTGACTCCAAATTTCGGTAGTAAATTTTAATAATTTCGACTCGTTGTTGGCTCGTATATCTTTCCATGATGAAATGGCAAACTTTACTGAAGAGAAATGTCAAAAGAGCGGGAAAAAATATGGCGTCGTTTGCTGTCCCTATCGATTTACTTTTGAAGCGTCTCTGTTGAAAAACCCTTTATTATAACCTGTTAATTATTTTATCTCCAACATGTAATATTGAGTAGCAACCACAATGTGAAAGAACACACATTTTTAATGAATTTTTGTCAGTGTAGCTTTGTGCATAATTTTAGAAGTGGTTTAATGAATCTTTGCACTCAACAGTACATCAGTGTAACGCATAAAGTTGATACTATTGATAAAGTGTTGACTTAGTCAAAGCAAGTTAACACATCTTAAGTATTCACTAAATCTAACTAATAGGCGTGATCTTCAAGTGTCATTCCAAAAATATCGCAACTTTGTTGCACAAATACATTGTATACAGTTCCATATAGATTTTTAGGAATTTTCAATTAATTACATTTGTAAGAGATTTTGACACTTGTCGTAAAATTGCCAGCGTTTTAATTTTACACTACAAATATAGATACGAAGCATTTTCTAATTGGTCATTTCAACATGTTGCGTTTTTGTGTGGCCAATTAGGGAAACATAAAAAGATCTTGACGTGCAGCTACGATTCCAAAACTCCACATATAAAATATTAATTATGCCAATTGAAATGAAATTATGCAAAAACCTACTTTGCCTTTATCTCTGTGTCTCCGGTTCTCTCCTGTCTTTCGATTGGATAGATATTATGATGCAATTGGTTGCAAATGCTGTGACGCTGGACCTGCTTAGATGAAATGCAACAAAATGTGAACACATCGCTTTTCAATTTTATCAGCATTTACGAATTTTTTTTTTATTATGAACTGGTTATGCGTGGTACCGATTTCAATTCAGCAAGTTGCTTCACTTACAACTGAAAAACAAAAAAAATTCAATAAATTTCAATTAAAAATGTTGAAAACTAATCATCAAACCTGGATTGCCTTGGAGGGTAAAAGTACGATTGTGTTTAGCTTGTAAGATTCATAACAGGCGCCATCTATCGTATATATTTCAAAAGAAGATAGTTAAATAGAAACCACTCAATCGCTTTAAACGATAAGATAAGATATTACTTGATGTACTTTAGATTTCAATTAAAATTTAAAAATATCAATTGATGTCTTTTGAATCTTAATTGTTACATTTTTTAATTTCAGTTTGCGACTTTTTCGTACCACATGACATACGAGGGACAGAACCAGCCGACCTAACAAAGAAGACACAAAAAAGTTGGGACAAATTTTCTTTAGCTAAATCTGGAGAATAAGGTGGGTGATAAAGCAATTCGAACCTTAATTCATTAATTTTGCCATCGCAATAGTGGATGTTTGAACTGGAGCATTGTTTCGATGAAAAAACACTTTCTTTTTCGCCAAATGCGGCCTTTTTTCCACAATTTCATCATTTAAACGCTGCAGTAAATTATCATAATATTCGCCGTTGCTGGTTTTCCTTTCTGAAGATAATCAATAACAATTATCCCATGCGTATACTAAAAAACAGATGCCATGACCTTGCCCGCAGATGGAACCGTCTTCATCTTCTTTGGACACGATTCTCCCATTCCAGTCCACTGCTTTGACTGTTCCTTTGTCTCAGGTATGAAGTGGTGGACCCATGTCTCATCCATGGTTATAAATCGACGCAAAAATTCAGCTTTATTGCGGTGAAACATCGCCAAACACTCTACTGAAACATCGTTACATCGCTGTTTTTGCTCTATTGAAAGCAAGCGCGGCACCCATCTTGCGCACAGCTTTCTCATCTTAAAATCTTCGGTCAATTTACGATGTATAACACTTTTGGAAATTTCAGTCTACATGCTGACAGTTCCGACAACGGTATGAGACTTATTGATTTTGCCGTGGCAATAAACATCGTTATTAGCTGCACGCATGGCAATGCTTGAGTCAATTGCAACGCGATCTGCGACTGAGCCGTATAGGGAGAAAAGAAAGGAGGTAAATCGTCTCTTTAGGCGTAAGAAACTGCAGTGGAGACAGTGCAAGAGTGAGAAAATTGAGACATACAGAGGGCAGAACGAAGCCCAAAAATTCTAACAAAAAGTAAAAACGGAACTAATGGACATGGTTCAGGACCCCCTTCTGTAAACACAAGGACGGAAATCTCATCGTAGATGTGCAGAGTATGTTGGGAATATGGAGAGATCATTTCTCCGCGCTATTGGTACCAGAGATATCCAATGCCGAGATAATCGATCACAATTTTCCCCCCTCCCAACCAAGAGGGGTTCAGAACAGCTGTTGCCCGGCTTCAGGAGTCGATGGAGCGGAGCTGTTTAAGGCTGGCGGTTTCGAGCTGATAAGGTGCATGCATCAGCTCATTAGCAACATTTGGTTAGATGAATGTATGCCCGGCGATTGGAGTCTTGCTTAAGGAATGGAATTGTGCATGCCTATGATCATCCATTCTCCCTTCCACTAGTAGGCCTGACAAGAGGCCTGCTTAAGGACGGGAAGTGTGTATGCCTATATGATATTTTAGTGACGGCGACATCATCGAGAATTTAGCCATGAAAAAGCTCAAAAATACCGTTCAGAACCGGTGTAAAAGTGTAGGTCCCAATCAGTGAGTATACAATTAGAAAGCTGTCCCCAATCCCCTTTCTGGGAAGTTATGGGAACATTTGTTTTGTATTTTTTTTGTAAATTCCAACGGAAAAATTTGCTTATAATGGAAACAAGTAGAATCGCCCTAAACATACGAGGGGGGATCAATAAGTCCATGTCTTTTCGAACTTCCCTCGTAGTCAAATTTTGAGCAAGTTGCGTCATTTACTTTGCGTTTAACAGCTGTTCAAAACAAACAACCTCGTGCATTTGGTAAAAAGTAAATTTCGAGTGCTCATTAAACATTATATTTTGCGAAAAAAAAACCGTCAATCAAACCAAGGAATAGCTTGATAAATACTATGGGGACTATGCACCATCGATTTCAATGGTAAAGAAGTAGTTTACTGACTTTCGTTGTGGTCGCACAAGTACAAATGACGCGAATGTTCTGGACGGCCAATTGAGGTCAATACACCCGAAAATGTCCAAAAAATCCATGAAATGATGTTGGCCGATCGAAGAGTAAAAGTGCGTGAGATTGTTGATGCCATAGGCATTTCATATGGCAGTGTGGTTTCGATTTTAAATGATCAGTTGGGTTTAAGAAAGGTGTCTGCAAGATGGGTGCCGCGTTTGCTCTCAATTGACCATCAACATACGGATGCACACTTGTGTAGTCTCAATGGCAAAATTCCATGAATTGGGCTATGAAATGGTACCTCATCCGCCATATTCTCGGGATGTAGCCCCCAGTGCCTATTTAGAAACCCAAAGAAATGGCTCGGTGGAAAGAGATTTAGCTCCAACGCAGAAATTATTGATCAAACACCTAGAACCTCGAAAAATCCTATTTTTTTTGAAGGGATACAAAAATTGGAGAAACGAGTGTCTTGAGCTAAAAGGAGATTATGTTGAAAAATAATTTTTTTTTCCAAAAAAAAACTGTGTTTCATTCAAAAAGTCACGGACCTATTGATCCGCCCTCCTATTCAACTTTAATAAACAAAATTTCCGAAACGAAGCTAACAATGAAAATATTCTTGACCTAACACTCTGGCTCACACAAATCACAAAGAAAGTCAATCCAAAACACCGATGAAACAAAAAGATGGGCAAAAACTCCTTCTCATCAAAAAACTCCAGGTATAATTCAAGCAAAATACAACGGGGTTTCAAACCGTATAATTATAATGTACACCCTGAAAATCAGCATATTTAACATATTTTCTTAAACAGATTCTGCAGGAACCGTGTATATGTTTGGAACACTCTCCAAATATTCATAACTCACTTATATTTAAATCCATCCCAGTTCATGCTTCATTGCGTGTTTTGTCCCAAACGTCTATATACTTATGTCAAAGCACGATTGATGACTGAATGCACGAAACTAAAACGCAACAGATCAGTCAATATGAGAAACACTCATTTCATTTACACACACGCTAAAGAATCGGTCTTTTTTGTTGTTTGATGCAAATTTATCCTGTATGTAGCTTGTCGCAAATGTAGTAAACTTGTGTCCAAACACATTGTGTTTGCTTTTCAATATTACATGTTGGAGACACATTGATTAATAGATTATAATATACGGGTTTTGTCTTTGATTGTTGAAAACTGGTGAAAACAAAAATGTGATAGACTACAAAGAAACAAAAAGGCAGCAGATCTTCGATTTTTGAAAACAATGCCTGCAAACATATACATGGTAATAATATGTTAATGTTACACAAAAATCACAAGGAATGCTAATCTAAAATACGGAAAAATAGGATGGAATAAAACTCCCTCTCATCAAAGAACGCCAGGTATTATAATTCAAGCAAAATTCAACTGCGTTGAATACAGAATAATAACCACTAGTAATTATATGTCAAAATAAAGGATTTTATAAAATCCAATTAAAAAAAAACATCCACAACGCCACAATTGAAATTTGTTTTATAATAGAAAAAATGGAAATACTCTTGGCATATTCAACTTTGAAACACTACAAAGCACGAATTACAAGTAATTCTTGCTTTAAACTGGAATAGCGTGATTCCCGAATTGTTTTCTAATTGAAACTATAAAAATGTGCTTAACCTATGTAAATTGTACACGCTGAAAAATTTCGGCTCCAGCAACATATTGCAAGAACCGTGTATGTATATGTTTGCCAGTATTGCCAGAATTGAAGATCTGCTGCTTTTTGTTTCTTTATTGTCTGTCACGTTTTTATTTTCAGCAGTTTTCAACAAACAAAGACACATTTGGGTCACAAATACATATATTACATTCTATTAATCATTGTGTACCAAACATGTTAATTGACTAGCAAACAGAATGTGTTAAGACACAAGTATACTATATTTGCGGCAAATTACAAACACGTTATATTTACATCCAAACAACAAATAAAACAAAGAGTGTTCGAACTCACGGGCGATGTGTTAACACCTTTTTGTTACACGGTACCTGTTCGATTTCTATGAACACATTAGTAAATGTTACATTGGAAAATAAAAAACGAATGGTTTTTGTGCTGAAGGCTCTTTTGCTATTGCCCTTTCTTTTTTCTTACATCTGCTTTAACATTAGATGTAATATTGTTAAAATAAATAAAGCAATATTTAGTTCACTGAAATAATTGTTTTTGTTTTAACATAAACAGAGCGACGACAAAAAGTATCGAATAGTATAGAGAACTTATTGCACTCTTTTTCCGTTCTCATGTAGAGAGTTTGCGTAAGAGAGCATGAACGGGTTTTATTCGATTTATAGAATATTTCAATATAAATGCACCATTTCGACAATGTTATCACATAAAACAATACAAAAAGCATAAATGTTTCAAAAGGCATCAATGTTCCACATCAAAATTACGAATGGACCAAGTTATGACAAAAAGGGAGTAATACGTTTTGAATCATACAATTCGTTCCATGGGTTCTCTGTACTATTCAACACTCTTTGACGACGACGACCTGCTTGTTTTTCCGCTGCCGCTAAATCCATACCGTCATACTTCTTTTCAGGCAGAGACTATTGTTGTACAAGATGTGTTGCAAGATGGATTCATAGATGGTGAAAGACATTTGCTTTGTTGCAATGTAAACTACCACTACCGAACTGTCAAGTTCACATGTATTTTGTTTTTGTATGTGTTTGTTTACATTTATTGTTGGTATACGTATGTGCTGCATTTGACACAACGTAAGTGAGAAGCAAAAACAAAATGTATGTTGTTGTGGGCATCAATTTGCCATTAGCTACAACAACACCTCCTGCGTCTACCAGGAGTATTTTTATCATGATGTGTTGTTTGCATGTGTTCACTTCGATAGATTGCCCTACCCCTGTCTATTTTTCAGCGTGTAACTATAATACACAAAGAAAACACGAACCACCAGAAGTTCCCGATAACTAGACGACAACATATAAATATCCTTGTGACCTCACTTGTACCAGGGTTAAAAAAAATTCAAAACATTCGTAATCCTTGAATTGTGCACCTTTAAGACACCTCAGAATACCAACCACAAGGAATGACGAGCTAAAACAAAGTTTTTGTAATTCACAAGAAGACAAGACGGAAATTGCAGAGAGATCAAATAACGCAAAATCCAGAAGAATTCAATTGTTGTTATCGAAACAATGAACTGCACAGTGTTGCAATCGTCTACCGGCGTTTTTAAACCCCAAACCATTGTACTCGTTACCATATTTTTTCCATTTACTACGTTGAGTTCAATCAACTTAGTTGTACAAGGATTGTAAAATGAAAACAACTTTATTGTTTTTGTTTATGATTTACTTATAATTTTATCTACTTTATTAATATCATTAAGGCGCATAATGATAAAAGATACCACTGCTCTCGTACAATACGATAACACCGTGTTAGCAGACTACGATAGCCCTCTCTCACTGGTTCAAACACAGAAGACAGAAAGTGTGTGTAACCAGTAACACTTTATTTCGTTTTTGTTTTTTGGCAAAGTTTCGTTGAACCAATTTTAGGTAAATAAATTATCTTTTTATATATGTCTGTATACTTATGTATGTAATAATATATATACATACCTGTATAAACTTACACAGTATGTAAATATGTAATATAATTTGGTTAATGTGCGTTACCACACAATTTCAGTGAAAGCGTTCAAACACGCGTAACGTAATCAAATACGCAATTTTTCGATCTAGTCGCTTGTTACAAGTCACCTCAAGTCACCACAAATCACCTCGATGCGATACTACATTTAATACCAGATTTACATAGTAGGTGGTGGTTTGCACAGTGTAAAGTGGTTGCAAATGTTACACATCTGTTAGGCACAGATGTAGTCATTCTGTAACTTAAATTACATATTTATATGGCGCTGTTATTGGAATACCACAGTTGTGTTCTTGGGGCTGCAGGTCCATGTTATTTACTACATTTATTTTATTATACTTTTATTGACTATTTTACAACCTCATGAGGTCAGACGTCTTACACATATTAATTAAACAAACAAATTAAACAAATTTCAACATATTCTTCCAACTGGCCTTTTCTCGCCAGTTGGTAACACCAAGGATATGGAGGGATTCTTCTGCCTGGTCTTTCCAGCGGAGTCTTGGTCGTCCTCTTTTCCTGCTTCCATCGGGTACGTTATCAAAAATCTTTCGCGCTGGCTCATCTTCATCCATTCTGATAACATGGCTATGCTATGTCCATGTCAGAATAGAGATTATATAGCTCTGCGTTCCAGCGACGTCGGTACTCGCCGTTTTCCCTAACAGGACCATATATTTTACGGAGAATTTTTCTCTCGAATACTCCCAGGTGTTTTTCATCCGCTTGCGATATGACCCAAATTTCGGAGGCATATGTCAAGACAGGTAAAATGAGAGTCTGATATAGCTGGACTTTTGTCCGTCGAGAGAGGGCTTTGTTCCTAAACTGCTTCCTGAGCCCCAAGTAGCATCTATTTGCAAGCACAATTCTCCTATTTATCTCCAGGCTGACGTTGTTGTCCTTGTTGACGGCGAATCCAAGGTAGACAAATTCATCTACCACTTCAAAATTAAATCGGTTGTCGACGTTCAAGTGCGGACCTAGTCGAGAGGTTTCTCTAGTCGTTGATACCATCAAGTGTGTCTTGCCCTCATTAACAGTAAGACCCACCTTCGCTGCTTCCTTTTCGATTCTTGAAAATACTGCAGTAACCTCTCGCAAATTTCGTCCAATGATGTCTATGTCATCAGCATACGCCAGCACCATATGACTTTTCGTGTTAATGGTCTTGTTCGTATTAAGATGTTGAAGAGATTGGACGAAAGTCTGCCACCTTGTCTAAGTCCTCCCTTGGTACAGAATGGTTCAGTGAGGTCTTTCCCCACTTTCACAGCTGATTTAGTGTTGGTCAGCGTCATTCTACAGAGTCGAATCTGTTTTGCCGGAATACTAAGTTCAGGCATAGCTTCGTACAGTTTTCCCCGTATGGGGCTATCGAAAGTGAGTTTTAAGGTGAATATCTTTCAATTTTATACATGATAGCTCTGTTAGTACGTTAACTTATTCTGCTATTAAAATGACAGATACCAGTTGTTGCTGCTTCATATACAGCTGTGTTATCAGTGGTCGACCAGAAGATGTGCGCAATTTGGCAACCCTGGTAAAAGAGAACCAAAAAGTGCTAGAAATTCACTCAAAGGCATTTCTCTCCCGCCTCACATCTTGATTATTTCATACTTTTTGCATAGTTTATGTAATTTTACTTCAACATGGTTGGAATTTGTATAGTTAAATACAATAACGCTATCAAAAAGCTGCTCGTGTATTGATATATTCAATGAAGAGAGTAAGAGAGAGAACAGAGAATGACTAGGGTTTCACTCGTTGTGTTGTGTTTGTTGGCATTTGAGTGAAGGGGAATTTTGACTGTCTACTTTTACATCGTTTTTGTGGTCTTCTTATACGTAGAAACATGTGTTATATAGGCAAGTAACTTCATACATCACAGCATGCGTCAAATTCGGTAGTTCTGATTTTTTTGCAGACTTGTTTGTGATGTTGGCCTAATGAATAATCAAAGTTTGTGACCTCGAGCGCAAATTTGTTAAAAATCGACGAAAAGGATGTACAAGTAGAGAAGAAAAAACCGGCGCAATCTGGCAACCCTAGTAAAAGAGCAAAGACGATTTACAATTAGACGACCAGAAGATGTGCGCAACTTGGCAACCCTGGTAAAAGAGAACCAAAAAGTGCTAGGAGTTCACTCAAATGCATTTCTCTCTCGCGTCATATCTTGCTTATTTCATACTTCAACATGGTTGGAATTTGTATACATAGTTATATGCAATAACACTATCAAAAAGCTGCTCGTGTATTGAAATATTCAATGAAGAGAGTAAAAGAGAGAGTAGAGAAGTACTAGGGTTTCACTCGTTTTGTTTGTTGGCATTTGAGTGAAGAGAAATTTTGACTGTGTATTTGTACATCGTTTATGGAAAGATAACCAGAAAAGTCGACACGATTCACTCAAACACATTTCTCTTTCGCGCCATAACTTGATTATTTCATACTTTTTACATACTTTATGTAATTTTATTTAAATATGGTTGGAATTTCTATAGTTCGATACAATAACATCATCAGAAAAATAATCGTGTATTGAAATATTCAAGGAAGAGAGTAAGAGCGCGAGCAGAGAAACGACGCGCTTCACTCGTTTTCTTTGTTGGCATTCCACTCCATGAGTAAATTTTCTTCTCTATACCATAGTTGCTTTATGAAATCGAAAAAACCGCAAAAAAACGTTATTTTTTAAAATTTGCTACAATATGATACTGGAATTGTCTCTGTAGACCCAATACTTTCCGAGATTAAGCCTTTCAAAGTTTATAATATTTTTCGAACTTCGCATTTTTTTGCAATTCTATCGGTCTGAATGAATTTTGACCTAGATTATACTAGTATCGAAGCCCAGAACTTTTATGATAGGATGTTAAAAAAGAAAATGAGAAGTGTGAACGATGATGAAGTAAAAAACATAAGTACAACAAAAGTTTATTTGTTAGGAAATTGAGTAATATTCAAAATTAAAAAATTTAATTAATTTAGCCCTCTTGGAAAATCCCGGTTGAGGTTCACCCGTATCTGGATCGACGTATTGGGATGGCATATCCCCATCAGTGGACGGTGATGAATCGTCGACGTCTTCTGCCCACAAGTCATCCTCCATTTCGACATCGGACATATCGTCGCCTTCTGGGATATCTACTACTGCAACATCAGGTTTATTGTCTCAAGAGGCACCGCTGCAGTACCTTCAGACTGATGAGCATTTTAATCCTGTCTTCCTGCAGCTGCATGCGTTCCCACAACGCTTCATGCAGCAAGAAATAATGGCCGAGGTTTCCAAAAGCATTGTATCCTTGTAACTGACTGAAAATCCAAGCGTTGCCAATAATTCAACCAACTGTTTTGAGCCGAACATGTGATACAATAATACACCAATCCCATGCAGTAAACAACAGATGAACGAGTGAGGACTGACTGCCGATATTATTGAATGTGCAAGAGCAACGCACTTCTTTCTATGTGAATCCAAGCAGTTTCGTCTGTCTATTAAAATTACTCTTTCGAGCAACAGTTTCCAAGAATCAGAGATAACTAAATTTACATTCTGGAAGAAGTCGTCGGATCATAGAGTAATATACATAGAGTATGCAACAGCTGTTTTTCTTGGACCGGAAACCAAGGAAAGTCACTGGTAAAGTTGGAGCAAGAGTTAACAGACTTGGCAACCCATGCAGAAGGAGAAAAATCTTTATTTTAATAAATTTGTATTTTAATTCATTCTCTATAAATACTTTTACTCTAACACTTCATTACATTTTGCTTTATTTTACTTGTTATCCCTTTTTTCCTCGATTTAATTATCACAAAAATACTCTCAGTTGATGAGTTTTGTACTTTTGGTTCAATGAACAAAGGCAAATGTGTGAAACACGCATTTAGCAGCCCTACGTACTTCCAGTCATCTGTCGCTATATTTCTTTCTTATTTTATCCTGAGAGTTTTCCCAACTCTAAGGTTGATCAGCTGTGGCATAGAAACCCCCTACGTTGGATGGTGTGAATTGTGTTGTGTCGTACACTTGAGGCAGCTGCTTTCACCATGCGTAGTCTTTCTTCTTGAGGATCTGAACTTCTACTGTCATACCATGTAGTGGTGATAATTTCGTGACCTGTGTTTTTACGACAAGCCGTCGTGTGTTTGAAGGGTCAATGATCAAAATGTCCTCCCGATACTTTGCAAACAAGCGATTTTTGACTGTTCGTAGTTGAGGTTATTCTCTGTGTATCTGGTCCATGAGTTCATCTAGAGAGAACTGACACTCCTCAGAGTTCTCTTCCAGAAATGAATAAAATTTTTTCCATGGCATCATCAACTAGGGGATGCTGACGATTTCCCCCTGGACTTTCCTGTTGGTGGTGCATGGTAGAGCTTTGTTTGGCAAAACTGATTATATCTGCCATCAAGGGCTACCAAATCTGTGTTCTCAGATAGAGTCCAAACAGAACCAGACACGCTTCAGTCGGCGACGAAAAAAATCTCTAGCGTCTAAACGAAACGAGAGAGAGAGCGTCTGGCGACTTCGGTTGATTTTTTTCTCTCAGCGTGACAAGTTGTATTTGAATTAAAGTTGTATATGAATTAAAGTGTTTTTACTGCTTTTAAAAATGTATTCAATTTTATTATATTGTGTTTAACAATAAATTATTTTTAACCCTTTACTTTTCTTTTGCATTCACATAGTTTATACGGGTTGGTTTCTCTTATGATTTTCATGAACATGTGGCAACTTCATTCTCTCAATTGAGAGATTTCTTGAGAGCGCCGCCAAGAAATTAGAAAAGATTCTATTCTAGCGGCGAGTCGTCAGCCGTAGCGGATTTTCGTGACGATTTTTCCCTGCCATAAGAAACCTATGTAGAAAAACGTCGTCGTCTGTAGCGTGTTTGATTATGTTTAGACTCATATACGCTCTTTTATTTTAAAGAGCCCATTCATCACCACATTTCTCAGCTGCTTTCACGATAGTTGCACTGTGAGACAACTGTTCTGCAGTAATGACATTGTTCCGTTTTTCTAACTTCTTCTTCTGCCACAAGGAACTCTTCAGTTATTTTGTCTCCACATAGACAACAGTAGTCTCTGAAAATGAACAGCTGAGAGACTGATTTCGTGGCCTTTGATGGCGTAATATGTGAATTTCCACTGCTAACAGCTGCTTTGATCAACTTCATATTGTTGTATTTTATCTGACAAGCACTGTGCACATAACGGGGTTTCCAATAAGGACTTGACACTTTTTTTTTTAAATAAAACGCAAACCATTTGAGATATGTATTTCCAAAACTTTATGATCGACGTGAAATACAATCAACACATTTACTATATGAGTGGAACTCGACTCCGTTCATATAGCCACCGCGGGCACGTCGGCAGTGGTCGATTCGTTGGACCCAATTTTCGATGACTCGGTCACACATTTCGCCCGTAACGGCCGCTATTTCGCGTTCAATGTTGGCTCTGAGTTCTTCCAACGTCGTCGGCTTGTTGGCATAGACCAATGATTTGACGTAGCCTCAAAGAAAAAAGTCTAGAGGCGTTAAATCGCACGAACGAGGCGGCCAATTGACTGGTACATTTCTTCAAATAACACGCTCACCATACTTACTTCTCAATAAATCGATTGTAACGTGTGCTGTGTGGCTTGTGGTACCGTCCTGTTGAAACCACATGTCGTCCAAGTCCATGTTTTCCAATTCGGGCCAAAAATAATCGGTAATCATGGTGCAATAACGATAGCCATTCATAGTAACGTGACGATCGTTATTGTCGACGAAAAAATATGGCCCAATGACGCCGCCGGCATGCAAACCGCACCAAACAGTTCGTTTTGGTGGATGAAATGGTGATTCATGAAGCACATGTGGATTTTCACCAAACCAATAACGCATATTTTGCTGCTTATTGACGAACCCTTTGAGCCAAAAATGAGCTTCGTCACTGAAGATGATTTTGCGATGAAATTCATCATCTTGGCGCATCTTCTCCACAGCCCAATCGGAGAACGTACGTCGCGTCAAATGGTCCATCGGCTTCAATTATTGAGTCAGCTTGATCTCGTATGGGTAATTCTGAGTTCAAACGCCACTCACGTTATGTGCAGCAAGCCAGTCAACAACTGATACGAAAAAAAAATTAGGGAAGGTGATAAACTTGAAAAATCATAAACTTTGAAAGGCATATTCTCGGAAACTGTTGGGTATACAGAGACAATTCTAGTATCATATTGTAGCAAATTTAGTCTACTTTTAAAACGTCCTTTTTCAAAAACTAGCCCTTTAGGATTATAATCGCTAAATATTGAAAAAATAAAATTTTTTCGATTTTTGACAAAGTTGCGTTCGGCGCAACAGAACTACCGGATTTGACGCATACTACCCCATACTTTCAGGCGACAAAGTGACTGGATTATTAACAAAAATTCTAATTTTGACATTTTTGCAGGAAACATGTACATGTTTGCAAGTATTGCTTTCACGAATTGAAGATCTGCTGTCTTATTGTTTCTTTGTTGTCTGCCTCGTTTTTGTTTTTAGAGGGTACCGACAAAAAACCCTCATTTGGGTCTCAAAATTATATTATTGTCTATTAATCATTGTGTCCGAAACAAGTTATATTGAGTAGCAAACACAACGTGTTTGTGCACAAGTATAATTTATTTTCGACAAGCTACAAACACGTTATATTAGGATCCAAACAACAAAAGACGCAGATTTTTCAACGTGTAGTGACCAATTTGTGAGCCACTGGTCATTTTCGTTTCTTAGAAACTGTGCCAATCGGTATCAAAGTACTAATTGGTATGGTGAGAAAAAGTTCAATTTTTGCTGTGCCCATCTTTATTGGCATTAGTAAATGTTGGCAGCTAAATTACGCTAATGAAATATAATTTTGCGAAATTAATATTCTTAGAAAATATTTGCCATTTTCAATCCATAAATATTTTCATTCTGCAAAATTTCTTCCAAATTTCTAGAAAATTTCATCCAAATTGCTACCAAATTCTTTCGTCTTTCTGTGTTTTGTTTACAAAAAAATTATGAACAGAGCTACAAGTCGACGACGTTGGATCAAGACGATGATTTAACACGTTATTATATTATTACAAAACATAAATATGCATGTAAATGCGAAAAAAATAACAATATACTTATTTAAATGAATTGATTCATCGTAATCCAAATTAGAATCTGAAAAATTTCGCCGGCTCCTCACCTCAAGAAAACCATCGGCGGCGACAATTCGGTTTCGCTCTACACATCTTGTTTGTCTGCTAGTGTGTTTTATTAAACTTCAAAAATTTCCATCCACTTGCAAAAAATGTACCTAGCCACATGGGCTAGTGAAATTTTATTCACCACCCAAATGTCATATTTTTACTAAATTTTTACATTTTATTCACTCCGCAAATGTCATATTTTTACTAACCTCTGTACTTTGATACCGATTGACACAGGCTCTTTATTCGTAATAGTAAATTTTATTCGTAAAATTTACTTACAAGAAGACTTAAGACGCTATTGAAATATAATTTTGTGGAATGAAACTTTTAGACAATGTTTGTCATTGAGTTTAGCAATTCTTTTGCAAATGCGATCTTTACAACCCATGGATATTTTCTTTCTGCAAAATTTCTTCCTCTTTCTTTGTTTTGTTTACAAATAAATGATGAACAGAGCTACAAGACGACATAAAAGCTTGGAGGCGCGGCCGGACACTAACATGGAACTGC
This sequence comes from Phaonia tiefii, assembly GCA_963931995.1. Lineage (NCBI taxonomy): Eukaryota > Metazoa > Arthropoda > Insecta > Diptera > Muscidae > Phaonia > Phaonia tiefii. The sequence continues at coordinate 221,301,569 of OZ008370.1, read as the reverse complement.
GTTGGATAAAGCCGGTGATTAAATACACGGTGATTAAAAATACTAGTGTAGGTGTATCAAAGCTCAAAGTTAGACAATGCTGAACAATCAAACTCTTCTTTAATAGGGGAAAACATAGAAAAAGACGATGCATTTGAGATTATTGCAGATTACGAATTTATAATCCCTCGCGACCCAAATGAAATACATTCTTTACCTAGGTAAATTTTTGACAAGTAAAAGGAAATTTTTGACATTTAACAAAATCACACCAGCGGACAAAAAAATTATGAAAAGCGAAACCGAACTGCAGTTTTTAATTACTAATTTGGATTACGATGACTCAATCAATTGTAATAAATACATTTGTCAGATTTGTTGCATTTACATGCATATTTAAATTTTGTAACATAATTTTGTTTCTAAAATTGTTTTTAATCATCGGCTTGATCCAACGCCTTTCGAAATTTTTGTCCGGCGCCGCCGCCTTGTTTTTATGTAGACTTGTAGCTCCAGTGTTGCCAGATACCGACTAAAAAATTATGCCAAATGCCCTCAAAAATTGTGTCGTTTGGCAAAATCATTATGCTAAAACTGATTTTAGTAATTTTTCTAATTGTGAGTCCAAAACACATACTATGGACTGTACTTTAACTTAAAAATAAGTATTATTATGATTTTAATTTGTTATAGCCAGTATCTTAACGATGCACTAAAGTAGACAGTCAACATTTCTGTTCACTTGAATATAATTTAATAATTTCTACAACAACAACGAAAGACATACTAAGGGTGATTTTCAGCTATCACAGTTTTAAATTAAACTAAAATAAAAATCCCCCTACGATTAAAGTACTCCTAGCGGGAATATACAATAAATGTCGAATATCAAGTTTTAATTTAAACCATTGATAAAGGAATTAACTAGATATCGCATATGCCTTGGGAATTTTCTTGTTCAATGGGATATTTTCTAGATGGAGCTGGATGCAATAATTACAACGTTTGATCCCAAACAAAATATACCTTGCAAGATGTATTTAGAATAGGTGCTAACAATAGGTATGGTAGGCAACATCAACAGGGATTTTGTTTTTGTTTTGTGGTCCGTTGCTCTCAAATCCAACACAAACGAACACCAACAATAACAGTAAACAAAAAGATGCAATCAAAATAACAAAATTTTAATTTGAAAGTGGGGAACACAACGACATGAAAAAAACTAAATTAGTTGTTTGAATAGCACAACCTGGAAAATGATACTATTATTGTACTGAAAAAATGTCCCACACTGTTGAATAAACGTCAGTGAATGTTATGAGAAACGTCAATGAAAGTTACAAAACAACAACACAGCACCTAGTGACAGTACTTGACAATGCCTGTGGGATATCTACTTATTTCCTTTATCTATGATTTAAACTTTAAAAAAAATAATTTATTATTTTGTTTGAGGTCCATTGTTTTAATCAATTTCTTCCAATCATCTTAGAATATAATTGCCCTAGTTTTGAATAATTTCTTTTGGAATTCGTTCCAATTATCCTAGCGAACGTGGTCAAATCTTCTCTACTTCGAAATTGGCTTTATCGGATATTTCTCTCATAATGAACCCGGAGATTTTCCATGCAGTTTCTATCTGGAGCTTCGAGAAGAATTTCCATCCGATTTAAACTATTTTTCAAAAGCTACATCTTGATATTGAAGGCACTGTCGGCCCAATACAAATAATTTGAATAATCGTCCAGGTAAAAAAGTACGAATTACAACAGGTTTCTCACTCCTGAGTTTAAGAGAGCATTTTGCCATCCCTAAGAATAAATTTATAAGGAATTTTGTAATTTTTCTCTCTACGGAATTTTTAAATGTTCAGCCTATTTCTGATATTTCAGAATTACTTTTGTGCTTTTACGGCTCTGGAGTTACATGTGATATTGTACGTTATATACCGATAAATATGACGTAACATTTTCAGATAAATTAAACGGAGAAAATTTCAGTACGAAAAATTGTGCCGTTTCCTCATGCAAACTCGAAAGAGCCTCGTAAACGCGTAAACTTCGCAAACTTACGCGGCAAACGCCAAAACAAAGAAATTTCCCATAAAGTCTTCAAGTCAGATTTGCTGCGCAAACGTGGGATGGAGAAACGTGTAAACTTTGGACATTTCGTTGTCAGCTGACTAGATGGATAAATAAGATGATAGCTCTAGAACAGTAGAAAAAGTACACAGACATAATACATGCAATTGCTACTGCTACCACCTTATGTATCCATCTTGGTCAGCTGATATGGTTTTAAGCACAAATACGCTCACCAACTTTACTTGGTGCCTCATGCGCAAGCAAAAGTTCTCGGCTTTCACGTTTGCATGAATGCCGCTAATAAAATTGGGAAAATGTTGAGAAAATTGTGCTAAACGGCACTTGGCATAATTTTTCAAAAAACAAGTGCCAAAACCCAAAAATTTATGCCAAAACGGCACAAATTATGCGAACATGGCAACACCGTGTAGCTCTGTTAATCTTAGACAAAATCTTGTAGACAAAACAAAGAAAGACGAAGAAATTTGGTAGGAATTTGGATGAAATTTTCCAGCAATTTGAAAGAAATTTTGCAGAATGAAAATATTCATGGATTGTAAAGATCGTATTCGCAAAAGAATTCGTAAAATTATATTTCAATTGTGTGTTAATCCTTCCTTCTTACAATGAAGCTGTCAACATTTACTGTTGTCAAAAAAGATATCGATTGGCACAGCAAAAATTTAAATTTTTCTCACCATATCAAATTTTTTTTTCACCATAGTACTTTGATACCGATTGGCACCGGCTCCAAAATCACTTTTTTGCCTGGTTTTTTTATTTTTGTAAAAAATTCATCGAATGTTTGACCTTCATGTTGGTACAGGGTTTTAAATCTATACCTTTCAAATGTTTCGCATATTTTTGGCGCAAAATATTCTTCGAACAATAGTTGTTTGTTCGCTGGCGTTCAGAGAGAATGAATTGAAAATACTAAGAGCATCAACTTTATTTGCCCATAAGAAAATTCACAAAATCTGAAGTAGTAGATGTCATACGTAAACTGAAACCCAATAAAGCTCGACGTTATGATTTTGTTACTCCCAAAACTCTAAAAGATCTTTCAAAAGAAGGCCTCTCTCCATAGTCTAATAATATAAGTCGACGCGTGGCGTGTTGTTGTAATAATAAACGATTTTGACAGAATTTTGTTGTACTATTGTTATGACAATACACTCGATATGTCAAAATCATTTTATATTCGAAGAGAGGCAAAGGAAAAACGCCAAAGTAAATAATTACATGCATAGAATGTATGTATTAACATGTATTAAAAAAAAGTAATAGGCAGAAAGTTGGAACGCATTTAAGATCCAAATTGGTAAGTATCCATCAGTAAGTCCATACATATGTATGTAGGTAATTTTAGTTACTTCTTCTATATATTTTTAGCCATCAAAAAAACTACAGGCGGTGAAACGACCAGCGTAAGCAAAGAGGGCAAGGAAGATTCAAAACAAATGATGCGACAAGTTTGACACTTCGAGTGTATTACGTAAACAAAGAATGATAAAAAGAAACAACCCGATAACAAAATGCCTGATCAGCTGGGCTTATGCTTCCACTTATATTATTACACTATGCCTCTCTCTCTTAACATAAATTTGTAACGCATGTCTCTCTCGTAGCTTTGTTCCACCCAAGGGGGTTCTATTCCAAAGCTGATCACTCTTAGAGTTGGAAAACATACAAAATAAAGTAGGAAAGATAATTAGCGATAGATGACGTGAAGTATTTAAGGTTGCTCACTGCCTTTATCTCACATTAGCCTTTGTGCATTGAGCCAACAGTTCAAAACTCACCAACTGAGAGTGTGTTTGTCAAAAACAATTGTTCCTTTTTTAAAGAATAGGTACATTTTTGAGAGTAGGTACTTATCTGAAGAAAAGTTTTTATGTTTCACAAAAAAGGTAGTCAATCTTTAACGAAAAGGTAGTTTTTTTTTTAAGAAAAGGCAATTTGTTCTAAGAAAATTTACTTTTTATAGAAAAGGTAAATATTTATTTAAAAAAAAATACTTTTTTTTACGAAAACGTACGTTCTTCAAATAGAAAATTTACTTTTTTTAAGCAAATGTACTTCTTTAATATAAGGTATTTTTTTTAAGAAAATGTACTTTATTTACGATTATGAATAGGTATTTTCTTTGAGAAAATTTACTTTTTTTATGAAATGGCACTTATTTAAGAAAAATTTATTTTTTAAACTTCTTTCACTTTGGCTTTTCTAAATTTACTTTATATTGGGTTCAAAACTACAACATATACTAAATATTGGTTACAGGCTCCACCTAGAAAACTTCCCATTAAACAATAAATTTCCCAACATATGTGAGACGTCTAGTTAGTTTAGACACAAACCAAAGCAAAAGTAAACAATTTAATTGATTTAGTTAGTGACTTACAGATTAACACCGGTTCCGAACGGTATTTTGAGAAGCTTTTTCATGGCTAAGTACTCGATAGTGTCACCATCACTAAGCGAGATGACCATCGTCGAAAGAAATGTAAGGTGGTCTGAGCAGGGATCGAACCCACGTTCTCATGTACAAGAGCTGCGCACACTTTGCACCACTGACGGCCATTGCACTACCGACGGCCACAAATGTACAATGTGTTATAAAGGGTTTTTCAACAGAGACGCTACAAAAGTAAATCGATAGGGACAGCAAACGACGCCATATCTGTTCCCGCTCTTTTGACATTTCTCTTCAGTAAGGTTTGCCATTTCATCATGGAAAGATATACGAGCCAACAACGAGTCGAAATTATTAAAATTTACTACCGAAATTTGGAGTCAGTGGCCTCAACTTTAAGAGCGCTACGTTCAATTTATGGTCGTCATAATCGTCCTACCAGATCAACAATTGAGCGTCTAGTGGAAAAATTTGAATCCACAGCCACAGTACAAAATGTTCCCGTGCAAAGAAGTGCCCGTAGTGTCGAGAATATTGCTGCCGCTGAGACTTCAGTTCAAGAAAGCCCAAATATGTCTCTCACACGTCGTTCTCAAACGTTGGGCATCTTTGTGACGTCGTTGTGGCGAATTTTGCGAAACGATCTTGGCCTACATCCTTACAAGATCAAATTGACGCAAGAACTGAAGCCGCTTGACCACCATAAGCGTCGTATGTTCGTGAATTGGGCTGAGCAACAACTTGAAAATGATTCGGATTTTCATCGGAAAATCATTTTCAGCGATGAGGCTCATTTCTGGCTGAATGGCTTCGTCAATAAGCAAAATATGCGTTATTGGTCAGACAGCAATCCACACGTAATCCATGAGTCATCATTGCATCCCGAAAAAATTACGGTTTGGTGCAGTTTATGGGCCGGCGGCGTCATTGGGCCGTACTTCTTCCGTGATGATCAAAACCGGCACATTACTGTGAATGCGAATCGCTACCGTTCAATGATAACCGAATATTTTTGGCCGCAATTGGATAATATGGACTTGGAAGACATGTGGTTCCAACAGGACGGCGCCACAAGCCACACAGCGAATGCCACAATCAATTTATTGGAAACCAAGTTTGGCGAACGTGTTATCTCACGAAATGACCCAGTTGATTGGCCGCCTCGGTCGTGCGATTTGAAGCCGTTAGATTATTTCCTGTGGGGCTACGTCAAGTTTATGGTCTATGCCAACAAGCCAGCGACGATTGATGAACTTCGTACGAATATCGAACGTGAAATTGCAGCAGTATCGGCCGATTTATGCTTGAAAACCGTCGAAAATTGTGTTCAGCGTCTGGACTTCTGCAAGCGTGCCCGTGGTGGCCATGCAAAAGAAACCAAGTTCCATACATAATGGCATCGAACGTACTTTCACAGGAATAAAGAATTTCATTGGCATCTAAAACCGGTTTTGTTTTACTTAAAAAAACTTTTGTAGCGCTCTTATTGAGAAACCCGTTACATAATGTAGCATAATAGTGTTAAAATAAAAGTTGTTTAATTTTTTTTAACAGTTACTTCGTTCTAAACACTAAATATTTGTAGGCCAGTGTAAAAAGTGAAATAGAAATTAATTTTTGTTAATAACTAAATACTTGTAAATAAATTAATCTTAATTAAGTCTTGATATTTTGTAGCAAAAATGTGTGCACCATTTATTTCGTTCGCACTCCTTGCATGGAAGACAAAATCAAAAAAAAGCAACATGTATAAGTATAGTTAAATGCAACTAACTAATTGAATTGCTGGTAAAATTTAACAAAAGTTGAGACAATAAATTGACAAAGTTATCGGAAATGCGATGGGAATCGATCGATGTAAGTGGAATTCGATTTGGCATAATAAAGACAAATTTAATTCTTTTTTTCTACCATTAAATATTATATTTAAAAAAAAAACAGCAGACAGTTGTCCGAGGCCTTCGGCCACGGACTGTCCCTGCAGGCTGTGTCAGAGACACGGCCATTAAGTTTAACGTATAATACGCCATCCGATAAGACAGAAAACATATATAACAAGAAATGATAAATGATAAACGTCAACTATCAGCTGCTGTCAAACAGCATTGTTATTTTGCTTACTTGGCAGCACTTTCGTTTAACATAAAAATGTATGAATTAATTTTTTCATATATTTTTTATAATTATATATCCATGTTAAATTCAAATTCACATTTAACATTTTGTTTCACTTAAATACACAAGTAAATATACGAAATTTCAATATTTCATCAATCAAAACAACAGCCGAAGGTTTGTGTCCACACTGAAACAGCAGCATAGTTTGTGTTCACGCTACAAACTCAAACACTCAACCAAACACCACACATATGTTTGAGTGTATGTGTTTAAACAATTTTCATTTGAGAAATTTAAATATTACGAAGATATCAACCAATATGAAATGTATATCAAACGAAAGATAACATCTTCATTTACCTACAAAAAATTTTTAAAAAAAGTTATCTCGCCGTTTCCTCATAATCAACGAAATAAACATTACAACAATAACAATCTGACATGGCTCCCTATACCGTAAGGTAAGACGTATTCTACGCCAAAATATTTTCTAACATTTGTGAATGCCAATTCAAAAGGTTTTCCCACCAACACCTGTTCAAACCACAGTGCTACCTACATTTTACTTACATTTCAATTGATATAAAGAAAATGATTTTATCTTTCTCTTTTGTTGCCCACATTTGCGCACTTGTTTAATATCTTTATAAAAGTCTTCTCAGTCTTTCTATCTTTCGCTCCATGTCAATGATCTTGTTTTACAGCCGTCGCCGGTGATTTGGTTGATTCCATTAATATGTTTGCACTGAAATTGTTAGTTGTTTGTTTGTTTGTTGGTAGCAACATTTGTATGTTTGTTGCAACATACATCTCTCTCACACTCTCTCTCTCTCTCTTTCTCACACCGGCAAAAATTAGACATGAGAGACCGACCGGCTTCTGTCATACTTCAAGTTGAGAAATAATTGCTGTTATACCCGTCTAACTATCAATGATAAGCAGTGAGCCAACAAACCTACCAACAAACAACCACCGATTATTATGGCCATAAATTTCTTCCATTTTAGCTGAAGTTGGTGCCACAGCACCAACTTACACCAGGCGAACTGTGTGAAACTTGTGGCAAATGTGTTGTAGAGACATTTGTTTCAACGTTGTTCTCCATTGTGCTTTTGGTTGCATGAAACTGCTGGCAACTGGTATTGTGCTGTTGGGATACGAGTTCAAATCGATATTTGAACTTTTATGTTGGCAAATCCTAGGTAGTCAAATCGTAGTTTAGACTTAATGAAGTACAATCCACACATACATTAATCATTGTAGTCACTTGCACTAAGAAGGAAAAGGAGAAAATATCCTGTTTGTTTGACAGCTGATTGAAATTGTGCAAGTGAAAACATGTTTATTTAGCACAATCCCGAATGATGCATAAATGTGTGGGCGTCTTGTTTAGAGGAAATCGCGCACAGCATGATTGAAATTTCTCATGGTTGAAACGATCGAAAGTTTTGCGAACGGGAGAGCTACGCTCACAGAAAAATGCGGTTGAGGCAACCGAATTAGCCGCAACCTCATTGGAGGTTGCCGCAACCTAATTAGAGGTTGACACAACTTCATTGGAGGTTGCCAGAACCTCATCAGAGGTTGACACAACCTCATTGGAGGTTGCCGCAACCTCATTACAGGTTGTCACAGCCGAATTAGAGGTTGTTACAACCGATTTTAGATATTTTCACAAATGAATTTTGAAACTTGTTTTAATTATTATCTGATGATTTATTTTCAAGAATTCTTATAAAAAAAACTTACAAAAGGAGAAAAACAAGTCATTTGTATAGGACAATCTTTACGATAATACATTTGATATAACTGCCACTTCTGACTTTTTTGAAGTCCCCGACATCACGGGCCATCGCACCAATTCCGACGTGTAGTATCTGTTGCTTTACCTAAACTAACTATTCCAGCAGATCTCAAACGCCGAACATTGAAAAATTTCAAAACCGTTGATATTTAATTGGACATTTTCTGCAAAACAAAATCCGTTTTAAGACAAACTATAATTACAATATTTGCACTCACTCACCTTTGTTAATAACTGGACAAAAAAAACTTGATATTGATATAATATTTCTACATATATATAATTTTAAACGTCAGGTTTGAAATGTATAGAATTATATTGTGGTAACTGAATTAAAAATTAATTCGGTTGTTCCTACAGAATTCATTACAAATTCGGTTACAGCAACCGAATTGATGCCAAATTCAGTCATTGCAACTGACTGAAGGCTAAATTCGGTTATTGCGACCGAATTGATAACAAATTCGATAGTTACAACCGAATTGATGACAAATTCGGTTGTTGCAACTAAATTGGTGTCACATTCGGTTACTCCAAACGAATTTAGTACCAATTTCGGTTGTTGGATCCGAATTAATTCCAAATTCGGTTGCTCCAACGGAAATTTTAGAAAATTTAGTTGACAGAACGGATATAGTTGAAGATTCAGTTGTCAGAGCCGAATCGATTATGAAACGATTTTGATTCAACCGAATTTCAGTTGAGGGGACTAAATTCGATTGTGGCAACCTCAGTTCGGTTACAGCAACCGAAATTCGGTGGTAACTGCCGAATTTACGGTTGCTACAACCTCTTTTCAAACAATTAGTTCTTTGGGTGTACAACCTTTTCTTATATAAGTTTCATTTAATCGAATTACACGCTGAAAAAATCACCGGTCCCAAAAATATTTGCCTTCATATTAAAAAAATATATAAATGGTTTCCCATTACATCCCATGAATGGACTGGGGAGAACTGTGCGCTTTCCAGTTTTCACTCACTGATTGGGACCTACAGTTTTACACCGATTCCGAACGGTAATTTGAGAAGCTTTTTCATGGCTAGATACTCGATAGTGTCGCCGTCACTATGCGAGGTGACCGCCGCCGAAAGAAATGTTTTAAGGTGGTCAGAGCCGGGTTCGAACCCAGGCTCTCATGTACAAGAGCCGCGCACACTAACCATTGCACCACCGACGGCCTTCATATTACACGCTGAAAAACAAAAACGGCCAGTGTAACATTATGCAGGAACCGTATATATGTTTGGTACATCAATATACTTACATGTACACATTTAATTCATGAATTGAACATCTACTGCTGTTTCGCTTCTTTGTTGTCTGTCACGTTTTGGTTTTCAGCTGTTTTCAACAAACAAAGGCATATTTGGGTCGCAACAACATATATTATTAGCAAACATGGGTTTTTTAATTTGCATTGGATTTTAATTTGCATTACTTTATCTAATGCAAATGCAAAAGAATTACCATTGTTTGCATGGCAATTAAAAAATTTTGAATTTGTATTTGCTCAGGGAATGCAAATGCAGGTTGTAGACTCGGATGCCAATTGTAATGAAATATGGGAAGGCTTTTAATTGTTTTGAATTTGTTTGACTGCTGGAAATTCTATTTTAAAATTATTTTATATGGAGGGGTTTGTGGCTTCAATAGGTATTGCCTCGTAGACTTTCAAATTCATAAACCTGTACTGTGTCAAATATTTGAAAACCACAGCTGCCAAATATGAAGGAAATGCTTTGAAAATTAGTACAATTGCCAATGGTACTGAAATTTTTTTGAATTTGCATGTGGACAGGTAATTCAAATTAAATTACAAATTATAATTGTCATATAATTAATTTGCCCCATGTATGATTATTAGATACTAATAATTATGTCTCCCACATGTTATATTGAATAGCAAACACAATGTATTATGTATTTGGACACAAGTATATTATATTTGCGACAAGCTACAACAACTTTATATTTGCATCCAAGCAACAAATAAGGCCGATTATTCAGCGTGTACGTATTTGATTGTCGAAACTGAACAAACATATTTTTAATTATATTTATGCTTGGTGGCCGTCGATTGTGCAACGGTAGTGTGCGCGGCTCTTATACAAGAGAACATGGGTTCGATCCCGGCTTTGACTACCTTAAATTTCTTTCGACGGAGGTCACCTCGCATAGTGACGGCGACACTGTAGAGTATTTAGCCATGAAAGAGTTTCTCAATATACCGTTCATAAAACTGAAGGTACCAATCACTGAATATAAAAGCTAGAAAGCGCATAGAGAAAATAGATTACAATTCCAATATATACCACAATTCTCATGGGAAAAAGTTTAATTGTTTTTTGGGTGGAATTTGAAAAAAATCGAAAGGATTTTTGAACAAGTATAAATTATTAACATAACTTTGAAACGAAACCTTTGAAATCCTAAAATTTTTACAATAATCGACCGACGCATTTAAAAGATAGTTGGTTTTTAGTTGATGTTTGCAGTTGAAAGGAAATAATAAAATGTACAATAGGTTTAGCTTAGGAAAATGATACACTTAAAAAAATAAATAAATGGTTTCCCGTTACATCCCATAAAGGGATTAGGGAGAGCTTCTCACAACCAGTGAGCTGTGCGCGTTCTAGTTTTACACTCACTGATGATGGGGACCTACAGTTGTACACCTGTTCTGACCGGTATTTGGAGAAGCTTTTTCTTGCATAAATACTCGATAGTGTCGCCGTCACTTAGCGAGGTGACAGATGTTGAAAGAAATGTAAGGTGGTCAGAGTAGGGATGGAACCCACGTCCTCATGCACAACAGCTGCGCACACTACCATTGCACCACGGCCACTTTACACTTTAAAGAAAGTAAAGTGGATATTGAATTTTGTTTTTAACAAAGTTTGTGGAAAGTGTACACAGGCCAAACATGTTCCTTTTTTGCAAACTAGAGGCTGAAACTTTTACAGTTATATAAAATTTTTGTTAATTCACACGCTGAAAAATTCGTATCTTTCTTGTTTGGGTGCAAATATAACGTGTGTATAGAGCTTATCGCAACTATAGTATACTTGTGTCCAAACACTTGGTTGCTAATCAATATAATATGTTTGCGACAGAATGATTAATATGTTATAATATATGTCGTCGCTGCGCCAACGAAAACGCTTATGTGTAATTTTTTGAAAAAATGTTTATTGCTCGATTGAAAACCATTTGTATTTATTCATACGCTCACGCAGCTCTTTCCTGATATTTGCATCGGCTCCGAAGTGTATGGTACCGACAAAGACAGAGTTTTAGAACAATTGTTCCAAGAAAGTTTTAGTTTTTTTTTTGCTTTCCTGAAAAGTTAGTAAAAAAATACTACATAGCTATTTTCGTTGGCGCAGCGACGATGTGTTTGTTGATACTAATTCAGTTATGTTGATACTAATTCAGAGAGATTGTTCTCAGCCCAAGTTAATATATCTTACAGAATGCGTGTGCAAATGAATTGAGTGTTTCTTATGTTGACTGGTCTGTTTCGTTTTAGGTTCAACTCGTAAATCGTTCGTTTGGGAGGAAACACTTAAGTGCTTCGACGTAAGTATATGGATGTTTGGGATGAGACACGCACGTGGCTGCATGTATGAGTATGAATCTTTGCAAGTGAACATGCTTATGATTGCATTTAAAGGTGGGTCAAAAATAATCACGCTATTGGAAAACCCTATAACTTTTGCAAATGGCAGCAAATATCAATTCGGTTTTGACATTTGTGAAGCAAACAAACGCAGAATACAAATCGGCACAAGAACGCGGAATAAAATGCGCAACAATTTGTCGGTTGACGTGCCACGCAGACGACGTGCCTCGCAATTGGGCATTAGCCGGTGGTCCTTACGCAAAATTTTGGTGAAAGATTTGAATATGTTTCCTTACAAAGTGCAGATTAGCTGTTAACCGCCAAACGCGTGTAACCTACGCTCATTTGCATTTTAGCGGTTACGTGAATAAACAAAATAATGGTTTCTGGGGAACCGAAAACCCATGTATCACCCACGAAGAACCATTGCAACCGCTCAAAGTTACTGCGTGATATGCTGTTTACTCTGGAGGAGTCATCGGCCCATTTTTTTTAGAATGCCACGGACCAAACAACGTTTGTGGACGGCGCACGCTACAGAGCCATGATTCCCGAATTTTTTCTTCCTCAATTGGATGAATTGGGATTGAAGAACATGTGGTTCCAACAGGACGTTGCAACGGCGCACACTGCTCGAGCCACAACTGATATTCTGAAGGAAGCATTTCCGTGTCGCTTAATCTCTCGTTTTGGTGATTTGCACTGACCGGCCAGATCACCCGATTTAACTGTTCCAGACTTCTTTTTAGGGGGTTTTTGAATTCGAGGGTTTATGTCAACAAACCTCAGACTTTTGAAGCCCTTCAGGAAAATATTTGCCAAGAAAGCGCTGTGTCAAGAGTGGTGGAAAATACCATAAAACGAGCCTGTATGGTCATCAACTCTGGCGGCGGCTACTTGGCCGATATCATTTTCTCAACTTGATGGAATAAATTCTAATGATTTTTATAAAGAAATTTCACAAGCAGAACCAAAGTTTTTCATTAAAAAAAAAACAAATTACAGCAAAAGAACTTTGGGTGATTACTTTTCCGAACCTATATAAGTGAGTTTAGGACTTGCAAATATATAGATATTCGGGGTGTGTTCTAAACATATACATGGTTCCTGCAGAATGTGTTTGAGAGAATATGTTACAGAGGCCGACTTTTTCGGCATGTGGAAAGGAAATGAAAACGGACCATTTGAAGAAAATTAGCAAAATACAACAGCAGTATTTTTACCACGTTGTCTTTACATTAACTAACTTTTTACACGCTGAAGAATCTTCCTTTTTTGATGTATGGATGCAAACATAACTTGTGTTTGTAGCTTGTCGCAAATATAGTATACTTGTGCTCAAACACACTGTGTTTACTATTCAATATTACATGTTGAAGACACAATGATTAATATGTCATAATATATGTTTTTGAGTCCCAAATATTGATATGTTTGTTAAAATCTGCTGAAACTAAAAAACGTGATAAACACCAAAGAAACAAAATTACTTGAGATGTCAGGGGACACCCGGTTGGAACGAAGTTCCTTTCGCTATTTATTATATACTACTTAGTTCCAACACGCCTAAGGCGTCCGTTGAAAAATACGATAATTTAGGTGGATGTTTAAGAAAAGATATTTTTTGTAAAATGATAAACGTTTTTTAAGAATTTTTGTTTATAGAATGTATTTTTTTAAAGCATATTTTTAGGTCCTTTTTGTACGAATATGTATTATATTTTTCCGAAAAGGTCCCTTTTTAAATAGAGGTACTTCTTTTATTCAAAGGTAGTGTTTTTTAAGAAAAGGTACTATTTTTAAGAAGAAGTACTTTCTGTAAGAAAAAGCAATGAGACTATGATATTGTTTTACAAAGAAGTATTTTTTTAAGAACAGGTACTTTCTAAAGAAGTGTTACTCTATTTAGGAAAAGGTTAATTTTTTAAGAAAATGTACTTATTTTCAGAAAGGCTACTTATCTCAAGAAAAGAAAAGGTATTATTTTCTTTTAAGAAAAGGTACTTTTAAGAAAAGGATTTTTTGTAAGATAAGGTGTTTTTAAGAGAAGGTATTTTTTTGAAGCAAATGTTTTTCTTTTTTACAAATGAGATTTTTTTTAATTGGTAATTTTTTCAAGAATAGGTAAATTTTTAAGAGTAGGTACTTATCTCAAGAAAAGTTATTTTGTTTCACAAAAAATGTACTCTTTAAAGAAAATGTAGTTTTTTAAGAAAAGGCAATTTGTTGTAAGAAAATTTACTTTTTTAAGAAAAGGTAATTATTTAAAAAAAAAGACTTTTTTTAAGAAAATATACTTTTTGTAAGAAAATTTACTTTTTTTAAGCAAAAGTACTTCTTTAAGATAAGGTATTTTTTAAGCAAAGGTACTTTGTATTTTTTTCGAGAAAATTCCCTTTTTTTAAGAAAAGGCACTTATAAGTATTTTAGAAAATTATCTTTTATTAAACTTCTTTCACTTTGGTTTTTCTAAACTTACTTTTTATTGGGTTCACAACTACAATATATATAATATAGTATATATACTAAATATTGGTTACAGGCTCCACCTAGAAAACTTCCCTTTAAACAAGAAATTTCTACCATTTGTTAGTGTAGATACAAACCAAAGCAAAAGTACACACTTTATAAGTTAATAGTGGCATTTCAATTTCCCACTTAAATTCCGACTTGTGCAATGACAATGTTGCCACATGTTAAATTTCAAGAAATGGCAAAAACAAGTTACCTTAGATAATTTTTGTTGTCATTTCTTGCGAATGAAAATGTTATCAAGGAGAGACTCAAAAGTAGAAATTTGCAAAATGGCTTACACATGGTAAGTTCATTCAAATTATTTTGTTTAATCAAAGACTACGTATACTTTTACATCTCTAAGCTTGTAGGATAGCCTTTTATTTCCGAAATTGGAAATAAATTGTTTACAACAACGCCCGGTAAATGTTACACATGTTGATCATGGTAGAATTATCTACCAGGTATAGTTGTTTAAACAGTTGATGACATTTTTTCCATGTCATTTTTCGTTTCACTTGTCAAAATCTTACGTATTTTGTTTTTATGCTTTTTTGTATTCTTGTATTGTTGTTATAAATATGTGTAGAGTTTAACAACTGAAACAAATGAACGAAATTAAAATTTGCTGCTTTCATGTATTTGTTGGCACTTGGTACAAACGTGTTGCCGTATTGCATTTTTTCACCCATTACAGCAAATGTTGCCACATTACGTAGTATTAAGTGTGAATCGTTTTATGAAATAAAACAAACAGCCTTATTATTCAAATTCCTTTAACAACGTTTAAATTCCAAATTAAATCTATAATTTAAATGAAGATTTTTTTAAATTTAAATTGAGTTTTGAATTTCAATTGATGTGATTTAAATTTCAAATGAAATTTCTCACTTCCAATTGCGGAATTTTGAAATTCAAATGCAATTCTTGAAATTCAAAAGATAAAAAAAGCGCTTCTCTTAGAAGACCTTCTAGAATGCATTCTGTACACATCCCAAGTACAGGCATTCCAAGAGTCCTTCTTTTACGTAAGAAGGCTTGCAAGAGGTCGAATACTTTATATTTCCTAACAAAAACATTCAGAATTGTTGCTTCTTTCCTGGAGACACCATCGTGATTTACTTCACAGTATGCTATCAAGAAAGTCAGAATGTTTTCGTTTAAATTTCAATTGAATTTGGAATAACAATTGATGTGATTTAAATTTCTAATCAAATTTGTGACTTCCAATTGGTAAATTTTGAAATAAAGGGTTTTTCAACAGAGACGCTACAAAAGTAAATCGATAGGGACAGCAAACGACGCCATATTTTTTCCCGCTCTTTTGACAGTTCTCTTCAGTAAAGTTTGCCATTTCATCATGGAAAGACATCCGAGCCAAGAAGCAGTCCAAATTATTAAAATTTACTACCGAAATTTGGAGTTAGTGGCCTCAGCTTTAAGAGCGCTACGTCCAATTTATGGTCGTCATAATCGTGCTACCAGATCAACAATTGAGCGTCTAGTGGAAAAATTTGAATCCACAGGCACAGTACAAAATGTTCCCGTGCCAGTGAGACAAAGTTGTGCCCGTAGTGTCGAGAATATTGCTGCCGCTGAGGCTTCAGTTCAAGAAAGCCCAAATGTGTCACTCACACGTCGTTCTCAAGCGTTGGGCATCTCTGTGACGTCGTTGTGGCGAATTTTGCGAAAACATCTTTTCCTACATCCTCACAAGATCAAATTAACGCAAGAACTGAAGCCGCTTGACCACCATAAGTGTCGTATGTTCGTGAATTGGGCTGAGCAACAACTTCAAAATTATTCGGATTTTCATCGGAAAATCATCTTTAGCGATGATGCTCATTTCTGGCTGAATGGCTTCGTCAATAAGCAAAATATGCGTTATTGGTCAGACAGCAATCCACACGTAATCCATGAGTCATCATTGCATCCCGAAAAAATTACGGTTTGGTGCAGTTTATGGGCCGGCGGCGTCATTGGGCCGTACTTCTTCCGTGATGATCAAGACCGGCACATTACTGTGAATGCGAATCGCTACCGTTCAATTATAACCGAATATTTTTGGCCCCAATTGGATAATATGGACTTGGAGGACATGTGGTTCCAACACGACGGCGCCACAAGCCACACAGCGAATGTCACAATCAATTTATTGGAAACCAAGTTTGGTGAACGTGTTATCTCACGAAATGGCCCAGTCGATTGTCCGCCTCGGTCCTGTGATTTGACGCCGTTAGATTATTTCCTGTGGGGATACGTCAAGTCTATGGTCTATGCCAACAAGCCAGCGACGATTGAGGAACTTCGTACGAATATCGAACGTGAAATTGCAGCAGTATCGGCCGATTTATGCTTGAAAACCGTCGAAAATTGGGTTCAGCGTCTGGACTTCTGCAAGCGTGCCGTGGTGGCCATGCAAAAGAAATCGAGTTCCGTACATATGGCATCGAACGTACTTTCACAGGAATAGAATTTCATTGGTATCTAAAACCGGTTTTGTTTTATTTAAAAAACTTTTGTAGCGCTCTTATTGAAAACCCCGTTACAAATGCAATTCTTGAAATTCAAATGATATTAAAAGCTTTGTAATTTTTGATTTTACAATTTCAACTGGAGTCTAATATGGCTGTGTCAATCTCGAATGCGGTTGTGACAACCTCTACACACGAAATCGCCGGAAAATATTGATAAAGATCTCAGAAAGCAAGACCCAACTCCGTTATACTCTCATACAACCTGTCTTGCTTTAAAGCATATAATCCTGGGTCATATCGCACGCTGACACAAAATAACGCGATTACGCTGGATAGACAATGCGAGTAGAATTAATCCAAAATAAACCAGTGCGAAAGGTGTTCGAATACGTACTCGATGGAAATCGAAAAATAGGATGATTAAAACTTCTCTGGAAACACCAAGCTAAAGCTTTAGCCAGTTGGAGAAATATGCTAACTTCGTTTTGTAAGGCCTCTAATCGTTCTGGATTGTTTAAGGCCACCTAAGTAAAAAATTTGTCTTTTTGATTGTGGTTATAGTTTATTCCCAACAACGTATTCAGTTATTTGCACTGAAGTTACTTCCTCACAATACCCATTAAAAGCTGGCGAAATCTAGCGAAAAACCTAACAAGGTCCTCCCATAGAAGACCTTTTGGAATGCTTTCTGTTCACATACCAAGTACAGACATTCCACAATGCCCTCATGTGTCTAAAAAGGCTTATCTTTAACCTTTCGTAACAAAAATTACATGAGGTGTCAGGGGGCACCCGGTTGGATCGAAGTTCCGCTCGTTTTATATTATGTACTAGTTAGTTTCAACACGCCTAAGGCTCCCGTTGAAAAATACGATAATTTATGTGGATCTTTAAGAAAATTTTTCTTTTTGTAAAATGATAAACTTTATTTAAGAAAAAAATTTTTTTTACAGAATGTATTTTTTAAAAAGGAAAAATTCTTTGTAGATCCTTTTTGTAAGAATATGTATTATATTTCTCCTAAAATGTCATTTTTTAAAGAGAGGTACTTCTTTTATTAAAAGCTAATGTTTTTTTAAGAAAAGGTACTATTTTTAAGAAAAAGTACTTTCTGTAAGAAAAAGCCATGAGACTATGATTTTGTTTTACAAAGTAGTATTTTTTTAAGAACAGGTACTTTCTAAAGAAGTGGAACTCCTTTTGGAACTCTTTTTGGAAAACAAAGTTGTTTTAGTTTTTTCCTTTAGCCACCATCCCACAACGGGAGATAAAGAACTTCGTTCCAAAAAAAAACAGTAGATTCACGAACACAATGTTTGCACGTAAGTATAGGGGTGTTCCAAACATATATGTGACCTGCTCCATGAAAAGGGACCTCTGCACAGTAGCCAATTTGGCTTCGCTAGCGGCATTTAATTCAAATTTTCAAATTTGAAAAACCGTTAATTTTGTTTTAACAATCGATAACAAATACATTCACTAGATTTGTATCGACTTTTAAAAGCTCAGCTTACAGCTGATGAACAGCTGTGACCTGTCAAAGTCAGCATATGTTTCTGCAAGTGTTGTGCAAAATATTTCCGCCTTTTTGATCATCGTTTTGCTATTCGTGTTAAACTTGCAAATTTTATTATTTTCATTAAAAGTTTTGTTATATACTAACGCCAAGGTATGTATTATATAAAAAAATTGTGGTTGTGATCTGTGTATACTTATGTTATTTATAAAACGTAATTGTGTTTAAGTGTATTAGCAACTCGCCCATTGTAACGTACACCTGTCTTTCGTGGAGTAGAACTTACAAAATTCACCTGGATTCAGTTTAATTTTAAATTTTCCTATATGTGTAAACCATTGTGTGTCCAAAATGTCCAAAATGAACTGCGAGTACCTGCGAGCCTTCAATTTATTGTACTTTTTGCTTGCTTATAATTAGCAATATGTCAAAAACGACTTTTTGCGAAAAATAACTTTTTTATTGTTGAATATGAATCTTTGGGGACTCAGAAACAATATTTATTCCACGAGTTTTTTTTTTTAAAATTAGTTGTATTTCAAAATATAACACAGTTTAACCATTTTCGTGGGCTTAAAAATTAAAAAATTAAATTAAAAAAAAAAAAAAAACTGGAATTTTTTAATTTTTTACAATAAACTGGGTTAGTAGCCTTTCATTTAAGATGAATATTTAATTCGTACACTGAGAGAAAAAAAAATTATTATAATAATAAGTGGTAAAGGTAGATTTACGACTTTTTCATTTAAAATGGCACAAAAACGGCTAAAGATTTTTGGCCAAAATTTTCTATTTCTCGTTTAGAACCTTAAAATCTAAAATTCCACCAAGGCGCTTCACGTCACAAAGCTTAGTTTGGACGTTATGAGTTGAGGAAGGTAAAAAAGCTAAAAATTTTGGATTTTTTCCATTTTTCTTGAAGTTTTTTCAATTTTTTTTCCAAACGAAACATTGTACTGCGAAGCGCCTTGGTAGAATTTAAGATTTTAAGGTTCTAAACGAGAAATAGAAAATTTTGGCCAAAAATCTTTAGCCGTTTTTGTGCCATTTTAAATGAAAAAGTCGTAAATCTACCTTTACCACTTATTATTATAATAATTTTTTTTCTCTCAGTGTACGAATGAAATATTCATCTTAAATGAAAGGCTACTAACCCAGTTTATTGTAAAAAATTAAAAAATTCCAGTTTTTCGGATATTAATAAAATTACAGGAAAAAATTCGTAATCAGTTGAAAAATCAATGACAACAAGAACACCCTATAATTCACATATCATGTAATTGAGGGCCACCCTAATGAGCATTTCAGATAGCCGAATGTATCCCCAAATCAGTACATATAATTTGGTACATATATGTTTAAATTGGAAAAACCACTTTTTTTTGACATGTTGCTACTTATAATGCATCATTTTGAAGATGATTTCTCTGAATATGATACTGAAGAATCTGATTAATATTTCTTTTATAATATGGTTTCTCTTTGAGTTGACAATTTTTTTCTTATTTTATATATGAATATATGGTGGAAAATGTTTATTGAATTAAAAACAAAATAAAAAATTAAAAATAAAAAATTAAAAAAAAAATAAAAATTAAAAAAAAAATATAAATATTTAATTTTTTTTCCCAAAAATTGTTGGATTTTTTTCTGAATTGAGAAAAAAAAAATTTTGAAGATATCTTCTTTACTTTGGAAGCTATGAATAAAATGCCGCTAGCGAAGCCAAATTGGCCACTGTGCTCTGCGCCGAAAATTTTTTTTTTTACCTTTTGAGTGATTCTTATGGGAAACAAACGCTCTTTCAAATACCGCAAACCGCAAGTTTCCATGTCTTTTAGTTTTTTTACAAATCACCTGTAAAGATGAACATAATTAATGAAAAAATTTAAAAATGTGATATAAACAGATAATATAATATATTCAATATCAAAGGTACAAAATTACAAAAATATCAAAATTTTACTCTTTTTTACTGCTAACACGCTTTTTTTGGCCATGCGCAAAACACGAAAAAACGAAGCGCTTTTTTTAAACGCGTTTTTCTCAATAACTTCTTCTTTCTTCTTCACATATATGGTTCCTGTATAATGTTGCAGTTGTCGTTTTTCTCAGCGTGCATTCATGAGGTTGTAGTAACCTCTAATTCGGTTGCGATGACATATTTATGTGGTTATGGCAACCTCTAAATTCGGCTACGGCAGATTCGGTTATTTTTTTCTGTGGGTGTTTATATAACAACTAATTTATATAACAACTGTACACTAGACGAGACAACGTATTTGAAATTTTATTTATTACAAACTAATTCATAATTTTGTTGAGTGTATTTATATGTTCAGAGTAGGTTAAGCATCTTGACCGGATTTCTTGTTCCTTCTAGTCTTGAAAAACTTGTTTCCCACTTTTGTACAAGTAGAAATTCTACGTTTTTTATCTCAAATCTCACCTTAATGATGATTAAACAAAATGCTTACACAAATACGAATAGTCAACTCAAAAATTAACTTGAAGAAAAATTTCCAAATGTTCATACACAATCTTTAATAATTCGTACATGTTTTATTGCAATATTGCATGTTCGAAGTATTTTATTTAACCGTGGAAAATGAAACAAGCAAAACTCCATCATACGGCTTTCAATCAACAAATCGACAGCAAAAATATAACTTCCTCATTAGAAAAACAAACAAAAAACAAAAAAAAAACAACAACATCCACTTAATTACAAAAAATTCCATAAATTTCACTAATTTGAATAATGATGAGATGATGTGATGTGCCACACTCATATGTGCGAGTATTATCCTCACATCTTGCATATCACATGATATATTGCAATCGTTTATCTATTTCAAAGTGTTTCACTGCAAATGATTTCCAATCACTTTTCCTTCAAAATGAAAGGAAAATTTATTTAAAAAGGAAATCACCGTCATTGTAATGCGGTGTGGTGGAAAATTTATACACAAAAACCATTTAGTCATTAGTAATATATCACATCATTATTTTGATTGATAGTGTAAAGTCATACGCACGTTACAGTCACATAAAGTTCTCTTTTTGTTTTTCTGGCAATAAATTGTAATGATTAGTAAGCGAACGCAATAATAACACAGTTCAACAAAATAATATTTGTTTGACGTTTACCAAAAGTTTCACAATTTCTTTGCTCAGACACTAATATGCGAAAAATGCCATTATCTCAAATGTGATTGGTTCGATATCGCGAGATATGATAGAGTAATATATTGTTACAAATTTCCTTATTCGTCCTTTTTGCGTTGTGTTATTCCCAATAATAAATAAATCGTTTTAAATTACGATAATTACTTCCTTTTATTTTACTTATATAGTACAACAGTTTACTTTATTTACAACACTTTGATAAGTCTTATATTTTACTATCAAATCGCGTTGCTTACTTTCCGGCGGTTAAACACAAACTGAACTCTACATTCCAAAGACCTCCGCTATTTATACCAACTCACCATACACGAATGCAGTTATCTCTAGCGAATTCAAGAACCTTCGAGTCGTTGTTGTTAGTTATCTTTGTAGAATCATCTCGAATGGTGGAGAAGTATCTTAACTGAGGCGAATTCATGCTACTGGTTTAGCGAGCTGGTACGTTGTTACAATGCATACTTTCAGGCGCAGCACTAACCGCCCTGTTATTTACATAATGTTAGTATGGCCATTAAGAGCAAGCAAAAGCTTTTACTTATTCGTAACAATATTAATAAGAGTTTGCATCAGCTGCTATATGTCCTAACAAAGCCCGTAGAATACTTGGAAAACATATAGCGAATGAGAGGAATCTTTAATTTTAACAATTTGCGTGTTAATTGGGATCTACACAAATAATTTTACTCTAACACTTCATTACATTTTGATTTTTTTCACTGAATATCTCTTTTTTTAATAGATTTAATCAGCATCACCCGCGGCATTTACATTTTTTCCACTAACCGGGGGAAACGTGATCTTTTACAGCCTTAAAGGAAATTACAACTTTAAATATAACGAGGATCTAAAAAAAATCGCTAAAAATACAATTTTCCCGTTTCCGAGATATAGACATTTTTTCTAATTGTTTCATATTATCGATCAAAAATGGGGATGAGTTTCCCTGGGTAACCCATTGCCCACCGTCGTGGGTAGCTACCCATTATTTTCCCCATTGCCCTGAGGGTAATGGGTAATCGTGATGGGTAATTCCCCATTTTCGTGGGTAGCTACCCATTATTTTCCCCATACCCTGCGGGTAATTGGTAAACGATCGCTACTCATTCCCCACGGCAATAATAATGGGTTACCCTGTGTAACCCAGTGTAACTCATTACCCACGAAATACGAACCCTGGATTTAATTGACAAAATTTACTCCCAGTTGATGTGTTTTGTACTTTTGGCTTGACACGAGGCCGCAAAAGTATGTAAATCGCACAACGCAACCCGAATTCTTCCAGTCACCTATCACCGTTTTTTCTTCTTAGAAAGCATTTGGTCTATAAGTTCTCCAAGTACTAACTTGATCAGCTGTCTCATCCGTACCCTTTGGAGATATTCACTGTGTAATGTTTGAATATTCTCTTGGCAATAAGGATACATATACTTCTATGCATAAGACCAGAATGTTTTTTTCCTCCATTGTCTTGTCTCCTCTTGCACACAGGCATTGTTACATTGAGATGAGTTTATAACGGGGTTTTCAACAGAGACGCTACAAAAGTAAATCGATAGGGACAGCAAACGATGCCATATTTTTTCCCGCTCTTTTGACATTTCTCTTCAGTAAGGTTTGCCATTTCATCATGGAAAGATATACGAGCCAACCACGAGTCGAAATTATTAAAATTTACTACCGAAATTTGGAGTCAGTGGCCTCAACTTCAAGAGCGCTACGTTCGGATTTTCATCGGAAAATCATCTTCAGCGTTGAGTCTCATTTCTGGCTGAATGGCTGCGTCAATAAGCAAAATATGCGTTATTGGTCAGGCAGCAATCTACACGTAATCCGTGAGTCATCATTGCATCCCGAAAAAATTACGGTACTTTTCTACCGTGATGATCAAGACCTGCACATTCCTGTAAATGCGAATCGCTACCGTTCAATGAAAACCAAATAGTTTTGGCCCCAATAGGATAATATGGACTTGGAGGACATGTGGTTCCAACAGGACGGCGCCACAAGCCACACAGCGAATGCCACAATCAATTTATTGAAAACCAAGTTTGGTGAACGTGTTATCTCACGAAATGGCCCAGTCGATTGGCCGCCTCGGTCGTGCGATTTGACGCCGTTAGATTATTTCCTGCGGGGCTACGTCAAGTCTATGGTCTATGCCAACAAGCCAGCGACGATTGAGAAACTTTGTACGAATATCGAACGTGAAATTGCAGCAGTATCGACCGATTTATGCTTGAAAACCGTCGAAAATTGGGTTCAGCGTCTGGACTTCTGCAAGCGTGCCCGTGGTGGCCATGCAAAAGAAATCGAGTTCCATACATAATGGCATCGAACGTACTTTCACAGGAATAAAGAATTTCATTGGTATCTAAAACCGGGTTTGTTTTATTTAAAAAAACTTTTGTAGCGCTCTTATTGAAAAACCCGTTATTTAAAAACCTCTCCGAATTTGGTCGGTCAAATCCGAAAGTACTTTTATTGGACTAAAAGGAGTTAGGTACTTTCTGAAATCGAAAGGAGGTAAAAAAGTCCTTATCCACTAGAAATATAATCCCTGTTACGCATTGCGCAGGTCCATTATTCGGTGGTAGATCGAGAGAGAAAAAAATACGTCACAGTTTCAAATTTTCTTGTTTACACTTTTAAAATAAAAATTACATGAGGTGTCAGGGGATACCCGGTTGGAACGAAGTATATAGTATATTATAAACCAGTTAGTTCCAACACGCCTCAGCCGCCCGTTGAAAAAGACGATAATTTAAATGGATCTTTAAGAAAATATACTTTTTGTAAAATGATAAACCTTTTTTCAGAAAATTTATTTTTTTATTTAAAAAGTATGTTTTTAGGTAATTTTTTTTAAGGATATGTATTATATTTGCCCGAAAAGATCCTTTTTTTAAAGAGAGGTACTTCTTTTATTAAAAGCTAATGTTTTTTAAGTACTATTTTTAGCAGAAGTACTTCTGTACGAAAAATTCAAGAGTATGCATTTGTGTTTACAGAGAAGTATTTTTTTAGAACATGTACTTTTTAAAGAACATGTGGTACTCTTTTTAGGAAAAGGTTAAAAATGAACTTTCAGAAAATCAGAAAGGCTATTTATCTCAAAAAGAGAAAAGAAAAGGTATTATTTTATTTTATTTTTAAGAAAAGGTACTTTTAAGAAAATAAATTTTTGTAAAAAAAATGTATTTTTTTAAGAGAAGGTATTTTTTTTGAAGAAAAGGTTCTTTTTTAGGAAATGGGTTTTTTTTTGTGAATTGGTCGTTTTTCAAGAATAGTTAAATTTTTAAGAGTGGATACTTAACTCAAGAAAGGTTGTTTTTTTTCACAAAAAATGTACTCTTTAAAGCAAAGGTTGTTTTTTAAGAAAAGTTAGTTTGTTGTAAGAAAATATACTTTTTTAAGAAAATATACTTATTTAAAAAAAAAAATTTTTTTTAAGAAAATTTACTTTTTGTAAGAAAGTTTACTTTTTTTTAAGCAAAGATCATTCTTTAAGATAAGGTATTTTTTTAAGAATATGAATAGGTATTTTTTTTGAGAAAATTTATTTTTTTTAAGAAAAGCAACTTATTTAAGAAAGTGTCTTTACTTAAACTTCTTGCACTTTGACTTTTCTAAATTTACTTTTTATTGGATTCAAAACTGCAATATATCTATACTAAATATAGGTTACAGGCTACACCTTGAAAACTGCCCATTAAACAAGAAATTTCCCAATATACATATGTAGGTTAGTTTAGACACAAACCAAAGTAGAAGTACCCCAATACAGTTGATAATACTGGGTTGTAGCAAAATAGTGTTAAAAAAAGTTGTTTAATTTTTTTTTCATTTAGCCCCTAGCTCGTAAAGTGCGATAAGGAACTTCGTTCCACTAAAAAAAAATGTAAGATAAGTGATGACCTCATACACAAAACTGAAACTGTGACGACATTCGCAGAGAGAGGAAATAAGTTGCACAGTTCTTTGCGTAACCTTTATTTTCTCAACCGTGGATATTAATCGCATAAAGTAACTATGGTGTAGAGTAGAAAATTTACTCATGGAGTGGAATGCCAACAAAGAAAACGAGTGAAGCGCGTCGTTTCTCTGCTCTATCTTACTCTCTTCGTTGAATATTTCAATACATGAGCAGTTTTCTGATGATGTTATTGCATCTAACTATAGAAATTCCAACTATATTTAAATAAAATTACACAATGTATGTAAAAAGTATGAAATAATCTAGCTATGACTCGGGAAAGCAATGCATTTGAGTGAATCGCGTCGACTTTTTTGGTTCTCTTCTACTAGGGTTGCCAAATTGCGCCGATTTTTTCTTCTCTACTTGTACATCCTTTTTGCTAATCATGATAAAAATACTCGTGGTAGCCGCAGGAGGTATTGTTGGCAAATTGATGACAATAACAACATACATTTTGTTTTTGCTTCTCTCTTACGTAGTGTCAGGGGGTTTCTCAAAAACGATGTACAAGTAGACACTCAAAATTTCTCTTCACTCAAATGCTAACATAACATAAGGAGTGAAACCCTAGTCATTCTCTGTTCTCTCTCTCTTACCCTCTTCATTGAATATTTTAATACATGAACAGCTTTTTGATAGTGTTGTTGTATATAACTATACAAATTCCAACCATGTTGAAGTAAAATTACATAAACTGTGCAAAAAGTATGAAATAACCAAGATATGACGCGTGACAGAAACGCCTTTGAGGGAATTTCTAGCACTTTTTGGTCCTCTTTTACCAGGGTTGCCAAATTGCGCACATCTTCTGGTGGTCTAATTGTAGATCGTCTTTGCATCTTTTATACCATGGCTGCTCATGCATTGAAATGTTCAATGAAGAGAGTAAGAGAGAGAGAGATCAGAGGAATGATTAAAGTTTCACTCGTTTTGTTTGTTGGCATTCGAGTGAAGAGAAATTTTGGCTAAGTGCAGTGGGCAAAATGTTAGGAAAAATGTTTAAAAAAATCAAAATTTCCGAAAATAAAAAAATCAGAAAATTTAGAAACAGAATGCGCAATATTGTTTAAATTTTTCTTTTAAGTAACCTGCTTCATAGATAAGAAAACAAATCATGACTAAAGAAAATCCATCAATAAGTATAGAAGTTATGACCCATTGTATAGAAGTACCACAATTTCAGCTTTTTTCGGTTTTTGTATTTTTTTTGGTGATAATTTGATCCATAAATTTCGACTATTAACTTCTGGTTTTATTCACATACTTGAGAAAAAACTTATTAGCAATAATTGTGACTTCTTCCTATTTTTGGAATTCGTTTCTCTTATGACGACCCAATTATAATCATCCATTTCACATATGTACTTTAGGGTGTCCCACCTCAAGGCTTGGCTCCATCTTTATTTGAAAGCTTATAGGGTAAATTATTTTTGTGAATTTTTTCAGATTTTTCGGAAGTGGTGTAGAGGTCGCACAAGTCGAATTTCCCCCATAAATGGGGTATTCCGGGCGTTTTTTTAAATTTTACTTAAAACTCGGTCAATAGCCGCGATTTTCTCATTTTGTAAGTCAACAGTTTTGAAGCTAAACGTCCAAACTTTTATTGTATATGTACAAACCATAAATTTTGGCAATGATTTTCCTCAATAAGGTACCACGTATTAAATTTTTTCGTAAATTTTGGGTAAATTTTGTAAATAACGCTTTATATCTTTTAAAATTCCTATAAACATTTCAAAAATTAATGATGCACTTTAAAAGACTTAGTAACTCCAAGCAATTTGCGAATTTGCGGTTTCTGTTCCAGAGTTATACCATTGTAAAGCCTTTTACCCATTGTATGAAACTAATAATATTATAATGCGTTTGCTATTTTTGCATCGGACTTGATTTAAATTTCTATGAAAATTTAAAATACTAATGATGCACTTTAAAAGATTGATAAATTCCAAGCAATTTTGTAAAAAAAAGTATGGAATTTGCAGTTACTGTTTCAGAGTTATGCCACTTTAAAACTCTTTACCCAATGTATGAACCCAATAATAATATTACAAACTGGTTGTCTTTTTTATCGGATTGTATTATAGGAAAAATCTGCATGCGCTAAGTAACCACAATGAATTACACGTAGCAAAAAATGGCCCCGGCAACATATTGCGGGAACCATATATATGATTGCTTGCAAACACATACAGTGGTGTGCGATGAAATAGAGTCAACACTAATCAACATTTTCAAAACAAAAACAAATGTAGAAAAATTTAATTTTGTTTATAACTTTTTTTTTTAATTGTTCAATTCAGAACTAGATATAACATTTTAGAACATTAATGTCGTAATTTAAAATTAAATCATTAGGTATAAATCAAAATATTTCAAAATGCCCCGTTTTGAGTGTGAATTAAAATAGAGTCATCGCGATTCATCATCTGAACTAGAATAAATAGCTGTGTCAAATAAAATGTATGTTTCATTAATCGTTTATATTATCTCAGTACTTTATGAAATAACTATTATTTTTTATCACAGCTAAGCAACGCCTTGACATTGAATCATCAAGTCTCCACAAGTCATGTTTTCCACGCCGATTGTACCAGTGTCATAAGCTCATCTTTGGTTATAAAATTGGTTTATTCCTTTGATAGACACTTTAATGTCCCGCTACAAATTCTGAATAGGATTTAAGCCCGGCGACTGCATAGAGCATCTTAAAACTATGACACTATTATTTCCAAACGAAGCTTTTGCTCGCTTCGATGTGTGTTTGGGGTCGATATTATGTTGAAACACCCATCGAAGCGGCATTTCCCATTTAGCACAAGGCATCATGATGTTTTTATACCCTCCACTGTAAGTGATAGAGGGTATATATCAGTTTGTCATTCTGATTGTAACATATAGAAATAAGGCTTTGCGACCCCATAAAGTAAATATATTCTTGATCCTTATAAAAACCGGAGTCGATACAGCCATGTCCTTCTGTCCGTCTGTTGTAAACATTCTCACGACTTCAATCGGCGATAACGCGCCAGAATGTTCCACGTATTCCTGAGCAGTTTGGTATTGAAAATCAGCGAAATTGGTAGGTGTGCGAAGTTAGCCCCCCATTTTTGGAAATAAATATTTTTGAAGATTGTTCTGAATTGTTCTAGGATTGTTCTACATTGTTCCAAAACAATGATTTTCTAAAATATAATTTGTACCGGTAAATCGAAAAAAACCAATATTAAACTTTGCACCCCATTTTTGGAAATACGAAATTTTTGTGGTTGTTCTGGGTTGTTCTAGTTGTTCTAAACATTGTTCCAAAACGATGATTTTCTAAAATATAATTTGTACCGGTAAATCGAAAAAAACCAATTTTAAAGTTGCACCCCATTTTTGAAAAAAAAATTTTTTTGCGGTTGTTCTAGGTTGTTCTAGTTGTTCTAAACATTGTTCCAAAACAATGATTTTCTAAAATATAATTTGTACCGGTAAATCGAAAAAAACCAATTTAAAAGTTGCACCCCACTTTTGTAAAAATTTTTTTTTTTGCAGTTGTTCTAGGTTGTTCAAGTTGTTCTAAACATTGTTCCAAAACAATGATTTTCTAAAATATAATTTGTACCGGTAAATCGAAAAAAACCAATTTTAAAGTTGCACCCCACTTTTGTAAAAAAAAATTTTATTCCAGTTGTTCTAGGTTGTTCTAGGTTGTTCTAGTTGTTCTAAACATTGTTCCAAAACGATGATTTTCTAAAATATAATTTGTACCGGTAAATCGAAAAAAACCAATTTAAAAGTTGCACCCCACTTTTGTAAAAAAAAATTTTATTCCAGTTGTTCTAAGTTGTTCTAGGTTGTTCTAGTTGTTCTAAACATTGTTCCAAAACGATGATTTTCTAAAATATAATTTGTACCGGAAAATCGAAAAAAACCAATTTAAAAGTTGCACCCCACTTTTGTAAAAAAAAATTTTTTTGCAGTTGTTCTAAGTTGTTCTAGGTTGTTCTAGTTGTTCTAAACATTGTTCCAAAACAATGATTTTCTAAAATATAATTTGTAAAATAATATTATATTTTAGAAAATCATTGTTTTGGAACAATGTTTAGAACAACTAGAACAACCTAGAACAACTTAGAACAACTGCAAAAATAATTTTTTTTTTTAACAGTTCTTCAAAAAATGCTTTTTTATTTTACTTGTGAACAAGTAACTTATTTTTATTTTTTTTAAAAAAGTAAATTTTTTTAAAAAAAAAGTAAATTTCTTAAGTACATTTCAAAGTACATTAAGTACATTTCAAAGTACATTTCTTAAGTACATTTCTTAAGTACATTTCTTAAGTACATTTCTATCTTAAGTACATTTCTTAAGTACATTTCTTCTTAAGTACATTTCTTAAGTAAATTTCTTCTTAAGTACATTTCTTCTTAAGTACTTAAGAAATGTACATACATTTCTTAAGTACATTTCAAAGTACATTTCAATGTACATTAAGTACATTAAGTACATTTCAAAGTACATTTCAAAGTACATTAAGTACATTTCAAAGTACATTTCTTAAGTACATTTCATTAAGTACATTTCTTAAGTACATTTCTATCTTAAGTACATTTCTTAAGTACATTTCTTCTTAAGTACTTTTCGTAAGTAAATTTCTTCTTAAGTACATTTCTTCTTAAGTACTTAAGAAATGTACATTTCTTAAGTACATTTCAAAGTACATTAAGTACATTAAGTACATTTCAAAGTACATTTCAAAGTACATTTCAAAGTACATTTTCTTAAGTACGCATTTGAGCATTGTGAGCAATGCATTTGTGAGCATTGTGAGCAACCTGCATTTGTAACTTATTTTTATTTTTTTTAAAAAAGTAAATTTTTTTAAAAAAAAAGTACATTTCTTAAGTACATTTCAAAGTACATTTCAAAGTACATTAAGTACATTTCAAAGTACATTTCTTAAGTACATTTCTTAAGTACATTTCTATCTTAAGTACATTTCTTAAGTACATTTCTTCTTAAGTACATTTCTTAAGTAAATTTCTTCTTAAGTACATTTCTTCTTAAGTACTTAAGAAATGTACATTTCTTAAGTACATTTCTTAAGTACATTTCAAAGTACATTTCAATGTACATTAAGTACATTAAGTACATTTCAAAGTACATTTCTAAGTACATTTTCTTAAGTACATTTCCAATGTGAGCATTTGAGCATTGTGAGCAATGCATTTGTGAGCATTGTGAGCAACCTGCATTTGTGCGCATTTGTGAACAAGTAACTTATTTTTATTTTTTTTAAAAAAGTAAATTTTCTTAGAAAGGTCCTTTTTAAAATTTAATATTTTGTTGGTTAACACTAAGGTGGAGGGTATCAAAGATTCGGCACAGCCTAATTTAACACTTTTACTTGTTTTTAATACAGTGGTATAATATGCAGCATCCATTGTCTGTTCAATTTGGAATAAAGGTTCTGTCCCAATGTAAGAGTAACAACCCCGTACCATTATGTTTCCGCTACCACGTTTAACTGTTTGGATTGTGTTCTGGGGCCTGAATTCGGTGTTGGAAGGTCTTCGTACAGTAAGATTACTCTTATCATAATTACCCAATCTCACTTCAGTTTCAGCTGTCCTGAAAATATTTCGCCATTTGCGTACGGGCTATTTCACATGCTCCTTGGCAAAATGCAACATTTTTTGAACGTTCCGTTTGGATAGAAATGGAACTTTTCGGACACTTTTTGCCTTTAAATTGTTTTTAGTTAGCATTTTTCTTAATATAGAGGTGTCAACATCCCGATAGTATTGCCTTTTAAAGGCAGAAGAGGTAACAAAAGTCGAACTCTACGTGACGCAATATTTTTGGTTCCAAATGTTCTGTAATTTTCAGGGTTTTACCGTCTGTTTCCTGGATTGGGGTTATATTTTATTCCGGTCTTCAATATTTTCTTTGAGCATCCAATTATGTCAGTAATTTGTATGTAGCTTCTGAATTCTTTTATCGACTCTTTCATTCTTTCTTGGCGCTCATTATTGCAATATTTACATCGGCCCATTTTGGAACGTCAATAATGACAATTTATTAATGTTACTAATAAATATTAATCATATTTAGAAGCTAAACTTTGTTTTCAAATTCAAATCCAAACTACCATTAACCAGTTCAAAAAAAAAATATTTTTTTGTAATTGACTCTATTTTATAGCACACGCCTTTAAAATACTGACACTGCACCTGGAGAACAGTAGTGTACAAAATTTATTAAAAATGACGGTATTATATTCAGCAGAGGACCGGTCAATCAGGTTCAGAATTTCTTGACATGAAACATCTTGGACCACTGATTTGCAGAGAATAAAAGTTTTGACGAGTGTGTGACTCTATTTCATCGCACACCACTGTATATGTTTCCTGCAATATGTTGCTGGGACCGTTTTTTCTGCGTGTAAATCTTTGTCGTTACTTAGCGCATATAGATTTGTTCATGAATACAACAAACTAATTGCAATGTTGGGGTAAAATATAATATACTAGCCATCGACTTTATATGCGTACGAGTCTTTCACCAGCAGAACACGCGTTTTTCGAATACACTAGTTTACAATAGAATAACAAATACATTTTTAACCAAAATTTCAATATTTTTGTTTTTTTACATACAAAATTATGAAAATCATTCTTCTGACCTATACAAATTCTTTGGTGAACTTGACCTATACAAGTTCCAACTATAAGTGAACAATTATGTTTTCAAATTGTCAATAACGAATTCAAATATTTATCAACTATTAATTTTTTTGTTTGTTGTATTTTTTCCCCCGGAATAAGCCAAGATACCAAATATATATGTACATGTGCACGAACATTTACTTACTAACGCAATTGAGGAAGTTAACGAGTAATCCGAGATACTAAACAAATAAATATTTGCCAAATTTTGTCAACTTGAGCATTTGGTTTTATTTTACCTTGAATGAGGCAACACGTTTTTAAATTTATCGTACTTTACTTAACTTATAGACGAATCAACCATCCCATTCTACAAAATTTGTGGCCGCCCGTCTTTCCGCATCTTTTTTTTTCATTGTATTGAAACCAAAACTTTACTTAGTTTTTGTCGTTTTATTTATGTTTATTAAATAAATATGAAATTTAATATTTTTTCATAATCTTTAAAACAAATACATGCAAACAAAACTCAAAAATGATTTTGAGAAACCTGAGCTCAAATCTCCCCCCCCCCCCACTCCCTCAGCCCAAAACAAAAAGGTCGAAAAACTTTTTGTGCTCTGACCAAAAAAAATAAATCAAAAAAAAAACCGTTTTTGGTCTTTATTCAAGATATGACAAGCAACACGTCAACACGTTTTTGGAATTGAACGTGAACTTCAACTTTATGGTAAGACAAATATACAATAAATATACAACAAATAGTTGTGGTTGGTAAAAGTTTAAATTGATATCGCATTTTAGATGTTGTTATTGTTTTATTTATAAACTATTACAAAATAAACTTCTTTCAAGTAGTTTTTATGTTATTGCTGATCGTCTATTATTACATGATCAATGATCCATTGCATCTGCACAGTGGATAGAAAATGAACAAATAGAAATTGAAATGCATTTTTATAGTTAAAAAGCAAAATCAAACTTCAAACACGATACTGCTCCTTTTGAACCTAGAATGATCCAACGGGCTTCACAACGCCCATTTAAACTTTGTGCGTTAAACCAACTTAAGTTCGCATTCCCTCTGAAATCCTCGACTCAACTTTATTTAAAGACTTGAACACACTGCATGCGAAATCTCGTGTTTGGAGATTTCGATTAGCCAAACATCTGCTTTTCAATACAATAATCAGCTGTTAATGTACTCGAAGTCTCCAAATGAGGATCCTGCTGCAGTATGAACGAAGTATAACGCACAGAAGTCGACTCGGGGCATTTTCTCTTACATTCGGATATTTTAAAATCAATTCTATAGAGAAGAAAATTTACTCATGGAGTTGAATGCCAACACAGAAAACGAGTGAAGCGTGTCGTTTCCCTGCTCTCTCTCTTACCCTCTTCGTTGAATATTTCAATACACGAACAGTTTTCTGATGATGTTTTTGTATCTAACGGTGGTGCAATGGGTAGTGTGCGCGCCTCTTGTACATGAGATCCTGGGTTCGATTCCTGCTCTGACCACTTTAAAAAATTTCTTTCGGCGGCGGTCACCTCGCATAGTGACGGCGACACTATCGAGTATTTAGCCATGAAAAAACTTCTCAAAATACCGTTCGGAATCGGTGTAAAAACTGTAGATCCCAATCAGTGAGTGAAAAATTAGAAAGCGCACAGCTCACTTGTTGTGAGAAGCTCTCCCCAATCCCTTCATGGGATGTAATGGGAAACGGTTTTTTTTTTTTTTTATAGAAATTCCACCCATATTTAAATAAAATTACATAAAGTATGTAAAAAGTATGAAATAATCAAGTTATGAATCAAGAGTGAATCGCGTCGACTTTTTTGATTCTCTTCTACTAGGGTTGGCAAATTGCGCCGATTTTTTCTTCTCTACTTGTACATCCTTTTTGACTGGGCTACGGAGGTGCGTTGTTTATGCGCGCACGTGCCGATTACGAACAAACCCTTTATTGTGTTATCGATAAAATATTACACTGCCATCGTTGATCTTATCCAAAAACGATGTACAAGCAGACAGTCAAAATTTCTCTTCACTCAAATGCCAACAAACAAAACGAGTGAAACCTTAGTACTTCTCTACTCTCTCTCTTACTCTCTTCATTGAATATTTCAATACACGAGCAGCTTTTTGATAGTGTTATTGTATATAACTATACAAATTCCAACCATGTTGAAGAAAAATTACATAAACTATGCAAAAAGTATGAAATAATCAAGATATGACGCGAGAGAGAAATGCGTTTGAGTGAACTCCTAGCACTTTTTGGTTCTCTTTTACCAGGGTTGCCAAGTTGCGCATATCTTCTGGTCGACTAATTGTAAATCGTCTTTGTCTTATCTATCAGCAGCAAAGAATGTACAAGTAGAGAAGAAAAACCACAGCAATGTGGCAACCCTCGTAGAAGAGAACAAAAAACGTGTGAACCGCTTCGTTTCTCTGCTCTCTCTCTTACGCTCTTCGTTGATTATTTCAATACACCAGCAGTTTTCTGATGATTGTAAAGTACATAAACTATAGAAAATCCAACCATGTTTATATAAAATTACATAAAAGATGAAATAATCAAGTTATGACGCGAGAGAGAAATGCGTTTGAGTGAATCGCGTACAAAGACGATCAAGAACTAGTCAACCAGAAGATGTGCGCAATTTGGCAACCCTGGTAAAAGAGAACCAAAACGTGTCAGTAAATCACTCAAACGCATTTCTCTCCCGCGTCATGTCTTGATTATTTCATACTTTTTCCACAGTTTGTGTAATTTTTGGTTGGAATTTGTATAGTTATATACAATAGCACTATCAAAAAGCTGTTCGTGTATTCAAATATTCCACGAAGAGAGTACGACAGAGAGCCGAGAATGGCTAGAGTTTCACTCGTTGTGTTTGCTGGCATTTGAGTGAGGAGAAATTTTGACTGTCTACTTGTACATCGTTTTTGTCGCCTCGACTTTTTGGTTCTCTTCTACGAGGGTTGCCACATTGCGGCGGTTTCTTTTCTATCAGCAGCGAAAGCCCAATAAAATCTTGGGCTTTAACCGACGTATTTGAATAACCGGGTTTCTGTTTATTCGAAAACGCACTTTTTCGATAAACTGCTTCGTTTTCACAGAAAGAATCAAATCGGTTAAACCGGTTAATTTTTGTATTCTTTTCGATTTTTTTCGTTTGCACTGAAATTTTTTAAAATTTTTCTCGAAATTATATTTTTCTAGAAATATATTAAGAATTGAACTACCCTAGATTAGATTCGATAAGATTAGATTAGATTAGATTAAATTAGATTAAATTAGATTATATTAGATTATATTAGATTATATTAGATTAGATTAGATTAGATTAGATTAGATTAGATTAGATTAGATTAGATTAGATTAGATTAGATTAGATTAGATTAGATTAGATTAGATTAGATTAGATTAGATTAGATTAGATTTGATTAGATTAGATTAGATTAGATTAGATTAGATTAGATTAGATTAGATTAGATTAGATTAGATTAGATTAGATTAGATTAGATTAGATTAGATTAGATTAGATTAGATTAGATTAGATTAGATTAGATTAGATTAGATTAGATTAGATTAGATTATATTAGATTAGATTAGATTAGATTAGATTAGATTAGATTAGATTAGATTAGATTAGATTAGATTAGATTAGATTAGATTAGATTAGATTAGATTAGATTAGATTAGATTAGATTAGATTAGATTAGATTAGATTAGATTAGATTAGATTAGATTAGATTAGATTAGATTAGATTAGATTAGATTAGATTAGATTAGATTAGATTAGATTAGATTAGATTAGATTAGATTAGATTAGACTAGATTAGATTAGATTAGATTAGATTAGATTAGATTAGATTAGATTAGATTAGATTAGATTAGATTAGATTAGATTAGATTAGATTAGATTAGATTAGATTAGATTAGATTAGATTAGATTAGATTAGATTAGATTAGATTAGATTAGATTAGATTAGATTAGATTAGATTAGATTAGATTAGATTAGATTAGATTAGATTAGATTAGATTAGATTAGATTAGATTAGATTAGATTAGATTAGATTAGATTAGATTAGATTAGATTAGATTAGATTAGATTAGATTAGATTAGATTAGATTAGATTAGATTAGATTAGATTAGATTAGATTAGATTAGATTAGATTAGATTGGAATGAATTGAATTTGATTGAACTGGAATGAATTGGATTGAATTCAAACGAATTTAATTGAATAGAATTTAATAGAATTAAATAGACTTAAACAGAATTGAATTGAATACAATTGGATTCAATTGAGATCAATTGTATTGAATTGAACTGATTGAATTGAATAGAATTAATTCCAAATGAATTGATGTGGAAAAATGGGAAATATTTAAAAGTTTTTCGGTTATTTACTTGATTTGAGATGAACTGAATTGAAGTGAATTGAATTCAATTGAATTGGATTGGACTGAATTATATCGAATTGGATTAAATTGAACTAGATTGAGTCGAATTGTATTGAATTGAATAGAATATAATTGAAATGAATCGAATTCATTTGATGTGATTTGAATTGGATTGAATTTAGTTGAATTGAATTGATCTGAATTGAATTTAATTCAATGGAATTGAATTGAAATGCATTGAATAAAACTAAATTGAATTGAATCGACTTGAACTGAATTGGGTTGCATTCAATCGAAGTGAAATCGATTGAATCGAACACAACTGAATTGAATCGAATTGAACTAAAAAAATTGCAAATATTTAATAGTTTTTCGGTTATTCGACAAAGACATTTTTTAAAATAACATGCAAACGGTCGTTAGCATTGAAACCGGTCATCCGGTTTTGGAGACTGTAGTTAAAAAAAAAACCAGCAGGGTGTCGGTGCCACGGTTATACGTGGCATATTTTGGATATGGTCAATAGGTATGGTAATTTCTAAGAAACCTTTGTTGGCATTTGCCGTGGGCTCCTTCTGATTTGGCCGTCGGTGGTGCAATGGTAGTGTGCGCGCCTCTTGTACATGAGATCCTGGGTTCGATCCCTGCTCAGACCACCTTAAAATTTCTTTCGGCGGCGGTCACCTCGCATAGTGAAGGCGGCACTATTGAGTATTTTGCCATGAAAAAGCTTCTCAAAATACCGTTCGGAATCGGTGTAAAACTGTAGGTCCCAATCAGTGAGGGAAAACTGGAACGCGCACAGCTTAGTGATTGTGAGAAGCTCTCCCCTGTCCCTTCATGGGATGTAATGGGAAACCTTTTTTTTCCCCCTTCTGTTTTGTGTGAAGTATTGACCAGGTGATGTTATTAGGACAACAAATACAAAAAGCCAACACAAGACATTTGGTTCCTGTTTGGTTCACTTCACTGCCGAACTTAACAGAAATGTACTATACAAACAACAAAAGATGATTTACGCTGCAACTTCTAAAGAGAATTGGAAAAAATTACACCACAAAATGCCGTCGTGTGTCACTCCAAAATATAAGCGCTTGATCGTTCGGGAACTTAACCATCTATAAAATCTGCTCCAGTTGCAACAACAGTTATACACTCAAAAAAGGTTAGTTACAACAGCAAAAATACTGCTGAAATAGTGAAATATCAGACTTTGTCTGCTGAAATGACAGGTTTTTCCTGGGGAAGTATGAGACTTT
Source organism: Phaonia tiefii (assembly GCA_963931995.1). Taxonomy (NCBI): domain Eukaryota; kingdom Metazoa; phylum Arthropoda; class Insecta; order Diptera; family Muscidae; genus Phaonia; species Phaonia tiefii. The sequence goes on along the minus strand of OZ008370.1, from coordinate 221,263,535 downwards.
TGCGTGCAGAAATATTTGAAAACATGTTTGTTAAAGTATCAACTATTTATTGGTATAGCTAGTATTTTTGTCTTTTATTTCAGCAGGCAATTTTAGCAACATATTTCCTATTCTGTCAGGGTTCCAGGATTGATTCCCGCCGGAGTCAAACTTTTTTAAAAATATATATTTTTTAGTTGTAGCTTTCGCTTGGTCTGTTTTGTCCTTTAGCGGTTTGTTTAACAAATATTTTGGAGTCGTATTAGAGAAAGCCTCTTTTGGAGGTCAACCATTAAGTCATTTTATCGATTGAATGATCCGTTTCCGGGTTCCAGACATATTAATATTTAGCCATTTCTTTTTCCCAAAAGAGGCACAAGAAAGCAAGAAAGAAAAAGTAAACTCCTTATGATGAAAGAGATGTACAACAATTTTATGGAAGTGTATATTAAAGTAATTTGGTTCGCTGGAATCCTTTACTACATATATCATACCACATCAGTGTGTAACGAGACCACAAGGTACCAAATTTCGCGATGTCTTCGTTGCTTCGAGCAGGACATCAACTCAGCTCTAAGCTTTCAAAGTTACCAATGATATCCAGCTGTCAAAATATTCAGTAACATTTGGAATTTCATACCCGTCTGCCGAACGTGTGGAAATTATTAAAAAATAGTATCGAAATTCCAGCTCAGTTGTAAATACGCAATGTCACCATGGCTTCAATTACACAGCAATAGGCAAGAGTATCTATCCCTCTCTTTACGTTCTCTCGATGACGACGAGGTGGTACATCATTTCTTCGAGTTGGAGTTGCTGTTCTATTTTACTCTTTGGTTGGATATAAAACGGACTAAAATAAAAGGGATTGCGTATTTACTTTCCATGCAACCAACATTAATTAGCTGTCATTAGTATCAGTCACACACTATTTTAACTTAGTTTGCGTCTGGTTGCTTAACGTTCTGATGACAGACAGGTCGGGTGGTGTTACCAGCAAGGAAATGACCTTTATACCTTCCAGGGCACCACACATCAGAGTCAGAGTCCGTCAAAGGGCTGCTGGTGCGGACGATCGGCATATTGCTGCTCACTATCATCGAACCAACATCGGTGTTGGTGGAAATGGTAGTCGTGCTTAATTGGCGCCCCACAGCCCCTCTCAGCAGCAATCTCAGCGGCGTATTTCTTCATCCACCTTCGCCGTCGTGTATTAGGACATAGAGAAATAGAAAAGAGCCGCTATGCCTCTCTTCGTGTTCTCTTGATGACGACGAGGTAGTAGGCCACTTCATCGAGTTCGAATTGCTTTTGTAATTTACTCTTGGTTGGACAAAATACGGACAGAAATGAAAGGGAATGTGTATATTCGTTCGATGCAACAACAAACATAATTTAGCTGTCATTTGTATCAACCAAACTCTATTTAAACTTAGTTTGTTGCATGGTCTATAATCTGTATGTATTCTTTGGTCTCTCATTCTACATCATTTCCCTAGTACCTTTCCGATCAGCTGTGCCATAAAAACCCCCGGATTACCACGAGGTCGGGTTCTTCTACGGTCCATTTCAATATGATCTGAATCTCTGCTTGAGTGCTTAAAGCTGAAAAACCTGCCACCTTTTGAAGAACGTCAGCTTGCCCACTTTTTCTTGCGTCTACTCTTGCGGCAGCGATCGCAGACTGTCTCCGCTGGTGTTAGGTCTTCGTCGAACTGTGGTTCAGAATATAATTCCATCGGCCCAAATTTAATAACTTTTGATCTTGTTAACATTTTCGAGTTGCGATTGTAAGCAAGGAGGCAATGATTATTTTAAAACACTGTGCATTGTAAATCACAAAATTGGATATGTGTTAGAAATTAATCCCAAATTTACCACGTTTCCTATTTTGCAATTTTAAAGGAAACAAAAATTTTGATATTTTAGTTTTTTTTTGACATATTTCGGCCCTGGTCCCAACCAGCCCCAACCATGTCGATCTTTTGCCTTTTTCTCGACTTCCTTCGAGTTCGGTTTCGAAAACTTCGCTTAGCTATGCCAATGTCGGTATATAGCTCATAGTTCACGCACGCCGATAAATTTTCCATGAGTTTTTCACAAAGATGTGGCTGTATCTCACCGATGACGCGTTGGATCTCGGATTTGAACCCAGGAATCGTTTCTAGTTTACTCGCATAAACCCGAGATTTCACAAGTCGCCAAAGAAAGAAATCGCACGGCTTTAAATCGCATGATCTTGGTGGCCAATTGACATCAGAATTTCTTGAGATAATTTGTTCTGGAAATCGCTGCTGCAATAAATCGATTGTTTCATGCATGGTGTGGCAGGTGCCGCCGTCTTGCTGATACCACATGTTACCCACATCCATGCCGTCGAGTTGAGGCCACAAGAACACGGTTATCATGTTCCATAACGAATGCCGTTCACAGTCACTGCAATTTCGGCCTCATCTTCAAAAAAGTTAGGCCCAATCACTCCGCCTGAACAAAATCAGCACAAGACAGTTGCTTGTTGTGGGTGCATTTGTTTCTCATGGATTTCATGAGGATTTTCTGAGCCCAAAATTCGTAAATTTTGTGTATTCACGAAGCCATTCCAATGGAAATGCGCTTCTTCGGAGAGATGACATTTTTTTTTTGAAAAATTGGCATTGACTTCACTTTGCTCCATTACCCATTGAACGAATTGTCGGCGCTTTCCATGGTCAACTGGTTTGAGGTCCTGAGTCAGCTGATTTTTGTACGTATGAAGTTGGAGGTCTATTGCCAAAATTCCCTGCGTAGTGCTTCGTGAAACTTGAATTTGTTGAGAGCGATGCCGAATTGATGTTTTCGGGTTTTCGGCGACACTTTCCTTTACAGCAGCAATGTTTTTAAGAGACCGACCGGTACATTGACGCACAGTAGCCATACTGTGCATAATCGAACCAGTTTATTCAAATTTCTCGACCACTCTTCGAATGGGTGACACAGTAGGTGCACTTTGTAGACTAAAAATTTCTCGAAGTTTTCGAGCGGCCTCAGCATAACTTCCAAATTTTTGCTTAATAGGTTTTCACAATCATATCACGTTGTTCTTTCGTTAAGCTCTCAATTTTTAATAATCGGAATAAACAAATGTGGCAGCTGCCAAATTTCAGAGTTGCCCCTTGCCCAAAAAATATTACACTAAATTCAAAAAATGAAATATTACTCAGAAATCCTTTATGTTAAAATAAAAAGACGTTAAAAGCCTTTGGGTCGGATTATATTTATCATATATGTACTTTCTGAAGTCAGACTTATACGGCATTTACGACAAACAAGATTAACTAATTTCGAAGGTTATGTCGCATTTATACCTCAGGGTATCGCGGCCAGGTTAGCGATAACCTTATTCTCTAATCTTTGCCGTATACATCTCCAAATTTGAGATTAAATTGAGATTTTAGGTGGCAACTCCGTGCTTAGACAAACTCTGCGCCGAGACAAAATTATTGAAGACGGCGGCACAACAGAAAAATTAGGTTGGCGGCTATAGGTTTTCCAAGTTTTTTACAAATTTGGGATGTTTTAGAAATAATTGAACTGAAATTGGATCATTGGGCCAAATCGGGCCAGTCAATAAAGTCGGCTCACAGTTTAAACCAAGAAGAACCATTTATATCGGCGGCGGCGTGAGCTTCAAAATAGTTTTGGTTATAGATAAAGTAAACTAATAGATGAAGCACAAGTGTTGGGGAAAATTTTAGTGTAATGGGTAATTTGCTAGATGTCGTTGTAAGCAATAAATGGGATTTTTTTGTTCCCAAAAAAAGTCACAAAATATGACATTAAAATTCTAAAATTTCATATCACAAGAAAACAATAATTTTCGACAAATATATCACTTCGGAACAATAATACACCACGATGCTTAAAGTAAGAGTAGAATATCTGATGGCCATAGAAGTGCAAAACCTTGTCACCACCGACTATGTCCTAATAAATTGGTTCTTCCTCCGGTTCAGCTACCATTCCTTATTGAGAGTCCTCAGACACTCTAACGGTTTTGACATCTGCGACCACAGAAGTTACTACATTATTTAGGCGGGGTCATTTTTAGATTAAAAAGGCGTTCCCGCATTTTAATCTTTGGCGGTCTTACGGGGTTTCTCTTATTGATATCACAACACCGGCCTCATGGCTTTTAAATAGTTTTTTATATAAGAAACATTTGTCACATTTTTCCTTTAATTCACAAAAATTTTCCACAATTTTGAATGAACGTCAATGAGAATTATGGGAAACTACACTGACAGTGACAGAGTCCGCGTGATTTAATGTGATTCTCGACGTGAAGTCCTTAACCACAGGTGAGCACCGCCCCCCCAAGAACATGTTTGATACGACTGTTAGCGCCGCCCGTGAGATATCCGTGCTACCCCGCATAGAGGGGCAGCCAAGAGATCAGGAGATCAGGAATAGGAAGCCTTACACCATTGGTATACATGATTACGAGGGAGAACAAACGCCCCGTATTCGCATATCCGCCAGCGCGACTTCTTTCTTCCGTCCACGAGCTACCAATTGAGTAAACTCTCTGTACATGAGCTACTCCTCCTTGGTAAAGAGTGAGGTACTATCCAAACCTCTTCCGTGATAAGGGCCACGGATCCCATATTTCGAGGATATGCACCTGCCTAGCATACTTCGTTACAAGTAACTGATATACAAGGCAACTACATAGCCTCTACCAGCGATTTTGGTGGCAACCACAGCCAGCACGATCTCCCACAAGGGGGCCAACACCACCCGTGCTACCAGATAGGCATACTCTCTGGTCCGAGTTTCGCAGTGAAGCTGCTCCCAGTTTTTACTTTGTACTAAGTAGGGGACTGGTCACTCTCGGCGACAAAAGCATCAATCGTGAAACAATTATACAATATCAACACTAACAACAACATCACGTGACATTGCCATTTAAATGCTAAAAATTGCAATTTAAACGGTCTAATAACTACAGTCAGACGGCTGCAGCTTTCTCACCGTGGGAGCAAGGCTGTTTCCACCTCTTCCGGTCAATAACAGCGACCGGCAGCCAATCTTCAGGCTTCGCCCGATGATGCCCCCTTGGGTCAACAACAACAAGACACAAACTGAAAGGGGGGGGGGGGGGACCACGTGTCAATCCCAAACAGCACACGGTACCAGAAACAGGCCTCTGGTCAGACCTCGCGGCTAATCCACTTCCAAATTCGACTCCGACGAAGTCCGGGACTGGCAATCCCTGTGTTCGCAGGGTTCAGCAGTACCGACAACGAGATCCTAAACGCCTGAATAACTAGCTTGAAAAAAGCCAGGATCACGAAAAACGCTTAACCACTACAAAAGGGAGACACCGATAGAGACCAGTAAAACCCACAACAACAACTAAACCGTCCTAGCGCGCCGACTCGCGAAAACACGAGAGGCAAACCGCGTTGCAACACACAACGCATTCGGAGACAGAAGCATACTACTCACACACCACTCACCACCGGATCTGGTGACACCCATGCCGACTAAATCCCTAAAAGCCCCGTAAAGGGGACACTCGCACAAAACATGGAGCCAATCTTCGATTGGCGCTTCGCAATCACACGACTCCCGATCCGCAAGTCTCATTCTGTGCAAGAATGCATTTAACGATCCGTGACCTGTCAGTATGAAACCAAGGCTTAGATTGAAACTAAACTCAGGGTTCTTCCCGACGAATTCTACATCCGGTATAAATCTATACGTTACTCGACCGTTGGTACTGGAATTCCAACGGCCCTGCCACTCAGATGTGACTAACGCATCTAACCGAGCCCGCCGCTCACTTCTACTCATGCTCTCTGCTCCAACTATGAGCCAATCTGACTCACCCAGTGCGTACCCCCTCTTGATTTTGAAGTCCATGCTACGACGCATCACCTCTAGATCAAGAGGCACCCATCAAAACTTGTAGGGCCTCTGTAGTCACCGTACGACATACTGGCATACATGCCAATAACATTACTCCCTATATGAGGCAAAAAGTTCATCCTTTCTCCCATGGTGACTCCGAGGTACTTCACCTCCGTGGAGTAACGGATTGTGCCACCACCATTCAGACGCACGATTGGAAAATGGGACTTGAAACTACCCTTCAGCAACATGGTCACTGTCTTTTCCACCGATAAACTAACTCCTACACGCTCGCCCCACCGAGTGACAATACTCATCATTGTCGAGGATAGCTGATCCAACTCGGAACGAGAACTACCCTCGACCATGATAAGCAAGTCATCAGCGTAAGCACATATCTTACATTCGGCCTCAAGCTCATGCAAAAGCAAGTCCATCATCAGATTCCACACAAACGGTCCACAAATGGAACCCTGTGGACATCCTCGGACCACATCAACACACTCAGAACTATTTGCCCCGACTATCACTGCTTTTCTGTCAGAGAAGTAACTTCTCCAGAGTGCTACTTCCTGACACCCTAGCCCCGCTAGTCTTTCTTCCACGCTAGCCCAACTCAGATAATCAAACGCACCTTTAAAGTCGATGAAAACACCCAGAAGATACTTCTGAGTACACTCTACAACAGTTCTCCTCACGTGCGCCCAGGCATCTTCGACACTTCGGCCCCTTACAAAGCCGAACTGCCAACGGCACATGCTGTCAGCGACTCTCTCATTTAGTCTCTGCACCAGAATCCTCTCCAGTACTTTTCCAAATACTGGTAAGAGACTGATACCCCGATAAGAACGAGGATTACTCCTGTCCTTATCGATTGACTTCAAGAGTACAATGACACGGGCTACCTTCCACTCGCGTGGAAAACATCCCTCATGTACACACCGCCCATACAAAGCCTCTAGGTATTCCGGAATAGCTTTTACAGACGCTTTTACACATCTCTCCAACTATTCCATCCATACCAGGTGACTTTCGCGACTTAACTAACGCCATGCTTTCTGCGATCTCTGATCTTTCCAGCTCGGGTGCAACAGTCTCAACTTCCCCAGAAGAAGAAGAAGAAGAGGCCACTGCCTCCGCTCTCGGAAAGAACTCCCGCAGCAAAACTTTGACGCAATCACTCCAGGAAGTAAGAATGGCATCGCCATCTTTCAACCCGGAGAGATCTGTCCTCCTACCTCTGCCAAGGCAGATTCTATACACATGACCCCAGGGATCATTCCTATGGCAGGCAACAAACTGTCGCCAATCTTCCTCTTTCACGTTTACAAGCATATCCTTGTAATCGCTGAGGCAACTTTTGTACGCCGATCTGAGCTGGTCAATATCACTAGCTTCGTTCCGTTTGCCTCTCTGGAAACGTTTCCTGAGACGGCGCACTTCCCTCCGCTTGAGTGTCAACTCACGTGTCCACCATTGTAATCTTCTCAAAGTTTTCTTGCGACACCTTTCAAGGAGATCGTCGTTAGCCCTATGAACAACTTCGCGTAAACACGAGACTTGCTCATCTACGGTCCTACGACGAAAGACTTCTATTGGAATCTCGCTAGCCTCAGCTGCGATTAATTCTCCATACACATCCCAGTTCACATCCCTGGTGCGCCACCGCACGATGTCTAAGGTGCTAACTTCAGTCCGTTCGTAAGTGAAATCAATTACAATGTAATTGTGATCACTTACGGACGGTCTGACCCTCCAACTAAACTGAAACGTTCTCAAAGCTGCGCTATTCGCAATCGTCACATCTATATCGCTAACTCCTCTACCATTATCAAAGTGTACTGCTCACTCGGCTCATTCAAGGCATGAAGGCGGCCCGAAACAATCCATTCACTTAGCATCTCTCCCCGGTAATGGTTTTGCGACCCAGTCGATAGTCTGGGTGTTTTGCTAAACCATAGCGGGTTTGATGCGTTAGCGTCTATCCCTAGGACGAGAGGGTTACTATCTCAAATTGGGTGGTATAAACGGCAAAGATTAGGAAACAAGGTTATTGCTAACATGATCACGATAAACTGCGGCCGAAATGCGACATTATTTGCTCTATTTACTATATTTTTTGAGAACAAGTGGCAGATGAATGTTGTTGTCAAAGAAAAAGGTGAAATAAATTGAAAACCCAATACGGTTATAACACATTTACACCGCCGTTCATCGCGGCCAGGTTAGCGATAATCTTGTTCTCTAATCTTTGCCGTTTATACCACACAATTTGAGATTAAATTTACATTTCAGGTGGCAACTCCGTGTTTAGACAAACTCTGCGCCGAGGCCAGATTATCAAAGACGGCGGCACAACAGAAAAATTAAGCTGGCGGTTTTAGGTTTTGCCAGTTTTGTACAAATTTGGGATGTTTTTGAAATAACTGAACCTTTAAAATCGGATCAGTGGGTCAAATTGGGTCAGACGATAAAAACGGCTCACAGGCTAAACCAATAAGAGCCATTTATATATGCAGCAGCGTGAGCTTCAAAAAAGTTTTGGTGCTGGCGTCGTGTCTGGAAGTTTTCGATCGGCTTCTGTCTGTCAAACATTTGATTTGTTTGTGTATGTTTTTATTATGGTTGCATTTTCTTCGTAACTAACAGTGTTGCTCGAAATGTACACCAGTTTAAAATTAGGTTAAAAATTAAACCAGATTTTACAGATTAAAAATGTATCTTTAATCTGGCTTAGTGCGGGTTAACGGAGTTAACCTTCGAAATGCGGTAATCCTCTTTGGTGTAAATACCGTATTAGAGAGTTAAAGTTGGTCAGGATGTTTGAGGCCCCAAAAGTCCGGTATTTTATACCCCATTCACAGTGCATCAGGATTCTCCCATTTGCAGATTGCGAGTAAATGAACAGCTGGTTATTGTATTTGAAACATAGATGTTTGAATTTGAGATTTCGATTGCAGTGTGTTAAAGGCTTTAGGAAACTTTTGAGACAAAATATCATAAAACATTGAGATGTTGAAGAGAGCACATACAATCTAAGGCCCTCGCATGGTACCAAAAGGTTCACCAAGATCATTGCCAACTTTCACTGACTATTTTAATATTAGTCATGGTCATTTAGCAAAGGCGTATCACACAAGCAGAGATGTGACAAGCGCATAAACAACAGCTTAGTAGGTTTTAGCTGAATCATCATTGACTAAGGCAGCTTGTATTAATCAAACATTTTGTGTTGCGGCAGATAAAAGCCTAATTATAATATTAAAAATAAAGGCAGCAGCAGCATCTGCATTATCTAATAACCCCGTTTTTGTATTTATTAATCGATCTGAATTTATGATCATTATTATGCTGATTCCATTCTACTGTGCATCTCAATCGAGTGGATCGGTTCGTTTGTTGCAAACAAGATCGACCGCTTTGAAAACCATAACAAAGCCAGACAGAAAGGAAGGACAGACGGATAGATATACAGATCATTGTGAAAATGTTGGGGTTCACTTTCGTTTTCATTTCAAGATTTTTTGTGTTTTTTTTTCAATGAACGGGTTTGTGCTGTTGTCGTTGTCGCTGTCATTATAATAGAAGTTGTTGTTGTGTCCCAAACTGTTTGTCTGTTGTTGGCTGCTGCTGTTATGCTTCATGGGCAACAACTAATGCAAACAAAACAAACCACGGGGATGCCTTCCATCCATCCGTCCACCGGTTGAGGTCTGTCTAGCTGCTCTTATTTATTACAACAACCAATGCCGAGTGAGTGAATCGCTCCATTTCAAAAATGTATTCATTCGACTCGGGATGTTTACACGTTGAAACGGTTATACGGTTACACATTAAGACATTCGGCCATTCGAGTTGGCATGGAGATTTTGCATGTTTTGTTTTTCTTTCCTTCTTTCTTCGTCATCTTTGTTGGTCTTTCTCAACTCATAATTTCGTTGTGCCTTTCCCTTTCTGAAAAGCGAAAGTGGTTGTCGGTTTCAATATCGAAAAGTTGTTGGTGGTGGCTGGCTGACACGGGAAGAGGCGGAATTTATAATTGATTCATATGATGCAAAAAATAAAAACGAAAAATTAATCTGCTGCAGATCAACCAACATGTGATCGGTTGTAGTTGTCAATCGAATTTCGAATTTGTCTTCGAGCAATGGGCGGTAAACTTCCTCGTTTCTTTTAGCTAGATAATTAATTAATTTCCAAAAATGATAGCATTTCTTAACACATATACCCGTGTAAATCTTAAAATTTGTTAAAATTGTATAAGTAGAAAATGTTTAAAGCACACGCCAAACCAATGCGGCGGCCATAAGATAATCGTGTCGCATTCATATGGCAATGTACTTTGAAGATTTGCAACGCATTATTGTTACGAGTTACGAAGCACAATTTATGGCGAACATCACTCGTATTTAGTATTTACCCCCCATCATGAGCGACCAATTCACATCGCCGTGTGGAATGGGTAATGATCAGTTACCCATTACCCACAGGAAAATAATGGGTAGTTACCCAGTCCCGATAATGGGGACTTACCCATCACGATTACCTACAGGGACTTATAACGCATATACACCGCCGTTTATCGCGGCCAGGTTAGCGATAACCTTGTTCTTCAATCTTTGCCGTTTACACCACCCAATTTGAGATTAAATTTACATTTCAGGTGGCAACTTCGTGCTTAGACAAAAAGTTTTTTAGTAATTTGGAATGTTTTTGAAATAACTGAACCTTTAAAATTGGATCAGTGGATCAAATCGGGTCAGTCTATAAAATCGGCTCACAGTTTAAACCAATAAGAGCCATTTATATAGGCAGCGGCGTGATCTTCAAAAAAGTTTTGGTGGTGGCGGCGAAGTTTTCGATCAGCTTCTGTCTGTCAAACAGTTGATTTTTTGTGTATGTTTTTATTATGGTTGCATTTTTTTAGTAACTAACAGTGTTACATCAAAATGTACACCAGTTTAAAATGAGGTTAAAAATTAATATTCAGTTTCTACAGATTAAAATTGTATGTGTAATCTTCAGGTTTAGTGCGGGTTAACGGAGTTAAGTTTAGAAATGCGGTAATCTCGTTTAGTGTAAACACCGTATTACCCATGACGCATACCCACAGGGTATTGGGGAAAATAATAGGTAATTACCCATGACGATTACCCATAATACATTAGGAATGGGTAAGTGGCCTTTACACACTATCCACGGCGATGGGTAATGGGTTACCCAAGATAATAGAAAAAGTAGCTGATTTTTGAAGGTTTCTAAGGGGGTTTCATAACGTAGTCCAATTCCTATGGCAGTGGTTTTTTCCCAAAATATTGTCAAAATAAGAAAATCGCTAAAGTAAAAATACGGCTATAACTCGGAAACGGTGCGTCCAAAAGATGTCATTAACATTTAAAATGCATCAATAGAACTCAAGAAGCATCAATAAAAATTGAAAACAATTCTATTGAAAATTAAAATTCAAAGCATGATAATAAAATGACATCAATCGATTTTAAATTAACATCTATTGATTTTAAAAATAAACCAATTGATATTTTTAGTTAATATACCCGTTAATGTTTTTTTTAGTTAAATCAGTTGATATTGAAAAGAATCAATTGATATTGAAAGGACATTCATTGAAATTCAAAATATACCTATTATAAGTACAACTTTATAAGACATCAATTGCATTTTTATAGACTGCATTCTAAATGATATCAATTACAATTCAAAGCACATCAATGCGGTTCAAAAACTATAAATTTAAATTTAAATTCAAATGAATTCAATTGAAAATAAAATGTCACAAGAATTTAATTCAAAAATGAAAAATCGCCAATTGATAGCCAAACACATTAATTGAAATTCGAAAAAAAGTAATTGACAATCATAAGACAACAATTGGTATTTAAATGACATAAATTTATATTAAAAAAATCTAAACTGCAAACATCAGTTGATACATTTTGAATATTAATTGATGTCTTTTAAATTTCAACAGATGTCTTTTAAATTTCAATTAATGCTTTTGAATTAATGTATTTTAAAGGTAAGTTGAGGTCTTTTGCATTCCATTTTCATTGACGTTCAAAAGATATTAAATGAAATTAACTGATTTGTCAGATAAAACTTTTGATATTCAAAAGACAAAGGCTAAAATTAAAAAATATCTATTCAATTTACTTTAACTTACGCCATTTCAATTCATTTCGTCTCATAGCAGTTGAATTCAATTCAATGCAATTCAGTTCAATCTAATTTAATTTAATTTAATTTAATTTGATTTAATTTAATTCAATTCAATTCAATTCAATTCAATTCAATTCAATTCAATTCAATTCAATTCAATTCAATTCAATTCAATTCAATTCAATTCAATTCAATTCAATTCAATTCAATTCAATTCAATTCAATTCAATTCAATTCAATTCAATTCAATTCAATTCAATTCAATTCAATTCAATTCAATTCAATTCAATTCAATTCAATTCAATTCAATTCAATTCAATTCAATTCAATTCAATTCAATTCAATTCAATTCAATTCAATTCAATTCAATTCAATTCAATTCAATTCAATTCAATTCAATTCAATTCAATTCAATTCAATTCAATTCAATTCAATTCAATTCAATTCAATTCAATTCAATTCAATTCAATTCAATTCAATTCAATTCAATTCAATTCAATTCAATTCAATTCAATTCAATTCAATTCAATTCAATTCAATTCAATTCAATTCAATTCAATTCAATTCAATTCAATTCAAGTCAATTCAATTCAATTCAATTCAATTCAGTTCAATTCAATTCAATTCAATTCAATTCAATTCAATTCAATTCAATTCAATTCAATTCAATTTAATTTAATTCAATTCATTTCATTTCAGTTCATTTCATTTCATTGAATTTCCTTTCATTTTATTTCATTTCATTTCATTTCATTTCATTTCATTTCATTTCATTTCATTTCATTTCATTTCATTTCATTTCATTTCATTTCATTTCATTTCATTTCATTTCCTTTCATTTCATTTCATTTCAATTCAATTCAATTCAATTAAATTCAATTCAATTCAATTCAATTCAATTCAATTCAATTCAATTCAATTCAATTCAATTCAATTCAACTTAATTCAATTCAATTTAATTCAACTTCAATTCAATTCAATTCAGCTCAACTGAATTCCAATCAATTCAATGCAATTCAATTCAGTTCAATTCAATTCAATTCAATTCAATTCAATTCAATTCAATTCAATTCAATTCAATTCAATTCAATTCAATTCAATTCAATTCAATTCAATTCAATTCAATTCAATTCAATTCAATTCAATTCAATTCAATTCAATTCAATTCAATTCAATTCAATTCAATTCAATTCAATTCAATTCAATTCAATTCAATTCAATTCAATTCAATTCAATTCAATTCAATTCAATTCAATTCAATTCAATTCAATTCAATTCAATTCAATTCAATTCAATTCAATTCAATTCAATTCAATTCAATTCAATTCAATTCAATTCAATTCAATTCAATTCAATTCAATTCAATTCAATTCAATTCAATTCAATTCAATTCAATTCAATTCAATTCAATTCAATTCAATTCAATTCAATTCAATTCAATTCAATTCAATTCAATTAAATTAAATTAAATTCAATTAAATTCAATTAAATTCAATTCAATTCAATTCAGTTCGATTCAATTCAATTCGCTTCAATTCAATTCAGCTCAATTCAATTCAAATCAATTCAATTCAAATCAATTCAATTCAATTCAATTCAATTCAATTCAATTCAATTCAATTCAATTCAATTCAATTCAATTCAATTCAATTCAATTCAATTCAATTCAATTCAATTCAATTCAATTCAATTCAATTCAATTCAATTCAATTCAATTCAATTCAATTCAATTCAATTCAATTCAATTCAATTCAATTCAATTCAATTCAATTCAATTCAATTCAATTCAATTCAATTCAATTCAATTCAATTCAATTCAATTCAATTCAATTCAATTCAATTCAATTCAATTCAATTCAATTCAATTCAATTCAATTCAATTCAATTCAATTCAATTTTTTTTTTTTTTTTTTTTTCAATTCAATTCAATTCAATTCAATTCAATTCAATTCAATTCAATTCAATTCAATTCAATTCAATTCAGTTCAATTCAATCCAATTCAATTCAATTCAATTCAATTCAATTCAATTCAATTCAATTCAATTCAATTCAATTCAATTCAATTCAATTCAATTCAATTCAATTCAATTCAATTCAATTCAATTCAATTCAATTCAATTCAATTCAATTCAATTCAATTCAATTCAATTCAATTCAATTCAATTCAATTCAATTCAATTCAATTCAATTCAATTCAATTCAATTCAATTCAATTCAATTCAATTGAATTCAATTCAATTCAGTTCAATTCAATTCAATTCAATTCAATTCAATTCAGTTCAATTCAATTCAATTCAATTCAATTCAATTCAATTCAATTCAATTCAATTCAATTCAATTCAATTCAATTCAATTCAATTCAATTCAATTCAATTCAATTCAATTCAATTCAATTCAATTCAATTCAATTCAATTCAATTCAATTCAATTCAATTCAATTCAATTCAATTCAATTCAATTCAATTCAATTCAATTCAATTCAATTCAATTCAATTCAATTCAATTCAATTCAATTCAAATCAATTCAATTCAATTCAATTCAATTCAATTCAATTCACTTCAATTCAATTCAATTCAATTCAATTCATTTCAATTCAATTCAATTCAATTCAATTTAATGCAATTCAACTCATTTAACTTCTATTGAGTTGAATTCAATTCGATTCAGTTCAGGTCAATGTAATTTTATACAATTCAATTCACTTTATTTCAATTCAATTCAACTCAATTCAAATCAATTCAATTCAATCCAATTCAATTCAATTTAATGCAATTCAACTCAGTTCATTTCTATCGAGTTGAATTCATTTCAATTCAAGGCAGTTCAGGTCAATGTAATTCTATTCAATTCATTTTACTTCTATTCAATTCAATCCAATTCAGTTCAGTTCAGTTCAGTTCAGTTCAGTTCAGTTCAGTTCACTTCAGTTCAAATAAATTTAATTCTATTCTATTCGAATTCAATATAGTTCAATTCAGTTCAATTCAATTCAATTCAATTCAATTCAATTCAATTCAATTCAATTCAATTCAATTCAATTCAATTCAATTCAATTCAATTCAATTCAATTCAATTCAATTCAATTCAATTCAATTCAATTCAATTCAATTCAATTCAATTCAATTCAATTCAATTCAATTCAATTCAATTCAATTCAATTCAATTCAATTCAATTCAATTCAATTCAATTCAATTCAATTCAATTCAATTCAATTCAATTCAATTCAATTCAATTCAATTCAATTCAATTCAATTCAATTCAATTCAATTCAATTCAATTCAATTCAATTCGATTCAATTCGATTCAATTCAATTCAATTCAATTCAATTCAATTCAATTCAATTCAATTCAATTCACTTCAATTCAATTCAATTCAATTCAATTCAATTCAATTCAATTCAATTCAATTCAATTCAATTCTATTCAATTCAATTCAATTCAATTCAATTCAATTCACTTCAATTCAATTCAGTTCAGTTCAGTTCAATTCAATTGAATTCGGTTCAATTCAATTGAATTCAGTTTAATTCAATTCAATGATGACCACCCCTTTTCTTGCGGCAAATACGTTTATATTACCGTAGATTATACCTATTTTTACGTATTAAATAATTTTTTACACAGTTTTCACACTAAGCAGCTTTGGAATTGAGATATTAATAAATTAGTTTATATATTCGCTATCGTAGAATATTTTAGCTGATAACATAAATTTGTCAAACACGACTTAATATCATCTACGAATCATGAGTGTGAGTTTTAGCATCACCCTACTTATTAGTTTATGTTTAAATTAAAAACAAAAAACTAAAAATAAAAATAAAAATATAATTAACATGAACTATTATAACTGAACGATGGAATTGTTTACTCAAATTGAAACAATTTGGAAATCACGAAGTGTTCATTAGTTTGTATGTTCGCCAACATAACAAAATGTAAGGCAAATTCAAATTCAGATTCGAAAAGGAAAAATACAGCTACAGAAGTGAAGAGGGAATTCGATTGTTTGTTAATTTTGGAATAAACATAACTACTGTTTACATAATTTCCATTTCATTTCGGTGAACTCGTGTAGGTAACGAAATAATACTAAGTATTTTATAATATTCAATTCAACCTTAACAATTCCAACACAAAGACAGTCTAAATATTAGTCTAATCAATTAGAATATTTAGTAAGTTAAAAACAAAACAAACAAGAAAAATGTGATGATGAAGTCTCTGCCCCGATACTCTCATATGGTAGGCAGATAAATATGAGCGGAGATGATGGTGGGTTGTTATGACAGCTACAAATCGCATTCGATTTTGTATCTTGAGTTTCATTTCACTTTGGCGTATTCGAGTGTTGTATTCACTTGTTGTACGCGCATGTTGGCTAGATAAGTTATTTCAACTGATTAACACCCATACCAGAAACCTATAATTTTCAATGTGGACCCCATTGTCAGCGTCATAGTCATCATCCTCATCCTCATCTTGGCTTGGAGTTGTCAGTTACTTTCTACTTTCACTGAAACGAGGAATTTTCCCACAACTTCAAATGTGACTACATTTAATTTTAACTTGAATACATGTAATTTGTTAATTAATACTCTAATAATGAATAAAAGAAAATAAGGCAAAAATGTTGTAAACATCGTCACGTGACGAAATAAAATATGAATTGAAAATTTTGAATCTGATAAATATTTGGCTAACGGCAATGTTACATAACTTTGTCGTCGCTCAGGTTGACATCACGCAGTTGCATAACAGATATTTTGAATGACACATCTTCGCTGAACTGAGATACGGCACTAATTTTAATCGAAACACTAAATAAGATTCATTGTAATGTCATAGTTTTATTTGAAATTGATAAATTTAAATTTGAACCACTAATTGGAATTAGAAAAGTGTCAATTATAATAAAAAAGACATCACTCAAAGTGCTGCATACATCAATTGAAATTCAAAATTTTAAATTGAAATTTAAAAAAATTTTGATTGAGATTCAAATTGACATTCAATTGAGATTGATATTTAAAACACATCAGTTTAAATTTAAAAGACATCAATTAAAATTCAAAAAACATTAGGCTTAGACTTGCTCTTGTTTTTCTGTTGAGAAATATTAAAGATATTGCCCTGTTTAACATTTGGTTTTTTCCACTATTCGACAGTTCGTTGTCAAATTGTAGACATATTTATCTTTGAGCGATTTTCTCATTTTGGCGATGTTTTGAAGAAATTAGTCCTTCCATATGATTGGGACCACTTTATCAAAGATCCTTAAAAATCCGTAAAGATATTTTCAATTGAGCGATTTTTTTTTAATTTGGCGATTTTTAGGAAAAAAATGTATACCCTACTAATGGTTATTTTCCGAATGTTCACTCCGTTTCCAAGGCAACAGGTTACCCTGGGTAACCTTTTACCCAATTCCGTAGGTAATGTGTAAAGACCGATTACACAAAACCCATCACCATGAGTACTCATACATCACGCTTACTCATCCGCCATGTGTAACCAATCCAACTGGTTGTGACCAAAAAGCGGGACACAATGTGTAAAAAAACGATTTTTTTCTTGGTTTTAAATAAAAAATACTTGTTTTTATTTTAAATAATCACTTTATTATTATAAATTCCAGTC
The DNA here is from genome assembly GCA_963931995.1 of Phaonia tiefii. NCBI lineage: Eukaryota > Metazoa > Arthropoda > Insecta > Diptera > Muscidae > Phaonia > Phaonia tiefii. The sequence continues at coordinate 221,245,844 of OZ008370.1, read as the reverse complement.
GGGCTGTGATTCCGAAATGCGGGAAAATCCCGCCAAAATCGGGACGGTTGTTCAAGTTAAAAATGTGAAATGTGTAACCGAAATGGGCAATTACCCATCGCCATGTTTAGTTGTACATCAAGATTACCCGTCGCCCATGTGTAATGGGTAATTGTGGTAACTGTGGGTAATGTGTAGATGCCGCTACCCAATACCCATGAGTAACATGTAATGGATTGCTACTCGAGCCGACATTTTCGATATTCGCATAACCGGTCATCGGTTTCACAAAATAGAAAAAGCCGGCGATACCGGTTAATTTTTGATTTTATATATGTTTTCTCATTTGCTTGAACAAAATTTTTTAAATATTTTTCGAAAAATGAATACAAAATCATATTTTTCTTATAAATATACAAAGAATTAAACAAAATTAATGAATTAATTAGAATTGAATTGATTTGAATTGAATTGAATTGAATCGAATTGAATTAAATGGAACGAATTGATTTGAATCGAATGGAATGGAATTAAATTAAATGGAACGAATTGATTTGAATCGAATGGAAATGGATTGAACTCAACTGATCTGAACTGAATTGTAGTGAATTGAATTGATTTGAATTGAGTTGAATTGAGTTGAATGGAGTTGAATTTAGTTGAATTGAGTTGAATTGAGTTGAATTGAGTTGAATTGAGTTGAATTAAGTTGAATTGAGTTGAATTGAGTTGAATTGAAATGAAATGAATTGAATTGAATTGAATTGAATTGAAATGAACTGAAATGAATTGAGTTGAGTTGAGTTGAATTGAATTGAATTGAAATGAAATGAAATGAAATGAAATGAAATGAAATTAAATTAAATGAAATGAAATGAAATGAATTCAATTGAATTGGGTGGAATTGAATTGAATCGAATTGAATTGAATTGAATTGAATAGAATTAAATTGTATTGAATTGAATTAAAATGAATTGAATTCAATTGAATGGAATTGAATTGAATTGACATGAATTAAAGAGAATTGAATTGAATTAATTTCAACTGAATAGAATCAGATTACATTAAATTGAGTTGAGTTCAATTGAGATGAATTCAATTGAATTTAATTGAATTGAATTGGCTAGAGTTGAAGTGAATTGAAATTAATGAAATTGATTCGAATTAAAGAATTGCATTGTACTGAATTAGATTGAATTAAATGGAATTGAATTAAAATAATTTGAACTGAATGGAATTGAATTGAAGTGAACTAAATTGAATGACATTGAATTGAGTTGAATTGAACTGAAACGAATAAAATTAAATGAATTGAAGTGAAATAAATTGAATGGAAATGAACTGAACTGAACTGAAATGAACTTAATTGAATTGAATTTAGTAGAATTGACTTACATTGAAGTAACTAAAATTAGCTGAATTGAATTGAAATGAATTGTTTCGAATCGAAGTGAATTGAATTGCATTTTATTGAATTGGATTTAATTGAATTGAATTGATTTGAATTAAATTGATTTTAAATGAAGTGAATTGAATTGAATTGAATTGAAGTGAATTGAAGTGAATTGAAGTGAATTGAATTGAATTGAATTGAAATGAAATGAAATGAAATAAAATGAAATGAAATGAAATGAAATGAAATGAAATGAATTGAGTTGAGTTGATTTGAATTGAATTGAATTTAATTGAGTTGAATTGAATTGAACTGCATTGAACTCCGTTGACTTGAATCGAGTTGAAGTGAATTGAAGGAAATTGAATTGAATTGTATTGAATTGAATTAAGTAAAATTCAAATTGAAATTAAATTAATTGAATTGAATTGAAACGAACTGAACTGAACTAAAATTAAAATTAATTAATCGAGTTAAACTACCTTGAATTAATTTTACTAAACTGAAATGAATTGAGTTTAGTTGAATTTAATTGGATTAACTTAACTGAACTGAATTGAATTGAAATGAATGGAATTGATTTGAATCGAAGTGAATTACATTGTATTGAATTGGATTAAATTGAAACGAATTAAATAGAGTTGAATTAATTTGAACTGAATGGAACTGAACTGAACTGACTTGGATTGATTTGAATTAAGTAAAATTCTATTGAAATTATATTAATTGAATTGAATTGAAACGAATTGAACTGAACTAAAATTAATTAACCAAATTAAACTACGTTGAATTAATTTTACTGAACTGAAATGAATTGAGTTTAGTTGAATTTAACTGGATTAATTTTACTGAACTGAATTGAATTGAAATGAATGGAATTGATTTGAATCGAAGTGAACGGCATTCTATTGAATAGGGTTTAAATAAATTGAATAGAATTGAATTGATTCAAATCGAAGTGAATTACACTGAATTGAAGTGAATTGAACGGAATTGATTTTAATCGAATTGAATTGAATTTGGCATGAATGGTATTGATTCGAATCAAAGTGAATTGAATAACATTGAATTGGATAGAATTGAAATGAATTGAATTGGATTAAATTAAACTGAACCACAACCACAATCAGTGGGTGTAAAAAAAAACTATAAAGCGCCCATATCACTGATTGTGAGAAGCTCTCCTCAATCCTTTCATGGGATGTTATGGGACACCATTTTTTTATACTAAAATCGGTAAATTGTTTTTGAATTTCAGCTAACGAATTTGAAATTTCAATTGATGCCCTTTAAATTTCATATCATGTTTTTTAAAATTAAATTGATGTGATTACATTCCAATGCTGTCTTTTAAATTTTCATTGTGTTTTAAATTTCAATTAAAGTTTTCTAAATTTGAAGTGAATTTTTTATTTTCCATTGATGTGTTTAAATTTGCAATTGGAAATGTTGTAGTTGTCTGCCATTTCTATCACCATTGGCAACCACGTATCTGAAGTTTGAATACCACAACTTAGTGTAAAACGTTAGTTTGAAATTTGAAATAGATTAGATTCGCAAATAGAAATTAATAGTTAATAATTAGATTCGCAAATAGAAATTAGATTCGCAAATAGAAATTAGATTCGCAAATAGAAATTAATTAATAAATTAATAAAAATTAGACAAATGTTCATGACTTTTAAGCAGAAACTAATAAATAATTAAATCAAAATAAAAATAAAAATAAAAATAAAAATACATTAATTTAATTTGAATAGATATCATTTGAAAATCAAAACTGAGCAATTAAAATTGAAAAATTGAATTTTAAACTAATATTAATTAGAATTCAAAAAACCATCAATTTAAATTCAACGGACGACAATTTAACACCAAAAAGATATCAGATGAAATTTAGAATGCAATTCAAGATTATCAAATGAACGTAGTTTGTACTTAAATAAAGGTTTCCTATTTCATCCCTTGAAGGAGTTGGGGAGTGCTCCTCACAACCTGTAATCTGTGGGCTTTCTAATTTTTACAATCACTGATTGGCACCTACAGTTTTATACCGGATCTGAACAGCATTTTGAGAAACCTTTCCGTTGAACTGATTACTTGGTAGTGTCGTCATCACTAAGCGAGGTAACCGTCGTCGAAAGAGATGCAAAGTAGTCAGAGCAGGCATCGAACCCACGTTCTCATGTACAAGAGTCGCGCACTCTAAACATTGAACTATCGACGGCGTCTTAAAAACTAGCAATATAAATTCAAAGGGTAAAAATATTAAATTCAAAAGAAATCTATTCAAATTCAAAATATAGATAATTAAAATTCAAACCATAGAATGAACGCAATTGGAATTCAAAAAACATCATATTGAAATTCGAAACATATCTATATAAGATTCAAAGGAAATATGGTTCTGCATTTTTAGAAATGAAATCGACTAATTGGAAGCCGTCAAAAGAAGTGCAAATTTTTGTGGGTTACTTTGACGTATACGTAATAAAAACTTAATATCTAATATCTATTATTTATTAATAATGCGCATCCGTGACCCCCCCAAATCACTCTAATAAAAAATAAGAAAAAAACATAATATTTTATTATTTATTTATATTTAATATTTAAAGTTTTAATGATTAAAACGAACTATGTAGAGGGTCCCTCCTAACCGTTAACCGAATACTTGACTTGTAATACAAATTAATAATTTTGAGGTTATAAGTGCGTTGACCCGATTAATAATAATATGAATGAATATTCATGACTGTAGTTGTGACATAAAACCGCCGACTAATTTATGCAAATCTCCAATGTGCTACCAAATCTATGTATATGAGTGCATTTTTTTTTCAAATTCATAGTAAACATCTACATCTATATTTGCATCTTTAACCCTGAACTGCTCGAGATTTTGTTTATTTAGTCAACAAAATATGAGATATTTATTTACAATTTATGTTTATTTATCTTTAAATGCGATCCAAGCTCAATACTCAAATCTCAAAACAAAAGCAAAAATATAAATAAAAATATGAATTTCAATATTGGTTATAAAAAAATTCATAGCATTTGAGTTTTCGCACATTTAACAGTCGAGAGTAAAACGACGGGGCGACGGTACGTTGGTGTTAATTGTGCCACCAAATAAAAGTCATGTGTGCAATTATTATCCATTATACGATACAGTATGAATTGACGTTTTATGTTACTTCGTATCTGTTTTTATTTCGCTTTCTGTTTTGTTCGTCTCTTTGTTGTTTCGAAATGGAGTATAAAGTTTAGCACGTTCGAGAAATGATCCATATTGGTCAATAAAGATGAGTGAGAATTGGTGAAAAGCTTTTGTGTACAAAAAAAAAGGGAAATCGCGTATGAATACTGTTTGTTTTCTTTAGAAAACTTTAAATTTTTTTTTGATTTTTGAATTTAATTTGACATGGTTTGAATTTCAATTTAATAAAAATTGTTTGCTATTCCATTTCATGAAGGGAAGGCAGCTTTTCACAATGAGTGAGCTGTGCCCATTCCAGATTTTACACTCACTGATTGGGACCTAAAGTTTTACATCGATTTCGAACGGTATTTTGAGAAGCTTTTTCATGGATAAGTACTCAATAGTGTCGCCATCACTACGTGAGGTGAACTACGTCGAATGAAATTTAAGGTGGCCACTACAGAGATCCAACCCACGTTCTCATGTAGAAGAGCCGTGTACGATATCCATTACACCACCAACGTTCACGTGCATTTCAATTGATGAGTCTTAAAATGCAATCGATGAATGGTTAATTTTAATTTACAACTTTTGATTTTCAACTCATGTCTTTGCAATTTCAATTGATGTGTTTTGAATTAAAATTTCAGCAATTGAAATTTGAAAAATTCCGTTTAAAATGTAAAAAACATCAATTGACTGCACGTTGAAAAAAAAATCTCCCCAGCAACATATTACAAGAATCATGTATATGTTTGCAAGCATTGTTTTCATGAATTGAAGATCGGCTGCTTTTTTGTTTCTTTGTTGTCTGTCACGTGGTTGGTTTCAGCAGTTTCCAACAAACAAAGCCAGTTTTGGTTCACCAACACATACTATGTTATAATATATTAATCATTGTGTCTTCAACAAGAAATATTGATTAGCAAACACAATGTGTTTGGACACAAGTATAGTATATTTGCGATAAGCTACAACCACTTTATATTTGCATCCAAACAACAAAAAAGTACAGATTTTTCAGTGTGTGTGAGAGATGTAATGGATCTTAGTGAATGATACATGGATTTTCAGTGCCGCAGAAGCGGAAAGTTTTTTTTTTACCAAAAATCGGACGCTTGAGCGTAGTTTAGACCCAATTGATTTCAGCAACATACTTCGAAGAGACGAAAGTGTAATGGTCAATTGCGTGGAATGTCGTCTAGCCACCATTGGAGGTCCATCCGCGACATCTTCAGCCGCAGTGGCGATATTGTCGTGGGAACTAGCTCTACGAGGCCTTCAGGTGCCTCTTCTTGTCACGTATTGTTCCGTTTTCGAGATGAGCGTTCAAACTCTTAAATGTTTGTTTATTTAGAGTAGAATGGCCTGGAAGTCTGCGCCGAAATTCACGTTGTGTCCAACCCACTGAAAATCAATTCCGTAAAAAATTAGTTACATGTATTACGCTTTCTTGAAGAGTATAGCGTTCCATGGCTTGATTATGTGAATTCTATATCTGTTCACTTCCCCGATATCAAAATAAAACTGACACTTGACTGTCCGTGGAGGTGGAAAGTTTCTGATTGCCATTCACTTGGGAGTGGCCAGAAATGATTCCTTCATTGGGCCTACCAAGCAGCTCACTACTTCCACGCAGTATGTCCTGGGTAATGGCTTTTCGGAAACCTCCGTTAGCTAGAGTGAGAAGGCGAAACAAATGAGAATCAAATCAGGTTTAGTAGGTGACTGATGTCACTGAAGCTCATCAAACAATCGGGCATATTCTTTTGTCCTTAGAAGGCGGATGAGCCAATCATACGGGCCAACGGCGGATAGAAACTAAAAGAAGAAAATCCAGGTTCCTGGTCAGCGTCTGATCCATAATGGGCGGCTGCAATCAAATATCCTGGCAGTAGGTAAAATGCAAAAACCCGGTAGGCTGGGTTTGCCTCCCGCCACCGTTCATAATGGCAGTGAAAATACAAAAACGAAATAGAAAACATAAACAACCCCTATTTGTTGACGACCCCCGCAAACGTTATAAGGACCACGATTTACGGATATGCACTTGGAATGTAAGAACTCTATATAGATCCGGTGCAAGTATCCAACTGGCAGATGTCCTCGAAAGTTATAAGGCTGACATTACCGCTATCCAGGAAATGCGATGGACTGGACATGGCTGCACAAGAAAAAGAAACTGCGACATATACTACAGTTGCCATGATAAAAAACATGAATTAGGTTGCGGATTTGTAGTTGGCAAAAGACTGCGACATCTAGTCTCTAGGTTCAATCCTGTGAGTGAACGAATAGCCACAATCCGCATAAAAGCGAAATATTTTTATATTTCCCTAATTTGTGTGCATGCCCCGACAGAAGAGAAAGATGATGATGCCAAAGACATATTCTATGAGCTCCTAGAGGAAACGTATGACATTAAGATTGTACTAGGAGATTTTAATGCCAAAGTAGGAAGGGAGAATGTGTTTAATCCAACTATTGGCAATTTCAGTCTACATGCTGACAGTTCCGACAACGGTATGAGACTGATTGACTTTGCCGCGGCAAAAAACATGGTCATTAGTGGTACAAGATTCCAGCATAAAGACATCCACAAGGCTACCTGGGTATCCCCTGATCAAAGAACTAAGAACCAAATTGCTCACGTGGTAATTGATGGAAGGCACTCATCCAGTGTAATGGACGTACGAGTGATCAGAGGAGCTAACGTCGATTCTGATCACTACCTGGTAGCAGCAGAGGTTCGCACAAGATTAAGTAGAGCGAAAATCGTACGAAACCAGACGCAGAGGAAGCTGGACATCGGAAAGCTGCAATTACCAGAGGTAGCCACAGCCTACTCAAGGAAGCTCTCGCAACTTTTGGCACAGAACTCCCGATGACGATCCTGATGCGCAGTGGAAACCCATTTCCGACTCTATAAAAACTGCCGCAACAACCGTACTTGGTTTCGAAAAACCGCTTCGCAATAAACCGTGGTACGATGAAGAGTGTCGCATAGCAAATGACGAAAAGAACACTGCACGTATGGTAATGCTTCAGTCAATTGCAACGCGAGCTGCAACTGAGCGGTATATGGAGAAAAGAAAGGAGGTAAACCGTCTCTTTAGGCGTAAGAAACGGCGGTGGAGAAAGCGCGAGAGTGAGAAAATTGAGACATACAGAAGGAAGAACGAAGCCCGAAAATTCTACCAAAAAGTTAAAAACGGAACTAATGGACATGGTTCAGGGCCCCCCTTCTGTAAAGACACGGACGGAAATCTCGTCGCAGATGTGCAGAGTATGTTGGGAATATGGAGAGAGCATTTCTCCGCGCTACTAGTACCTGAAATATCCAATGACGATGGGACAATCGATCACAATATGGACGACGACGTCGATTGCCCCCCTCCTAACCAAGACGAGGTCAGAACAGCTATTGCCCGGCTTAAGAACAACAAAGCCGCAGGAGCCGATGGATTACCGGCGGAGCTGTTTAAGGCTGGCGGCGATGAGCTGATAAGGTGCATGCATCAGCTCATTAGCAAAATTTGGTTAGATGAATGCATGCCCGGCGATTGGAGTCTCAGTGTACTATGTCCCATATTTAAAAAAGGTGACCCGAGTATCTGTGCCAACTACCGTGGACTAAGCCTTTTATCCATAGCATATAAGGTTCTATCAAGTATAATGTGCGAAAGACTAAAACAAATTATCGCTGACCTGATTGGACCATACCAGTGTGGCTTTAGGCCTGGAAAATCGACAACTGACCAGATTTTCACGCTACGCCAAATCCTGGAGAAGACACACGAAAAACAAATCGACACCTGTCATCTATTTGTCGATTATAAAGCGGCCTTCGGTAGTCCGATACGGGAGAAACTCTATGAGGCAATGTCTGAGCTTGGTATTCCTGCAAAACTCATACGCCTTTGCAGGATGACCTTGACGAACACCAAATCCGCAGTGAAAGTTGGGAAGGATCTTACCGAACCTTTCGAAACTAAGCGAGGCCTCAGGCAAGGCGACACCCTATCGTGCGATCTCTTTAACATCTTAATGGAGATCATTATGAGAAAAGCTGCAGTCAACATGAATAAAACCATCAGCAGCAAAAGTCACATGCTGCTCGCATATGCTGATGATATAGCTATCATTGGGCGCACAATTAGAGAAGTTACTGCGGTTTTTTCGAGAATTGAGAAGGAGTCAGCAAAAGTGGGTCTGACGGTAAATGAGGACAAGACAAAATTAATGGTTTCAACGAACAGGGCCTCCACGCGATTAACCGTTATAACTTCGAGGTAGAGGACGAATTTATATACCTCGGATCTGCCGTGAACAAAAACAACAACGTCAGCCTTGAGATCAAGCGGAGAATTGTGCTTGCGAATAGATGTTATTTTGGGCTAAGCAAGCACTTTAGAGATAAAGCCCTCTCTCGAGTAACAAAAGTCCAGCTGCACCAGACTCTCATTCAACCTGTCTTGCTTTATGGGGCAGAATCCTGGGTCCTATCGCAAGCAGACGAAACATCTTTAGGAGTATTCGAGAGATAAATACTCCGAAAAATGTATGGCCCTATAGTGCACAACGGCGAGTATCGGCGACGCATGAATCATGAGCTGTATGAGCTTTATCCTGACATTGACATAGTTAAGCGGATCAAGATAACGCAATTGCGCTGGCTAGGCCATGTCAGTAGAATGGATGAAGATGAACCAGCGCGAAGGGTTTTCGAAACCGAACTCGAAGGAAGACGAAAAATAGGAAGACTCCGCTGGAGGGATCAGGTTGACGAATCCCTGCGTACACTTGGTATTGCCAACTGGGGAAGTAAAGCAAAAGATCGAACTGGTTGGCGAAATATATTATCTTCGTTTTGTAAGGTCCCTGACCCCCCGGGGTTGTCCGAGACCGGATAAGTAAGTAAGTAAGTATTTGAAATTTAAATGTGAATTTTGGATTTAAATTTTTATATTATAATCTTTTTTAACGTAAATTTAAATTGTTGTGCGCCATTTGTAAGTGAAGTTTACAAATATCTATAAAAATTATAAATTTAATTTAAAAAATTTCAATTGTTTTAAAAAAAAGTCCATTTGGAATCTTAATGACATCAAATGCATTACTCTGAGTTCAATATGAAGTTTACATTATTGTAAATTTAAAAAAAAAAAAATTTCTAGGACAAAAACTTTTATTGAAATTTCGCAGGCGGTAATTTAAATTTTAATACAGGGTGAGCCAAAAACATTCACCGGGTGTTGTTTTGACTATATCTTTAAAATGAAACGACATAACATATTTTTTTTGAATTTATATTTGGATCTTTCATATATTGTCCATTACTTTTTGAAAATGATATCGGCCAAGTGGTTGCCGCCATTGTTGATCACTATTTGGGCTCATTTTACAGCATTTTCAACAGTTCTGGTGAGAACTTTGGGCGAAAGGTTCATACTCTCTTGTAGATCGTCGATCTCAGCAATTGGGGTTGTTTTCTTCCACCACCTGGAAGATTTTACGTAAGAACCTCGGCCAAACAAAATACAGCTGGTACAGGAGCTACAACGTCGTGTTTTCGGTGAATGGGTCTTAGGGGAGCTGGAAGAAGATCACCTTTATTTTGCCGAAAAACTGTTTTTTTTAGCGACGAGGCTTATTTTTGGGTCAATGGGTAAGTTAGTGGACTACCCTTCTGCAAGGACAAGAATAGGAATCTGGCGACTGATAAGCATCGCGTATAATGTCTTGTCGAGCGTATTATGTGAAAGACTAAAGCCAATTGTTGAAAACCTGATTGGACCTTATCAGTGTGGTTTTAGACCTGGCAAGTCCACTACTGACCAAATATTCACGCTAAGCCAAATCCTGGAAAAGACCCACGAAAAGCAAATCTATACTTACCATCTTTTTTGTCGATTACAAAGCTGCTTTCGATAGCCCTATACGGGGAAAATTGTACGAAGCTATGCCTAAACTTGGGATTGTGGCACAACTGATTCGCCTCTGTTAAATGAAGCTGACCAACACCAAATCAGCAGTGAATGTGGGAAAAGACCTCGGCGAACCATTCTGTACCAAGCGAGGATTGAGACAAGGCGACACACTTTCGTGCAATCTCTTCAACATCTTAATGGAGATAATAATGGGAAAAGCTGCATTAAATATGAACAAGACCATTAACACGAAAAGCCATATGTTGCTGACGTATGCTGACGACATAGACATCATTGGGCGAAATTTGCGAGAGGTTACTGCAGTATTTTCAAGAATCGAAAAGGAATCAGCGAAGGTGGATCTTGCTGTTAATGAGGGCAACACAAAATTGATGGTGTCAACGACTAGAGAAACCTCTCGACTTGGTCCGCACTTGAACGTTGACAACCGATTTAATTTTGAAGTGGTAGATGAATTTATCTACATTGGATCTGCAGCGAACAAAGACAACCTCTTCGGCCTGGAGAAAAATAGGTGAATTGTGCTTGCAAATGGATGCTATTTTGGGCTCAGCAAGCAGTTTAGGAAAAAATCCCTCTCTCGACAGACAAAAGCCCAGCTATACCAGACTCTATACCAGATGGCCCCAAAACTTGGGTCATATCGCAAGCGACACACAACAAAATGAATTGAAGGCAATATTTGTATAGTACCACGTTGTTTATATAGTAACCCCGCTATTCTAGAAAATATTTTAAAAAAGTATCTAGACATGTACTTTTCATTATTCTTTTCTGAGCTTTAAGAAAAACAAACACTGAATTTGGGTTATCAATTTCAAGGGAAATGTAACGGAAAAAGCTTGCCCTTGAAATGGATGTCTGTGCATTTAATCCATAAACAAAATAGAGCGGAACATTTCCGGAAACTCTTGGAAAATCGAAGCGATAGTTTACGTTGAAGAGGCACGTTTTGGGAAAAAGCCCCGGGAGGTTGGAAGCGCAGATTTTCGCTGGCTTTTTTTGCCAGCGATGATTCTATACCCAGTTGGAAATCTCCTAAAGACATCAACAGTGACTAAGAGGTGACACGTCAGAGTCCCTGCTGACTTGCTGATCAGCTTCCATACAAAAAAACAACATAACAGCCCCTGAATGACACTCTGGCATCTGTCATATATGTTATCCATATTATTAAAAATGAAGCACTTTACGAAAGAAGAATGCGTTATAATTGTGAAAACTTATTACATAAATTCGTTCAATGGGTAATGGAGCAAATTGAAGACAATGCCAATTTTTCAAAACAAAAAATCATCTTCTCCGATGAAGAGCACTTGGGGCCCAGAAGCACTTGGGGCTCAGAAAACAACGAGCAACTGCCTGGTGCGGATTTTCGACAGGTGGCGTGATTGGGCCTTACTTTTTTTTGAAGATGAGGCCGAAATTGCAGTGACTGTGAACGGCATTCTCCGTTCTCAGGAACATTATAACGGAGTTCTTGTGCTCTCAACTGGACGGCATGGATCTGGACGACATGTGGTTTCAGCAAGACGGTGCCACCTGCCACACCTCACATGAAACAATCGATTTATTGCAGCAACGATTTCCAACACAAATTATCTCAAGAAATTATGATGTCTACTGGACACCAAGATCATTCGATTTAACGCAGTTCGATTTCTTTCTTTTGGGTTTTGTGAAATTTCGGGATTTTGCAAATAAACCGGAAACAATTCCTCCGCTGAAATCCGAGATCCAACGCATTATCGGTGAGATACAGCCACATCTCTGTGAAAAAGTTATGGAAAATGTCAAGAAAAGAGTAATGGCCTATCATCAGAGCCGTGGAGGCCATTTGACGGATATTTTATTTCACACTTAATCGGAACATGTCTTCTTTACAATCCAATGAAAAAATCATAACCATCTCGAAAAATACGTGTTTTTATTTTAAAATAAAGAAGTGCATTCACTTTGAATTTTTTTTGAAAAACTTGAAATCTACAGAAATGTCGTGCAGTTGACAAATGATGAAGACTTCCTCTATAGCCTATTCAGCATTGGCTTTAGTGGCAGTCAGCCATGAAATAATGCTGACAAATCAACACGGACGGTCTTGGATAGATTGACAGTCCGATCACAATTTAAGCCACCTAAATCAAAACTAGTAACATGTCATGAAGATGTCTTATACAAATTGTCGTTACCTGCTGACGTTGTCCTAAGGAAATGCTACTGTAAATGACTTCAAGAGAAAATTTCCAAATGGGTAATTATGTCGAAATGATAATTTTTCGTTGAGTTCCGTAGGAATCATAGGCCGTCGGTAGTGTGCGCGGCTCTTGTGCATGAGGACGTGGGTTCAATCCCTACTCTGACCACCTTAAATTTCTTTCACACTATCGAGTAATTAGCCAAAAAATAGCTTCTCAAATTACCGTTCGGAACCGGTGTAAAACTGTAGGTCCCAATCAGTGAGTGTAAAACTAGAACGCGCACAGCTCGCTGGTTGTGAGAAGCTCTCCCTAATCCCCTCGTGGGATGTAACGGGAAACCATTTTTGGCGTAGAATACGTCTTACCTTACGGTATAGGGAGTCATGTCAGATTGTTATTGTTGTAATCTTTATTTCATTGATTATGAGGAAACGGCGAGATAACTTTTTTTAAAAATTTTTTTGTAGGTAAATGAAGATGTTATCTTTCGTTTGATATACATTTCATATTGGCTGATATCTTCGTAATATTTAAATTTCTCAAATGAAAATTGTTTAGACACATACACTCAAACATATGTGTGGTGTTTGGTTGAGTTTGTAGCGTGAACACAAACTATGCTGCTGTTTCAGTGTGGACACAAACCTTCGGCTGTTGTTTTGATTGATGAAATATTGAAATTTCGTATATTTACTTATGTATTTAAGTGAAACAAAATGTTAAATGTGAATTTGAATTTAACATGGATATATAATTATAAAAAATATGTGAAAAAATTAATTCATACATTTTTATGTTAAATGAAAGTGCTGCCAAGTAAGCAAAATAACAATGCTGCTTGATGCTGTTTGACAGCAGCTGACAGTTGACGTTTAGTAAATTAAAATAAGAAAACATATTTATCCTATTTTTCCTACCATAAGCTTATGTATATTATCAAAAGTAACTATCAAATAAATAAATTCATTTGCTTATGTTATTTATCATTTATTGTTATATATGTTTCCTGTCTTATCGGATGGCGTATTCTATGTTAAACTTAATGGCCGTGTCTCTGACACAGCCTGCAGGGACAGTCCGTGGCAAAGTTAATTTAAATTTTAAAACTTTTTTACTTTACAAGCGGAAAGTTTTGAAAAAAGTGTGATGCGCGCCATTTTTGTATTCTGCAACACTGGGCGTTGTGGCGCTGTCAATTGGCCGCCTTGGCCGTGCGATTTAACCACACTAGACTATTTTTTGCGGTAGCATGTGAAGCTCTCGTCTATAGGTACATTTCAACCACGATGGATGACTTGGGAGATAACATGCCACATGTCATAGGTGTGATATCGGCCGAAATGTTGGAAAAGTGCGCCCAACTTGTACTTTCAGAATGGACCACATGAAGCGTAGAAGTGGATAACATTTGCATGAAATATTGATTTGAAGCATTGATTTATAAATAATTTATTGATTTAAAATAATTATTTGGGTCACTTGTACAAATTTTCTGTGATTTGTTTAATTTTTTAAATTAAATAGCACAAAAATCAGCCAATTCTTATTAATTTTTTTTGGTTTTTACTATTTTACTTTTATTTTTATTTTTAATTTTATTTTATTTTTATTTTAATTTTTTTTTTAATTTGTTTTCTTATTTTTTTTTTGAAAATGTTTTTAAATTCTTACCTAGAACTTCTTTAAGAAGCGGTGCAAATGTGACTCCCTTACAGCGACTCTATTCGCTGTTTTTTTTTTTTGCTGTTACCCCCAAGTTGTCCTTTTCCCAAAAAAGAATAAAATATTCCCCAAAATAAAATACAAAAAGTTTTTTGTTTTATGCAATATTCGTAAAAAATAAATCATATATATATTTATGATTTTTCTTTTCGTTTTTAATTTCGTTTTTTCTTTACTTAATTCTGTTACAAGATAAATACAAATATTCAATATTCAAAACAAGGAAAACATGTCTGAACTTTTGATTCTTTCAGTTTCAGGTTGGGTAGAGTTTAGCTTAAAAAATAATAGACAATCGTGTTCCACAACTTCACAAATATAAATATTGTGTAGTTTTTTTTTTCTTAACTTAATACAATTTGGAAAAAATTAATGATATTTTTTTTTCGAATGTCAAATACAAAATGATCGTTTTGTTTTTAGGCAAAATTAAGACAAAAATGTATATCATTGATTTTGTTTTATAAAATTTCAATACAATTATGATTTAATTTTAGGAAAAATTAGGAACTTTTTCAAAATACTTTTCTACTCGTTAAAATAGGTAATTTGAGTTGTAATATTAAAATTTTCATGGTCACAAGGATTAATTTTTCAATAATAATTATAACGTTTGTACATTTGCATTTTGCACAGTGTAATTTTACACGCAATTCAATGTAAATGTTTCGAATGAATTTAAGAAAATTTCAATGGTTTTTAGGTGAATTTTCTCAATTTGGTTTTGAAATGACTGGCTAAATATAAAATTTTGATAAACTTAAACTTAATTAGAGATGGAATTTAAAAAAAAAATAAGATGAAGATTCGACAAAAATTTTCGAAATTAAATGGAAAAAAAATTTTGTATTCTTATGTGATTTGTATGCAAAAATAAAAGAATGAAATGATTTTTTGTTAATGTTGTGATTTTAATTTTACTTTTGGATTCATGTGTTCCAATTAATGTTATAAATAATAAATGATAAAATTAAAAACAAACAACTTGTGTTGGTTGTTTTTAAAGTTTTGGGGATATTTCGATTCGATTTTTACTTCGATAAGGTATTTTTTCCATACGGGGGGAGTTTTGTTTTTCTTTTATATTTGTATGAGAATAGCGCGCGCGTAAAAGTGCAATAAAAATCACAGCAAAAAATCAGTACATTTTATTTCTTTGTTTTCTTTCTTTCATTTTTTGTTAAAATATAATATTATTTAGCTACAGAGAATAGGATAGAGAAGAAGATAAATAAACTAAAATGAAAAAAAAAATAAAAAAAATAAATAAAAAAAAAATAAAAAAAAATATATAAAAAAAAAAATAAAAAAAATAAACTAAAAAAGAAATAAACTAAAAGAATAAACTAAAAAAAATTAAAAAATAAACTAAAAAGAAAACTAAACTAAAAAAATAAACAACAAAATAAAATAAAATACAAAAACTAAAAATATAAATTTAAAAAAAAAAAAAATAAAATAAATAAATTAACTAAAAGAATAAACTAAAAAGAAAACTAAACTAAAAAATAATAAACTAAAAATATGAAACAAAACAAAAATAAACTTCAAAAAATAATAAAAGGACAAATTGTTTCATTTAAAAAAGGCAATGACTGAAAATTTATAGTAAATTATACTGTTTGTATCACCCTTTACGACATTTTTACCACTGCTATCGGTTTGTTTTTCCAGTTCAGATCTTAACGATTCCATTAGCTCACAGCTTTAATAAACTGTTATGAGCATGTATTTCACATGACGGGTCTATAGTACGTATGAGTAATATATATGTAATTCATAAATCATATATTTATATAACTCATACGCAGGGGTCACCCTCTCCTTTTTAAAAACTTTGAATTTAATAATATTAAGCGGTATAGAAAGCTAATGCAACTGCTAACAGCCTAAATTAATGAGGCTACCGGTTTTAGTAGCCCTTAGATACAGGTTTCCTCATGTACCGTAGTTCAATGTTTTCCGTTTGTTCAATTTTTTTTACACTCGAATGTTCAATGTTTGTTAAACTGAGAATGGTGTTTTTGGCACCGGGTTTATTCCATTTTACTGCATGTTTTCTTGTACAAAATTGACCAGTTATACATGAATTAATATTTAACTAACAAACCATTCAACTAGGATTAACCTACCATCCAAAAACTGTTTCTTAGTATTACAAATATGTTAAAATTTCTGTTATTTAAAACGGAAGAGATAAATAATGCGAGAGACCACAACATTCTACTTCCTCAAAGAATTTAGAGGCGTTGTGACCCTGAATATTCTAAAATTATTAATAAATTGTGTTATCAGTCCAGGGTGTAACCCACAGTTGCGAATGAGCAATAAACAATCAAAGTATGATTTATTACTCAAACGCACCCGTGACTTATTATGAGTCCAGGGTGTAACAGACAGGTGCGTATGAGTAATAAACAATCAAAGTTTAGGTTATTACTCAAATGCACCCGTCACATTTGCATGAATTACACAAATTTGTACAAACGTTAACGGCCGATTTCACCATGTCTAGATATCCTACAGTTTTAGCAGTTTGTAGGGAATTTATTTTGTGTAACTGACTGTTGTGGTAACTTGGTAACTTGAAATTGGGCTAAAATATAACTTAAAAATTGTTAAAAAAAATTAACAAATCTTTAAGAAATTGCAGTTAAACTGGATGGATCTCTAAGGGCGAGTTTCACATTCGTCATTTAAAAGTTCACAGAAAATCTTCATATTAAATGGCATTTAAATGACAAACATTGGGGATTTAAAGTCCATTAACATGGAAAATTGTCCACTGCATACAAATTATATTTAAAATCCATTTAAATGCAGAATTTTCTACTGTGAAACTGAGTATAAATATTGTAAAATTTTTCAATTTTCTTTATTCAGAAAGTGGGAGAAAAGTGGTACGTATGAGTAATAAACAATTGAAGTACAGGTTATTACCCAAATGCACCCGTACCTTTCGGGGATTTAAAGTCCAATTAAATGGAGAATTTTCAACAGTGATACTGAGTAGAAATATTGTAAAACTTTTCAAATTTCTTTATGCAGAAAGGGGGGAGAAAAGTCGAGCGTATGAGTAATAAACAATTATATTATTGTTTATGACGCATACGCTCCGGACCGTTGACGTCTCATTGAATATAGTACATTCGTACTAGTTTTTTAGTTGCGTCTGAAATGGTATCGAATTCTTTATCCTTTGATCGGTAGTGAAGTTTTCTGAAGCCGTGAAGTTTAAATGTTCTATAGGCCACTATTATCAGACATTACGATATGAGTTTCAACGATCATTGTCATACATAATTACGCGCAATGGTGACACATTCTAACCGATTTTTTGTGGTTGTCTTGTGGCATTCATGCCAGTTTTTCAGGCGTCAAAATTCTCCAAACTCTTTACTGAATTGCAGAAAAACTTCGTGAAAATTCGATGAACTTATGTATAGATAGTCGGAAAGTATACAAATTGTATTGTACGCGTTCAGGGAGAGAATAAAATCCTTGTTGACTTCATATGCTTTGCCAAAGATTTTAATGCCTATCTTGAGTGTTGAAAAATAAATTGGAAAATATAGACGTGTAACAAAATTGAATTTGAAACTGAAACCTAATACTGGAAACGTGGCAACATAGGCGATAAAAACCGTAATCTGTTCCGAGATCATTTGGGGTGCCGTTTTTTTTCATATGAAAAGAGAGCACGGATGGCAGCGCTATTGCGAAATACAATTGTGTATCAAATTCTATCTAAAGAAGAATACTAGTCTTAGAAACGTGTCGTCAATACCGGCTTTTCCAAATTCTACTTCAAGAAGAAAGCTACTATTAGAAACGTGTTGTCAGTATAGAACATTTGTGGTGATTTGAACTCATATCATATTCGATGCAGGTGTAACTGCTGTATTGCCACATTATTATCGAAGGTCTTTCTCCTTTGATTGTTTTTCAATATTTAGATTCCAATTCAGTTGGGCGCAATGACTCAGAATACTCTGTGAGATCTAAAATATGTCTATAAGAAGTTGCAAAGCTACTCTCGTTGATACCACATGTCCACATTTCCACATGTCGATAAAACAGTTAGTATAACTTTTGTGGTGATTTTAACTCATATCAGATTCGATGGCTGCATTTTCTCATTATTGTCTAAAGTCTTTCTCCTCTGATTGTATTGCAAAATAGAGATTCCAAGTCAGTTGGGCGCAATGGCTCAGAATACTCTGTGAGATCTAAAAGATGTATTTAAGAAGTTTCAACGCTGCTCCCGTTGATACCATATCGACAATGCCGACTTTTTCACATGTCGATAAAACAGTTTAGAGAACATTTGTGGTGATTTTTACTTATATCAGATTCGATGAAGGCGCAACTGCTGTATGGGCACATTATTATCTTAAGTCTTTCTTTTTTGGTTGTTTTTCAAAATTGAGCTTCCAATTGAGTTTGGCTCAACAGCTTAAAATACTCTGAGATGTAACAAATGTCTTTAAGAAGTTTCAAAGCTACTCTCGTTGGTTGTACGAAAATTCTTCTTCGAGTTTGCAAAGTGACAGAAAGGGCTATTGTTATAATACTGATTTGTCGGTAGAACTGTTTGCAAATATAATTATTTGATACAATTTGTCGGTAGAACTGTTTACATATATTTAATCTTTGATACCATTTGTCGGTAGAACTGATTGCAAGTATAAATGTTTGCTAACCTTCAGTCGGCATAGTTGTTTGCCGATAGAATTCTTTGATTCAAGTTGTGGGTAAAACTGTTTGAAAGTAAAACTGATAGAACTGTTTGCCGATAGAATTATTTGATACAATTTGGTGGCAGTACTGTTTGCATGTATAAATGTTTGGTACCCTTCTGTCGGCATAACTGTTTGCCGATAGAATTGCTTGATTCAAGTTGTGGGTAAAACTGTTTGAATGTATAAATGTTTGCTACTCTTCTGTCGGTATAAATGTTTGCCGGTAGAACTGGTTGCCAATAGAATTATTTGATACCATTTGTCGGTAGAACTGTTTGCATGTAAAAATGTGTGCTACTCTTCTGTCGGTATAACTGTTTCCCGATAGAATTCTTTGATTCAAGTCGTGGGTAAAACTGTTTGAATGTATAAATGTTTGCCAGCCTTTTGTCGGTATAACTGTTTACCGACAGAACTTCACTCTTACTCAATTAGTCATAATTCCATTACTCCCTTCTCTTTTTGCGAAATCTTACCAGTTTCGTCAGAACTACTACAACAAAGTCAATAACAGTGTATTGGTTTTCTACATCAAATCGGGGGCTTAATTCCATCCAAACGATATAGTGTAGTCGATAATGCTGGTTCATACATGAATACCCACTACTGCACTATCGACAACAAATATTCAATATCGTTTATCACACAATTGGCCCCCCTACTAAATACTAAATACCAATCTATCTACAATTTGTATGGCTATCGTATAGGGTCGATACAGCATATAAAACAAAAAGGTCCCGTGATAAGAAACATTTGCAGGTTGCAGCTCACACCTCCATTTGGCAGGTCAATCAATTGTTATTGAATATTAATTTTAAATTTAGTGTCTAAGTGAGAATTTCTAAAATTTAACCTAAAAAATTTAATAATTTTGAATTTTTTGCTCTTTAAAATGCTAAAAATTTTGACAAAGAATTTTTTTAAATTTAGTAAAAAAATATCTTCTCCGTATAATTGTTGTTTTTTTTTATATGAAACTGAATCAAAAGTTATTTTGTGCAAACAAAAAAAGATCATGTTTTTTTACGTTGTTCCTGAGTTGACATGATGAATACGTATTTAAATTTGCTTGTAAAGAAAAAGTAAAGAGACACTCGGCCACGGTTAGAGACAACTGCTAACTTAACAGTATAATGTTAAGTTGCTTATGTTATGCTCCCCTGTTGGTTGAGTGTTTTCTCGTTAAGTACCATCGAATATCTATGACAGATAGAGATACAATTATAAAAATTCAAATATCAAGCGACACTTGATTACTTCTTTTGTCCATTTTCGTTTCTCAAATGAAAAGAATATTTAAATTTAATCTTTAAAAAATATAGTACTTTAATGTTATCTTTATTTTGTAGTAAAACACGATAATTTCTTAAATAAGATAAGAAATGAATCTGTATGATGATAATGATGAGGTGGAACACAAGTCAATATTCGAAATGAATTTAAAAATAATAATAATAATAATAAAAAAATGATAATAATAATAATAAACTATAACTAACACAAGATAGAATTGATATTTGTCAATAAATAATTGATGAAATCGGATGATGATGATGCTGCTGTTTGCTTCTTAAGACCCTAAACTAAAACTACAATTTTCAGTCAATTCAACACCTGCAGTGCTGACGTTATTAAGATTGCCCTCAAATGAAGAGAAATGAAACAAAATTTTGCCATAAATGAAAAAAGTAATAAATGAAAAATGAAAAATAAACAGTCACTCAATGAGCTGAAAACACTCAATAATCACTCATTCGTCCAATCACTGACTCACACACTTATGATCTACTATAGAAAAACATTCACTCAACTCACACACATCAAGTATTTACAAAGTATAGATGATAATATCTACTACCACTACATCTACAACTACTACTATATACACGCATACAATCACAATGGTAATACTGGTGGTAGACAACGTAGCGGGACGTTGCCACCACCAACCCTTTAATGTCTCATTGAAAGGGCATCCATGGATATTCAGATGTTTCCTTGCGCAACCGCCACAACATCAGCTCCAGGCATGCACGCGAATCCTCAAAACTACTGTGGCCCGTGTCACTGCATTGAATGTCACGTTTGAGAAATGACTTTGTCAAATTCTTCAGAGATCTGCGATAGGGGAAACCCGTCGAGTGGCTGAATATCAGCGAGGTGTCCACAATGGTCTTGTGTAGTAGTCTTAAAGCTCTCAGATCATTGTCCACCCCATGGCCAATGAGTATTGTGTCGGCATCGAACATCCTCAACAGATCCTGTTGCACCTGGAGAAAAGGTTTGACGGAGTTATTCGAGTAGGGAGAGAGATCTTTCTCGGTTATGCCCGAGTATCTTGTATTATAGTCGGCTATCGCCGCCAGGGGCTGCACAAAGTGCTCGTACACCAGTGAACCATCATAGCCCACCACCGAGACTTTGGTCACCTCCAGGCCCAAGCCCGTATATGACATTTCACAGTCGATGGCATAAATTTTGGGATGTTTGTGTTTCTGCTTTTGCATTATCGGTGTTGTGCGCACATAGTCGCTGTAGGGCCCATTGACGCCCACCACACACCCGTTCCACACGTGCAGCGGATGATGTTTGCAACCTTCGCTGTGCTCGGGGCGCAGGCAGCAAGAGTACGCGTTACCATAGCCTGTGCTACTGAAAACGTTGGACACTTTACCCGTGTGATAGCTGCATGCCTCGAGGGTCAGGTACTCGCCTCGAGTATTGACCCGGAACATTTTGTAGCAGCGTACACACTGCTTCTCCTCGGAGTTATTGTATTCCGCGAATTCCTGATACACACCATCGGGCGTGACGAACGCCATGACGGGAAGCTTTTGGCTGTGGACATCATCTTCGATCATTTCACTGGAATCCGAATCTGTGAAAGGTGGGCTGGAGTCATCGGAGCCATTGCCAGAATCCATGGCTGCACACGGCGACCACTGTGCTGAGGAAGCCAAACCATCGTAGACATTAGTTTTGGTGTTATTTTTAATGACCGTCTTGCGTCCGTTGAAAATACGATTATGTCTCCGGTTATCCTTGGTATCGGCGTCTGGGGTCATATGTTTGGGTAAACATTTAAAGATCTCAATGCAGCCCGGATGGCGGACTGACTCAATGGGGAAACCATAGACCCCCAAGTAATCTGGATTAATGACATATTGCATCAGTTGTTGAGCCATATCGGGCTCACTCAGATTCAATTTGATGAACTGTCTCAGGGGAGGCGCTAAAGCCTGTGCCACTTTCTTGAGATGCTCTGAATTACGTTTGGTAACCGTGGGCGAGGCGGTGGGTGACGTACTAACCGAATGGGTCGGTGAGCTGGAGGCCGACGATGACAACGATGAACTTATCGAAGTGGTCGATGAAGCCGACGACAACGAACTGCATACCGATGAGTTTGAGGGTGAGGTGGTCAAAACATTACTTGTCACCTGACCTTTGGATAATTTGCTGTTGTTCAGCGATGCTTTAAGGGCAGCTGCCTTGGTGCACTGTTTGCGCAGATTGACAGCAGCTGTAGAGGTGGACTGTTGCTTTTGGGCGGCGGTGGCGCCAACATTTTGCTGAGGTTTACAATTCTCTTTGTTCTCTACGTCGATGTCCATGGGTTGTTGTTGGGCTGTAGTGGCATTGTGATTATTTGCGGTGGGTGCGGGTACGGCTGCGGGTGCGGGTGCGGCAGATGAGGTGGTGTGTTGTTGCTTGCGTTTTTGTTGTCTCTTTTGACGTGATTTCGTTGACTTTTTAGCATTTTTACTTTGGACGACGTAAGTGGGGCAATGATCCTCATAGCTGGAGGCTGAATTTAAATCTTCACTGCCGGTTGCTTCACTAGAGGTGCTGTTACGATGGGCTGGATTATGGCGGGCAATCCGTTTGTCTGCAAAAAAAAATAAGAGGAAACGAGAAAATTATATTAAGGAAACAGTGATGGCAAGAAAAATAGATAAAATTGCATAATTAAGCAAGAGAAATAACGGAATTTGAACAGAAAAATTTGATTTCAAAGAGAATAAAAGATCGCAATTTTTTACAACAGTAGAAACGAAAAAAATAAAAAAAAATTAAATTTATTGCTCCGACAAGGTCTTCAGTAATTTCACTACTTCCATGGGAATCACATTATCATTACAGCCAAAGAAGCACAACAGCTCTTTTGAAGTGCTTTTTCGAATGTGGAATGTGCTTCCTTGGAAGCAATGAAAATGTGATTCCCATGGAAGTATTTAAATTATTTGATGCTGCTATTAACTGGCAACTTAACTAAAGGGAAAAAGTATTTATTTTATTAACAATTTCTTCAATTTCTTTTGATTTCAATTTATTTTTTCAAAAAAAAAGTGAATATAATTTATTTTTTATTTAAATTTTAACCCAATCATTATATCGCTGTTTTTATACACACCTCTCTTTCGATTTCGACCTATTTACAATTCCTGTCACAAAGATAGACACATTTTTTTTCGTGTGCAAATTTTCTGGTTGTACAACCTCAAATACACCAACTAACCATACGACTTAAAAGCGTCAGTTGCAAGACAAAGAGACACAAGTGAATACATACGTCCTAAAACAGACAAACTACTACGATTTGTTGGATTTGGCGTCATTTTAATAAAACACACACGTTTTCGAAATATTCAAACTAGCACACGAGTAAGTTGAAATAAAAAAACGTAGCTATAAATGAATCGTGTTTAATAGACTTTACTATAGACCAAACACTTCCAAATCGAGCGATCATTATGGACGAGAAAGACGTCAACGTCAACGTCAACGTCTACGACGACGACAACTGCTACAAAGCAATTATTTAAATAAGAACAGCATGAAAAGAAAAATAATAGTAGAGAAGATACAAAGAAAATGGCTGTCACAAACATCTCGACTCGAATGTCCTTCAATTCTATAGAGAAATGTCAATAAACTGTTATAATTCTTAAGGGGTTTTATTAAAACATCATTACTGTTTAGATCAAGGTATTTCAAAAGCAATTTATATGAAAGTAGGGGTTTAAAATGTCATAAATGTCAAATACTCCAAGTGTAACACAATTTTTCGACATGAAAATTGGAGTTATTGTAGCACGAACAAGTTTTAATATGCAAAATGCTATGATGATAGATGTCTTCTTCGTTTGCTGCTAAAAGTATGCTATATTTCTTGAATGCTCCTAAGAGTATGCAACAATTCTTGAATTCTCCCAAGAGAATGCAAAAATTATGATTTAAATCAAAGGATTTGAATCAAATAATCGAAATTTAAAATCAAAGGATCAACATTAAAAAATCAAAGGAATTTTAACCAAAGGATCAAAATTAAAAGTATCTATTCGATATATCTATACAATGCTATGATAAAAAGTGCATTTTTCTTTGGCTGCTAAAATTATGCAATATTTCTTCAAGTCTCCAATATTTCTTGAATTCTATGATGATAGATGTCTTCTTCGTTTGCTGCTAAAAGTATGCTATATTTCTTGAATGCTCCTAAGAGTATGCAACAATTCTTGAATTCTCCCAAGAGAATGCAAAAATTATGATTTAAATCAAAGGATTTGAATCAAATAATCGAAATTTAAAATCAAAGGATCAACATTAAAAAATCAAAGGAATTTTAACCAAAGGATCAAAATTAAAAGTATGTATTCGATATATCTATACAATGCTATAATAAAAAGTGCATTTTTCTTTGGCTGCTAAAATTATGCAATATTTCTTCAAGTCTCCAATATTTCTTGAATTCTGCCTGGAGAATGTAAAAATTATGAATTAAATCAAATAATCAAAATCAAAAATCAAAGGATTTCAATCAAAGGATCAACATTAAAAATAGTTGTACGATATATTTATACTATGCTATGACTATGTAGTCTTTCGTCATATCTTCCGAGAGTATGCACCATTTTTTGAATTCTCCCAGGGGAATGCAAAAATTATGATTTAAATCAAATGATCAAAATCAAAAATCAAAGGATTTCAATCAAAGGATCAACATTAAAAATAGTTGTACGATATATTTATGCTATGCTATGATAAAAAGTGTCTTCTTCGTTTGCTGCCAAAATTATGTAATATTCGTTCAATTCTTCTAAAAGTATGCAACATTTCTCGAATTCTCCCAATTCTTAATGCAAAAATTATGATTTAAATCAACTGATCAAAATTAAAAATCAAAGTATTTCAATCAAATTATCAACATGAAATATATGTATACTATATACTTCTACTATGCTACGATACAAAGTCTCTTCTTCTTTGTCTGCTAAAGTATGCAATATTTCTTAATTTCTCCCTGGAGTATGCAACATTTTTTGAATTCTTCCTAGAGTATGCAAAACTTGTGATTTAAATCAAAGAACTTTAATCAAAGGGCCAATATTAAAAATCAAAGGAATTTAATCGAAGGATCAAAATTCAAAATATGTATAAATAAATAAATAAACATTTTCCCATTACATCCTATGAAGAGATAGGGGAGATATATATTTATATGTAGTATGCTATGATACAAAGTGTCTTCTTCTTTGGCTGCTTAAAGTATGCAACATTTCTTCAATTCTCCCAAGAGGATGCAACAATTATAATTTAAATCAAAGAATTTTAATCAAAGGATCGATCACACGTGAAAATATTTACAATTCACTAATGCTGAAAATTTTTAAAATTCTTTATTGCAGTATGGTATCCACTCATCAATGGTCTTGTGAACAAGACTTAAAGCTCTCAGATCACTGTTCACCCCAGGACCAATGTGCACTGTGTTGACATCGAAGTGCATCAAGAGATCCTGTTGCACCTGGGCAAAGGTTTTCATGTATTTATTCGAAGGAAAAAGAGATCTTTCTCGAATATATCCGAGAATCTAGTTCTCCTCAAGGTATGCAATATTTTTTAAATTTAGTTTATACTTCTCAATTCGTATCTTGATGATCAATCATTTGCTATTAGTGGCGCCAAGTATTTTGTCTTGTGATCGTATTTTGAAGCTCTCAGATCATTGTCCATCTCATGGACGATGTGCCCTGAGACGACATCGAAGTGCATCGATTCTGTGGCAGATCCTGGTGGGCATAGGTTTCGATGCATTTATTCGACGGGGAAGAGAGAGAGAGAGATCTTTCTCGGATATACCCATGAATCTTGTGCTCCTGCAAGTATGCTATAGATTTTATATATATTGGTTTAGGTTTTATATTTATATTTAATTTGTACTTTTGAGTTTTTGATTTCTTATCTAATTTCTAATTATATGCTATTAACGACGCAAAGTTTTGTACAATATATCTTAATTCTCTCCGCCACCTAAAAGTTTGCCACCGTTTATTGAATTCCCCTTAAAGTATGCACTTGTTCATATTTTATTTAAATATTTTCAATTTTGAGTTCGAGTTTGAGATGACCAATCATTTGCTAGTATTGACGTAATACATAGATGTAGTTTCATGGTTATTTATAAAAAATCATTAAATGAAGTCATGAGTGCATGTGCTGCTGAGCCACCAAAAATAAGTGATTAATAATTGCTACCAAATCATGCAAGTAAATATTGGTAGTTGATTGCAATTTGTTTGGTGGTATCGTAGAATAATTAGGCATTGATCTTCATGTTAATGACAATGACATTGAGAGAATATATTGAACTGTTAAATGCATTAAGAGAAATGAAAAAAAACAACAAATTAAATAACAATTTAAAAATCGTAACATTTTAAATGGCTAAATGTAAAATGCAAATATTATTATCAGAAAGTTGTAAAATTAAAAATAAAATACAAAAATAAATAAATATTTGAAATAATTGAAATAAATACTTTAAATAAATATTTTCAATAATCTAAAAAATATTTTAAATAATTTTTTGAAATCTTTTCAATAATTGGAATAATTCTAAAAAATTAAATAAATAATTTAAATAAATATTTGTAATAATTGAAATAAATATTTGAATACTAGTAATATATAGTTCAAATAATTTTAAGTAGAATTTCTTCACACATTATTTTAACAACAACTAATGATACTACTAAATATACACCATTTCCAATTGAAATTTAAAAATTATTAACCGATTGTATGTATTTGATTTTTAAATTTCATTTAAATTTCAATTGTTGTCTTTTAAATTTCAATTGATGTGTTTCAAATTTCAATTGATGTGTTTTGAATTTCAATTGATGACTTTTAAATTTCAATTGTTGTCTTTTACATTTCAATTGATGTGTTTCAAATTTCAATTGAAGTGTTTTGAATTTCAATTGATGTCTTTTAAATTTCAATTGTTGTCTTTTACATTTCAATTGATGTGTTTCAAATTTCAATTGAAGTGTTTTGAATTTCAATTGATGCCTTTTAAATTTCAATTGATGTGTTTCAAATTTCAATTGATGTGTTTTGAATTTCAATTGTTGTCTTTTAAATTTCAATTGATGTCTTTTAAATTTCAATTGATTTTTTTTAAATGTCAATTGGAAATTGTGTAGTCTTTATCTTGCATATCGGGATTACTAGTATTTTTTTTAAACTCCTTAGAAATTTCGATTTCAGCAGTACTAAACTTTGAGCCTAGTTCAGAATTACTAAATATTATTATTTTTTTTCATAACCACCTAAAAATTAACATTAAGATTTTTATTATTCGTCTTCCAAACACTATAAATATTCGATCTATGCATGAAGCCTCCTCGCCAAATTAGTAGGTGCATACTAATTTATGTTAACATAATGTATGACCAGTAGCTCAATACTATTTATATTCAATATTTCGTTTTCGAAATAAGACAAGAAACTAGACAAAAAAAAAATACAATTACGTGACACCATAAATATCGGCGAATAGTGGAGGTAGGTAGGCAGGCGTTGGTGTCGATGGGGCCATCATGGCTATTGTTAATTTTAGGAGTAATAACATAAATTTTCAAACACAAAATGTTAATAATAGTAGAAACTTATTACCAACTTGGAGAGCTTGGAGAATAAGGGAGGAGGAGAATACGAAAATGTCGAAGAAGACAAAGTCAGAACAACAATATACAAAGACATATGGTATAGACTTTATATGTGCATTTCGTATATGAAGATATAAATATTAATATTTTTTGTATGTGTATTTCATATTATTGTCTTGAAAACAATAAACAATTTTTATGGGTCTTCTGTAGTCAACGAGGTCGTTCATCGTTGGTCGTATAAGGAGACTCTAGTAATTAATTTTCAATTATTTTTTTTTTTACAATAACAGTAGTAATAATTATTATGCCGAAAAAAAAGAGAAATCACAGTGAGTGGAATACAATTTCTAACACAAAATTATGCAAGTTGTGAAGTTTTGGGGCAAAGACAACACAATATTGAAGAAAGTTCAATTTAATCTTAAGGTTTACTTCAACGTTTTAAAAACTTCAACAAAAATGTTAATCATTAAGTTTAGTTGATTATAAATCTTTCAAGTTTTATTGTATTCACCCCTAGCAAGTAATTGGCATCATTTTTAAAGCTATAGCTTTAAGTTGAGAACTTGCTATAATAATTATAGCAAGTCAGAATACAAAGAGTTTTCAAAATTTTTCCGCATTTACCTAAAGAGGAGGTAAAACTCCAGCATTTTTGCTCTACAGACTTCAATTTTCTTAACACACTTAATAAGAATTTAAAAAATTTTGCAATTTCACTTTCTCTTAAAAATTGTCCAAAAAACATTATAAAATTGTAAATTTCTCAAATTTTCCATTGAAATCTTGTAAATCTTACTTTAATTATCTCCATAAACTAATTGGCATCATTTTTTTCATTCTGCCCCTAAAATGAGAACTTGCTATAAACTTTATAGCAACTCTTAGTTCTTGACATTTTGTAAATAATTTTACTGTTCCCTTGCATAGGACTAAAAACTAATATTTATGAGCCTCATAGACAGATATTTCCTTAATATTCGATACAAAATTGTCTGCATTAATCACGCCCCCAATTGGCAACGCTTTACCGTATAAATTATATACTAGTTAGTTAACAATTGCATGTCATTTATGTATGTCGCTGCCACCGTTTTAATTTTGTATTTCTTTTTTTAAATATTATTATTTCAAAGTTTGATTGCATGTTTCTAAATGAACACAATTATACAAATAATAAATAATTACATCATCAATTCTTTTTTTTTTTTGAATCACACACAATGAGCACAATTATTTACAAATTATGTATGAGCGCGCTAGTTTTTTTTTTCCAGCAGCGGCATTATTTTTTTTTGTTTTTTCTATTGTCCATTATATGCCAATTTCAATGCTATTGGCGCCTAATGCAACTATGATAGTTTACAAATCATTACAACGAACATATTTAAACAAAACAAAAAAAAACTGATTTGCATATAACCATATTAGCGAGGGAAATGATTAAGCGACGCCTACTTTGTGGTAAATGGCAACGCGAACTGTGTTGCCAACCAACGTTTTGCATTAAACAGCTGTTTTTGTTTACATTTGCAAACGCAATAAAATTGTTCAAATTTATCTTGTTTAACATAAACTTTATAATATAAATGTTTAACAGTAATTGAACCCAAATAGGTCACATTAACTCAAAATTTTAATATTTCATACATGATATTATGTTTTCTGTTGCTCAATTCACAAGCAACTTTTCAAGCACAATTTAAATTTGTTTTTTAATGTTTAATTCACCACTTTGACACGACATGATTTTGTGGTGCTCACCCTAAGTACTTAAGCGGGCATCTTAACGGTTCAGTGAAAATGTTACGAAAATTTAGGTTAATAACTAACAGAGTAATAAAAGATTTCTCAAAAAGTTTAGGTATTTCTTAAGAAATGTAACATTTACTTGGTGAACTGCTACTGAATGACTTCAGCAAAAACAATAACTAAAGACATATGAACATTTTGTTGGTGATTACAAACAAAATTTCTAAAAATTTTATAGAAAATATGGTAATTTAAAGAGTTGTAACCCTAAATAAGGCAGGCAGAAAATATAGAAACTAGAAATCAAAGTTTTGAAATGAAATAGAATTTTGGAACTAAGTGTTTAAAAAATAATCTTGTTAGTACAACTTTCGAGATCTTAGTTGGTACAAATTTCGTGTATTAAATTGTGCAGTTGCTTTAAAATATTGACCAATTTAATGGAAAATCTTCATTTTGTTTTATCGATAAATTCAATATTTCACTTGATTTGCTGTGGCATCACTTAAATATTCAAAATTTCAATAAAAATTGATTTAAAATCAATTTTTAAGACCTTCACCTTTTATATGGCACCAATTTTTCCTTTGTATCCTTAAGTTTAGAACTTGCTATAAAAATTTATAGCAAGTCACAAATGATGCAAAATTAAAAATTTCTTTGAAGCCAAATGAATTTTTATTGAAGTTCGATTCATGTACAATCGATTTCATAAAAATATAAAAAAATGTATATATATAGGGACCTCACAAGAGCCACGCACACTAACCATTGCACCAAAATATAACATTATAAAATGAAATTTATAGAAAATATAACGTTTTCTACATATTTTTGTTTAAACAAAATATATTAAAAATTTTATATTTTAATTTAATTTTAAAATTTTTTGATAAAGTAATTTTTAGGTGGTGCAATAGTTAGTGTGCTCGCATCTTGTACATGAGATCCTGGGTTCGAACCCTGCTCTGACCACCTTAAAATTTCTTTCGGCGGTGGTCACCTCACATAGTGATGGCGACACTATCGAGTATATAGCCATGAAAAAGCTTCTCCAAATACCGTTCGGAATCGGTGTAAAACTGTAGGTCCCAATCAGTGAGTGAAAACTGGAAAGCGCACAGCTCAGTGATTGTGAGAAGCTCTCTCCTGTCCCTTCATGGGATGTAATGGGAAACCATTTATATATATTATTTAATTTTTAGTTAAATTAATTGGTCCGTTTTTAAAGCAAATATTTGTTTTGCCAATAAATGCAATTTTGTCACTTGATTTGCTATGGAATCACTTAAATATTATATAAATATAATTATATCATAAAAATGGTTTTGAAATCAACTTTAAAGACCTTTTGCTTTCATATGACCCCAATTTTTTGTCTCAACCCATAAGTTTAGAAAAAATTATAGCAAGTCACAAATGATGGAAAGTTCAAATTTGTTTGAAGCCAAATGAATTTTAATTGAATTTCGATTCATCTACAATCAATTTGACAAAAACATAAAAAATATAACATCACCAAATTATAAAAAATAAAAAATATAACGTTTTGTATAGTTTTTTGTATAATCAAAACATATGAAAAATTTTATATTTTATTTAGTTTTTCTGCTAACGTAATTTTTTCTGCTAACGTAATTTTTTTCTGGTAACGTAATTTTTAGTTAAAGTAATATGTCCATTTTTAAACCAATTACGTGTTTTTCCAATAAAGGCAAAATTTTCACATCATGTGCTGTGAAATCACTTAAATATTCACAATTTTCCTAAAAATTATATTGAAATTAACTTTTGAGACCTTTACCTTTCCTATGACACCAATTATTCCATTCTACCCTTAAGTTTAGAACATGCTATAAAAAGTTATAGCAAGTCACAAATGATGGAAAATTGAATTTTTTTTAAAGCCATATGCATTTTAATTGAATTTCGATTCATCTACAATCGATTTCATAAAAATATAACATCAAAAAATTATAAAAATATAATGTTTTTTATATATTTTTGTATTCCACAATTTATATACAAAATGAAAAGTTTTTTTTCTATATTTTTGTATAATTAAAATATATTAAGAATTTTATATTTTAATTTTTAAATTTTTCGCTCACTTAATGTTTAGTTAAAGTAAATATGTCCATTTTTAAACCAATTACTTGTTTTTCCAATAAATGCAAAATTTCCACTTCATTTGCTGTGAAATTCCTTAAATATTCACAATTTTCATAAAAATCATTTTGAAATCAACTATTGAGACCTTTACCTTTCCTATGACACCAATTTTTCCACTCTGCCCTTACGTTTACAACTTGCTATAAAAAATTATAGCAAGTCACAAATGATGCAAACTTAAATTTCTTTTGAAGCCATATGAATTGCAATTAAGTTTCGATTCATCTACAACTGATTTCATAAAAATATATTAAAGGTTCAACATTTTACTATCAGTTTAACATCTTTTTTTCATAGTAATTTGTTCCCATTTGTCTTTTGTTTTTTCTTATAGCAATGAAATTCTCTTTTTAAATTTGTAGGTCGTCCCGTAAGACAAATCCTTGACTGCTATTTGTGTTTTATAAGTTTTCAATTAAATATATTGGAAATTTAAAAGAAAAAAAACGTGGAATACACAAAAACGCTGACTTTATTTGTTGTTAGATTAATAGTTTCTCTTTTCAGTTTTTTGCAAATAATAATAGACTTTTTTCTATGCGAAAACCTTGAAAAAGCCGGCAGTTTATTTTTTTTACTCTGTATTTTTCCCTCTATTCTTTGCAATTGTATTATTTATTTATAAAATAGTGTAGAGAGCGCAAATAAACCTTAGGCAGCAGCGTCAGTCAGTCATTCACACATGCATGATTTTTTTTTTATTATTTGTTTGGTGGGCAATAAAATGTTCAATTTACTTATGATTTCAATTGCTAACTGCTTTTAATATTTTTCGCATTGAATGCGGGATACTTGATTTGTGTTGCATGACCGTCCAACAGTTAGCGCTCAAATTGCCAGTCTATCAATTAGATACTAACATGTGAGCCAGATCGCCAGACATATGGTCAATTGTTTGACTGACAGTGTATCACAGTGTTCCTCTGTTCGACCGTCTGGCAAGTAAATTGTTCGTCGTCTGTCTCTTAAAACACATGTTCCGTTTTTAGAGGGGAAGACAGACGGTGGGTTGGCTCTCTATAGATCTGTTCTTTTTATTCCGTCTGTTCTACCTAGTTGAACTTGTTATAATGGTCTTTTTTTAGATATCAACCATATTATAGTCAGTCGTACACGAGTATTGTCTGAAATTTGTGCCAGAATATCAATTGAACTTAGTTTTGTGTGTTTTGCATGTTTAACTACTGCTAGAAATTGCACGACAACGTTTATTCATTCCACTGATCTCGTTTATATTGTAAAGGCAGTAAAGAATCAAAATGAACACACAAACAAAAAAATACCGACTTCATATCTAAACTGACTACATATGTGACACTCTTTTTGTCAATAGCTTCAGATCAGATCAGGCCAGGCCAGGCTATTGTTCGACGAGGAACAACAAATGGTAGTAAATGAACTCCTAAACAACTAGTCGTTTCAATACAACTACTGTATTGTCTTGGGTTAATTACAATTTTAAATTTAATTTAATGTTGCTATTGTATTATTGTCAGCAATGACATAAGCCTTAGATATTGGCTTACAATTTCGTATTTAAATCGCAATTTTTATTTTGTATAATTTTTTGCATTATATGTTTGAAAATTTGATTTTAATTAATGTCACTAACAATTAAAATTGAAAAGTGCCAAACAGTTTGTTGATTTGAACATTTTTGGTAACAGCAAAAACAAAAACGCTAATAGTTATAATACTACCCAATCGCAATATTATCACTAAACCCTTGTATTTTAGATTTAATCTGTGTTTAAATAGATTTTAATTTTAAACAAAGTGTCAGGCGGTCAAGCAGAAAATTGTCGAATTGTAAATAAAAAAAATCATTCTAATTTACCACAAAAAGCTAATTTTTTGTACAAATTTAGTTTTTTTTCAATATTTTCTGTTAAATACTTATTGAAAATAATTTCAGAACAGCCAACCCACAAAATGACATCAAGTTTCGTGTCCTAGCTTCAAAACGAGAACTTGCTATAAAATTATAGCAAGTCTAAATTTGAATGCAATTCAAAATTTGAGCATCACAGTTTCATGATAGTAGTAAAGTGATACATATTTTGAACTTAAAACAAATATTTCTCAAGAAAATCTTGAAACTATTAAACATTAAAAAATAATAATAACTCCCAAGTTTAAAAATATTAAAATATTAAATTTTTGTACTAAATTTTACATTTCCTATTAAAACTTTAACAAAAATTACTTATGACGTATTCACAAAACTTTAGACTCTAACTTTAATGTTCTACTCTCAAAATGAGTACTTGCTATAATAATTATAGCAAGTCGCAGTAGACGTATTTATTAAAACTTTAGTATCACATTGTCATCATAACAGTGTAGGGACACATTTTCTACGAAGCAAAAAAATATTGCTCAAGAAAGTCTTAAGGATATTAGAACTGTTAAAAAAAGAAAACGTAAAATAAAAGTCTTAAATTTTTTTAAATATTTGTAAATATAAACACTGTCTTTTAAAACTCTTGGCAATTATTACTTCTACAGCCCCCACAAACAAGTAGTCACCAATTTTGATGCCCTGGCTTTAAAATGAGAACTTGCTATAATATTGTAGCAAGTTGCTGCATACATATTTTTGAAAACTTTAGCATCACATTGTAGTCGTAACAGTGTATTGATGTTTTCTGATGTTTAAACAAATATTTAGTAGCAAATTTGTGAAAATTTTAAGGTTTGTTAAATAATTAAAATTTTTGATATTTTTATAAAATAGTATAAATGTGTAAACTATGTTCTAAAAAATCTTAGCAAGAATTACTTCTAAAGTCTACATCAACAAGTAGAAACCAATTTTAATGTCCTAGCTTCAAAATGAGAACTTGCTATAAAATTATAGCAAGTTAGAATTTTGAATTTTTCCAAAAAATTTCACAGAAATGATGTTTAATGCAATGTTTTAGTTACATTTAAATTATATTTAAATGCAAATAATTACAATAATTTATTGTTTAAACAACAAATCGGAAACATGCTATTGTATGTTAATATTATGCTAAATAAATCCAGTGACAATGATTAATTATAGCAGCCGGTACTAAGGCGCCAGCAATGAATAGCCGGCATAACCAAAACCGGCTTCAAATGCAATACTTCAAAATCGGTTGATATACCAAAAACGCGGTCGTGCGATATATCAAGATCGCTGGAGGTGGAAAACGTGTGATAGATAAAATGCTATAAATTGCTAAAATGCTATAAATTCCGTTTCTTCTCAAAAACCAAGCCATTGTTAGTAATTTAGGTATTAAGAATAAACTAATTGAGGTAGGTGCGCCCACAAATGACTTTGCTAAAACTTTCTTATCCCCTAAAAATTTTGCAGAATTTATTTCGATATTGCGTATTGAATTTTCAAGTATTATCTCAAATTTTGTTTACAATATTTACCAAAAATTATATTTTATCTTTAGTTATAAAATTCTTATCAGTTTTCAAAATTTAACATCACGACCTTGATATGTTTACTCAGATAACCCCGTGTGACTTTTATATCAAAGATAACCAACTATTGGGTGTTGTTGGTTTATGATTAATATAATCTGTACAGTTTGAAAGCAACGTTCATTTCTATGAGTTAACATTTAAAAATTTTAGGTGAATAATACAAAATTTCAAGGAAAAAAAGTTGAACTGCGTAAATGAAAAGAGGAGAACTGCACAAAATTTTCTTTGAATATTTCTTAAGTAGGTCCTCAAGAGGCGGAAGATACTTGAATTCGAGAGGTGTTGTTATTTATAAAATCATATTGTTGTTTTAATGATTAAACGGAGAAGATGAAAAATTATAAACATTTTGTTGTATTTTTTTGCAACCATTAATTACATTTTTGTAGTAAGTTGGGATGGAAAATTGTTAATATTTTAATTTTAAATATAACAAATAAAATTTAAGTATTACAAAAGTAAATAAAAACCGATATATATTACAATTTGAAGGAAAAAATTTGAATTATCTCAAAACCCCAGCTTGCTATAATTTTTTATAGCAAGTTCTCAACTTGCAGCTACAGCCAAAAAACTGATGGCATATGCTTTAGCAAGGTCTCTAAAGTACTAGCATTAAAAACTTATAAATGTTACTCATTTTAAAATGATTTTCTTTAAAAAAACAAGATTATTTTTTTTAATATATTTTTTTTAATATTTCATTAACAAAATAATGTTAATAGGATTATATTATTTCATTAATGCTATTTAAACACTCACAAGTATATCATTTAATGATTAAAATATTAGGTTTATACAAATTCTAACTTGCTATAAAATTGTATAGCAAGTTCTCAACTTGCAGCTACAGCTAAAAAACTGATGGCATATGTTTTGTCAAGGCCTTTAAAGCATTAACATTTAATATGTTTACACATTTTACAGATTTTAAAAAAAAATTATTAAAAAATAGAAATTTTTTAAAATATTTTTTTTTTTAATTTTCCGTTAACAAAATAATATTAATATTATTATATTATATCATAAATGTTATTAAAACACTCTCATTTATATTATTTAATGAATAAAATTGTAAAATTATATAAACTCTAACTTGCTATAATTTATTATAGCAAGTTCTCAACCTGAAGCTACGTTAAAAAAACTGATGGCATATGATTTGTAAAGGTTTTTAAAGTATTAGTAACTACAAATGAAGGGGTCAGAAGCAAAGGGATGCAAGTGCATTTTTTACTCAAATAGAGTTAACAATTTTAAAGGATTTTCTTGTGTATTTGTGTGTGTAGCAGAAGTTATTTTTTTTAGCTTATTAGATAAAAATATATCTCAAGATTTCTCAAATTAAAGAAGTAATAATACAGATGGGATATTTATGTTGCTATTTAACTTTAAACTTTTTTCACCCAAATTTTTTCAAAAGTCACTTGCATCCCTTTGCTTCTAACCCCCTCAAATGTTGTAAACATTATTAAGTTTTAAATGATTTTCTTTCAGAAAGGGGTAGCATATTTTTTAATATTTAAATATTTTTTTTTGTTTGCGTCCCACATTTTGCTTACTCGTTTCTAAGCATTTGCGACTTATGATGACTGTTTATATTTATTTGTCTAACGCTTGTTCTTTTGAATATCTTAATAATGACTCACAATGCTTAGTGAAACAATCTAACGACATTACTAAAAAAGGCAGGTATTTTCTTCTCCTTCAAAAAATATATAATAAAATTCTGAGTCCCATGAATCATGCCAAATATAACTAACAAGTTATGACTTAATTCACAATCTAAATTTAGCACATGAAAACAATTCATTCATCAGATTTGAACA
This sequence comes from Phaonia tiefii, assembly GCA_963931995.1. Taxonomy (NCBI): domain Eukaryota; kingdom Metazoa; phylum Arthropoda; class Insecta; order Diptera; family Muscidae; genus Phaonia; species Phaonia tiefii. The sequence goes on along the minus strand of OZ008370.1, from coordinate 221,208,470 downwards.
GAGATTTTTTTCTTTACTACTGTCATCGTTTATTACACTCGATGCGTAAATCGCGTATATGCAATTTATGGCGCGGCGAATCCCTCAATGATGAACAATTTACAAGATTTGCATTTTGGCGTACAAGTACGACTGGGTGCCAAGCAACGACGACTGCCAAGAAATGTACAAAAACAAAATAAAACTTAAATGAAAATTTAGTGAACCGCAGCAGCTTTACATGCTATGACCTGAAATCTAACATGATTCAAATGATTTATGGACTACAACGTTTTCATTAATTTCAATTTCAATATGGGAACAAGTGAATTATGGATGGCTGCCTTGGGTGAATTTACGAGATGTTAAAGCGAATTCTACGCACTCCCAGACGATGTATTCTTGTGCCTGGTCTGTGATTCATTAGAGGGGCCAATACAAGTAATGGGTATAAATAGAAAAATTACCGGAAATCTTAAATTTCTTTATTGTAATTGAAAAAAATGGACAGAATAATTTGTGCTGCCTATTTGTGTTTATGAATTTTTTTAAAATAAATGTGATAAATTTGGATGGATTTTAGGTTTTTCTTAATCACATTCAGATGTATGAGTTAATCTCCACAAAATGATGATCTTAGAAATAGATATTACTCATACGCTGAGGTGAACCACAAAAATTTTTATAATATAATTAGCATTCTCTTCGGCATCATGCTAAATATTATAAATTAATAAAACGTGTTGACGATGATGATCAAGATCAAACCCAAATTTAATACAAGGAAAGAAACCAAATGTTTTATAATAAATCAAGACAAGATTCAAAAAGGAATAGATCAATCTTAGACAACAGTAGAATGTCAAAGCAATATTCGGCAACAAATTTAAAATGTTGTTGCTAATTTGCTGGTGTAACTCAAAAATTATTAAGAATTATAAAAAAGTTTTATCAAATTCTAACTAAAGAGATTTGTATAAACCAAACGCCATCAATTTTGAACTTCTATGCTCAACTTGAGAAGTTGCTATAAAATTATAGCAAGTCTGAGCATTCACATTTTTAAAGAAATTTTCTCGCCATTTGAATAAGTAAAACGTGCTGTTCCCCTTTTTAAAGGTGTTTGATAGTTTAGGGGTTTTTAATTTACCTTATTGTTGGTCATTTAAGCAAGATCCTAAAGTATAAGAAAAGGAAGTAAACTCTTAAGATACCTTTCTTGTTTTTTGTTATGAAATCTCCCAAAAAATTAACACTCTTTATAAACAATGGGATTAAACAAATGTGTTTATCTTCTCTCATTAATAAAAAAAATATAATGTATTAATTATTTGTTATTATTACAACAAAGAAAAGTTTCAGGAAGTTTAATGTATTTAAAAACCAGCACATACATTAATAAACAAATGAGCTACGTTTCCGTAAAATGAAACGTGTTTTGCCTTTCAATTTTAACGCAAGACTTTAACATTTCAAAAGATTCTCCAAAAATAGCGGAAAATAAATATTGTAAAAACACTTGCTTAAATAAATATAGGAAGTAATTTAAAGGGTAAACACATTTAAATAAAATACTAAAGATAATAAATTTATAAAAAATTGTTTAAAATTCTTCGTAACTGTGACTTGCTGGAATTATTAATATAAATTGCAAGTACAAACGCACAATTTAAAACAAAAGAAATTAAAGAAAAAAATACTGAAATTTAGTTTATGGCAAATATTGAAAAACTTATGAGACTTCTCTAATGTTTTTAAATCTACAAATTTTATATGAAATTTTCTTAGAAAAATCTTAAAAATGTAAACAAAAACACGAAAAAAGCACAATTTTTTATAAAAAAAGAACCCCACTATAAATTATTACGTAGAAAATGTAGTGATTTTTTTTCCGAAAATTTCTTAAATTACTACTTGCTATAACCATTATAGCAAAATATCAAACTGAAGGCAGAAGCACGTAAATTAAATCAAACGAATAGAGAAACAATTTTAAATCATTTAAATAATTTTAAAAAATTTTAAATCGTTTAAATAATTTTAAAAAATAATTTTAAATAATTTTAAAAAATTTAAAAAAATAAATTGAAAATTTTTCAATTTAAAAAAAATACCAATATAATCCTAAATTTAAAATTTTTAAAAATTTTAAAATCTCAAAAATTGTAACCACTGTGTATTATTACCTATTAGTGTTATTAAAAACACTTTAATGGACTTATTACAAATAAAACCCAATGAAAATTTTTGGAAAATCCCTTAAACTGTGACTTGCTATAATTTTATAGCAAGTTCTCATTTTCATAATAGAAGCTTCAAATTGATACCAAACAATAGAGAGGTGTGTCTCAAGTTGTTTTTTACTTTATATTTATGTATAATTATTTATATTACTTGTGCTTTTCTTACAAGTTATTCAGTCAATTCCAAGAATTTACTATCAATCGAGTACTATTAACATTTACTATGAACACCGTTCTAGTACTACGTAAATAAGTTAATCCCTCCAATTTTTTTTTTGATTCATTCATAAATACTTTGTTTTGTTTTCTGTCCTATGTAGACAATACACGTCATTTTTAATATTTTTTTTTTATTTTTTTGTGTAGACAATATTCGAATGAGAGGGTTGGTTGTTGGTTCATTTCACTCGAATTCAATTCTTTTTATTAGTCATTTTTGTTTATAGCCATTTGTTGATAAACAATGTGCATTTACTCAGAAATTATCCTATGTATTGAATTTATATATTGCTTCATCACTAAATATATTGAATTTAGTAGCAAAAAAAACTATTATGTTTAAAATAATAAAGTACAAATTTCATTTGCCTATTTTTCCCCCCTGATAACACTGGAATTTGCTGACTGTTTAGTAAGGCTGAAAATCGTTCACCTTGCTCGTCTTTCAGTCCAGCCTGACCGAGTTTCTTTCGTCAGTGAAATGTATAAATTTTGTAATTGAATGTTAAAGTTTCATCAGCTTTGGATGTATTGAGAAAATGCGATATTTCTGTAGTGTATAGCAGCGATTCCGAAACGTTTTTGTTTTTTTTTTTTGTTTCAACTATTTCAATGGGTTTTTGTATTCTTCCGTTTAATTAAAATGCCTTTAGTAAACAGGAATTTCCTAATTGTCTAGGGCAATTTATTTGATATTATCTTTCAATGCAATATGATTTCGTTGGGAGTTTGAAGCACTATAGAACTTTGTTTATAAATAATGTAGATAGATCCCCATGAAAAATTGATAAACATGTGTTTAGTTATACATATTTGTTTGTTCCTATTGTTTCATTTTATTATTTTCCACGATTTTTAAAAGTTTCCATGATTTTTTTTTAATTTTTGTACACTTGGGAAACTTGCTATAAACTTTATAGCATCTCGTAATTCTTGTAATAAATGTAAGTTTTTCAACTTTTTGAAAACTTTAGACACTTTGGAATAAAACTGAGATATACAAAAGGTAAATTTACATAAAGTTATAGAAATTTTCCAAACATTATAAAAAATTTCATACAATTTTGTATTTTTTCCAAATGTTGTATACATTTTTTTTAAAGTTTTTCTTCTTTTTTTTTTGATTGTAAGATGTTCCACAAAAAATTAATTTAGAATGAGTTTCTGATATTTTTTAAAAAAAATTTGAAAAAAATTCGATTTTGATTTTATTTTTAATTTTTTTTTATTTTTTTTTTAAAAATTTATTTTAAAATCCCAATTTTTTTTATTTTTTTTTTAAAAAATTTATTTTAAAATCTCATTTTTTTTTATTTTTAAAATCTGTTTAAAAATTGTTGAAGTTATAAAAGAAAATTAAAATTCTTCAAAAATTCATTAAACTGTAAGATGCTATAAAATTATAGCAAGTGTCCCAACATTACAGTAGCACCGATTTTTTAAAGAGAACTGTTGAGAATCGAAATAATATCATCATTTTGAAGTATATACACGTTTTGTCACGAGATTACAGGCGAATTGTTTATAGTTTTCTGTAATTTTTATGACGTGGCCCGTTGCCTTTTTTTGTAATACATAGTAGGACGTACATATTTTTTAAACAAAAATGTATCACACAATTTCTCCTCGTAGTGTAGTTTTACACTACTTTACTATAATTTTCTTCATTATTTGATTGTAAGATTTTCCACAAAAAGTTAATTTAGAACGAGTTTCTGATATTTTATAAAAAAAATTTAAAAAAATTCGATGTTAATTTTATTTTGAATTTTTTTATTTTATTTTTAAAAATTTATTTTAAATTCTCAAATTTTTTTTATTTACAAAATCTGTTTAAAAATTGTTGAAGTTATAAAAGAAAATTAAAATTTTCCAAAAATTCGTTAAACTGTAAGATGCTATAAAATTATAGCAAGTGTCCCAACATTGATGTAGCAAGGATATTTTAATGAAAACTGTTGAGAATCGAAATAATATCATCGTTTTGAAGTGTATACACTTTTTATCACGAGATTACAAGCGAATTGTTAATAGTTTACTGTATTTTTTATAACGTGGCCCTTTTCCTTTTTTGTAATACACTTGATTATCTTCGTAGGAAGTATTTTTTTAAAGAAAATGTATCACACAATTTCTCCTCGTAGTGTAGTTTTACACTACTTTACTATAATTTAAATGTGGCTTACAAAGCTCAACAAAAGTAAATGCAAAAAGCGAGCAATTAAACTGATTATTATTATTTTTTGCTCTAAAGTCCATATGACAATTTCACACAATCTCATTCTCACTGCGAAATATTCCCCTTCAAACGCCGTTCTTTTTTTTATATGTTTTTGATTCCGCTTACGACTCTTGGCAATTGTGAATGGGGTTTTTTTTTGGTGTGTCCGTGTTGATTTTGAATAAATTTGTATTGAATTACTCACCTTCGCCGCATGAAGATATAAACCGTCTCTCGTAACTATACACATCCCTTTGTAACCATTCATCCACGGGGAAACCCGAAGATGTAGCTGCGCGTTTTTGCTGAGCGTCCGAGGGTTTTGCTGAATTTGTTGCATTAGTAGTGGCTGGGGCAGCAGAGGCATTGGTGGCAGGGCCGTTGCTAGCAGCGGCGTTGGTGGCAGAGGCGTTGGTTGTAGCGGCGGCTTCTTGACGCTTATTGCCGCCACGCGTTTTGCGTTGCTTACCAGATGTTGTAGAATGTTGTTGCTGATTTTGATTTTGGCCATTATGGCTTGATAGGCCTGAATCCGATGAATCTTGATTTTTGTTATGGGATTTTGTGGAGGTGGCTGTTGTGGCCGTGGTTGGTGATGCTGATGCTGAATGACTTGCTTTGCTACTGTTACGTTGCATAGTGTCATCTGGAAAGAGAGAGAGAGAGAGAGATGGAGGTAAATTAAAAATGTCAATTAATTAAATTGTATTTATTAATGTTTCATTGCTTTTATATTTGTTTATATTCTATACCTCCTCTTCCTTCACCTCGTTCTATTCCAAGTATGGACTTCACCCGCCCAAACATAGTATAATTGTATAAAATTTCTTTAACTCGCAGCATTTCATTTGAAAAAAAAAACGTCCGTTTGTGTGAAATAATTGCAGGCAACTGTTAACCGCAACGCTGAGCTTTAGTCAATTTAAATGAAACGACTGAAATACACAACCTATTATAGCAAATATCACGACGCTGCTGTTGACGCCTTCGCCGCTGATGACGGCAACAACAACAACAACAACAGCAACATGCTCAATAAAAGTGACGTTATTTTAATATCGCGAATTTGAAAATGATTCATCATCGTCGCGCTTTCGATCGTATCTGCGGCGTATTACAAATATGAGTGTTTTCAATGCAGCAACAGCAGTATTTTGGCTTTTTGTTGTTTTTTTTTTTTGGTTTTTGTCATGCTCAGACCAAAATAAAGTTGTTTCTGGCCATTTCAACGGCAACAATGAGTTCACTATACGGCCATGTGTTATACTTATTTTTTTGTTTATCAGTTTTCCCCCCGAGCATGCAACATTTGTTTTGTTTTTCAGGTGAGACATTCAATTCTCCATTGGTATTTGTTTTTTTTTTCAATATAAGTATTTGTTATTTAGGAGGGAATTTCCATGGAGGCGTTTAATATAAATGTATTGTGTTTTAAGAAATTCCTTTAAACAAAAACGGTTCATGGGTACACTCTTTTCTTAACTTAAGAATTTCTGCAAATAATGATGTATATATTTCGAAATAAATGAAATTTATAATATTTTCCATTTTAAATAGCATCTGAAACACGTTCAAATTTATTTGCAAAGAAATTTTTTTGAAAATCTCGAAAACTGTGCCTTGCTATAATTTTATAGCAAGTTCAAAAAATGGCTAAATCATGCAAATAATGAAGACATTTCATCAAGAAAAGTGTCTTAAAGGCAAATTAGAAGAAATTTCAAGGAAAATCTAACAAATTGCATAAAAAAAATAATGTTATCAATTTTATAAAAAAAATTTAAATTTTTTGTCTACATTTTTTAAAAAGACAATTTACTTTAATTGGATTTAACATAAACAATATTATTATGACATAACTGCAACAAAAACATTGCAAAGATTATTATGTCATACAAATTTAGTAAACATTTCCAATATTTTGAGTTGCTATAAAATTATAGCAAGTTCTCAACTTGATCCTAGACCCGCAAAAATGATGCCATTTTAAAGGTATGATTACCAAAAGACAATTCTACTAAAATTTTCAAAAATTTTGTGAAGAATTCCTAACGTCTATTACAGTTTTGAATTGAAATGTTAATTCTTTTTTACTTTTGTTATTTTTATGTGATTATTTTTTATAATTCTTCGCTTGAATTAGTTTAATCAACTTTAAATGCTATCAGTTTTTCACCACGAGTGATTAGATTTATGTATATTCACCTGTATACATTTAGAATAACACAGCAATTGGAAACAGCAAAGAAAATCGCTCCGGTGTGTGTGTGAAATTGGCCACAATTCAAGTAGAGAGGAATACTTGAAACCACTTTGAGACCACTATGAGACCACTATGAAGGTGAATGAAGGCTAATCACAATATTTTCATTTTTATCAATGGCATAAACAAAATTAAGTAGATTAAACCGTTAGCAATGTATAGCAAATTCTTAATCTACACAATTTTAAATTTAATTATTTTTAAAAAGTAAATTCGATATCCATCTTTGGCCATAAAATCTATTTAACCGCGTAGCTCAACAACAGACTTCCTATATATGGTTAACAGTGTTGCATGACAAGAGCACGATTACTTTGTTGACAATTTTGTGCTGGTAAATAATATTATACCGTAACTTGTAATCTAATATAAAACTTCCTATAATGTCATAACAAACGTAGCAGAGCTGGTGTTAATATGTTATAATTATATTGTTTTTCTGGTAGTCAGCAAAAAAAAATAAAAAAATACAAAATTGTATGTTAATTTATTTGCATGTTTACGAAATTTGTTAGGTATTGCAGCTTTCTATGTGATTGGTTTGTTGTTGAAGATGCTATAATAACTGGTTGAAAGATGCTGGCGAAATTATAGCAACTCGTAGTTCTAAGATTTAGGCTCAGCTTTTCAATGTATTGACTTATAAATCTCTTTGGTTTTTTGTTAATTTATTTCTTGTGCATATACCTTGATTTTGAGATTTGCTATAATTATTATAGCAACTTGCAATGTTAAGATTTACGCAAAAATTTCAAGTACATTTGCTTAGAAAGCTTATGAAACATAATTCTCATCTTTCAATATACTTTTTGCGGTTATATTATTATTTTGAGATTTGCTATAATAATTATAGCAAGTGGGAATTTTCAGATTTAAGCCATGATTTTAAGTCATTTGCTCATGAAACATAATTCTCATCTGTAAATATAAATTTTTCGGTTATATCATGATTTTGAGAAAAGTTATAGCAACTTGTAATTTTATAGTTTAAGCAGGAATTTTAACTAAACGAGATTAGAAAGCTCATGAAACAAACTTGCTATAATAATGAAAGCATTTTCGTATTTAAGCACAGATTTTTATTCCAACATATCAACAAGCAATTTGTTATCTTTTTTAATATTTCTGCTCCTCTATTGCGCCTTTGAGACTTGCTATAAAGATTATAGTAACTCGCAATATATTGATTTACACAAAAATTCCAAGCTGAATAGCTTAGCAAGCTATTTACTTATCTTTTAAGACAATTTTTGTGTCAATATCATGGCTTTGAGACTTGCTATAAAAATTATAGCAACTCGCAATTTTCATATTTACGCCAAAATATTATGCGTAATAGGTTAGAAACTTTATAGACTACAATATAATACAATTAATAAAGACTTAAAAATGCGTCTTGTTTTTTTTTGTGTTAATATTTTCATATTTTTCTACTACTCACGGCAAATAAATATATAAAACCCCCTTCAGCTTCATATTATCCACTTAAACCAACAGTAGTAGTATTTCGTAGCTTATCATAAGATCTGACATAATTCCCAAGCATGCGCCACTTTATATTCACTAAATCATTCAGAAATAGTAGTTCTAACACTCATTAAAATAATTATAATAAATGAACCTTCTTTCTCACTCTAGAACTCGCGTCTATAATAAAGTCTAATATTTAACCAATGACACTAGGAATAGAGTCTGAATGAAATTATCTTATCTTATTTGTGCACATTATAAAGACTGTGTTAACACAGCAAAAAGTAGATGGAGACGAAGACCAACACCAAAACAATGTATTCATTTTTTTTCCCCCATGTGCTAATTAAACTTTGATATAGAAAGATTGCAAAAAAAAAAAAAAAAAAAACTAAAGCAAAACAAAAACAATAGAACCGAGTATACTTGCAAAATTTCACTGAACCCCTAATACTTCAGATGAAAACTGAAACACTGTCGCACCCTATTGCATTGTGAGGTGAGGTGTCCCAGAATGGAATGAAACTCTAGACAATTCGTGTTATTGAAAATCATCAGACACAGGAAACACCATATCAGGTTAAAAGGAATGAGCTGTAGTGATTCCTTGCTAGGGACAATCATATAAAATGGTAGCGTTAAATGATGGGAACGGTGCAATGCCCTCAACATTTTTGTCAGAATGGCACAAGTCACTATGTTAAAAGGATTTTGCTACATTCATATGAATGATAAAAGTCACAAGTTAAAAGGATTTAATCTACATTACATTGATAAACTTCTTTGGAGGAGTATTAGTTTTGGAAAATAAGTCGTTACTGTGGTGATGTTGTGCACAAAAAACTTCAAGAAAATTTAAAAAATTCTTAATTATCTTTAGGACGCTATAATTTTTATAGCAACTTCTTTATTTAATAGTAGTTTACACAATTGTTTTTGTTAAGACACAAATTGTTTTAAGCCACATCCATTTGTTTTTCAGGAATGCCCGAATTTACTTTAATACATATATTTGTAATTTTTTACAAAATTATTGCAAAAAATTGTAAGCATTTTTTTAATATAATTTTGTTAAAAAAAATCGCTACATTTAACTGCAGCCATTAAACGAATGGTTTTATTATTTTTTAGCCTTTGAATATGATTTTAAACAAAACGTAATTTAAAAATAATGAAATTTTCCAGAATTGTGACTTGCTATAAAGTTTATAGCAAGTTCTCAATTTAACTGTAGCTCATAAAAAATTACAACATTCGATGTCTAGCGACCCCCGAAGTAAATTTAAATAAAATTTGACATTAATTTTTTGTCATATATTGTAATAAATTAGGTTTTAAAGAAATAATCTTTCAAAAAAAAAAACATTTAATATTTTTCCAAAAATTCTTTAAAAAAAATTCCAAAAATCTTTTTGTATATATTGTACGATATAGAGTTTTATTTTTCTAGCCTTAAGAAATTCATTTAAATCAAATACAATTATAAAAATTTAAAAATTTCAAGAACTGTGACTTGCTATAATTTTTTATAGCAAGTTCTCAACTTAAACGTAGCTTCTAAAAAATGATGGCATTCGATAGATAAAAGCCAACAAATTCGAATTTAGTAAAATTTGTAAAAATATGTTCAACTATTTACAAAGTTACACACATTTTTCGTTTTCATACTTTAAAAAAAAAATTTAAATAGAAAAACTTTTTAAAATTTTTCCAAAAATTCTTCAAAAAAATTCCTAAAATATGTTTGTGTTCATTGTATGATAAAGGATATTATTTGTTTAACCTTAAGAAATTCATTTAAATCAAATGCAATTTAAGAAAGTTACAAATTTCAAGAACTGTAACTTGCTATAATTTTTTATAGCAAGTTCTCAACTTAAACGTAGCTTCTAAAAAATGATGGCATTCGATAGATAAAAGTCAACAAATTCGAATTTAGTAAAATTTGTAAAAATATGTTCAACTATTTACAAAGTTACACATATTTTTCTTTTTCATACATCAAAAAAATTTAAATAATTGTTTTTCACATCTTTACGTTAATTTGACATTCTATCTGATTTTTAAACGTAAATTGTGTTTGAAAGAAAAAGATATTAAAAATAGTGGAAAATTCAGAATGAATTTTCGTTTGCATTTAGTTTGAAAAATTTTTTAAAAGCAGCATTGCAAGCAACCTCTGATGAAGATCTGTGGCTAGATCTGAAATAGCTATTCGGTTTGCCAGAAGTCATAAGGAAGCATTTGCAAAACATCTTCTTTAACAGAAAAAAACTATATCTCTATTTATTGAGATATAGACGGTCTTGAGCTTGTTTAATAAAATAAAACAGAAAGTGAAAATATTTTTCAAAAAATTCTTCAAAAAAGTTCAAAAATTTTTTTCTTTGCATTGTATAAACTGGTATAATATTTTCTTAACCTTAACAAATCGATTTAAATCCAATGCAATTTAAAAAGTTTAAAAATTTCAAGAACTATGACTTGCTATAATATTTTATAGCAAGTTCTCAACGTAAGAGGACACTCAAAAAAATAATGGCGCTGGATAGATATCAATCAACAAATTCGAAATAACAAAAAATTGTAAACACTTGTTTAACTATTTCCAAAGTTACACACATTTTTCGTTTTCATACTTCAAAAAAAAAAACTAAATAATAATTGTTTTTCACATCTTTACGTTAATTACACATTCTACGTTATGTTTAAAAATCTTATTGTTTTTACAACTTATTTCTGACGTCTTTCCTTCAATTGTCTAAGCAATTTCAATTTTGTGATTATTTAAATTAATTCTAAACAACACGTTTCAATCTCAATTCGTTCCTTATAGGATTTAGTAATAAGCATTTAATTTTCAAACAAATCTCTAACGTAATCACACCACAACGCACTTTGCTTACAAAATTTATACGCGATTCGATTGACGTCAATTGTTAGAGATTCTAAGCAAGAGCTTTAGGAATAATTCTCATTTAAATGCGATTTAATTCAATGGTTTAGTTGAGCACATGAGCGTGTAGCTTAGGTTCGTACGTGTTTTTCATAAAAACACAACAAAATACAAAAATTAGTAATTAGAGAAAATTTTACTTCCTAATTTCTATATAAAGTTTTGAGGGCATAAACATTAGAATGAATCTAAACAATAGTTGAAACAATATTTGAAAATAACTGCGGACAATGAGAACTGTGCTTAAGGGTGGTGAGAATTCAAATAGAGGGCAAAATAAATAGTTTAAACAAATATTTAAAAACACCTGTATTTATTATAAAACATAAAATTAATAATATGTTTCTTCGACCTTTATTATTAAGAACATACAAATAAAAAAATGAATACAAATTGAAAATGAATTTTGAAAAAATTATCAATAAATATTTTTCAATCATAATTCGGTCAAGATCTTTTTTCTATTAAAAATACAAATAATTTTTAATAGAAAATAGCTTTTACAAGAACAAGAGAAATTGATTATTTCGGTGGATGATTGATGAAATAGCTACTTTGATGACCACCAAGGCATGTCCCCTGCTTCGCTTCTTCGCAAGTACTCAGGTATATCATTACACATTAAAGGGATAAACTTTTCTCAAATTAACGAGAATTGTTGCACATCCAAAACAAAACATCTAAAAAAATACAAAAAACAAATACCAAATCAGACTTGTGTCAAACTCGGTGACTACTAGTGTTTGAACTGGTACATTTAAGGTGCCAGCGCATAATAATCACGAACATACTCGCCATATCCAACGTGTGTATTGTGTTCGTGATGATGATATCTGACCACCCTAACAGACCTATGTACTTCATGAACTACCCAACTCTACACGCTGCCAAATCTGTCTTTTTGTGTTGTTTGGTTGCAAATATAACGTGTTTGTAGCTTATCGTAAATATAGTATACTTGTGTCCAAACACATTGTGTTTGCTCTCTAATATTAAATGTTGGTAACACAATGTTTAATGTTAAAATATATGGTGTTGTGACCCAAATATGGGTCTGTTTTTTTTGAAAATTGTGACAGACAACAAAGAAACAAAAAAGCAGCACCTCTTCAGTTCATGAAAACAATGCTTGCAAACATATACATGGTTCCAGCATAATAATTCAGGGGCCGTTTTTCAGCGTTTAGACGAAATAGGAAAAATCCTGTAACAATCATTAATATGTTACATTATATAATTTAGTGCCCCAAATATGGATTTGTTTGTAGCAGGATCTTTAATTCATGACAACAATGTTCCGAACATGTACATGGTTCCTGCATAATGTTACAGGGGCCGGGGTTTTTTTTTACTGTGTTGACCAAATAATTAAATTGTAACGGGGAAAAAATTAAAAAAAAACGAAACTACTAAAAAAACTATATTTAAAATCAAATTATCATCGGTCTTTAAAGGGTTAATTTGTAATCGATGGTCGTTAAAGGGTTAATTTGCAATGGATATTATTGGATACAATTTAACTTAATTGTCCGGTTTGTTTTGCAAAAAAAAAAAAAACAAAGAAAATCTCCGTTTTACAATGAGTTTTTGTTTGCAATTCAATATTACGTTTGCTCTTCAATATTACATTTTGGAGACAACGATTAATATATTATAATATATGTTTTTGTGACCCAAATATGACTTTGTTTGCGGCAAGGTCTTCAATTCATGAATTTAATGTTCCAAACATATTTATGGTTCCTGCAGAATGTTACAAGGTTCGGGGCTTTTTCAGCGATCAAACCAAATAATTAAAATGCCACAAGGGAAATAAATAAATAAATAAAAAATAATAAAAAATACATGTTTAAAATCAAACTATCATCAGTCTTTAAGGGTTAATGTCAAATGTTAATGTCTATTGTCAAAGTTATGTTTTTACAAATAAAATCTCCGCTTTACTTTGACTTATTAAGTTTGTCTGATTTATTTCCCCTCAAACTGTACTGCCTTCCTTTTTGTTTTTGTTTTACATTTTACTATTGCTCCAAATCTCACCACCCGTGGCCAAATAGTAGTCAAACATGTTATGATTTATCTAAAACATAACAGTAACATTTGTTGTGACAGTTGGCATAATTACTAACTGTCAACGACATCGCCATTGTTGTCGTTATCTGACGTTGTCTGTCGCCGGCTCACATTTTCACATTTCTTATCGCATCAAGTCTTACAACGATTCTTGTGTAGATGAAATGTTTTAACACAACCAAAAACGAACGTTTGATTAATTTCAATGATTGATATGATTATTAACTGTCGTCAACAATGTAGCCAATAAATGTTATGATTAGTTTGACTTTGAGTTTGGTAGAAAATTGTTGACGGGAAGTTTTGTTTTTTTTTTTGAATTTAAAAAGAAAACAAAGTCACCAACACAGTTTCGACGTTTCATTAGAAAGTGAACCGGAACGTTTAGTTGATAATGACTAAATATTATTTTACTGAGAAAATGTTAGTCGTTTTAGGAAAATGTATAAACGAGTGTTGATTATCTAAACAGCTATTATCTAAATAATTAGTGTAGTAGGTAATCATTCTAATAATAGATGATTATTCTAATATTAGATGAAATATTTGTCATGGTAATTTATATAGTCATATTTTAGAATGGAAACTCAACATTTAAATTTCAAATAACTTAATCGAAATTTAAAAGACATCGATTGAAATTTAAATGAAAATGTGAAACACATCAATTGAAATTTAGAAAACGTCATTTGAAATTTGAAACACAAATTAATTGAAATTTAAAATTCGTCAGTTGAAATTTAAAATACGTCAATTGAAATTTAAAAGATATCAATTGAAATGTAAAAATTCATCAGCTGAAATTTAAAAATTATTAACCGATTATATGTATTAGATTTTTAAATTCCAATAGTTATATTTTAAAATTCAATTGACGAGTTTTACATTTCAATTGTGTTTCGAATTTCAATTGATGTCTTCTAAATTTCAATTCATGTGTTCCATATTTCAATTGATGTGTTTCAAATTTCAATTGATGTCTTTTAAATTTCAATTGATGTTGTTTTTTTAAATTTCAATTGATGTATTTTAAAATTCAAATAGAATTTTTAAATTCCAATAGACTTTTTTTTTAAGTTTCAATTGGAATGAACTACAATAGTTATATCAACTCAATTAAGGCTGAATATAGCGATTCAGACAATTTTGTTTGATTTCAGGATATAGTAATAATTTTTTATATTAATTAATATATTTTCTTATATATTATTTATAAGTTTCTTATATATTATTAATATGTATATTATCATTATTAACCCTCTTATGTCTGAAGATTATAATATTGTCAATCAATCATGATTTATCATCATGTGATGTTGTAATTTTATATTTTTTTATAGGAAAGTTAAGAAAGTTTATATCTACTATAATTTCTTTTTATAGGAAATACAGAACAGCATGCGAAGCGAACATCTGAATTAAGATAACTAGAATAAAGTTACATACGTTGTGGGGCAGTTGTTAATGTTTTATATTGCAAATTACACAAGACAACAAGTATGAAATCATAGTTAAAAAAAAAAAAAATTATTTCAATAAATTCATTCCCAAACGAGCTGTTGATTAACACAAGATCACGACTAAGAGGTGACGAACAGACAATAAATCTTTATTACGTCATTATAATAAAAATAACACACAAATAAATAAAATAATTTAAAAAAAAAGTAAAAAAATAAATAAATAAAAACTTAATATATTTAAACAACAAAAATCTATGACTATAAGAGGGAGAAAAAGTGCTAGACGTTTTGCAAAATAAAAAACTGCAATAGTTTGTTGGATTTTTTTTTAAAATTTGCATTAATTCAACTGTCGTTGCTGTGACGTGAGTCAGTTGCAAATTTCCCTAAAAGCGTCATAAATTTGTGATTTGCATTTGTTATTTTTTTTATTTTTGTTTTAAATTTAAATTTAAATTTCTAAATAAACAAAGAAAAAACATACGAATCGCGCATACAATGAAGATCGCGTTTAACGCGTCATTCAAATTGACAACAAACATGTGGGCTTTTTGCATTTTTGTTTTGAAAACATTTGAAATTCTGTTATTGTCTACATGTTTTTATGTTCTAGTTCCTTAAAAAAAAACGTCAATAGAAATTTATAATATAACTTATATAGACGACGAATATTTAACAATTGATTTCTAAAACAAACATGAAAACAAAAAACATTTTAACAAAAAAAAACATAAATATTATTTTAGAGGCTTTTGTGGTTTTCATGTGGGGATTTTCCTTAATATTTTGCGGGATAAAAGATACTATTTGTTTTCGTTTCTCTTTTTGTTAATGAATTCAAATAAAAATCCCATAAATCAAATGAAGTTTATAAATAAATTTGTGTTTAATATCAACAAATTTATTGGAAAACATTTTAAAAATATAAAAATATATAATTAAATATAAATATATATAAAAGAAAAAGCATATTATATTTTGCGGCAAGCTACAAACACGTGATATATGCATCCAAACAACAAAAAGAAGACAGATTTTTCAACCAACAAAATCATGTTTGGGTCACCAACACATATTTATTTTTTTTAATTTTTATTTGATCATTAAATTTGTATACAAAGTTTAAATATTAAACCCACGAAGCCATTCGGCTTGTCTGCAGGACAATATGTTATAACATATTAATGATAGTATCTCCAACATGTAATATTGTATAGCAAACACAATGTGTTTGGACACAAGTATTTTATATTTGCGAGAAGCTACAAACATGTTATATTTGCATCCAAACAACAAAAAGAAGACAGATTTTTCAACCAACAAATTCATGTTTGGGTCACCAACACATATGTTATAACATATTAATTATTGTGTTCCAACATGTAATATCGAATAGCAAACACAATGTGTTTGGACACATATATACTATATTTGCCACAAGCTACAAACACGTTATATTTGCATCCAAACAACAAAGAAATATCAATTGTTCAACGTGTATACTCTAATTAATTTAACCAAATATATAAAAATTGTATAAACATGAAAAAAAGTAAAGATATAAACTTTAATATAAAATCAATATTTTCAACAAATTTTTTTTTTCTCATGCAAATTATCATTGATCCTTGGAGTTAGTAATTTTATCTTGATGCGACATTGAATTCGAATTTCGCAACGTGCATTGCACCGTCTTTGTGTCACATGATAGACAGCTGTTTTAGAATCGTATTATATTTATCACATTTTTGTGCATATCTCAGTACTTTCCTTATTGCCATTAAACAACAACAACAACAAAAAAATCAGCTAAAACAGAAATAATAAACATTTCATGGCTGAAAAGCCAAAGGAGATTTGTGCTTAAGTCATTGGCAGTGCGAGTGCATCAGCATCTGCATCAGCATCATCCCACCCCTTTCTTGAACATCCATACTACAAAGCCCGTTTTATATTCTTTGTCGTCTTCATTTGTTTTAATCTCAACAAAGGTTTAGTGAACTTTTTTTTTTTTTGTTTATAATTTTTTATTTTAAAATATTTTGATTATAATTTTGTATTTTCTTTTTGTTTTTTTTGTTGTATTATTGCAAATTTCGCTTTTGCGTCGTCGAACGTGTCATTTGGACGATTTATGTCTGTGATCTCGATTCGATTTCAAAATTTCAATGTTAGCAAAACAACAGACAGAGGGAGACAGAGCGAGACAAAAAAACATCAAGCTTAAACCCATATGATACTGAGATTAATACAATATTTTTGTTGTTGTTTGGTTTAATTGTTGATTATTTCAATATTTGGTGTAATTTCAATTACGTTACTTTTTCAAGTTTATTACCATTTTGTGTGTCGTTGTTCGTCTTAATTTAATTGCAGTTGTAGTTTTTAATTTTGTGTTTATGCAAACGTTGCCGTTTTCATCACGTCTTTGTACTCATAAAATGTATTGAGACTTCACGCTTTTTGTGTATGTGTGTGCATTTGTAATGAAAGTTTAGAGTTGTCATTTCGACTTTAATTTCAAGTGATTTTAAATGTTCTTTTGGGTGTGAAAGATAAACGAGAATATAATTTTCTCAAAAGAAATTCATACTTGGCAATTCAATGATGTCTAAAATGAATCAACAATAATGGGTAGAAATTGAAGGCACATATTTTTCTAAATAAAAAATTAATTTTAAAATTTCGATTCCCTAAATTTCACTTAAAGTGAATTTGAATCACTTTAAACGAAATTGTTTTAGAAACCGTATGAAACGTTTTTACAGAAACTTTTACAGTTTAATGTTTATAATAAGGTACATTTTTTTTTAAAGAAAACGAAAATAATTAAATTTTCAAATCTCTAAATTTCCCTTAAGGTGAATCGCAATCACTTAAAACAACATTGTTTCAGTATCTGTTATAATCTTTATAGATGAAGGTAATTTTTTTTCAAGAAAAAAACAATTTTAAAATTCTGATTTGCCAAATTTCATTTAAAGTGGTTTAAAATCACTTGAAGCGAAATTGTTTCAGAAACTCTAAAATGGTCACAAAGAAACTGGTATAATGTTTATAAACTAAATTTTAAAATTTTGTTTGTGTAAATTTCACTTAAAGTGAATTTGAATCACTTTAAACGAAATTGTTTTAGAAACTGTATGAAACGTTTCTACAGCAACTGTTACAGTATAATGTATATTAATTTTCTATTTTTTATATAGTTAAGTGCACTAATTTTTAAAGAAAAACTAATTTTTAAAATTTCAAATCTCCAAATTTCCCTTAAAGTGAACCGGAATCACCTAAAACAAAATTGTTTCAGTTACTGTTATAATCGTTATAGATGAAGGCAATTATTTTTCAAGAAAATACAATTTACAAAAGGTTGATTTACTAAATTTCACCTAAAGTGGTTTAAAATCACTTGAAGTGAAATAGTTTCAGAAACTCTCAAAATGAGGATACAAGTATACTGCATTGCCGGCAAGCTACAAGCACATGTAATATTGAATAGCAAATACAATGTGTTTGAACACAAGTATAATATGTATATTTGAGATAAACTACAATCACATGTAATATTGAATAACAAACACAATGTGTTTGGCCACAGTTACTGTTATAATCGTTATAGATGAACGTAATTCTTTTTCAAGAAAATGCAATTTTAAAATGTCGATTTACTAAATTTCACTTAAAGTGGTTTAAAATCACTTGAAGTGAAATAGTTTCAGAAACTCTCAAAATGAGCACAAAGTAACTGCTATAATGTTTATAAACTAAATTTTAAAATTTTGTTTTTCTAACTTTCACTTAAAGTGAATTTGAATCACTTTAACCGAAATTGTTTAAGAAACTGTATGAAACCTTTCTACAGAAACTGTTGAAGTATAATGGAAGTAAGAAGGAACATATTTTTTTTAAAAGAAACCGAAAATGTTTTAATTTTCAAATCTCTAAATTTCCCTTAAAGTGCATCGGATTCACTTAAAACAAAATTGTTTCAGTAACGGTTATAATATTTTTAAATGAAGGTAAATTTTTTTTAAAGGAAATAAAATTTGAAGATTTTGATTTACTAAATTTCACTTAAAGTGGATTAAAAACACTTGAAGCGAAATTATTTCAGAAACTCTCAAAATGATCACAATGTAACTGCTATAATTTTTATAAACTAAATTTCAAAATTTTGATTGTCTAAATTTCACTTGAAGTGGATTTGAATCACAAACGAAATTGTTGTAGAAACTGTATGAAAGGTTTCTACAAAAACTGTTGAAGTATAATGTAAGTAAGAAAATACATAATTTTTTTAAAGAAAAGGAAAATGTTTAAATTTTCAAATTCCTAAATTTTCAAATCTCTAAATTTTCCGGAGTCTCATCTCTAAGTGAATCGGAATCACTTAAAACTAAATTTTTTTAGTAACTGTTATAATATTTATAAATGAAGCTACAGTTTTTTAAAGAATATACACTTTTAAAATGTTGCTTCACCAAATTTCACTTAAAGTGAATTAAAATCACTTGCAGCGAAATTGCTCCAGAAACTCTCAAAATGATCACAAAGTAACTGCTATCATGTTTATAAACTAAATTTTAAGATTTTGTTCGTCTAAATTTCACTTCAAGTGGATTTGAAGCACACTGATCAAAATTGTTTCAAAATCGGTTTTAATGTTTATAAATTATTTTTTCTAAAGTAATTTTCAAATGTTGATTCACTAGATTTCTCTTAAAGTGGATTAAAATCACTTGAAGCGAAAGCATCTTCAATAAAGTGGTTTATTTTAAATAAAAAAAATATTTTCCTTGCATTTTTCTTTGTTTGTTTTTATTTTCTAATCGCATTTTTCAAACGCATTTTTCTTTGAGTGTCTAAAATGTTCAAACATTGAAACAAGGCCAATTTAGCCTAATTTTTGTTTTCACTACTGTCACATAGAATTTCATCATTGTTTATTGTGATATTGTGCGTTCGCAATAAATTGTCGACGAAAGAATTCAGCCCTATGAAATTTTATACTTTATTGTGCCAAGGAAGCCTCGTTCCGGCCCCCAAACTCTTGGCGCGTTTTCTCTTAAATTGTGACAGACAGTAGAATAAATACAATTGTTTATTGAATTATTATTTATATTTTTCTTATTTTCAAATAAACCTTTCAGCCAAGATTTTAAAAACAGTATTTATTTTGTATTCTGTTGACTTGAAATAAATAGAAAAAAAACACAATATGTGGGAAAAAATGCAGAAACCCAGAAAGAAAGTAAACGACAGTTCAGAGTAGATACTCAAGGTCGTTTTCTAAAGCGTTTTTATGATATCTAACTGAGTGGAATGTTACGGTAGGAATGATTATGTATAGATTATACACGTTTTAAAAAAATCGACCCCAGCAACATATTACAGGAACCATGTATATGTTTTCAAGCATTGGTGTCATGAATAGAAGATCTGCTGCTTCTTTGTTGTCTGTCCCCTCTTTTGTTTTCAGCAGTTTTCAACAAACAATTCCACAGTTAGGTCATATAACATTTTGAAATACTATAAACTATTGAATAGCAAACACAATGTGTTTGAACACAAGTATAATATATTTGCGATAAGCTACAATCACATGTAATATTGAATAGCAAACACAATGTGTTTGGATACAAGTATACTGTATTTCCGGCAAGCTAAAATCACATGTAATATTGAATAGCAAATACAATGTGTTTGAACACAAGTATAATATATTTGAGATAAGCTACAATCACATGTAATATTGAATAACAAACACAATGTGTTTGGCCACAAGTATACTGTACTTCCGACAAGCTACAATGCCATGCAATATTGAATAGCAAACACGAAGTGTTTGACCACAAGTATACTGTATTTCCGACATGTTACAATCACATATAATATTGAACTGCAACCACAATGTGTTTGGACACAAGTATACTATATTTGCGACAAGCTACAAACACGTTATATTTGTGTCCAAACACCAACTAAAGACAGATATTTCAGCGTGTAGATATAGATTTCTATGTGATAAGATTTTCTCTATTAAAATCTTAAGGAACAACAAAAGTTTTCCGCCTAAGCTTTTAAGGGAGTGTAACTATCGTAGTGCATTGTTTACAGCATTTTATTATCTAGTTTAAATTTTTTTTATATTACAAAAACGTTGTAAAGATTTTTTGTTTCTACCCTCGTATGTGTATATGCAATTGTGGTATCCGTTGTGTTTGTTACCCACACAGTTTCCATGACAAATTTGGGTTACTTTCTTTTTCAAATTTTATACCATCATTATGATCATCTTTATCATTCTCCTACTTTAGCCTCTTCACATTGTAATTGTGTTAATAGTACAAGACTCTGGTATAAGACGTGCATGTCATGTCAAAATTTGTTAATATGTATATATTTTTTTGACATATTTTTTCTTTTTTTTTATAGCCTCCTTCTTTTGTCCTCCTTCTATTTTTTCTATTATTTCTTTGATTTTCTTTAGTTACAATGAAGTTTTCAAAACGAAAGTTTTCATTTGAATATTTGTAAAACAAAAAATTGTATAATTAAAGTCAAATCAAAATTGTCGGAATGCTGGGAAATTGAATGAAGATGAGATATAAGCGGAAATGTATAAAAGTTGCACTGTACAACAGAGAGCGACAAAAGTAAGTGTCTTGACTTTAATCTCACATAACTTTTGAATGGCGTGAAATAAATGAGTAATTTGAAATGCATATGAAAGCTTTTCCGTGCAGTTTTATTTTCCATAAAGTAAAGGAAAATCAAAGTAACATGCAAAAGTTTAAATAAAAGCAAAAGAAAATTTTAATTTTATTGCTTTTTTGGTAGAGATTTATATAAAACAACTAGCTGACCCGGCAGACGTTGTCCTGCAAATTTTGTTCAAATACCGTTAGCAGGAGCAGAAATAATGGATTTTTAATTTGTGGTTTGTATGGGAGGTGCCACGCCCCTTTGTCCAATTGGACCGAGTAGTAAATCTAAACCACCCAGGGCGCCACCCAAACGCATACAAAAAAATTTATTCAAATCGGTCCAGAAGTTTAGGAGGAGTTCAGTCACAAACAGACGTGTAGTAGAATTATATATATAAAGATTTAGGTGAAAAATAAAAGTTATTATTTTCAGTGAATAATTTTATAAATCCTAAACTCTCTTCCCCCAAAAATATGAAAACAGCTTTCAAAACTTCTAATAAAATTGTGCTTAATTTTTAGAAACTTTGTTGAATTTTCGTTTGTTTCAATTTTTACATTTTTATTTCTTTTCCAAAAATTTAGAACATATTTTTTTTTATTTTTTGAAATCAAAGGTTAATGTCTGGACCTAGAACCGAAGTATCGTTTAAGAATACAAATAAATAAATACAATTTCTTATGTGTTATGGAATAACGCGTCACACTTCTCCAAAAAGTGGTTAGATCACAACAACATCATAAGGCAAACCCGTAAAATGTGTGACGTGTGAACGACAAATTCCAGCAGCAATTTAGGAGATTAAGCTGCGATTCAAATGCCCGCGATAATAGCAAAGATTATTCAGATTCGCGATTTTTTGGGACGGCGTAATATTAAAAAATCCCAGAATGTTCATGAATTTAATTCTTCTTCTTAACATTTCATTTAGGCTCAAGTTTCATTGAACTTTAATAATATTTATTTGTTTTATTCTAAATTTATTTCTGTTTAATATTACGTGAAGTGACACAGTTGTGTCTTAACACGATTATTGTTTAATAGTTGTCCGTCACAACGTTGTCGAATTCATCCATCCACAGCCAACAAAAAACCGATTAACAGCAAGAAATTGTGTCTGTCATCACCCTAAAGCGACATACAAGTCGCGCGTCGTCGTTCGCACCAAACACCTGAAATGTTGTCACACTCCCCCTAAACCCCAAAACCCCTTAACAAGTTGTTAGAAAACAATAAACTCTTAAATGTTTTGTTTCACTTGAGATCTCACAAGGTACGAACTGGTACCGGCTGCTGTTGTCGCCACCGCTTAGGTGTCAAATAATATTGTTTTGTTTTTAGATTAAATTAATATTTTTATTTATTTTTTTTTTTATTTTATTTTTGAAAACGCAAATGTCTCAACGTTGCATTCATTTACCAAAAACGTGTTAATTTCATTTGTTTTGTTTATAATTTCTAAATGAATGAGCGGCGCATTTCTATGCTACACGGCAAATTGAGACAAATTATAAATTAATTTTTAAATACAACAACAACACAAAAATTATAGCGAGATAAGAATAATATGTTTTCTAAATTTCTTTGGGGGTTTGTGGATAGACACACATAAAATCAACGTGACCCACTATCAGAACGCAATGAATAAATAGGTGAAATTCGCAGGCAATATTTTTTGGCAACATGAAAAAAACGGACAATAATTTTGTATTTCAAATTTTTGTTTATAAATATTTACAAAGCAATACACTCAGACAAACAAATCATTCATAATCCATGTGAACTCTTCAACTCCCAAACTTAATGAGAAGTATAAACAGGAAATGGTTTTTAGGTGAGGTAGAAAAACTAAGGGTTCATAGTTGAAGTTTGAAAGAAATTTTAAATTTCGCAGACACAATGAGAATTACGTAATGTAATCATTTTAATGATAGCATTGAAAAACGTTTTAAAAAAAGGCGAAAATAAACACACAACCATTATAGTTTTTGTAAAAAAGGTTTTTCGAAGAAATTGAGAAGTTTCCTTCTAAATTTGCTAACTTCCCAAAGACAATGAGAATTAGGAACAGCAAAAATTTGAATGCCAACATTGAAAAACGTTTGTTAAATCAAAATGTCTATAAAACAGACTCATATAAACAGACAACTTACATTTATTAAAAACTATTTAAATCATTAATTGATATTTTAAAGAAATACATTTTATTTCAAACATTTATTAAAATTTGAAAAGTTTTCTAATAAACTACAATTAGATACCCCATGTACATTTATTGTATGAAAGGTTTCCTAAAGAAATAATGTAGTTTCTTACAACTTTTCAAAGACAACGAGAATTAGGAAGAATAAAAATTGCAAATCAACACCAGATAAAAAATCATTCATAACCCATAGGAATTTTTCAACTCCCAACCTTAATGAGAATTATAAACAGGAAATGGTTTTTAGGTGAGGTAGAAAAACTAACGGTTTATAGTTGAAATTTGCAAGAAATTTGAAATATTACAGACACAATGAGAATTATGTAATGTAATCATTTTAATGATAACATTGAAAAACATTTTAACAAAAAATGTTTGTAAAAACTGTCGAAAATAAACCCTAATGGTTGTGTGGAAAATTTTTATTGTGGAAAAGCTTTTTCGAAGGAATTAAGAAGATTCGTTATAAATTTGCTAACTTCCCAAAGACAATGAGAATTACGTAGAGTAGAACTTTGAATGTCAACATTGAAAAATGTTTGTTAAATCAAAATGTATATAAAACGGACTCAAATAAACAGAAAACTTACATTTATTAAAAACTATTTAAATTATTAGGTGAAAATTTAAATAAATACATTTTATTTCGAAATATTTATTACAATTTGAAAAGTTTTCTAATAAACTACAATTAGATACCCCATTTACATTTATTGTACAAAAAGGTTTCCTGAAGAAATAATGTAGTTTCTTACAACTTTTCAAAGACAACGAGAATTAGGAAGAATACAAATTTGAATATCAACACCAAACAAAAGTTTGTTAAAACAAAATGTCTATAAAACAGTCTCAATTTAAAAGGCAACCATTACATTTATTATATAAAAAGTTTATTGACGAAATAATGTAGTTTGTTACAACTTTTCGAAGACAATGAGAATTAGGAAGGGCATAAATTTAAATGTTGACATTGAAAAACGTCTGTTACGACAAAATGTCAATAAAGCAGTGTGTAATAAACAGACAACTATTACATTTATTGTATTATTATTTAGTTTGTTCAAACTGTTCAAAGACAATGAGAATTAGAAAGTGTAAAAATTTAAAAATTAATATTGAAGAAATGTAACACGTTCTTTAGTTTAAAATAAACTAATGTAATCACAATTTGCACAAAAGGTAATGATAATAATAGCAACTAAAAGAAAAAGAATCATTGAAGAAAAATTTGTAGAGCGTTTTGAATGTGCTCAGTTTACAAACATAATGAGAATTATGAACTGTATTAATTTTAATGATACCACTGAAAAAACGTTTCTTACACCAAAACTTCCTAAACACAGTCTGAAATAAACACAAGACCATTACATTTGAAGAAAAAAAGGGTTTCAGAAGAAATTAAGAAGTTTTTTTTCATCTTTCCCACGACAATGAGAATAAGGAAGAGTAGAAATGTAAATGCCAACGTTGAATAACGTTTGGTATGTAGTTTAAAATAAACTAATGCAATAACAACGTTTCAAAGACAACACGCATTAGGAAGAGTAGTAATTTAAATGCTGAAATATTCACTGTACTCCTTGGGCGAATATGAAGATCTGTTAATACTAATAAATGCAAAATAACAACACGCACGCTTAGTTCGATTTTTTTAAGTTTACTATCCTTTCAATCACAATGAGAATTATGAGGAGTAATAAAGTTACTGCCGACATTGAAAAACATGTCAAATAATAAAATTTATTGTACTCCTTGTAGGAATTTGAAGATATGTTACCAGTAAAAAAAACATAATTTTTGATTTTTTTAAGTTTACTATACTTTCGAACACAATGCTAATTATGACGATTAATAATGTTACTGGTAACACTAGAAAACATCTCAACTAAATATTCATTGTACTCCTTGTGCGAATATGAAGATCTGTTAATAATAATAAATGCAAAATAACAACACGCACGCTCAGTTGGATTTTTTTTAAATTTACTATTCTTTCAAACACAATGAGAATTATGAGGAGTAATAAAGTTCTTGCCAACATTTGGAAGCATCTCAAATAAACACAGATTTATTGTACTCCTTGTAGGACTATGAAGATTTGTTAATAATCTTCATATTATTTCTTAAAAAAAATATATTTTCTTCAAAATATTTTTTAAAATAATTTTTAAAAAAAAAATTCTTTAAAAAAAATAAAAAAAAAATATTTTTTTAAATTTTTTTTTTTCAAATAGCTATGTATTTCCCAGAAAGAATTATTTTTTCCCAAAAATTTTCGGAAAACCCATTTATTTGTTAAAAAAATATTTTGTGTTTCATTTTCCTTCCTCGAGTGTGCACTGCCACTTATTGTACCGATCTAGTAAATATTTTCAGTTTCTCAGAATTTTGGGTAATTTCGAGGGGAGAGAAATTCCTATATATCTGCGTTTCTTGTTGTTTTTGAGTTTTTGAGTTATATTTTCATTTTCAATGAAATAAAAAATTTCGTTGATGTTTTCTAAGTTGACTTAATTTAAATAGCCTATCATCATCATCAAAATATCTGCCTCAATGCTTGAGACAAATATCTTGACACTGAGGACAAATGAGTGGCTGACTATGTAACCACAATAGCGAAACAAAAACAAAAACGAAAATGTCAATAATTTTTTTTTTAATAAGTATAGATGCTTGATTTTTTTGGGGGCTTGTTCGCGTAATATTTTATTATACAAAAATTATTATAAAAAAAATTTCGTGAAATTTATGATTTCCATAATAAATTTAAAATATTTCTATTCTATATAGTAAATTTTTGTTTTTGACGTTTGATCATAAAAATGTTGCCATTGCGGCCTTTGGAAAAGATGTCAATTTAGCCATTTGTTAAAATATTTAATGCATTGATTGCTTATTTGTTAGATAGCTTGTTAGCTGTGAAAAACTTTGCTTGTGACCCTCGTTTTTCTTTGTTGTTGTTGGCGATTAGCATTCAACGTTATGGCCTGCCAAATGCTCAGATGATAGTGTGATCTTTTTAATGAAATGTGACAGTTTGGCATGATTGTTTTTGTTTTTTTTTAAATTTTATTTTTTTAACTAATAAATTGTTAGATTTTATGCAGGTTAAATAGCAACACTAATAATGCTAAGTCTCTTTCAGCCATAAATTTAGATTAGATATGCATATTAATGTGGTTGAATTTTGACGGGCAAAAATGTTCCTGCCAGCATTGGAAAACATCTCAAATAAACGCAGATTTATTGTACTCCTTGTAGGAAGATAAAGATCTGTTATCAATAATATACAAGTATTCAAAATGACAACAGGCATTCAGTTGGATTTGGTTAACTTGTCTATCCTTTTAAACACAATGAGAATTATGACGCGCAATAGTGTCACTGCTAGCATTGAAAATCGTATAAAATAAACGGAGATTTATTGAACTTCTTGTTGGAATATGAAGATTTGCTAATAATATTAGAAACGTTGGCATTTGTTAATTGTATTTTTTTAATGTGCTATACTTTTAAACACAATGAGAATTATGAAGAACAAGAATATTCCTGCCAACGTTAAAAATCATAGGAAAAAATCAGATTTACTTATTCTCCTAGTTTGAATATGAGGAAGGTTCGTTATTAATAACAAAATGCCAACAGGCTATTTCACTTGGATTTTTTGAAATTTACTATTATTTTAAGCACAATGAGAATTATGACGAGCATTAATGTTCCTGCCAACATAGGAAAACATCTCAAATAAACGCAGATTTATTGTACTCCTTGTAGAAAGATAAATATATATTATAAATAATCTACAAGTATACAAAATGACAACAGGTACGTCCAGTTGGATTTTGTAAAATTACCTATTCTTTCAAACACAATGAGAATTATCACGAGCAATAATATCATTGCTAACATTGTGAAAATAAACGCAGATTTATTGTACGCCTTGTAAGAATATGAAAATCTATTAATACAAATAACTATAAAATTAACACAGGCACATTCAGTTAGATTTTTTAAAGTTACTATCATTTCAATCACAATGAGAATTATCACCAGCAATAATGTTATTGCTAACATTGGAAACCATCTCAAATAAACACAAATTTATTGTTGTCCATGTAGGAATAATAATAATAATAATAACAAAAAAATGACAATAGGCACGTTCAGTTGGAGTTTTTTAAATTTCTTATCCCTTCATACACAATGAAAATTAGCACGAGCAATAATGTTCCTGCAAACATTGGAATACATTTCAAATAAACAAATATTCATTATACTCCATGTGCGAATATGAAGATTTGAGAATTATAATAACAACAAAATGACAACAGACACATTTAGTTGAATTTTTTCTAATTTTACTATCCTTTCAAACACAATGAGAATTATGAAGAATAATATTGAAACCGCTAACATTGAAAATTGCCCAAAATAAACACATATTTATTGTAGTCCCAGTGGGAATTTGACCCTCCATTAGTAATGGTAACTAGAAAATTAAAATAGGCAAGTTTATAACAAAATAAAAATTCTAATAAATTGTTATATAGTAATTTAATGTTTTTGTTTTTCGAAAATTTCCTAATTGTTCGTTGTTAAATGTTTCACATTTCAATTTTCACTGTTTACAATTCTCATTGCGTTTGAAAAGTTTGCAAATTTCTAACTAATTATATTTTAATAAATTATAACTGTAACAAATTACAAAGTTATTTCTCCACAAGGAATGTAATAGAAATGGTTTTGTTTTAAGGTCCTTCTGTGACAAGTTCTTCGTTATCAAACGTTTTTGATAGTTAGCATTTAATTTATGTTCCTTTTAATTCTCATCGTGTTTGGAAAAGTTTTTCAAGAGTTCTTTAAAATTCTAATAAATTATACAGATTTCCTACTGCGCAATAATGTTTTTATTTTTCGACAATTTGCAAATTGTTCGTTGTCAAATGTTTTTCAATTTAAATTTTAACTCTTTACTATTCTCATTGCGTTTGAAAAGTTTGCAAATTTCTAACAAATTACATTTTAATAAATTATAACTGTAACAAATTACAAAGTTATTTCTCCACAAGGAATGTAATAGAAATGTTTTTGTTTTAAGGTCCTTGTTTTAAGGTCCTTGTTTTAAGGTCCTTCTGTTTAAGTTCTTCGTTGTCATATGTTGTCCTGAATTATTGTCACAATTCTCATTGTGTTTGAAAAGTTTGTAAATTTACAATATAATGCAAATTTCAAACAAATTATCAAGAGTTCTGACTCCACAATGAATGTAATGGAAATGTTTTTATTTTAGGGCCATTTTATAACAAGTTTTTCGTTGCCAAATGTTTTCGACAGTTAGCATTTAATTTTATGTTCTTCATAATTCTCATCGTGTTTGAAAAGTTTGTAATTTTATAATATAATAAAAGATTATAACAATTTATCAAGGGTACTTTAAAATTCTAATAAATTATACAGAGTTCCTTCTGCACAATAAATGTTTTTATTTTTCGACAATTTTCAAATGCTTCGTTGTCAAATGTTTCACATTTCTATTTTTACTCTTTACAATTCTCATAGTGTTTGGAAAGTTAGCAAATTTGTAACAAATTAAGTTCTTTCTCCACAAGGAATGTAATGCAAATGATTTTGTTTTAAGGTCGTTCTGTGACAAGTTCTTCATTGTCATATGTTGTCCACAGTTATTGTCACAATTCTCATTGTGTTCGAAAAGTTTGTAAATTTACAATATAATGCAAATTTCTAACAAATTATCAAGAGTTCTGTCTCCGCAATGAATGTAATGGAAATGTTTTTATTTTAGGGTCATTTTATAACAAGGTCTTCGTTATCAAATGTTTTTGACAGTTAGCATTTAATTTTATGTTCTTCATAATTCACATCGTGTTTGAAAAGTTTGTAAATTTACAATATGTATAATAAAAGATTATAACAATTTATCAAGAGTTCTTTCTCCACAAGAAATGTAATATAAATGGTTTTGTTTTAAGGTCATTTTGTGGTAAGTTCTTCGTTGTCAAATGTTGACAGTTACCATTTAATTTGATGTTCTCCAAATTCTCATTGTGTTTGAAAAAATATCGTTTTTTTTTTATTTCCATATCTGATGATTAAGAAACATTTCACCAAAATGAAATGATTATTAAGAAACGAAATGACTCATTATTGTGTGAGCGCACAGTTGAATGAATGTGAAAGATATAGATCTCCCCTGCCCCTTCATGGGTTGTAAAGGGAACATATTAGTGTATTTTAACTGTCGATTGATTTGATACTTCTGTAAAATTTTGAGAAAAACAGGCCTAATGTATGTGCGCGCCTTTTGCTCAAACTGTTCTTTTAATTTTATTTTTTTATTAATCGTCATTGCCCCCTTCTTCTTAACATGTTTCAGCTTCTTCCCTGTTCTGGGTATTCCAAGAAAGAAAAAAAGGCGTATAATTTTGTTGTTGTTGCTTCTTTCTTTGTGAGGATTGAAAAAACATGTAGTCAAGCAGAAGATGTCTAAGTGGCAGAGAGATCTTTGAAATATCAAGTCTATATGAGTTGTAGTTAAACTTTTTGTTGGCATTCGGTCTGATACTTTTTTTACGCGCCATTTATTGTTACAACGGTAGAGGGCGCTGGCATTTCTTTCTTTGTATTAAAACCACGTCAGGTTTTAGTGTTTTTTTTTTGTTTTGTTTTGTTAAAGTCTTAGTCTGTTTTAATTATATTTTTTGGTTTTTGTTACCAAGTGTAATGTGATGGCTACAAGACAAAAGAGCTTATGTTCAAGTACATCATGCTATAAAATGATCATTAGGATAAATTCCATAATGTGAAATATGAATGATGATCTTTCATGTTGATGATGTTAATGAGGATGATGATTCCCATGACGATCATTTTACCATCAGCTTCAATTTTTGTTCTTTCATTCTTGGACTTTCCTTAAATTTCATTCAAAACACTACTCGTGAATACGGGTACGGCGGTTGGATGAAGTGACTTGACTGACTGTATTTAGCGTAAGACGATGAAACTGATTCGTGCGTTTTAACTGATGTTTCTTTATACTACTTGGCAGTCTACGTCAACTGCTAACGGCGAACGAAGTCGATTTACCGCGATCATCATCAAGTGAAAAATGCGTTGAGAACTTCTTTTTGTTTATTTTGTTTCTTGTTATTTTTTTTTTTGGATTTTTGCTTGACTTCTTGATATTCAAAAGGTCTCGCGTCTCGTTGAGAACTGAAGAAAAAAAAATCACATTCACGTTTAAATTCATTCATTCATTCTTACGTTTAGCAGATGATCATGATGATGATGATCATGACGATGGCGGCCATGTGATGTGTGATCTTCTGACTGACAATATATAAATTGAAATACATATATTTTTGTTTTATTTATAAATGTATCTACATCCATATTGCATAAAATATACGTAGTATAAATATTTTTTTTATAATATAGTATTTATAAATGACTTTATGAGGGTTTAAAATGAATTACTTCCGTTCGAGACAATATTTGTTAGAGTATTTTTTCGCCAATAACAACATTGTATTTGTCAAGAAAAAAAAAACTACAAACCCTAAGAGAGAAATATTTTAAAAATTTACAGGAAATGAAAATCGCGTAGTTTTTTGGAACACAACACACAAAAAACCAGAAAATCTAAAATTAATATTAAATACTGCTCCTGCTAACATTGGACAAACATTTCAAATAAACCCGTATTTATTGTACCTGATTCGAATTCTAATATCTGTTAATGATAAATCCAAAATACCAATTTTCACATTCAGTTGGATTTTTCGTTAAATTTCCTAATCTACGTTTTATTAACACGTTTTTCAGTATCAGCAATAACATTATTAATCGTCATAATTCTCATTGAGTTTGAGAGAATAGTAAATTTCAAAAAATCCATCTAGTCGTGTCTGTTATCATTTTGTAGTTATTATTATTCACAAATCTTTATATTCATATGTCATATTCATATGTCATGCTCAGTTGGATTTTTTGTTAAATTTCCTAATCTACATTTTATTAAGACGTTTTTCAGTATCAGTAATAACACTATTCAATCGTCATAATTCTCATACAATTTTAAAAAAAATATTTTTTCGGTAAAGATAATCTAAATGAGCGAAAAATTTAAAGAATTGCTTGGCCTTATTGAATTTAGTAATTTAAAATCGAAATTTTTTTTGACAAATGTTTTTCAGTGTAATTAATTATATTTTTACTCTCTACAATTCTCATTGTGTTGAAACAAATTATCCAGAGTTCTTTCTCCACAAGAAATGTAATAAAAAGGTTTTTGTTTTAGAGTCATTTTGTAGCGAGTTCTTTGTTGTCAAATGTTTTTCACAACTACATATCAAGATAGTTCTCATCGTGTTTGAAAAGTTTGTAAATTTATAATAATAAAAGTTTATAGCAAATTATCTAAGTTCTTTCTCCGCAAGGAAATGTAATAGAATTGCGTTTCTTTTCAGACCATTTTGAAGCGTTCTTCGTTGTAAACTGCTTCTGATAATTGGTTTTATTTTAAATGTTCTTCATAATTCTCATTGTATTTGAAAAGTTAGATTTTTTTCGTCGAAAAAAAATTCAAAAAAAAAATTCTAAAAGAAAGGAAAGTTTAATTATGATAGCTGGCCTTATTTAATTTATTAATTTTTTATAGAACAAAATATGTATTTAAAAAAAAAATTTTTTTTTTAAATATTTTTTTGAGAAATCAAATATTTAATAAATTTTTTTTAAATAAAAAATTTTTTTAAAAAAATTTAAATTTTTTTACAATAAAAAATTTTATTGAGAGAAACATTTAATTATGATTGCTTGCCTTATTTAATTTAATAATTTTTTATATTTAAATAATATCAAATATTTAAATAATAATTTTTTAAATAATAATTTGAAAAAAATAAATTTTTTGAAAACATTAAAAAACTATTTTTAAAAACCATAAATTTAAAAAAAAATATTTTTTTTGGAAGAATTAAAAATTTTTAGCATAAACAATTCTATTGAAAGAAACATTTAATTATGACTCCTGGCCTTATTCAAGTTAATAATTTTTTATAAAAAAATATTTATTTTAAAAACAATTTTTTTGAAAAATCAAATATTTAAATAATAATTTGTTTAAATAATAATTTTAAGTTAAAAAATATTTATTTGAAAACAATTTTTTTGAAAAACCTAAAATTTTTTTACAATAAAAAATTCAATTGAAAGAGACATTTTTGATTACTGGCCTTCTTCCAATAATTTTTTACAAAAAAATATTTATTTAAAACAATTTTTTAAAAAAAATTTTTTTTGAAACATCAAATATTTAAATATGTAGTCATTTTTTAAATATTAGTGTTAAGTTAATAATAATAATTTGAAAACATATTTTTGTATTTTTATTCTGTTGTTCGACCTTTTCCTTATCAATAAATAATCAATATTCTTCGAGCTTGAGGTCAGATTTGCTGTTGTTATATTTATTTTCCTCGATATTTCGCTACTCCTTTGTGTAGCATCATCAGGAGATATAAACACGAAGGAGTAGCGAAATATTGAGGAAAATAAATATAACAACAGCAAAACTGACCTCAAGCTCGAAGAATATTGATTATTTATTAAAAAATATTTTTTTTAAAATAATAAAAAACAATAAATTTAAAAAAAATATTTTTTTTGGAAAAATTAAAAATTTTTACCATAAACAATTCTATATAAAAAAATATTTATTTTAAAAAACAATTTTTAAAAAAAATATTTTTGAAAAATCAAATATTTAAATAATAATTTGAAGTTAAAAAATATTTTTTTGAAACAATTTTTTTGAAAAACTTAAAATTTTTTTACAATAAAACATTCTATTGAAAGAAACATTTAACTATGATTGCTGCTGGCCTTATTCAAATAATTTTTTATAAAAAAAATATTTTTTGAAAAATTAAATATTTAAATATGTAATAATTTTTTAAATAATTATTTTAAGTTAATAATAATAAGAGGAAAATATATTTTTTTGAAAACAATTTTTTGTAAAAAAATTATTTCTTAAGAAATATATTTGTTTGAAGAAATTAAAAATTTTTTTACAAAAAAATTCTATAAAAAGAAATATTTATTTATAGTTATAGTTAGTCTTATTCAATTTAATATTTTTTTATTGTGGCCGTCGGTGGTGCAATGGTTTGAGTTCGCGCCTCTTGTACATGAGATCCTGGATTCGATCCCTGCTCTGACCACCTTAAATTTCTTTCGGCGGCTGTCACCTCGCATAGTGAAGGCGACAGTATCGAGTATTTAGCCATGAAAATGCTGCTCAAAATACCCTTCGGAAGCGGTGTGAGACTGTAGGTTCCAACCAGTGAGTATAGAAAACTAGAAAGCGCACTGCGCACTGGTTGTGAGAAGCTCTTCCCAATTCCTTCATGGAATGTAATGGGAAACCATTTATTTATTTTATTTAATTTTTTTTTTACATATATTCATTTTAAAAACAATTTCTTTAAAAAAATATTTTTTTTTGAAAAATCAAATATTTAAATAACAATTTTAATTTAATAATAATAATTTGAAAACAATTTTAAAAAAAAATTAATTTTTAAAAAATTAAAATTTATTACAAAAAAAATTCTATAGAAAGAAACATTTAATTAGGATTGATTGGCCTTCTTCAATTTAATAATTTTTTTTTAAAAAAAGTTATTTTTTCAAAAACAGTTAAAAAAATATTTTTTCGGAAAAATTTTAAAAAAATATTTTTCGTAAAAAAATCTAAAAGAGAGAAAAAATGAATTAAGATTGTTTGGCCTTAATCATTTCAATACTCTAAAGATAAAATTTTTTTTTAAAATATTTGTTGAAAAAACAATTTTTTAAAAATATTTTTTTCTTTAAAATTTTTTTTTTCCAAAAAAAAAAGAAATTCTAAAGAGAGAAAAATTAAATGAGGATTGCTTGGCCTTGTTCATTTTACAAATTTAAAAAAAGAATTGTTCAAAAAAAAAATTTTTTTTGCCAAAAATCTAAAAGAATCGAAAAATTTAATTAGGAAAAAAGTTGTTGGCCCCATTTTTTGCGACGTAGCTATTATTAGGCCAAAGATCACGAAAATAATCAAAAAAAATTAAATCGTTTCGACCGAAAATTTATGGTCGTCAAAGGGTTAAATCGAAATAACTAAAGAGAAATGCAATTTTTTCTGAAGCAACCAACTTTTGTTATTTTTCAAAACATTTTAAATCAAGTTCCTTCCAATTAAATTATGGCTGTTAAAGTAAATATACCTAAGGTTTATAGAAATAAATTACTTTTGTATTTCTTTTTTGAAGAAAATATTTGTTTTTTACGTGTTGAAAAGAACTAAAGCGAGTTGCAAATACCTCATAATTTTTTTAAATTACAAATATTTCAGCGATTCCTGACCTCCTCAACCTTGAAAATTCGTTGGTTTTAAATTGTTTTGTTAGGCGCCATTTGTTGTTGTTTATTTTTATACTTTGAACGTTATACCGTCTAACAAAAATGAGAACATTAAAATTGCAGTAAAATATATTGAAAACTGAAAACAAAAATTTAATAATGTTCTATTAATCAAAGCTAAACTGTTTTTTTTTTGCAGTTTTTATTCTTTTTTTTCTTAATGAAAAATTATAAATTTGTTTACACACAATTCACTCAATACTAGATCACTTTCTGACGCCTTTGGTTTGATGGTAGAAAATATTCACGCCCCGCCATATGAAAAACATGTGTGTTGTACACTAATAAACAAAAAAATTACAAATGACTGAGTTCTCACGATCTTGCCAGTGAGTGGGGTGTGAAACCAAAATTAATAGTTTTCACATGTAACGCACTCACTTACCTCCAAGTGGTTTCGAGGAGGTTAACATCTTTTCAAATTTTTTTTTTTATTTTTCAAAACAATTAAATGTTATAATTTCAAGCCATTGAAAGCTAACTGTGAATTAGTTTCACACCATAATCTTAAAGATTTGACAATTAATAATGAAATTCAAAAAGAGAATAAGAATTTTAAAACACTTTTATTGAATTCAAATTCAAATCTGGAGTAGACTTGGATTGTGTTCCTTTTGATTTTATATAAATTTTAAAATTAACAATTAAATTCAAAAGGAAACCAAAATTTGAATTTAAGTTATTGAATTGAAAATATTGGAAAGTGTTTTTGAATGTGTTTCTTTCATTTCTATATAAATTTGAAAACGAATAATGAAATTCAAAGGAAAACAAAACTTTAATAAACTTTTGTTGAATTGAAAATTTTGAGAAGTTTTTTTGAATGTGTTTTTTTTTCGATTTTATATAAATTTGAAAATGAATAATGAGATCAAAAGCAAACCAAAATTTTAATAAACTTTTATTGAATTGAAAATATAGGAGCACCAAATTTTAATAAGTTTTTATTGAATTGAAAATATTGGAAAGTGTTTTTGAATGTGTTTCTTTCGATTTTAAATAAATTTGAAAATGAATAAAGAAATTCATTTGGAAAACAACATTTTAATAAATTTTTGTTGAATTGAAAATCTTGAGAAGTTTTGCTGAATGTGTTTCTTTTGAATTTATATAAATTTGAAAATGAATAATTGAGTTTCAAAATAAAAACAAAATTTGAATAAACTTTTATTGAATTGAAAATATTGGAAAGTGTTTTGAATGTGTTTCTTTCGATTTTAAATAAATTTGAAAATGAATAAAGAAATTCAAACGGAAAACAACATTTTAATAAACTTTTGTTGAATTGAAAATCTTGAGAAGTTTTGCTGAATGTGTTTCTTTTGAATTTATATAAATTTGAAAATGAATAATTGAGTTTCAAAATAAAAACAAAATTTGAATAAACTTTTATTGAATTGAAAATATTGGAAAGTGTTTTGAATGTGTTTCTTTCGATTTTAAATAAATTTGAAAATGAATAAAGAAATTCAAACGGAAAACAACATTTTAATAAACTTTTGTTGAATTGAAAATCTTGAGAAGTTTTGCTGAATGTGTTTCTTTTGAATTTATATAAATTTGAAAATGAATAATTGAGTTTCAAAATAAAAACAAAATTTGAATAAACTTTTATTGAATTGAAAATATTGGGAAGTGTTTTGAATGTGTTTCTTTCGATTTTAAATAAATTTGAAAATGAATAATGAGATCAAAAGGAAAACAAAATTTGAATAAACTTTTATTGCATTGAAAATATTGGAAAGTGCTTTTGAATGGGTTTCTTTCGATTTTATATAAACTGTAAAATGAATAAAAAATTTCAAAAGGATCACAAAATTTTAATAAACTTTTCTTGAATTAAAAAACTTGAGAAGTTTTTTTGAATTTGTTTCTTTCGATTTTAAATAAATTTGAAAATGAATAATTAAATTCAAAAAGAAAATAACATTTTAATAAATTTTTATTGAATTGAAAAATTTGAGAAGTTTTTTTGAATGTATTTCTTTTGATTTTATATAAATTTGAAAATGAATAATAAATTTCAAAAGGAGCACAAAATTTTAATAAATTTTTATTGAATTGAAAATCTTGAAAAGTGTTTTTGAATGTGTTTCCATCGATTCGAAGCAGAATTTTCTTTCAATTTATTTGGATTCAATAAAATTTGAAAAATTTCCCATTTGTTTTCGCTGATTTGTTTACATCACAATGAATATATAGTCCGGCGCTATGTGAAACCATAAAATTTTTATGAAATCTCAGCACTTTTTTGCCTCTTTTTGAATTGTTTAATGTTGTTTAATTTACATTTTAATGTTAACAATAATTGTTGGATTATTTGGCACGAAAACGCCAGCAGTACTCGTATTGAACACTAATTCAAAAATGTTTAATTCATTTGAACAGAACAAAATGCATGGATCGGACAAATTGAACTGACTATAAATCATATTCATTCATAAAAATAAAACACAAACAAAAAAAAACTTGACAAAAATCAATGGAAAACAAAGTTAAAAAAAAGCAACAAACATTAATATGAATAAAAGAAAAAAAATTAAAAAAAAAACAATAAAAAAAATTTAAAAAAAAGTACAATAAAAGTACAAAAATAAACATAGAACAAAAAAAATAAAAAGAATTACAACGAAAGTACACAAATATATTTATAGAAAAAAATATAAAAAGAAGTACCATAAAAGTACAAAAATAAGTACAACAAAAAGCAGAGAAAAATTACAAAAAATTAAAAACTCTAAAAAAAATATGTATAACAAAAAATTATAAAAAAAATGTACAAAAATTTGAACACATTGTCCACAAATGATTGTGCAACAATATCGACGACAAGCGGTAGAGGAACACTAAACTTATGACTGTTGCTGTTTTTTTTTTTTTTGAATACATTTATCGACCTAAAAAAATCAAACAAATTGCGAATTTAACATTCATTTAACATAAATGAAGGAAGAGAAAAAAAATTTTAAAATTCGTGTGAATAAATTTATTGTTTGTTTTATCAAAATACACTGAACCACATCACTGGCTGGCTGGCTGATATAGTAAAACTTTTCAAGCCTTTTGTGACCGTCCTCCAGACACCTGTAAAGTATTGCCTAATATTTTTTCGTTGAAATTTTATTGTAATTTCTCATTCAAAACAGCAACAAAATACATAACTTTAAAGTTAAACTTAACAAAAAAAAAAAAAACTAAAAAACAACAAAAAATATTTAAACAAAAATGTATAAATGTGTACTTTGCTTACTGAAGTGCTATAACTTTCACTTCTTCGTTAACCAGTTTTCATTTTATAGTTGGCGTTTTTCGCTTCATAAGAGACACAACGATAAAGAAAACAAAAACATGGGTTAACGAAGAGATGCCGGTTGCAAAATGTCGAAGTCGTATGACTCCAGTGGCAACATAATCATCATCATCATTGCCTTTATCACAGGGGCACAGTCAAAAAAAAAAATGCCAATATGCACGAGTACCTGTTGCTAAAGCCCTCATGTTTTATAATCATTTTTATAGTTCCTTTCCATGGTAGTCATCATCATTAGCTTTATCATCATCTATACAATGGCTGCGTGTTATTTTGCCAGTCCCCCCCAAAATATTAAGTAAAACCCGTTTTTTGAGTTACCAAAATTTCCTTAATATTTTGAATTTTTCATGTATTTCTTTCTGGTTGCCCATCTGCAAATTCATATTATTTACCAATCACCACCACCGGCTTTATGAAACGTCAACAAGATTTGATTGCAATAAGAAAAATGTTAGTTTAAACACAGATTGATAAAGGAAGATACGAAATTTTGAATATTTTAAGAATAACTTTAAAAATGTCGATAATACTGTGCACATTACATACATATATTTCTCAGACAATGGAGAATAAAAATTAAAATTCATGCAGGAATTTGACATTAGTTCAAGCGGAAATTTATAAAGAAAATTTCGACATTGTGGATATTTTGGAAAACGTTTTTTTTAAATGTCGATAATAGTGTTCACATAATATATTTGTCAGACAATGGCGCATACGAATTAAAATCCATGAAGGAATATGCCGTCCGTTGAAGTGGATATTTGTAAAGGAAGATTCGCAACTTTGGATATTTTATAAAAAATTTTAACAATGTCGATAATAGTGTTCACGTAACTTGCATATGCGGCAATGCAGCATAAAATTAAAATTCACGAAGGAATTTGGCGTTAATTCAAGCGGCAATTTATAAAGATAGATTCAAAATTTTGAATGTCTTATACAACCCGAATATTTTGTAGAATGTCGATAACACTGTTCACATAACATATATTTTTCCAACAATGTTACATACAAATTAAAATTCATGCAGGAATTTGTCGTTAGTTCAAGCGGAAATTTATAAAGAAAGATTCGAAATTTTGGATATTTTAGACAATATTTTAACTATGTCGATAATAGTGTCACATAACATTTATTTGTCAGGCAGTGGGTCATACAAATAAAAATTCATGAAGGAATTTGACGTTAGGTCAAGCGGAAATTTATAAAGAAAGATTCGAAATTTTGGATGTCTTAGACGACAGGAATATTTTGTTTAATGTCGATAATACTGTCCACATAACATACTATGGAGCATACAAATTAAAATTCATGCAGAAATTTGACGTTTGTTCAAGCGGAAATTTATAAAGAAAGATTCGAAATTTTGGATATTTTAGAAAATATTTTTAAACAGTGTCGATAATAGTGTTCACATAACTTAATTTTGTCAGGCAATGGAGCATAAAAATTAAAATCCATGAAGGAATGTGACGTCAGTTCAAGTGGAAGTGTATAAAGGAAGATTCGAAATTTTGGATATTTTATAAAATATTTTTAAAACTGTCGATAATAGTGTTCACACAACACAAACTTTTCTCAGACAAGGGAGCTTAAAACTTAAAGTCCATGAAGGAATGTGACGTCAGTTCAAGCGGAAATTTATAAAGAAATAATCGAAATTTTGGATGTCTTAAAAGACAGGAATATTTTTAACAATGTCGATAATAGTGTTCACAAAACTTATATTTGTCAGGCAATGTACAAGCTGATCTTTATAAAGGACGACGCTAAATTTTGGATGTCTTAGAAGACCGGAATATTTTGTAGAGTGTCGATAACACTGTTCATATAGCACAATTATGCTTCTAAGACCCGCATCGGTAGTCAAATTGAAAGATTTCGGAAATTTTGTATTAAAATTTTTCGAATTTTGACAATTTAACAACTGATTTTTGTCGTTAAAAAGACTTCACTATCGACAAAACGATAATGCAGTCGATATTGTTTCTTACACAATTAGCTAAAATCCATGGAAGACTGTGAAGGAATTTGTCTATAGTTGTATAAAGGAAGATTCGACATTTTTGATATTTGAAAAAGTTCTTTACAAA
This sequence comes from Phaonia tiefii, assembly GCA_963931995.1. Classification (NCBI taxonomy): domain Eukaryota; kingdom Metazoa; phylum Arthropoda; class Insecta; order Diptera; family Muscidae; genus Phaonia; species Phaonia tiefii. The sequence continues at coordinate 221,167,776 of OZ008370.1, read as the reverse complement.
TGTCGATAATAATGTTCCCATAATAAATACTTGTCAGACAACGGAGCTTAAAACTTAAAATCCATGAAGAAATTTGACGTTAGTTCAAGCGGAGATTTATGAAGGAAGATTCGAACTTTTGGATGTCTTAGAAGACCTGAATATTTTGCATAATGACGATAATACGGTTCACATAAAACAATTATGCTTTTAAGACCCGCAACGGATTTGAGTCACATTTTAACAATAAAATTCGGTAGTTGAAATTGAAAGATTTCGGAAATTTTGTATTGAAATTTGTGAAATTTTTACAATTTAAGCTGTATAGCTTTAAGGCGCGAAATCCTAGGGCATATCTCATGCTGATGGAACATCACTGGGTGTCATCGAGAGAAAAATACTCCGAAAAATATATGGTCTTCTACAAACCGAAACCGGTGAAACCGAAAAACCGGTTAATCGGTTTTTTACCTATTAATCGTGGGCCGGTTTTTAGAAAACCTAATTTTCGAAAAAACCGATTTACTCAATTTGTGTTTTAATATCCTTAAAAACATTAATAACATATTATGACTTTAGAATTTTCATGAAATGTTGAATTAAGAAACATGATTTCTATTTTCAAACACGAGTTTATGCTTCAATAAGTTCTCAATGACATTTTCCCACAAAATTTTTCATTCAAATTTCAAAATGATTTTATGATTTGAATAAGAATTTAAAAATTTTATATTTCAAATTTCATAATGTAAATTATTTTATAATAAATATTTTGAAGTTAATAAGATTTTCATGCACGAAAATCTCTGTCAAATTTGGAATTTAAATCAGTATAATACGAATTTGAATAAAACGTGTAAATTTTATATTAAACACGCATTCCAAAGTACACCATTTCCAATTGAAGTTTGAATATATCAAAAATATCAATTGAAATTTGAAAATTACATTTGAAATTTTAAATGTCGATAGTCGATATATAAAACTTTATTACCGACAAAACCATAATAAATTCGATATCGTTTCTTATATAACAAGCCTCCTTATCATTTTGTTGGTATTGAAGTTTTAGGTTTCAAATGGTTCCATTAAACACTGCTACCGACAAAACTATATCATAGATCACTCATCATCATAGTACATAATTACGCCCAAGATATTTGTCTTGACAAGTTTTCTTGTAATAATTGTTACTAAATACCCAAGTATAGTACAATTAAACACATATGTATTATATTATCATCAATTTCATAGATATTAAATTAATCCAATTTACCGCATTAACAGGTATCGGAAGGCCACCACTGCTACTGTGAACGATACATAATATTTGATTATGAAAAAAAAATGATTACCTTACGTTTAACCGCAAGATTTCAAATCTAATTTAATTAAACGCAAATTAAAGTGTATAATTATTAAAAAAAAAACAAATATATAAAAAAATATATATTCTCGACACAATCAGCTGATCGCACTACTGGATGAACAACGCGAAGAGACCAAACACACATAAACTTGCGAATAACCTTAATATTATATTATATGGATTAAAGTAAATTAAAGGGGATATGGCAGTAAAATCCGTTGAAAATTTGTGACACAATTAAATTAAAATAGCAATCACATCATCATCAAGTTTTCACATAATATTTGATGTGATATATCTGTGACAGGGAAACAATTTTCACATTTCAACAATAATCAAGAATAACAAAAAATTTCACATTCAAAAACATTTTGAAGTGAGTTATTGGAACTCATGAGATCTGTTTATTTGAATTGAAAATTCATCGAAGTAGCTATATTTTCAACCATCCACCGAAATATTCAATTTCACTGCTTCTTGTAAAAAGTATTTTCTATTAAAAATAATTATATTCAAAAGGTTCGAGCGGTTGGTCGTTTTTTTAAAATAATTTTTTTCTCCAATATTTAATTAAATTTGGAATTTAATACGAAAGGCCGGATAAATCATCAGTTTTCCAATTGTTAATGGGGCATAAAAATCTGGAACCGAATTATGATTGAACAACAAGAAAATCAAATATATATTTGAATTTGAAAATATTAAAAAACTAATAAAAAAATCAATGTGTTCGAACTCACGGGCGATTTGATAGCACCTTTTTATTACACGGTACTCTGTTTCATTTCTATGAACAGTCCACCGTGCACCAACTAAAGAGAGTTGTTAACATAATATCAGAGAATAAGAATAACCGAAAAAGTACAGGGATGGTTCTACTGGATATTGAAAAAGCATTTGATTCGGTATGGCATGACGGCATCATCTTCAAACTAAATAATTTTAATTTCCCGATCTATCTACAAAAAATTGTCAAAAGTTTTTTATCCGGCCGCAACTTCAGCGTTTGTATTGATGATGCAGAATCATCATTAAGAAATATACCAGCCGGTGTTCCACAAGGTTCGGTCCTATCACCTATATTATACTCAATATACATCTCGGATTTTAAAATACCAACAAATCAAGCTGCCGCTTTCTATGCAGATGATTCAGCAATAATAAGTACCGGAAAGGTCTCAAATGCTATTATAAAGAGGATGAAAAAAGCGTTGCAAATATCACAAAAGTACTTTGAAAAATGGAAGATAAAAATCAACCAAAATAAAACACAATCGATTATATTCCCGTTTAATAAATCACCAAAACGTGTACCTACGGGAACTCTTGAAATACAGGGTTCAGTTCTTCCTCTGCAAGATTCAATAAAATATCTTGGTGTTATAATCGATAAAAAATTGAACTTCTCAAGTCACATCACAAATACACGAGACAAAGCACTAAAATGTGGAAGATCACTTTACCCGCTACTTTGCAGAAAATCTACATTGAATTTAAAAAACAAAATCCTCATTTATAATATGTGCATTCGCCCTATTATGACATATGGTTGTCAGGTCTGGTTTCCAAGAAGTGCCAAAACAAACCTTAAAAAATTACAAATTATACAGAACAAGAACTTAAAAATAATTCACAATTTAAATCGACGATTCAGTACTGATCTCTTGCATGAAAATTACAACCACAAACCACTTATTTCAGTTTATCTTGAACTACAACACAGATTCGAAGATAGATGTAGATCTTCAAACTACGAAATAATAAGAAATTTGTGTAACTAACTACATTTTATAATTTCGGCAACGAAGTTATCATAATTAATTAGTATAAAATTTCTCATAAAAATTAAAGGTTTTTCTCTATCTTTTTACCTTATATCAGAATTAATTTTAATTGTAAATATTTTTGTTAAAAACGATATATTTGCTGCAATACTAAATGTAAAAACTCAAACTATGTAAATATTTATTTTAATCTTTGTACAATGATAGTATTAATAAAAAAAAAAAAAAAAAAAAAAAAAAAATTTCTATGAACACATTAGTAAATATTACATTGGAAAATAAATAAAGAATAGTTTTTGTGCAGAAGTCTCTTTTGCTATTGCACTTTCTTTTTTCTTACATCTACTTTAACATTAGATGTAATATTGTTAAAATAAATAAAGCCATATTTAGCTCACTGAGATAATTGTTTTTGTTTTGTCATCAACAGAGCGACGACAAAAAGTATTGAATAGTATAGAGAACTTATTGCACTCATTTTCCGCTCTCATGTAGAGAGTCTGAGTAACAGAGCATAAACGCGTGTTATTCTCTTTATAGAATACGAGTATTTCAATATAAAAATGCACCATTTCGACAAAGTTATTACATAAAACAATACAAAAAGCACAAATGTTTCAAAAGGCATCAATGTTTCGCAACAAAATTGTTATGAACGCTGTGTGTTGTTTGCATGTGTTCACTTTGATAGATTGCCCTACTCGTGCCTCGTGCCTATTTTTCAATTGTTAATGGGCAAAAAGGATCTTGAACCGAATTATGATTGAAAAACAAAAAAATCAAATATATATTTGAATTTGAAAATACTAAAAAAAATAACCTTAACGGAATTTATTTTAAATTCTTTTTTAAAAGTCGATAGCACTGTTTACAGAAATTTACATTTTAATAAATGTTTAATAAAAAAATTCGAATTGAGCTATTAGAACCACTGAGATCTGGGCCCTAATTGTGTATGACGATAATCGTCCAAACTATACTGATATGTCGATAATAGCAGTTCTTCTACCATTTCAAATACATGCCTTCATAAAACTTCACTACCGACAAACTGAATTTGATATCATTTCTTACACAATCAGTCTCTTGTATATTTGAATCTGAAAAGATTCAAATATATATTTGAATTTGAAAAGATACAAATATATATTTCAATTTGAAAAGACTCAAATATATATTTGAATTTGAAAAGATTAAAACAATATATATGAGAATTTGGAAAAGATTCAAATATATATTTGAATTTGAAAAGATTCAAATATATATTTGAATTTGAAAAGATTCGAACATAAATTTGAATTTGAAAAGATTAAAATATAAATTTGAATTTGAAAAGATTCAAATATATATTTCAATTTGAAAACATTCAAATATATATGAAAATTTGGAAAGATTCAAATATATATTTGAATCTTTTCAGATTCAAATATATATTTGAATTTGAAAAGATACAAATATATATTTCAATTTGAAAAGATTCAAATATATGTGAGAATTTGAAAAGATTCAAATATATATTTGAATTTGAAAAGATTCAAATATATATTTCAATTTGAAAAGACTCAAATATATATTTGAATTTGAAAAGATTCAAATATATATTTGTATTTGAAAAAATTCAAATATTTATTTCAATTTGAAAAGATTGAAATATATATTTCAATTGGGAAAGATTTAAATATATATTTGAATTTGAAAAGATTCAAAGATACATATATTTGAATTGGAAAAGATTCAAATATATATTTGAAAAGAATCAAATACAAATTTCAATTTGAAAAGATTCAAATATACATATATTAGAATTTTAAATATATATTTCAAATATATATTTAAATTTGAAAAGATTCAAATACATATGTCAATTTGAAAAGATTCAAATATATATTTGAATTTGAAAAGATTCAAATATACATATATTTGAATTTGAAAAGACTCAAATGTATATTTGTATTTGAAAAAATTCAAATATTTATTTGAATTTGAAAAGATTTAAATATATATTTGAATTTGAAAAGATGCATTTGAAAAGATTCAAATATTTATTTGAATTTGAAAAGATTCAAATATATATTTGTATTTGAAAAGATTCAAAACAAAAACCTTAAGGGAACCTATTTGAAAGTCTTTTGAAAATGTCGATAATACAGTGCATTGTCAACACAATAAAAATAAAACTATTTTAGCATGAATAATTAAGTAATCTTTTAAGTGAAAACTATATTTGCCACGCCGCAAACAAAACAAAAATCCAAATGTCGATAATACAGTGCATACTATTATTTGGACAGACAAATGGCTGGCAATGTAATAATTGAAAAAAAAATTAAGGAAGTTGAAAGTTACAATAATTACCCTGTGCTCGTCCAAGGATTGATTAGGCTACCAAGGACAGAACTGCATTTAACTATAAACACACGAAAAGGCTAATGTATATGATAATGCAGTGCATACTATTATTTGGGGCAGCAAATGACTGTAATGACTGAATGTAATTATTATTAAAATTTTATACAATTATTTATTTTAAATATATAAAAAATATATTAAAAAAATAAAAAATAACCTTACGGAAATCTATTTATAATTCCTATGTGCATGTCGATAATGCAGTACATGCTAATTACATTTTATAAATGTTTAATAAAACTGTAATAACATGAAAAATTAATTTAGTACCACCATAAGTAAAAACAATATGAAATACTTGAATTCCAATCCCGAATTCCAAATACCACTGTCGATAATGTAGTGCATAATGTTATTTACATCTACAAATGACATTATTCAAAGTATTCCAAGAAATTTAAAGTTGCAATTATTACCCTGGTCCAAGGATCGATTAGGCTATCATAGATCCTCATGATTCCATTTCTGGCAAACTGTATTTAGAACAAAAATTCGAACCCATAACACCCTACCCAGTGAGTTAAAATTTCATACAATTTTTTTTAAATTCTAATACTTGCTTACCAAATTTCAATAGATTGTCAATAGACTTACCTAGAAAGAAAATAAAAGAAAACAAAAAAAATTATTAGAATTTGAGGCAAAAATAAAATGAGTAAAAAAAATATAAAAAAATTTTAAAAAATATTAAAAAAATTTAAAAACTATAAAAAATTATATAAAAATTAAAATATATTAAAAAATATTTTTAAAAAATATATTCAAACATATATAATTTTTTATGACGTAAAAAATTTGTCTTTTGTTTGTGAAAAATCTGAAACGTCACAAGTCGTATTTGAATCGCTTTGAATTTTGTGAAACTCCATCTGCAACTAATAACGTTCTACACTTTGAAGAATCTCTTTTTTTTTGTTAGGCTGCAAAATTTAACGTGTTTGTAGCCTCTCGCAAATATAGTATACTTGCGTGCAAACACATTGTGTTTGTTTTTCAATACTTTCTTTTTGAAGACACAATGATTAATATGTTGTAATATATGTTTTTGTGACTGAAATATGGCTTTGTTTGTTGCAAACTGTAGAAGACAAAAACGTGGCAGCCAACAAAGAAAAAAAGCACCAGATCTTCAATTCATGAAAACAATGTTCCAAACATATACATAGTTCCTGCATAATATTACAGGGGAGGTTTTTTTTTCAGCCTGTAGTCTTCTGGCCGTCGGTGGTGCAATGGTTAGTGCGCGCGCCTCTTGTACATGAGATACCTTAAATTTCTTTCCTTACGTAGTGACGCCCGAACACATTGTGTTTGCTATTCAATACAACATGTTTGGGCCACAATGATTAATAGGTTACAGTATATATATTTGTGACCCAAATGTGACTTTGTTTGTTGAAAACTGCTGAAAACAAAAATGTGACAAACAATAAAGAAACCAACAGCAGCACATCTTCTATTCACGAACACAATGCTTGCAAACATGTACATGATTCCCGAAAAATGTAGCTGGGACCGATATTTTTCAGCGTGTAGAGAGCAAACATGGTTTGAAATATAAATGAACTAGCAGCTGGCAAATTTAATTTGAGCTGGCTTTTAAAACCAAGTTGCAACAATATTGATGAATCATCATGAATATTGGTGTTGCAATTGTTACACTGTGTGTGACTATTGTCCATAAGTATGTGGGTTGGAAACTCACAACAAATATTTTTCATTTCATTCGACCCTAGTCATACATCAACTTCATTATTGTTCAACCTCAGTTCCAGTTCAAACAATTCTTGTAACATTTTATTCCGCTTGAACATAAACATCATGTTAAACAGCGGGAATATCATTAACCTCAATTTTACACTCTATTTTTGTTTCTATAAATTTAAAAAAAAAAACCAAAAACACAAACTTAACAAAATGTAGATTTGCTAATGACGCGGTTAAATCATCACCACCAGACGAAGTCAAAAAAAAAAACGATGATAAAGAAAATGATGAAGATGATGATGATTATGATCGTCATCATACAAATTCACCTCCATTCAAAAACTTACATAATTCCCAAAACAACAAAAGCCGAAAGTCGCAAAAGATTTCAAACAGCATCCGTAGATCACATAACAGAGTCCCATCCCAAACACCACAAAGCGCAGAGGGTCCGGGGTCCGGTTTACAATTTCATCATTCAAAACGAAAAGATTCAAAGATTCACCAAAACAGAAAAAAAAAGAAACAAGACTCATCGTCATATCATTAACCCGGATGAATGGTCATTTAATACATATGGGCAGAGATACACTTTCTTTTGTGTTGAGAAAGGTCGGTCGTTGGGTCCGTCCCACTTAAGGGCAACAAAGAAAAAAACGCAAAAAAGTTGCCAATTCATTGAAAACAAAAACAATAGTATAATTTTACACCCTGTTATCTGTTGAGCGGCGGCAATTTTGTCATTTCAATTGCACAAAACATCGATAAACACGACAAACACGATGACAAACAATCAGAATAAAATTTATTACAATTAACATTTGTTAACACACTCCCATGTTAACATGATATCATGATACCCGGCGAGTTGACACTAAATTTCAAATGTCAGTTTCAAACTCAAAACCCACTTTCTATACTCTTCCATTGTATCCATTTCACTATTATTTTTGCAACTGCATTTGAAGTGACATTTCCCTCACCTCACTCCATGTTGTATGACTTTCTTTCTATTTTCTTAATTATTTTTTTTTTACTGTTTTCTAAAGTTTTCCTTTCATTATTTACCTGTCAAAAAGAAACAATCGATAAATTGGGGTGATGGGAGTTGTAATTTTGTAAGATTGAGTGAAGTCTCAATAAAACTTCAAATCCCTCTCAAAGAAATTTGAAAGTAGAAAGTGTAAAACCTAAAAACTTTATAAAAGTGTTCAAAAAAATATCTTTAAATCTTACAAAGCTCAAAATTTGTTCAAGTAACTGAAACAAAATTCACACCACTGTTAGCTTAACAGATATTGATAAATTTAAGTAATTTATAACAAATCTAAATTAACATTGAATACTTCAGTTCCTCTCCTGAAACAGCTGTTAGTTTTTATTTCTAAAACAAACCAGCTGATTTTTGTTACTATGACACCAAAATTCTGTTAAGTTAACAGTTAAGTTAATTTCTGTTAAGTTAACAGAACTAATTCAAATATCAAGATTTATAACTTTATATTTAAAATAAATTATAATTAATATATAACATTTTAAAATTAATTTAACCACAACTGTTAAATTCCTTAAAAAGTGGGAAAAATAATAAAAGCTCTACATTCTTATAATTGCATTCTACATTCTTAAAGTTCATGTTAAATCTAGGTTCATGTTAGCTTAATAGGTTAAAAGAAAATCAAGGAATTTATAACATTTGGCAGCCAACAACAGATTTCAAATTTAAAAATAATCGTAACATAACTGTTAGACTCCTTAAAATATGGTCAACATATAACAGATTTCTGTTAATTGTTCCAATTTCATTATGCAAGACCTTCCAACTCTTTACGTTACACTATTTGTTTAAAATTTAGTTTGAAATATATTCTGCTCAACTCTGTTATTTAACAGAACCCTGTTAAATCTCTGTGTGTTCCAAATTAAATTTAAACTTTTCGTTTAAAAATACTTTTCCATTACTGTTATTTAACAGAACGCTCTTAATTGCCTCCATTGGGTTTCGCAGGAACTTTGAACTCCTTAACACTGTTTTAAGAAAATTAATTGTAAAATTAAATGCGTTTGAATGTTTTTTCTCAACTCTGTTATTTAACAGAACTCTGTTAACCATCTTTCATATTATGCCTGAACTCTGTTAGCAGCCTGCGTTGGATTTCGCAGGAAGTTTGACCTTTTTAACACATTTTGACACAAGGCGATTTAGAAAATAAAATGAGTTTAAATATGTTTTCTCAGCTCTGCTATTTAACACAACTCTGTTAACCATCTTCCATATTTTGCTGGAATGTGTAACTTCTTTCTAAATTTGTAAATTTGTAAAATTTATGTGTGCAAATATGTACAATTTAACATTTATTTCTCAACTGTTATTTAACAGATTTCTATTAACTGTCCCCTTTTCATTTCTCAAGATCTTTGAACACTTTACTTGACACTTTTTGATGAAAATTTATTTTGAGATTAAATGGATTTCGATATTTCCTCATTTCTGTTATATAACAGAACTCTGTTAACTCGCTGTTTTTGTTTTGCAAGACTGTGTAACTTTATATGATTTTTACATGTGAAAATGTGTTTACAAATTAATTCAATATTTTCGCTTAGGTTTTTTTCTGAACTCTGTTATTAACAGACTTCTGGTAACTGTACCCGCTTCCCAATTCCCAGATCGTGGAGTTTTCCTTCCGCAGGAACTTTCGTTTTGAAATTAAATGGAATTCCATGATTTTATCTCCGCTCAGTTATTTAACAGATTTCTGTTAACTGCCCGCGGGAACTTTGAATTAACAATAAAATCTTTGAATGAAAACTAATTTTGAAATTAGAACGCTGTTATTTGACCGAACTTTGCCTCTGTGATTTAACAGAACTTTGATAGAAATTTGTCCCTGTTATTTAACAAAACGTAGACTCTATTATTTAACAGAAATTTTTCCCTGTTATGTAACAGAACTTTGACTCTATTATTTAACAGAAATTTGATAGAACTTTGATTCTGCTATTTGACAGAACTGTGGAATTTTAAACTTTTCATAAAACTTCTTTTTGAAAATTAATTTTGAAATTAAATGGGATGACATGATTTTAACTCCACTCTGTTATTTAACAGTTATCTGTTAACTACTCCCAGGAACTTTGAATTAATAATAAAATCTTTGAAAGAAAACTAACTTTGAAACTAAAACGATGTTATTTAACTGAACTTTGACTGTGTTATATAACAGAACTTTGTTCCTGTTATTTAACAGAACTTTGACTATATTATTTAACAAAATTTTGACTCTGTTATTTGATAGAACTTTGACTCTGTTATTTGATAGAACTTTGTCTCTGTTATTTGATAGAACATTGTCTCTATTATTTAACACAACTTCGACTCTATTATTTAACAGAAATTTGAGAGAACTTTGACTCTGGTATTTAATAGAACTCTGGAATTTATAAGACTTCTTTTGGAAAATTAATTTTGTAATTAAATGGGATTACATGATTTTATCTCCACTCTTTTATTCAACAGATTTCTGTTAACTGCCCCCCAGGAACTTTGAATTAATAATAAAATCTTTGAATGAAAACTAATTTTGAAATTAAAACGATGTTATTTAACAAAACTTTGACTATGTAATTTGATACAACTTTGACTCTGTTATTTGATAGAACTTTGTCTCTGTTATTTAACAGAACTTTGACTCTATTATTTAACGGCAATTTTATAGAACTTTGACTCTGCTCTTTGATAGAACTTTGGAATTTAAAATTTTTTATAAGACTTCTTTTTGAAAATTAATTTTGTAATTAAATGGGATGACATGATTTTATCTCCACTCTTTCTTTTATTCAACAGATTTCTGTTAACTGCCCCTCAGGAACTTTGAATTAATAATAAAATCTTTGAATGAAAACTAATTTTGAAATTAATGCCATGTTATTTAACTGAACTTTGACTGTGCAATTTAACAGAACTTTGTCCCTGTTATTTAACAGAAGTTTGATTCTATTATTTAACATTACTTTCTCCTGTTATTTAACAGATCGTTGTCCTGTTATTTAACAGAACTTTGTCTCTGTTATGTAACAGAACTTTGACTCTGCTATTTGATAGAACTTTGTCTCTGTTATTTAACAGAACTTTTCACAAATTTCTTAGTTTTGGCTTTTGTTTTCAAATTCCTGTCGTTCCTTTGCTGGACTCTCATGTGCCTACCACTGTGTTGGCAAATATTTACCATATTGTCGTTGTATGACCAACATCATGTCTGTTGTAATGTTAACATTTTCTCTTCACCTCTCTATTTTAATACGTTACATACAACTGAAGTTCTCATGTTGTTTGTTTAATACTCAAATGAAATTTTAATTTCAATTTCAATTTTAAAGTTTCATTCAATGTTTACAATTTTGTTTCCTTTATGCGGTTGTTAGCAAATTCAATTCGATATCAATGTGAGAATGTGAATGCGAATTCGATTTCGAATTCAACAATCGAATACTAGATACTTTTTTTTTTGTAGTTTACACAACGATTAACTATGGAGTATAAATGAGTACTTTCTGTGTGTGATTACAGTCGGTCGATCCAATGTTATTTGCTTTTACAAAAAAAATAAAAAAAAAACTAAATGCTATTTTTATTTATAACCAGGAAGTTAAAATGTATTTTTTTTGTTGTTGTATAAACCTGAAAGTTTTTTCAATTTGATATTAAGTTCAAAAAAATGATAAGGTGCGTAAGAAGACAACAACAACAAAAAAACAGGGAAATCAAAAACTTGTTTGTTTCAGTGTAAACAGTGAGGGGGAAATATGAAACAGATGTTAGGGATGTTTTTTTTACAATCATCACATTTAAAATGTAACGAATCATCAGCAGTGTAAAATATTTATATTTCACAGGTGTTTCTGTAATTTTGTAAAGTAAAGTAACAGAAAATTGCTTAAGATATTTTTAAGCCTAAGTTCCTGTTTCGTATTCAAATTTTAACAATTCCTTTCTTTTTATTTACAAGATTGGGGAAGTCAAAAGTTTCGCGTGTTTTGTCAGCTGCTGTTTCATGTTTTTTCATTTGTACTTTAACATTTTGAAACATTTCCTTGTTGAAAACTTTATTTGAATACTGTGGATATATATTTGTATGTTGTTTGCAAATTTGCAAATATCTGGTGACATTCTTTAAAACGGGGCCTTTTTAATTTTATTTTAAATTCAAACATTAAATATTTGCTTAATTTATTTTTTTTAAATTCAGTATTGAAAGTTGTCTTTCTTTATGTCAAATTTTCGTTGTTATGAAAATGTTCGCAATTCCCACACAAATTAGACAAAAGGCTAATAAAATTAAATACAATATAATAGATTATAAAATTTAATTGTTTTATGTCATGACAAATAATTAAGGTTTCACATTACATGTCGTCGTTGTTGGCGTGTTGAAACGCCTTTTTTTAGCAACAATTTATTTTGATTTTTTTTGTTTGTTTGCCTCTCATATAAATATGGCTAGACATTTTAACTAACTAGAAACAGATAGGATAACATGTAATCACTATTCAAACATGTTCATTATTACATTACCTAGACTAGATTAACAGATTTTCAAACAACTACTAAATGAAATTTTTTTATGGATATTTCATGTTTATATAAAGTCAGAAAATGAAAGTAAATCTTGAACATTTTAATATGTCGAAAAACTATAAGGAAAAATATTTGAAATATTTGGAATTGAAATTGCAGAAAAAACTGCAACACAAACATTAAGGTATTCTAGCACAAATTGGAAAACCAGGGGGAAACGATATCGAATTCATTACTAACCGGAGAAAACATGATCTCTTAGCCTTAAAGGAAATTACAACTTTAAAAATAACTCAGCTCTAAGACAACTAAACTTGAATTCATTATCGTTTTGTCGGAAGTGAAGTTCTAGGAAGAAATGTATTTTAAATGGTAGATAAACTGTCGTTATCGTCATATCAGTAGACCCCAGTTTTAAATTTAAATTTAAATCATTTACAGTTCTAAGAAGCCTTTCCTTACTTACTTCCGTGGGCATCAAAAGCATAGACACTATATACACTAATGGCCTTATTTACACAAGGCCCGCCAAAAGCCTGTGTATGTTGCTGGGACCAATATTAAGCCAGAAGACAGTGACCACATTTTAGTGTCATTTTTGCCGACTGATATGAAAGAATGTTCTAAAAAAGGGTCAATAATAAGCAACAACAGGTTTCAAAATTTTTAGTCTGAGATTTTTTTTGTCGTCAATAATAAAAAAAATCCTTGTTCATTATACATTTCAGCAAAATCTATTCAAGTTTTGGAAAAATAATATACAACATATTTGTTGTCAATTCGATTATCTTTAACATGACCTAAGGATGTAACTCGATCGGATGTACGGATTGCGAGATATATCGGCAGAACATACAACCAAGAGAAAAACACATTGAATTGGCAAATTTATAAAAAAAACTCGCAAAGTTAAAATTTCCATAGGAAACGATTAACTTTTGTTTGACTAAATATCAAGTCCAATTTTATTTTGTAAATTCCAATATGTATTAATTTTTATTTTTGTAAAAAAAGTTCAAATTTCTTTTCAAATCTTTGGATTATCTTTTATTTGGGATGAATATCGAGAGTCAAATATATTTTTGATATAATAAAAATATATTATATTTTTTATATATTAATATATAATAATAATACATTAAAAGTTAAAATTTTAAAAAAAAATTTAATATTTAAAAAGGTTAAAATGTTTCCAAACGTCAAATTACTGGAGATAAACATCAAGAGTCAAATATATTTTGTTAGATTCAATATTTATTTTTATTTAAAAAAACACCAAAATTTTCGATTAACTTATTAGTTTTCTTAGACTGAAAAAAGTTCAAACGGTTTTCAAAAACTAGTTTCTTTTAACTCTCGAATTATCTTTTATTTGGGATTAACAGACAACAGGCAAATTTATATTTTAAGTTTTTTTTAAAAAAAATTTAAATAAAATTTTATTGTTTAAATACAATTTTCAAAAATTTTCAAGTACTTTCGATTAACTTTTATTGGAGATGAATATCGCACCAAGTTTCAATATTTATTTTTAATTCAAAAAAAATTCGACATTTATTCAGAACAGTGTTCAACATTTTAGGTCGAGATTTTTTTGTCGTCAATAATATCAAAAATAATTCCCTTTTTATTCATAAATTTCAGCAAAATCCAATAAAGTTTGGGAAAAATAATATACAACATATTTGTTGCCTATTTGATTATCTTTGAAATTACCTAAGAATGTAACCCGATTGGACGTACGTATTGCAAGACATATCGGCAAAACATACAACCAAGAGAAAAATACATTGAATTGACAATTTATAAAAAATTCGCAAAATTTAAATTTCCATAGGAAACGAATATCTTAACAACGTAAATAATGAGGTTTACACAAAAATGCGAGTGTACTTCTCGATATTAATGTTATATTTTCTTTGAAGTATTGCGTTTGTCGTCCCTTGTTTCATTAGCTATTTGAGGTAAATCTAATAAAGTTTTGGAAAAATAATATACAACATATTTGTTGCCTATTCGAGTATCTTTAAAATGATCTATGGATGTAACCCGATTGGATGTACGGATTGTGAGATATGTCGGAAAAAGTTATTCTACCAAGATATCTGCTTGAGGATTTTTAGACTTTTCTGGGTGTGAATATAAGTTTTCGAAAAATCTTGTTTGCTGAAAATCTATATTTACCACCACCGATTTGCGGTAACTAGTGAAAAAGGACTTTAAATTTGCCTTATCTTTAATTTCAACTGTGGCACTTTATTCTTGAACTCAAACTTTAGTTCAAGAGATATTACGATATCAAATTTATTACGATTTCTTGAATTTTAATTATGACATTTAGAGATGTCACACGAATTTTAAATATGACGCTTGATCTTTGATCTAAAGCTTTAGATCCAGAGATATTACAATATTAATTAAGATATTAATTATTTGGGGAAAAAAAGTTTAACAGTTGTTAAAATACAAATTGTTTTAATTTTTTTGAAACCTTTTTGTTTTTATTAGATTTTTTCCCAATTTTTTTTGTTTTTTAAATTTTTTTCAAAATATTTTTGTTTTTACTTCTTCCGTAAAATTGCTAAATATTGACATATAAATATTAATTGCTAAATTTGTTGAAAAAATTAATTTAATTCAAATACTATATTTACAAAACCTTATTACCATAATACTGCATACTACATAAAACCCTCATTATTTGCCTACCCCTCGCTACGCATGATTAAAATATAGCACGATATGGCTTAGCTGCTGATGCTTCTTCCTAGTTGTTTTACGATTCGATCTACGACATTGTCGCCGATTTGTATTGTGCGCATATAAATCGTTCTAGAGGAAACTAATAACTAAATTCGTTATCAGATCGGAATTAATGCTCCCGCAAAAAAAAGTGAACCTTGAAATATCGATGAAAAATTCGTCATTTCTAATTCGCAGAAACGCATTAGGGAATACAACATAAAGAACATCTGTAGTTTATTCTAAAGGGGAAGTTCAAAGACTTTAACGATGGTAGATAAGAAGAATAATTTAAAAAAATTGCTAAACATAAAAATGCTCATAAATTGTAAAGAAAAATTGTCATAATTCAAAAATGTTTCGTTTAAGCTTAAATATTACTTTATATCTTTTTTTTGGTAAGTTTCGAATAGATTTATGTGACCGAGGAAGTTTTTATAAAGTAAAAAAATTAAAAACAAATCGCTAAAATTTAAGTCAAGTAAATTTTAAAAAAAGATAAATTTAAAATTTTTTCAAAAAATTTAAATTTTTTTTTGAAAAATTTGGACACTTATATTAGCGATGAAAGATGTTCAAAATGGAAACAATATAAGACATTTTTCAAAAAACTTTCAACAAATATCTTAGTTTCAAATTTGTGTTAATCAAAAAAAATAAAAATTGAAAGTTCAAAATTTTAAAAACGTTCCTATTTTCCAAAACTTTCCCAAACTCAAAAAATGTACAAAAATCATAGAGTTACCTTAATTTGAGATAAATGCCACGAGTAAAATGTATTTATTAAAACAAGTTAAAATTTTTTTCAAGAACTTTAACATTTTTTTTCAAAAATTTTATATTTACGTATTTCTTAAAACTTTCGTTTAACTTCTATTGAATATTTCTTTTAGGAACTTTAAATTTTTTTTAGGAACTTTCAAAATTTTTTTTAAGAGCTCTCAAAAATCTTTTAAGTACTTAAAATTTTTTTTCAAGAACTTTCAAATTTTTTTTCAGGAATTTCATATTAAAAAGTTCTTACTTTCCAAAACTTCCCAAAACTCCAAAATTGTACAAAAATTATAGATTTACTTTTATTTGAGATAAGTGCCAGGAGGAAAATGTATTTATTAAAACAAGTTAAAATTTTTTCAAGAACTTTACAATTTCTTTTCAAGAATTTTATTTTACGTATTTTCAAAAACTTTCGTTTAACTTCTATTGAAGATTTTTTTTAGGAACTTTAAATTTTTTTAGGACCTTTAAAATTTTTTTTTCGAACTTTAAAATTTTTTTCAAAAATTGTGTTTTACGTATTTTCAAAAACTTTCGTTTAACTTCTATTGAAGACTTTTTTTTTGTAAGTTTAAATTTTTTTAGGAACTTTAAAAATTTTTTTAGGAACTTTAATAATCTTAAAAACTTTAAAATTTTTTTCAAGAATTTTATATTGAAAAGTTACTAAATTTCCAAAAATTTCTAAAACTCCAAAAAATCATAGAGTGATCTTTATTTCAGATAAATACCAGGAGTAAAATGTATTTATTAAAACAAGTTAAAATTTTTATCAAGAACATTAAAATTATTTTTCAAAATTTGTATATTTACGTATTTTCAAAAACTTTCGTTTAACTACTATTGACGATTTTTTTTAAGAACTTTCAAATTTTTTTCAAGAATTTTATATTAAAAAGTTCCTATTTTCCAAAACACAAAATTGTACAAAAATCATAGATTTACTTTGATTTGATATAAATTTCAGGAGTAAGATGTGTTTATTAAAACAAGTTAAAATGTTTTTCAAGAACTTTAAAATTTTTTTTTCAAAAATTTTATATTTATGTACGTATTTCTAAAAACTTTCGTTTAACTTCTATTAAAGATTTTTGTTAGGAACTTAAAATTTTTTTAGGAACATTCAAATTTTTTTTTAAAAACTTTCAAAATTTATTTAAAATTTTTTTTAAGAACTTTCAAATTTTTTTCAAGAATTTTATATTAAAAAGTTCCTATTTTCCAAAACACAAAATTGTACAAAAATCATAGATTTACTTTTATTTGATATAAATTTCAGGAGTAAAATGTGTTTATTAAAACAAGTTAAAATGTTTTTCAAGAACTTAAAAATTTTTTTTCAAAAATTTTATATTTACGTATTTCTAAAAACTTTCGTTTAACTTCTATTAAAGATTTTTTTTAGGAACTTGAAATTTTTTAGGAACTTTGAAAAATTTTTTTAAAAACTCAAAATTTATTTAAAATTTTTTTCAAGAACTTTCATTTTTTTTTTCAAAAATTTTATATTAAAAAGTTTCTATTTTCCAAAACTCCAAAATTGTACAAAAATTATTGATTTACTTTTTGATTTGAGATAAATGAGATTTGAGATTTGAGATAAATGCCAGGAGTAAAATGTATTTATTAAAACAAGTTAAAATTTTTTCAAGAACTTTCAAATTTGTTTCAAGAATTTTATATTTATGTATTTTCAAAAACTTTCGTTTAACTTCTATTGAAGATTTTTTTGAGGAACTTTAAATTTTTTAGGAACTTCTGTATTTGAAATGAAAATCTTTTATTGAAAATGATTATCATTTGTCAAGTTTTTCTTTTTTAAAGTCCCAATATTAATAGTTGCTTTTCATAACTGTCACATTAAATTTCTCCCCAGAGTTCATAAATTTTCCATTAAATTTTGTGTCTCTCCAAGTTCATGGTCATATGGCAATTTTAACACTCTTTTGTCGCCACCACTGTAGTCGCGAATTAGACCTTTTCTAGTAACAAATGAGTTTGTTTTTCTAAATCTTCTTCGCATTTCCATATAAATTTACCAACTGATAACGAACAAGCGTGTCGAAATCAGAAACATGTGAGAGAGTGAGTGGTGCGACCACCGGTAATTAGTGGTGGTGATGGTGGTGATGATGATGGCAATAAAACCAATATCAAAATATAAATAAATAATTAATTCAAAATGTAAACAAAACATTGGTTATGAAAATGAAACCAAAAAACCAAAAAAAGCAAACAAAAAAACAAATAAGATATGATTTTAAAAGGACAGACAATTCACACCACTGCAATATCAAATGATAGAAAAAGGAAAAAAAATCAAATGATAGAAAAATAAAAAAAAATATCAGATGATAGAAAAAATTAAATGTTTTACATTTCAAAATTTAATAAGCGACCTCAAAGCTTAATTACTGACAAAAAAAAAGTGGAACAAGTAACCGCAATTTCGTTATCAACAATAACATGACTTTCTTTGGTTTTCAAAAAGACTTGGATTTCCTTTGTTATTATTTTTTTTGGTTTGGTTTCCCTTTCTTTCCAAATGTTTATAATAATTTCATGCAAATTTAAAGTTGTTTTTTTTGCTTTAACTATTTAAAAACAATAATATTTAGCTTTTTTTATGGCTACAGGTTGATCCACTACTAGTCCTCTCCACTAGAAGTGTGACTTTTAAAATGTTTGAATAAAAAAAATATTAAAAGTGACAGACTGATGATGCCTTGGAGCCAGTTTCAAGCGGTTGAATTTAGTTCAATTTATGCATGTATAAATTATTAACGAAATTGGCCAAAAAAAAAAAAAATTATATAATAGTTTTTGTTATGGTTTTGTGAAGTTTTTGTTTTCCTCATAATAAATAATTTTTTATTTTCTATCCCCGAAATTATTTATAAAATTGGAATTGTCTCAAAGTTTTGAGCAAAACAAACTCGACTTTCATAAATTATAATTGCAATTTTGATTCTAACATATTCATATAACAAATAATATTATTCATATAACAAACAAAAAATTTGACCATTCTATATCTCTATTAATAGATTTTTATTAAAGAAGAAAATTCTAATAAAAATTCAAATATCTTTGTGCCTACAAAAATTTATTAAAATTTTGTTTCTATTAATTTTAAAATTTAAACCATAACAAAAATTTCAAAAATCAAATTTCTATCAAATCTTATTTGACCTATGAATTTATAGCCTTTACTGTTTGATTTCAATTTTTTTTTAAATTGTATAATTTATACAGCATCGTGCTCAAGTCTTGTTATACCTCCTCCATTTCTATTTAAAAATTTAATTCTTTAATTTCACGATAATTTCAAAATGTTGCTCATGTACACACTTAGCACTTTTCTGTTTTATTGGCGTTTTTGCTCAAGTTCTTTTACGTTCTTTTTTTTGTATAAAGCATATTTGTCTATCTACCTGCCTTTTGGTGTTTTGGTCTATGGGATTAGTTTATGACACTGGCACTACATGTTTCACTTATTTCGTTTGCTCTAAAACGTGATTCTTCAAAACCAACCAACTCTGTTCTTATTTTTTGTTGCCTCTTAAGCGTTCATACACTTTTTTTTCTTTTTTGCTTACGACCACAATACAATGCCAGAAAGTATAAAATTTCATTGAAATTTTGAACGGCTTTCACGATAAATAATGTATGTGATTTGTTTTGATTGAGACAACGAAATAATAAAAAAAAAAACAACACCGAAAGATAGAACAGCCAAACATGACTGGGCTATCAAAAGTTTACAGAAATTGCCAACATTTTATCACATACAAAAATCGAGTGCGAGTATTGTGAAAACATATTATAGAAGAACACAAGAAAATAAAAAGCAACGAAAATGTCAATGACATCTCAGATTCTATGTATTGAGTTTTTTATTTGTAATTAGACAATTTGGGAAATTACTTTAAATAACAGTTGTAATCAAAAGTTTTTGCTTGACAAGATTTTTCTGACTCATGAATTTTGCTATTTTGAGAGTACAATTTTTTTCCAAACAAAATCTCATTATTCATTATAAATTTAAACAAAAATTAATAAAGTTTTGGAAAAATACTATTTAGCACATTTGTTGCTTATTCGTATAGCTTTAAAATAATCTAAGGATGTAACCCGATCGGATGTAGCGATTTCGAGATATATCACAAAATGTTACATTACCAAGAGAAAAAAAATTAAATCACGAATTAAAAAATATCGCAAAATTCGAAAATTCGATCACCCGAATAACATGATTTTGGTGTCAACAAAGGGTTACGAAAACCAACACAATCCAGTATTCGAAATTCGATAGCACTTCTCGTTCTAAACGTTATATTTGTTGAACTACATATATAAATATATGTATATTTAATTTTTTATTTCGTTGACCCCTTTTACTCTAAATTTAAGCAAAAATAAATAAAGTTTTGTAAAAATATTATTCAGCACATTTATTGCTTATTCGAATAGCTTTAAAATAACCGAAGGATGTAACCCGATCGGACGTCACGATTTCGAGATATATCGGAAATTGTTACATTACCAAGAGAAAAAAATTAAAACGGGAATTGAAACATGTAGAAAAACTAAAATTTCTATAGGAAACGAATAACCTAAATGCACAATTTTGGTTTCAATAGAAGCTTAATAAAAACTAGCACAATCCAGCATTTGAAATTCTAGAGTACTACTCGTCATTAACTTTATATTTTGTAATATATACATGTATGTGTATATCAATTTATATTTTATTTTTAATTTTTTGGATCAAAACAAACCTCCTTTCTTCGTTATAAATTTAAACACCATTTTATAATATTTTGGAAAAATATTGAATAACATGTTTGTTTCTTATTCGAATATCTTTACAATGTTCTAAGGATGTATTAATTTTTGTTTATGTGCGAATTCGAGATATGACAGAAAAGGCTATATTACCAAGAGAAGATGTGTTTAGAATTCCTACAGCAATTGTAAAACTTTTCGACATCTAATAAAAACAGAGGGTTTTTTGAATGACACTGTTTAACAAACAAAACATTCCTTTGCCGCGTAGAAAATTGGCATTAGTACCATATATTTGCTGCTTAATCGAGTATGTTTAAAATGAGTTTCAGATGTAAGTCGTTTGGATATACGGATTTCAAGAAATGCCGGAAAGTGTTAGGTTACCAACAAACATAATTTTAAAATTATAATTAATAATTTGAAAAGTATAAGTATCATCAAATATACATCCATTTTTCGTTATAAATTTAAGCAAAATCCAAAAAAGATTTGAAAAAACAATATACCACAGATTGGTTGTTTATTCAAGTATCTTTAAAATGATCTCAGGATTTAACTCGATCGGATGTACGGATTTCGAGATATGCCGGAAAAGGCTAAACATACTAACGGAAGATCTAATAAAAAATTAGGTTACCTGGAGAACATCTTTTTAAAATAATAATTAAAAACTTTCAAATTATCAACAAAAATTATTGCCTTTTTCGATATAAATTTAAAAAAAATTTAAAAAGATTTTGGAAAAGCATGTACCACACATTGGTTGCTTATTCGAGTATCTTTAAAATGATCTCCGGATTTAACTCGATCGGATGTTACGATTTTCGAGAAATGCCGGAAAAGGCTATACTACCAACGGAAGATCTAATTAAAATTATTGCAGCAATTGCAAAACTTTTCGACATCTAATAAAATCTGGGGCGTTTGAATGTCACTGTTGAACACACAAAAAATTCATTTGCCGAGAAGAAAATTGTCATCAAAAATTACCCCGTTTTTCATTATAAATTTCAGCAAAATTCAATAAAGATTTAAAAAACAATATACCACACATTTGTTGCTTATTCGAGTATCTTCAAAATTATCTCAGGATGTAATCTAATCGATTGTATGGATTTCAAGATATGCCGAAAAATGTTACGTTACCAAGGGAACATTCTTTTAAAATTATAATTCAACATTTTAAAATTATCATCAAAAATTATCGCATTTTTCGTTATAAATTTTAGCAAAATGTAATAAATATTTGAAAAAACAATGTACAACATACTTTTTGCTTATTCGAGTATCTTTAAAATGATCTCCGGATTTAACTCGATCGGATGTATGGATTTCGAGATATGCCGGAAAATGTTAGGTTACCAAGGGAACATTCTTTTAAAATTATAATTCAAAGATTTAAAATTATCTTCTTTTTGGTTATAAGTTTAAGCAAAATTTAATAAACATTTGGATAAAAAATATACAACAGATTTGTTACTTATTGAAGTATCTTAACAATGACCTCAGGGTGTCACTCGATTGAATGTACCGATTTCGAGATATGCCGGAATAGGCCGTACTACTAAGAAAATGTCTGTTTAAAATTCTTGCAGCAATTGCAAAACTTTACGGCATCTAATAGAAAAGTGGCGGAGGTTTTGAACGTCACTGTTTAACAAACAAAAAGTTCTTTGCCGTATAGAAAATTGTCATCAAATACAAAGTCCTTTTTTCGTTACAAATTTAAGCAAAATCTAATAAAGATTTGGAAAAATACTATACAACACATTTGTTGTGTATTTGAGTATCTTTACAATGATCTGAGGATGTAAGCCGATCGAATGTACCGATTTCGAGATATGCCGGAAAAGCACGTGCTACTAAGAGAATATCTGTTTAAAATTCTTACAGCAATTGCAAAACTTTTCGGCAACTAATAAAAATGGGGGGGGGGGAATTTTTTTGAACGTCCTGTCTAACAAACAAAAATGTCTTTGTCGAGAAGAGATTTTTAAAAAAGACAACAAACATTGCTTGGTCAGGAGCAAAATTTAAAAAAAAATGTATTTGCCGGTAAAAAAAAATTTAAAAAAAACAAACAAAATTTTCTTTGCCGAGAAGAAAATGTAAAAAAACAAACAGAATTGTTGTTGCCGGGAAGAAAAGTTAAATAAAGAAAACGTGAAAACTTTTGTTGAAAGCATTTTTAAAATTTGGGAAGTAGTATTTAAGGATATTTTGGGAAGATCCGGATTGATTCAAGACAAAAGGCTGGCTGAGATTGGGAAAGTCTGAAGTGGTCAAAATGATGGGAGTGTTAACTGGACAATCGGGCTTCAGAGCCCATCTACTATATCGTATTGGATAAGTGGACAACAGTGCATGCAGGAAGGACGATGTTTCATTTGTTGGTGCTTGTCCTGGGCTGAAGTGTTGGGTTGGCATCTATACCTGAGATATTCCAAGGTGCTAATTGGATGGACACTTCAGTGCCGAAAGGGCACGTAACAATATTTATAATTTACACAATTTGCGCCACTTCTAACAAACACTTTTTGCACCAGTAATCACTTTGTTTAGTTTTAATGTCAAACTTTAGAGAGTCCTTGATATTTTTTTTAAATTTGTTAAAAATTCCATTTTTTTTTTGAATAAACTTACTTTTCTTTTTTGGTAATAACAGTAGTAATCCACAAGTGAAAGCCGCTACTATGGGCAGACACATAATCAGCGTTATTGTAATACTATCCATGTTGTGTATATAATCCACAAGTGCATCCATTTCAAGATGACACTTCTTAAGCTTTACCATGAAGAATTTGTCGAGAATGCTTGTGTGTTCCATTTACAATTAGATATATGTAAATTCTTGCTTAAAACTTTTGTTTATATTTTGCACTTTTATTTTTTTTTTGATTGTATTTTCGAAAAAGTCCTTGTTTTTTGCGTGTTACTTTTAAATGAACCGTTCACAATGAAATGTCCTTTCAAACTGATAGATGTCCTTTGTCATAACCGGGCACATCAAGCTTTGTGAATAGCGTTGTAATGCGCGCACACACACGGGATGGCGAGAGACACACACACAGAGAGAGTGAGAGAGAGAGAGAGAGAGTGGGAAAACGATAAAAGGACTTTGAGTTCAGCAGGTAAATGCATAGAACAGCTGCCGGTTTTTACTTTCTTTTAAGGACTCACTTAAGGACTTGTTGTGTGTGTTCCTGGGTAATCATAAACCAACAACAAAGAGTCTTTAAGTTGTTTTTAAACATGAAAAAACCTTGTAGTTTGCTCTTTTCGATTTTGGCAAGAGATTACACGTTTCGCGGGAGAGTAAACAATTTGTCCTTTTGCATTAAGGCACTAACTGCAATTAAAGGCCAAAGTTCAATATACCCCGTCGTTTATGATGTGTGTGAAGTCTGGCTGTTTATTATTCCTGTCGCGAGGTTCGTTCGACCTATGGGTTATCCTTTGCGTCTGTGTGTGTATTGGTTTCTTTTCAAAGTTTCGTTTTGCACGTAGTCAAATTATTTAAACAATTCCGTTGTGATTGTAGTGGTGGCGTTGGCATCCTTTGTCATCATCTGAGTTTGGGCTGAGTTGCCTTTAACTAATGGAATTTTTGTTGCTTGTATCTGCTGTAGTTGTATAGGGAAATTTCTCATATTCAGTTTGTACGTGGAATCTGCAATATTTCGCATTATGTATAAAGCCATAGTCTATGTTCGCTGGTTTGGGGGAGGAGGATCCTTCGAAAATCTAAAGGATTCAGAAAACAAAAACACTTATTTTATATTTTACGAGGTGATGCAACCGTTTATTCTCAATTCAACATTAAAAAACAAGAAATCACGCTGTCATATAATTAAATGCATTTTGTTTTAATAAATTATAAAATTTTTAAAATTTTTTTCTTTTTTTCCGAAAATTCTAAAGGCGTTTAATTTTTTTTTTTTTGAATATGAATTTTATTGAAATTGTGATGATTTATTCGACCTTTCGTATTATATTTAAAATTGAAATGTTCGAGCCTTAGGTCTATTTTAAATTATTTTATACTTCAAAATTGTATTTTATTTTCTTTTTTAATTGTTGTATTTGTTTTTATTTGGTAGCTGTCAAAAGTGTATTATTTATATTGCCACAAATGTTGTGCCAAAATACACAAAACTTTTTGACACTTTTGATCGAAAGTGAAATTCAACAAAATTGTGTTCTACACATACAATAATAAACAACACTCTTGATTTATGTATGCAGGATTTTATATTTTTGCTCGTTTTTTTTTTATTTGTTAATTTTCTAATAACTTTTTGTTTTTATTTCTATTTTATTTTCTTATAAACTTTTGTTTATAATTTTTTGTTTCGCGTGCTTATTTTTTTTTTTTTGAAACATTTCATTCAAAATGTCAATTTATTTATTTTCTTTTGAATTCTCCGTCACCAGTAAATACAAAACAAATCTGGTTTTCAAAATTTTGAGCTATCTCTAAACACAATTTGAAAATACATATATTTTTCTTTATATTTTGTATGATTTTTATTTGAAATTAACCGCCTTTTAGGGGTATTGATTTTTCTTCTAAAAAATTTAGAATTTTCCTTGTATTTTTTTTTTTCAATATTCTTGAATCTTGAATTTAATATTAAATTATATTTAAAATTCTATATATTTATTCGCTTTTAACCATCTGTAAACAGTTCATCGCTTTGTTACTTGGGGCTTTTAGTTGTTGTTGTTGTTGTTTTTATCTGAGAGCTCATACACGCGAAACGTTCAAAATTCAACTGATTTTGAAATCATTCAACATCCACTAGTATATCTCGCCCCAATGGGATTTCATGATTTGGCGCTCATAAGCTTAAGCGAGAGCGCGCTCACTAACACATTGATACATTCGAAAGTAGGGATGGTAAATATGATACTGTAGTACTGTTCTCAACTACTAAAGGTACTAAACTAAGCACCAGTCATTAAGTACAATTTTGAAAATTTACTCGTAATATCTGTCAGGTGGCAATTGAAGTCTTCATTGACTTCAAGGAATAAAGAAACGGTTTCGTTATTTGTAGCTACTCAGAGGCCAATTGATCTAACACCACAATACAAAAAAAATGGAGATAATTGAAAAAGAAGTTTGTGACTTTCCAATGTGCAAAAAAAAAGGATGAGGTTTGGTTCGCACCCGTTACTTGTCCGTAAAATGATAAAAAAAAAGGCGAAATATTAGTTCTCGAACCCGTTACCAAAACTATGAAAAAGTGAATCCGTGAAATTGCGATTTCGCGCATCCGTTTCCAACCCGTTACGGGTCCGTAAAAACACAGAAACGCGAATCAGTGAAATATTTAATATTGCAGATTCATATCTGGGTTGATAAAACACAAAAAATATTGCAAGGATTTAAATTTAGCTGACAACGAATTTTTTTATTTGTAAAAATTAATATATAATGTAAGTGAACAACTTTAGTGGATTAGAGGTACAAAATATATTTCATTACCTATTTTAATTTTAAATGTCTCTTAAAATCAGAAGGAATCCATTTCGAATTCGCAGTAATGTATAAAAATGGGTTCGTCTCGAATCCGTTTAATTTACAAAAAGCGAACTCGCAACGGATTCGAATATGAAGTCCGTTGCGAATTCGAAACGGAACGGTGCGATTTTTCGAGAGGAATTTCAAACGCAAACGGAATCGTTATGAGTCCGTAACTGATGTCCGTTTCGGACAAAATGTACGAAGAACGGATCCGTCTCGAATTCGTAACGGATTCATGTAGCACACTGGGTTTTGTGTATTGTCATATGAAACTAGTGCGAGACGCACAAATACTTCATGACTACTCCTTCATATAACAAGATTAAAATGTTTTAGTTTTAAAGGCAGTAGAATCTCTAAATTACTAAAATTTTGAGCTAGATCAATTACAGAGGTACAAAATTTGTTTTCACATTGTCTCCACTTATTTCTCTGGAGTTAAATTTATTGGCCACAGAGAGACACACAGATGCTCATTTGGCAAAATTCCTTAGTATTCAATAGTAAATTTTAACATTAATCTTGTATTTACTGTAAGTATAAATATTACAAATAAAAAAAGAAATATTACAAAAAATGAAATACAATGAAAGAAAATATAAAAAAAATTCAACGCAAATATTACTAATTTTTTTACAAATATTAAATATTTTTTTTTTAAATATTTAATTTTTTTTAAATATGAAATTTTTTTTTAATACCACGACTTTTCTTTATAAATCAGCTACTCAAATGCCTGTCGATCTAACTCCACATTTTAGCAAAACATTAGCATATTTTAAGACGCCCCATCACATTGACGGAGTACTCATGAAATAGCGGGTGATTTTTTGTTATTTAGGTTTTCAGCATTAAGTTTCTGACAGTTCACGCGTAATTCGTGACAAAAATTGTCAGTTCGCCTTGCCATTTCATCATGAATAGACTTGCAAACGAACAATGCTTGCAAACCATAGAGTTTTATTACCAAAATTTGTGCTCTGTGAAAAATGTGTTTCGCAAGTTACACCCATTTTATGGCCGTCATAATGGACTCACCGAGAAGGATATTCAAGTCATTGTGACCAAATTTCGCTATTTTTCGATTTTCGATTAATTTTCTATTTTTTTTAATTGTCTAGCTCGTTGACAAATATCAACTCGTTTTACTTTTGATACTTTTTGACAAAATTAAATTTTTTTGATTGTGAAAATTTTTTACTCATTTTTTAATTTTCTGACTTTGTCAAATCTCGTCTCATTTTTAGTATTTGGACTCTGGCAAATTTCGACTGTTTTCATATTCCAACTTTTTGGTCAATTTTAACTGTTTTAATTTTTTGACAAAATTCGTCTCTTAATCTTGTAGCTCTGACAAAATTCGATTCTTCCTTTTCTGATTTTTGTTTAAATTCAATTCATTCGGTGACTCAAATTTTCACTTTTTTAATTATCTGAATCTGACAAATGTCGAATCAGCTTTGTTATCCGACTCTGGCAAATTGCAACTCTTTTAAATTTCAGACTCGCTGGCAAATTTCATCTCTTTTTATTTTCAGACTTATAAATTTCGGGGTTTTTTTTATTTTCTGACTGTGATAAATTCCTACTCTTACTGGCTGTTTGTCCAATTTTAATTAATTTAATCAAATTTTTTAATATTTTCTTAAAAAATTCTACGCTTTTTAATTTTCTAGCGCTTTGTAAAAATTTGACTCATTCTATTTTAAGACTCTTTTGAAATTTTGTTTACTCTACTTTGATTGTGAAATTTCAAATTTCGATTTTCTTAATACTCTGACACAAATTTTAAATTTCTTTCAATTTCTGACTCTTCAACAAAATTAAATGTTTTCATTTCCTGAAGCCGACCCTGTCAAATTCAGCTGATCGAAATTGCGTAGATGTATTTATTTCAGGTTATAGCAGGAGGAATTGGTGTAATTTTCGGCAACAACCACAAGCACAAAAGCAAATTTAATCTGCTGTTTTCACGTTTCCACCTGTACTAGAGC
Source organism: Phaonia tiefii (assembly GCA_963931995.1). Classification (NCBI taxonomy): domain Eukaryota; kingdom Metazoa; phylum Arthropoda; class Insecta; order Diptera; family Muscidae; genus Phaonia; species Phaonia tiefii. The sequence continues at coordinate 221,139,116 of OZ008370.1, read as the reverse complement.
ATATTATAAATTGGTGTAAACAACATTTGACAAGGTTGGACTACTACGACAAGAAAAAATGTAAGTTAGCTGTTCTAACGCTTCCACCTGTAATAGATACATCTTGTCCTTAAGGTTTGGAAAATTTGGATTGATTTCATTTTGTGACGTAAATTTCGAGTTTTTCCTTTTTCTGTCTCGTTGCAAATTTCGTTTGTGTTTTTAATTTTTCGTATATTTTGCCAAATTTAGACTCACACTTTGTGACCCTTTGTCAAATTACCGACAATTTAAATTTGCTGACTCTTTGATAAAATTTCGACTCATTTTTTCAGGTAGGACTATTCTGTAGATAGAGTTTGGATTGTTTTCAGTTTGTGAGTGACTCTATATCAAATTTCGATTCCTTTCATTTTGAGACGCAAATTTCGTAGCAAATTTAGACTTTTTCCATTGTCTGTCTCGTTGCAAATTTCGTTTGTGTGTTTTATTTTTTTATACTTTTTGCCAAATTTAGACTCACACTTTGTCAAATTTCGAGAATTTTAATTTTCGGTTTCTTTAATAAAATTTCGGCGCCACGAAATAACCCCCAATCTCGAAAATGAAATAATCCCCAATGAAATAACCCCCAAAATCAAACGAAATAATGCCCAAACAAGATGAAAATAACCCCAAATTAGAAATGAAAGAACCCCAAAAGATATCGGTACTACCGCCTAATTAAATAACACCCAAAATAGAAAAGAAATATCCCCCAATGAAGCAAGCCCCAAGTAAATGAAATAAACCCCAAAATAGTTATTATTAATTATAATATTATTATTAGAGAATTTAGAGGATTCATTATTGTAAAAAGGGTAATTTCTTGCGGAAATGAAATAAACCCCAAATAAGATAAAGTAACCCCCAAAACCAAAACCACAATGAAACTATCCCCAACAAAAATTTGGGGCTTTTTTCATTTGGGGGTTATTTCATTATGAAATAATACCTAAATTAAAAATGAAATAACTCCCGAAAATTAGAAAATTATCCCCAAATTCGTTTTTCCTGATTTTTTTGGGGGTTATTTCGTGGCGCCTAAAATTTTGACTCATTTTTAATATTTGGACTCTGATAAATTTCGACTCTTTTTATTATTTTTTTGAGTTAGGACTCTTTTGTAGATAGGCTAATACATATATCTACTGGTTTAAAACTATTATGACTTTAATTTTGAAAATGTAACACAATTTTAAAAATTTTTAAAATGCAATAAATTACTAATTTTGAAAATACGTAATTTTTTCTAAATTCAGTTAATCCATTCTTTGATCTTCTACGAAAACTGGAATTTGTAAACATTCACAAATTGTCCTTAAAACACTAATCATTTTTATTAAGATAGTACTTTGTTTGGCGCCAATCAGTACTTTTCTACTTAACTCTTTTATCATTGCTGATTAAAACTTTGCTCACACAACCGGCCATAAAAATACGCCAACATTTTCATTAGCAATGATGACGACTTTTTCGTCGTGCTCAATTTGTTAACTTCTCAAGCATGTCGAGTTTGCAATTCGCTCATTCTCCACCCAAAAAAAAGTAACAGACGATAAAAGAGAGAAAAAAAATCGAAAACCCCCAATCCCCACCACCAAAACAAAGAAATACCCATCCATCAACCAGCCAACCATCTCACCTTATGTTCGAAAAACGTAAAATGCTTTCAGTCTGCACGTTGTTCGAAAAATCAAACAAACTTCAACCTCACACAACAAATTAAACTCGTGTTACTACGAGTACTACTCGCACTACCACTACTACTACTACTCATCAGTGAGAACTTGTCTTCACATTTCCCCCAGCTCATTTAAACTCTTTGGCTCTCACGTGCACTCTTTGGCACTCATTTCGCACAGTAGTTCAACTTTGATTTTATGTGATGCAAAATTGTTGAAGATGTGTAATGTCTGTGCTCTCCAAAGATTGAGAAATATCGTATGTGAAGTTGAGTAAGAATTTGTATTTACATATTCTACGACTTTTCTCTCCCTCTCTCTCTCTATGTGTGTACAAATTGCAAGATCTTTTCGGTTGCCATTTAGCCAATTTAGCGATAAAGGAAATTCGCCAGACAGTCGATGTCGTGTTTGTTGATACAACAATAAAACTCGAATTTGTTTCGATACGATGATGGATGGATATGATTGGGAGTATCGTATAACGAGGGCTGGTTGGGGTTTCTCGCATTTGGCGATAAATGCGTGGGTTGTTTTTTTTATTGGATACAATATGGAAATGTAAATTTTGCTTACAATAATGAAACCAAGAAAACATGTGTTGCCTAATTTTTTGTTATACTCGTACTTATGTAAGATTTGCGAGGGTGCGTTTTTATGATGAAAATATTTAATGCAAGAAAAAGTTTTGGAATATTTGAAAACCACATGATCGAGGGGGCGGCCACAAAAAAACCGAAAATTTAAATTTTTCATTTGCTGGATTATTGTTGGTTGTCTTATCATTTTCATCCCGTTTGTATTGAGAGAGTAAAGGAAAAAGACTTAATTTATTTCAAGATTTATACTTCGGTCCTTCGAATCGATTCTATCATTTCATTTTCTGGCGTTGTGGCAAAAATTGTGGCCGTTGTAATAAACTACATTATTTCTTCAAGAAACCTTTTATACAACAAATGTAACAGTTCTCTGTTTATTACCGTCGGTGGTGCTATGGTTAGTGTGCGCACCTCTTGTACATAAGATCCTGGGTTCGAACCCTGCTCTGACCACCTTCAAATTTCTTTCGGTGGCGATCACCTCGTATAGTGACGACGACACTATCGAGTATATAGCCATGAAAAAGCTTCTCAAAATATCGTTCGGAATCGGTGTAAAACTGTAGGTCCCAATCAGTGAGTGAAAACTGGAAAGCGCATAGATCACTGATTATGAGAAGTTCTCCCCGGTCCCTTCATGGTATGTAATGGGAAACCATTTATTTTTTTTTTTCATTTCAAGTCCGTTTGTATTAAGAGACTTAATTTATTTCAAGATTTATAGTTCGGTCCTTCGAACCGAATGTCTAACTTCATTTTATTTTCTGGCGTATTGTGCGCGCGACTCTTGTACATGAGAACGTAACTTCTCTCTAAACACCTTACATTTCTTTCGACGGCGGTAACCTTGTTTAGTGACGGCGACTCTATCAAGAATTTATCCATTTTCAGCTTCTCAAAAAACCGTTCGGAACCGGAGTAAAACTGTAGTCACCAATCAGTGAAAATGAAACTAGAAAGCGCAATGCTCACTGGTTGTGGGAAGCTCTCTCCCCCAATCGCTCCATGGGATGTAGTGGGAAAACATTTTATTTTGGAAATAATTTACTATGTTTCTAATTTCTAACATTTTGTTATTTAATCATATTCTAATTCTGGTAAATTTCTCTTTTTCAGACTCTCTTTTCGATTTTCAGACTAATTTTGAATTTTCCCATATTCTGACCTTTTTGCCAAAAATCGAATTTTTTAATTTTCATTTTCAGACTCATTGACCCATCGCACCCTAACTACAAAAGAGTCATAACTCAAAATTGTTACGGCCTGGCCTCATTCATAAAAAGTTATGAGAGGTTTGAGAGACGATTTATCATACAAATAAACGAAAGGTCTCTCTAATCTCTCACAACTGTTTTATGAATAAATTCGTCACATTTTAATTATTTACTTAAAAACAATAACCAAGCACGTGTTTTCTCCAACCCTTTGTTAAAAAAAAAATAAAATCCCGTATGAATATATCTATTATTGAGAATTGTCATACGATTGTTAACTTAGCAACACCAGTTTTTTGACTCTACTGGGAATTACTAAGTTTTGAGTTATGACTCTGTTGAACTTAGGGTGCGATGTATCGAATCTCTTTTTTTGTCGACAGCAAATTTCGACTTTTCAGTTCTAGAGTCTTTGGCAACTATCATTAACTTTATTTTAGTTTTTGACTGTTTGAATTTTGACTGTTTTTCGATTATAACTCTTTGACAATATTTTTTTAATCTTCGACAAATTTCGGCTTTTTAATTTTCTAAATCTTTGACAAAATCTTGACTCTTTTTATTAAACGAATCGATGGCAAACTTAGACTCTCTCCGATTTTCTGAATCTATGACAAATTTCGACTCTTCTAAATTTTTTTTAATCTTTGACAAATTTCGACTCTGTGATAATGATAAATTTCGACTCTTGTTTTTTTTTTTAAATTTCAACTCTTTCCATTTTCTAAACCATTGACAAATTTTCGAATCGTTTCATTAAACAAATTTCGACTCTTTTCCAGTTTCGAAATCTTTAACAAATTTCGACACTCTGTTTAGAAATTTTTTTTTAATCTTTGACAGATTTGAACTCCTACAATTTTTAAACCGTTGTCAAATTTAGACACTTGTTATTGCACGACTCGGTGGTAAATTTCGACTCATTCGATTTTCTGAATCTGTGACAAAATTCGACTCCTTCAATTTTTTTTTGAATCTTTGACAAATTTCGGCTCTTCCCATTTTCTTAATCTTTAACAAATTTCAACTCTTTTTATAACACGAGCCGGTGGGCAAATTTCGACTCTTTTTGATTTTCTGAATCTATGACAAATTTCGACTCTAAATTGTTTTTTTGAATCTTTGACAAATTTCGCCTCTATCCATTTCCCAAATCTGTGAAAAATTTCGACTCTTTTTATTACACGACTCGGTGGAAAATTTAGACTCTTTTCGATTTTCTGAATCTATGACAAATTTCGACTTTTTTTTTGAATCTTTGACAAATTTCGACTCTATCCATTTCCTAAATCTGTGACAAATTTCGACTCTTTTTATTACACGACTCGGTGGAAAATTTAGACTCTTTTCTATATTGTGAATCTATGAAAAAATTCAACTCTTTTTATTAAACGACTCGGTGGCAAATTTAGACTCTTTTCGATTTTCTGAATCTATGACAAGTTTCGACTCTTTTTTTTTACATTTCAACTCTTTCCACTTTCTAAACCGTCGTCAAATGTCGACTCTTTTTATTAAACGACTCGGTGGCAAGTTTCGACTCTTTTAATTTTTTTTTAATCTTGAATCTTTGAGAAATTTCGACTCTATCCATTTCCTAAATCTGTGACAAATTTCGACTCTTTTTATTACACGACACGGTTGAAAATTTAGACTCTTTTCTATATTCTGAATCTATGACAAAATTCAACTCTTTTTATTAAACGACTCGGTGGCAAATTTCAGCTCGTTTTCGATTTTCTGAATCTATGACAAATTTCGACTCTTTTTTTTACAATTCAACTCTTTCCACTTTTTAAACCGTTGTCAAATGTGGACTCTTTTTATTAAACGACTCGGTGGCAAATTTAGACTCTTTTAATTTTATTTAATCTTTGACTGATATCGACTCTTCACATTTTCAAAATCGTTGGTAAAAGTCTGCTCCTTTGATTGCAAGACTCAGTGGTAAATTTCGACTCTTTTCCATTTTCTGAATCTATGAAAAAATTTGACTCTTAATTTTTTTCTTTTTGAATCTTTGACAAATTTCGGCTCTATCCATTTTCTAAACCTTTAACAAATTTCGACTCTTTTTATTACACGACTCGGTGGAAAATTCTGAATCTTTTCTATGTTCTGAATCTTTGTTTTTTTATTCTTTGACAAATGTTGACTCTATCTTTGACAAATTTTTACTCTTTTTTACGACTCTTTTTCTATTTTCTAAAGCAATGAAAGATTTCGACTCTTTTAAATTATTTTTAATCTTTGACAAATTTCGACTCTTACCACTTTCTAAACCGTTGTCAAATTTCGACTTTTTTTATTAAACGACTCGGTGGCAAATTTCGGCTCTTTTCGATTTTCTGAATCTATGAGAAATTTCGAATCATTTATTTACTTTTTTTTTAAATTTCACCTCCTCTCCATTTTCTAAATCTTTCACAAGTATCAACTCTTTTTATTACACGACTCGGTTGCAAATTTCGACTCTTTTCGATTTTCTGAATCTATGACAAATTTCGACTCTTTTTTTTACATTTCAACCGTTTTCTAAACCGATGTTAAATGTCGGCTCCTTTTATTGCAAGACTCAGTGGCAAATTTCGACTCTTTTTCCTATTTCTGTATCAATGAAAAAAATTTGACTCTTTCAATTTTTGTTCTTTTTGAATCTTTTACCAATTTTGGCACTCTCCATTTTCTAAATCTTTAACAAATTTCGACTATTTTTATTACACGACTCGGTGGCAAATTTCGACTCTAATCGAGTTTCTGAATCTATGACAAATTTCGACTCTTTTATTTTTTTTGTTTTGAAATTTCAACTCTTTCCATTTTCTAAACCGTTGTCAAATTTCGACTCTTTTTATTCCACGACTCATTGGAAAATTTTCTATTTTCTGAATCTATGACAACTTTCGACACATATTTTATTTTTTAATCTTTGTCAAATGTAGACTCTCTCTTTGACAAATATTGACTCTTTATTAGACGACACTTAATTTTTTTAATCTTTGACAAATGTCGACTCTATCTTTAACAAATTTTACTTTTTTTATTAGACGACTCGGTGGCAAATTTCGACTCTTCATTTTTCAGAATCTATATTGTCGTGGGTAACTACCCACTATCCTGGGTAACTACCCACTACACTCATACCCTGTGGGTAATGGGTAAACGATCGTTACGCATTCCCCCGACAATGATAGTGGGTTACCCAGGGTAAGCGATTGCCCACGAAAGACGAAGCGGTATTGAATGTATGGGAGTGAATATAATGCCCAATGTTGCCCCTATCTGAAGGTATGTCACATGACAATCTTGCAATACTAGTCTACGCATCGACGATTTATGGCATGACAACCAATCTTGGACGACATTCACGAAATGCGTCCTGCAGTGTCCTGTTCTTCGGTTTGTTTTCAAAACTTCCCAATCATTGGTAAATTCACCACACAAGCCACTTGTGCGCAAACATGCAAAATCATCACAGCAAAAATATTGAAATCAAAAACAAACTCAAGTAAATATGTTGAATTGACTAACAATTTTTTTCATAACATAAAATTTTCTATCAAATCATAACAAGTCGGATGATTCAGTGTAATAGTGTAAACATCCTCTTTGTTTCAAGATTCGCTCATTTTTTATTTATTGTCTGCTTTCTCACTAATTTACTAATGGCGATATTTGGCTTCACAACTGTTCCAATCACTTGGTAGCCGTCATGTAATTAGGGTGTGTCCTTAGATCAATTTTCTGGCTACCTGCAATTGGCCAAAGAAAACCCAATTAGTCTGTAGTGCTTTAAAAACTATTAGCGACGTTTTTCACACTGTGACCTTAAGTAAATCCTTATCCTTTACCCGATTCGCAGGTACAAGATTGATCTTGCATAAATGGTCGATGGATTTCTAGGAAATGCTAATGCACAAATACGAAATCCTCGCATCCGCGAATGTGGATTTGTGGAAAATTTTGAAAATAGATTTACCAATAATTTAATAGTGTGTTTCCCAGAATCGAAACAACTTACAAGATTTCTTGCTAATTTACTAGAAATATTAAAATGTGATGGAACTTAATGACATGCGCCACCTAATAAACGTCACCTTTCAAACCTATTCGCTAATATAACCAAATTGAAATGCGTTCATTCTCAAATCCTACACTATTATCGGAGAATGAAGTGTCCCGTGTTTCGTTTTATCTAATCTCTTCGGTTACTTGTGGACATTGTTGCTGATGATGATGGAACAAGTTCTTCTACGATAGCACCTGGAAACAATTTGTTTGATTAGCATTAATGAAGGTCGTGGGTTGGTTGGTGCGAAAAGTGCAATTTAAATTCTTATAAACTTTTTTCAATATTCAATAGAACTGTATATGAGTCAGCTATAACGATTACACGCCAATTTATGGACTATAACTAATAAAAAACTTGAGAAATTTAAGAAATTATGAAGAAATTTTGAAAATTATGAAAAAATTCGGAAAATTAAAATGAAGCTTGGACAATTATGAATATATGAAAATGATGAATAAATTTTGAAAATTATGAAAAAATTTTGAAAATGATGAAACAATTTTGAAAATTATGAAAAAATTTGGATAATTATGAACAAGCTTTTGAAATGATATAAAAATATTGTACATTAGGAAGAGATTTTAAAATAAAAACCAACGTTGGTACACTTTCAGAGAAATTGTTGGATATACCAACATTTTCGTTTGCGGAGAGAAAATAAAATCGTATAGTGTAACCATGAGGACAATTATTTGCAGAAACAAATTTTGAAAAATCTCTTAGATTTCTCTAATTTATTTTCTATAATAAATTTAGCGATCAGGATATTATTCTTAATGAAAAAATAACCGCACAATTAGCCGAGTTTACAGTTTACAACTACATTAGATGTCATCATAACCGAATTAGAGATTGTCACAAACGAATTAGATATTCTTACAGTCTATTAGAGGTTGTCGCAACCTATTTGAGCTTATCACCAACATCACAACGTCTTGAGATGGAGCTTGTCTTGAGCTTTAGTAATAAAATAGAAAAGTATTAAAGGCTGTCACAATATAGACAACTGCATTAAAGGTGTCACAACCTCTTATACGTTGTCACGACCTATTAGAGGTTGTCACAACCGATTAGAGGTAGCCACAACTGCGTTAGAGGTTGTCACAACCAATTCGAGATTGTCACAACGAATTTCAGAACCTTATTAGAGGTTGTCACAACTGCATTAGAGGTTGTCACAACTGCATTAGAGGTTGACACAGTCTATTGGAGTTTGTCACAACCTATTAGAGGTTGGCACAACCTATAAGAGGTTGTCACAACCTATTAGAGGTTGTCACAACCTATTAGAGGTTGTCACAACCTATATAAGGTTGTCACAACCTATAAGAGGTTGTCATAACCTATTGGAGATTGCCACAACCTATTTGAGGTTATCACAACCAATTAGAGGATGACAAAACCTATTTGAGGTCGTCACAACCAATAAGAGGTTGTCACAACCTATTGTAGGTCACAACCTATTAAAGATTGCCTTGCAGGTTGTCAGAACGTACTAAAGGTTGTCACAACCTATTAGAGATTGTCACAACTACATTAGAGGTTGTCCCAACTGCATTAGAGATTGTCACCACTGCATTAGAGGTTGTTACAACTGCATTAGAGGTTGTCACAATTTCATCAGAGGTTGTCACATCTACATTAGAGGTTGTCACAACCTATTAGAGGGTTTCACAACCTATTAGAGGTAGCTTCAACATAATTTCAGTTGTGGAGACTAAATTCGGTAGTGACAACCTCTATTCGGTTGTAGCAACAGTATTTTTCAAACTGTAACCCTAAATTTTGAACTTAAAAAATGTGAAGATATTAGAAAGCATTAAAGGATTTAGAAAAAGAGAAGAAACTAAATTTTCCATCGAGGTGGATAATGCAAGAGTCGAAATTTGTCATAGTTTCAGAAAATCGCAAAGAGTCGATATTTGCCACCGAGCCGTGTATAATAAAAAAGAGTCAAAATTTCTCAACGAAAGTGTCGAAATTTGTTGAATATTAAAAAAAAATTAAAAGAGTCGAAATCCAAAAAGAGCCGAAATTTGTCACCGAGTCATGCATTAAAAAGAGTCGAAATTTGACAACGATTTAGAAACTGGAAAGAATCGAAATCTGTCGAAGATAAAAAACAATTTTAAAGAGTCGAAATTTGTCATAGATTCAGAAAATCGAAAAGAGTCGAAATTTGCCACCGAGTCGTGTAATAAAACGAGTCGAAATTTGTCACAGATTTAGAAAATGGATAGAGCCGACATTTATTAAAGATTCAAAAACAAAAATGTAAAAGAGTAGAAATTTGTCATAGAGAATTAACCATCACGATTACCCATTAAACATGAGGAATGGGTATGGGGCTTTTACACATTACCCACGGCGTTGGGTAATGTGTTACCCAGGGGGCTAATTGTGTACGAAATGAAATCGAATTCATTATCGTTTTGTCAGCAGCGTAGTTTTGTCAGCAGCGTAGTAGGCGAACTGTTATTATCAACATATCTGTATCGTTCGGACAATTATCGTCATACACTATTAGGCCCCAGGGTAACCCATCCCCAGTTTTTATCGCAAATATAAAAAAATAGAAAAAATGTCTATATCTCGAAACGGGAGCGTCCAATCGAAAAAATAACAACTTTTTCCGTGTTTCCAAGGGATTTTCATAAATTGACCCAATTCAAACAAAATTTTTTTTAAAAAAAAAATCGACAAAATAGTAAAATCGCTAAAATAAAAAAATCCATTTAACTCGGAATCAGTGCGTCAAATCGCACAAATAGTAATTATTTACCACCACCGGAGGTTTTAACCAATGAATGGTTGGCTTTAATACGGCTTCACTTTTTTTAAAAACAAAAATCGCTAAAACTAAAAAGTTGTCAAAAAAACTCAATAACAGGCCCATTGACCCAACCCCATTTTCGATCCAATATATGAAAAATAAAAAAAAAATTATATCTCGGAAACGGAGCGTCCAATCGACAAGATAACTAAGTTTTGCAGTTACTTAAACGTTTTTCATAAAGTGGTTCAATTTTTGTGTTTCAAAAAAATCGTCAAAATAAGAAAAACGTTAAAATAAGCCCTTAGAAAACTGCAAAAATGGATTATTTTTTCGATTGGAGGCTCCGTTCTCGAGATATAGACATCTTTTCTAATGTTTTTATACTTTCGATTTGTAAAAAAATCCCCAAAACTAAAATTGTTTCAAATAAAAACTCGCTAAAAAGCCCATATGACCCATCCCCATTTTTAATCGAAAATATAAAAAATTTTAAAAAATTACTATATCTTGAAAAAGGAGTTTCCTATCGACAAAATAACTAATTTTTTAAGTTTTCTAAGGAGTTTTCATAAAGTGCTCTAATATGTTTGGAACAGTTTTTTTTTCAAAAAATCGCCAAAATAAGAAAATCGCTAAAATAAAAATTAGCTATAACTCTTTCGTAAGAATTTGACCACTTTTTGAAAAGATACAAAAATTGGTTATTTTGCCGATTGGACGCTCCATTTTCGAGACATAGAAATTTTTTCTAATTTTTTATATTTTCGATCAAAAAAGGGGAGTTTTTATTTAAAAAAGATTTAGTTTTAGCGATTTTTCAAAAAAAAGTGATGCCATATTAAAAACACCTATCCATTTGTTAAAGCCTCTTATGTCGCATTTTGACCGCAGTTTATAGCGGTCAGGTTAGCGATGATAACCTTGTTCCATAATCTTTACCGTTTACACCACCCAATTTGAGATTAAATTTACATTTTAGGTGGCAACTCCGTGCTTAGACAAACTCCGCGCCGAGACAAAATTATCGAAGGCGGCGGCGACAGAATAGAAAGTTAAGTTTGCGGCTATTGGTTTTTCCAGTTTTGTACAAATTTGAGATGTTTTTGAAATAACAGAACCTCTAAAATTGCATCAGTGGGCCAAATCGGGCCAGTCGATAACATCGGCTCACAGTTTAAACCAAGAAGATCCATTTATATCGGCGGCGGCGTGAGCTTTAAAAAAGTTTTGACGGCGGCGACGCGTCAAAAAATTTTCGATCGGCTTCCGACTGTCAAACAGTTGATTTTTTGTGTATGTTTTTATTATGGTTCCTTTTTTTTGTAACTATCAGTGTTGCATCAAAATGTACACCAGTTTAAAATGAGGTTAAAAGTTAAATTTCAGTTTCTACAAATTAAAATTGTATGAGTAATCTTCTGGGTTAGCGGGGGTTAACGGAGTTAACCTTCGAAATGCGTTAATCTTCTTTGGTGTAAATGCCGTATTACTGTTTACACCAGCCAATTTGAAATTTCATTTCAGGTGACAACTCCGTACTTAGACCAACTCCGCGCCGAAACAAAATTATTGAAGACGGCGACACAACAGAAAAATTAAATTGGCGGTTATTAATTTTGACAGTTTTGTACAAATTCTAGATGTTTTTGAAAAAGCTGAACCTTTAAAATTGGATCAGTCGGTCAAATCGAGCCAGTCCTTGCAATCGGCTCACAGTTTAAACCAATAAGAGTCGACTATGTCGGCGGCGACATGAGCTACAAACAATTTTTGGTGGAGGCGATGGCGTCGTTAAATTTTCAATCGGCTTCCGTGTGTCAAACAGTTGATTTTGTATGTATGTTTTTATAATGGTTGCATTTTGTTAGTAATTAACAGTGTTGCATCGAAATGTACAACAGTTTAAAATGAGTTTAAAATTTAAACTTCAGATTTTGTAGATTAAAATTGTATGAGTAATATTCTGGGTTAGCGTGGGTTAACGGAGTTAACCTAAAATATATTTTATAAAAACTGAATTTTATAAGTTTCAAGCAAACTAAGTAAAAAGGGTTGTGCAATTTGCCCAGTGATTTCCAAATTTGTTCATTTATATTATTTTTTCTAATTTTATGTTATAAATATGTAGTGGTTAGAAAAATAATTTATAATTATTTATTCAACAAAGGTCTGACGTAGGCATTTCAAATCACAATTTTGGAATAACATTTCGTCGCATAAATTTGTATTTCCGCGATTTATCTTACTATAGATTTCAGTCACGTTTTGTTAAAAGAAATTTCAATTCCGTGCCTATTTACTTCTAGACACCTAACGAAAACTAAAAAGAGGCAGCCTTTTTTTGTTTTTTTTTTTATTTCATTAAAATAATTTCCATGTAGTCGATAAGAAAATACACATGGTTAATATGTAGAAAACACAGCTAACGTCTTATGACGTCGGGTATAAAGTCTCCACTCGATTGTGTTATCAGGCCCTAAAACGAGGTAGTAACCATTCAAACACAAAAAAAAAATCAATCAACAAACAAAAATAATTTATTAATATAAATCATCCGTTCATTTAAGGCAACACGTGCTACTGCTAAGCTATATAGTTTATAAACAATAGAAAAAAATCAAAAAAAATTCAATCTTTTTTGAAGCTCTCCTAATTAAGACGCTTCAACTCCCATATCGCCACGATTCAAATGCCTGTTATTAGTTACACTAAGCAACAGAATGAAAAAAACAACAAATCATCTAGAACTGGCACTATACATAAGTAGATACGCAACTGGTTGACCGCAAAAGTTCATACTTTTCCCACAAATATAAAAAACTGTTATCGTAAAAGTTATTTCTTTTGTTGTACAGAATTGTCCGAATTTTCTTTTGCGGCAAATAAAGAAAGCGTTTATTATATATTATATATTGTTGGCGCAATGGCTAGTGTGTGCAGCTCTCGTGCATGAGCACATGACTTCGTTCCCTGCTCTGACCACCTTAAATTTCTTTCGGCGGCGGTCACCTCGCATAATGACGGCGACATTATCGATTATTGAGCCATAAAAAAAGCTCCTCAAAATACCGTTCGGTACCGGTGTAAAACTGTAGGTCCCAATCAGTGAGTATAAAACTAGAAAGCGCACATCTCACTGGTCGTGAGAAGCTCTCCCCAATTTCTTCATGGGAAGTAATGGGAAACCATTTTTGATGTGTATAGGGACTAAATCTATCAAAGTCAGATTTTATGCTGCTGCTAAAACCAGATTTTATGCTGCTGCTAAAACCAGATTTTTTGCGACTGCGAAAGAGAATAATGACGTGTTAAACAAAAATGAGCGAGCAAGAGAGCAATGAAAGAGTTGGTGTGGCAGGGGTGAGGCAAACGAAATTGTGTCTATAGCGTGTGTATTAACATAGTAATGCATGTATGGACATGTGTCTGTTGCTGTTGTTGAACGGATATATAAAGCATAGCCGCGCAAAATTTCATTTGCTTGCGCAGTCGACGTTATGGTGACACACTAATACGTCAGCTACTTCGTACAAAGTATGACACGTATGCGTCAGCTACTTCGGACAAAGTATGTGTGATGTTGTGTGTTTGGTTGTTCCGTTGTTGTTGTTATGGCCAAACAAAGCGAGTCATTTGATGTTCAGCATTGCCCGGTGTATACAAAAAAATCATTATTTTTTATTTTCCAATGTAACATTTACTAATGTGTTCATAGAAATCGAACAGGTACCGTGTAGCAAAAAGGTGTTAACACATCATCCGTGAGTTCGAACACTCATTGATTTTTTTTAAGGATATTAACACAAATTGAGTAAAAACTCGTTTAACCGCCGTCAAATAACCGGTTTTCGGTTTGTTTGAAATTTGTATTTAAAAATTCATAAAATAATACTTGACATCTTCTGTAGTGTAATATAACTCGCTTGCGCTAAATTAAAATACAGTTTGTAGCAAACGTTTATCGCAAAAGATTTTTGCGTTTGAGGTTTCTATAAATCGTTTGCAGTAAACGAGAGAACGGTAAACAGGAGTGTTTTTTGTTTCACATTAAAATTATTTTAATTTGAGTTTAGAGTTCCCATATATCGCGTGTTGAAAGCGATTTTCGATCTCAACTGCCACGTATTTCTAGATGAGATGGGCAAGTAGTTCGATGTCTACTTTATTTGGGTGCTGGGGCACAGGAACATTCTAGGGAACCATAGAGCGTTTCAGCTGGCGAGATTAGGTACTACCTTAACCTGAGAATGGAGCAGGTGGGCATTTCCTTTTCTGCATGCAAGCTCAAGCTTAAACCAGATATTCTCAAACATGCGAATGATAACTAGATGGTCTGGACACACAACACATAAGATTACCAGGCATTTATGGTCAAGTTATGACCTGAATGTGTTCACAGACAGAACAGTGTCCAATAGGCAGACACGCGTCTACACTCTGAATAATCGGTATTTTTGTTGTTGTTTGGTTGCAAATATAAAGTGTTTGTAGCTTGTCGCTAATATAGTATACTTGTGTCCAAACACATTGTGTTTTCTATGCAATATTACATGTTTGAGACACACATGTGGATTTTTTTTTGCTGAAAACTGCTGAAAGCAAACACGTGACAGACAACAAAAAGCGGCAGATCTTTAGTTCAGGAAAACAATGCTTCCAAACATGTACATGGCAATATGTTGCTGGTGCCATTTTTTTCAACGTGTAGACTTTGAATTTCAACTCATGATTACTGCACAATGAGAGGGACAAGGGCGTCGGACATGACATATGCTACTGCCCGATCTTTTATATGAAATGAAGATGAGTTAATATCTAAGATCATTTTAAATCTAACAGACATTCGGGAATTAGTACTTTTTCCAGAGTATTAATTGATTCGCCAGCGACTAATGTACGTCTCCTCTTCAGCCACATCTATATGATACCGCATCTCTGGAATATCGGGACGCGGTATCATATGGCTTTAACGCCACTTAACCATACCAAGTCACTAAATTTTAGTTCTCTTCGAACCGAGTTATTTTTGGAAAGTTGTAATTCCTACGTGAACACGTTTTTTCCGGTCAGTGAAAAAAAAATTTAAATGCCGCGGGTGGGACTCGAACGCGCATTTGTTGGATGTTTTCGATGTTTTTGAAGCATCAGCGTTTAGCCGGTAAAGCCACTGCAGTGTGTATTAACACTTGTTAGGTTAATTTACAAGTTCAACGATGGGGACGGAATATGCCGTCCCGTATACCGGTGTGTCAATAGTGACATCCACTTCTGCCTAACCTACTCGTTTTTCGTTACTCGTAAATCATTCTATTTATTTATGACAAAGGTAAAGTTTTTTGCCATTTGCCACAATTACCAAATTCACCAAACGAAGTTAATTGACCTGAGTTTTCAGTTGTAATTTCCTTTAAGGCTATAAGAGATCATGTTTTCTCCGGTTAGTGAAAAAAATGTAAATGCAGCGGGTGGGATTTGAACTCACATTCGCTGGACGATTGTTTTCGTTTTGCTCGTAACGAAATTTTCTTTCCGTGTACTTTTATTGAAGTGATTTAAAATATCTCAAACAACGAAAATCAATATATGTAATATTTTTTTAATGGTAAGATTAATTTTTTTTAAATTTTTTAAGTTTTTAAAAATTCTAACTTTAATTTTTCTAATATTTCTCGAAAATTAAATCACAGATTTTGATAAGAAAAACTATTCCTCGCCCCAATGTAAATATGGATTTCAGTAAAGAAATGTTTGGTACATCAAACGCCTTTGTCGTTGCTGCACTGAATATTCACATTGTGGCGATGAATGTATACGTTAGCCTTTTTTACAGTGTACCTTTTTTACAGTGTATTTGCTATGGAGGGAAATTCTGACCATGGTTTAGCAATTCTACAATTTCATTTGAATAAACGATTTTCACCTCACCTCACTCGAAACGAAAAGCTTAGCATTTATCGAAGATAATAGATGGACAAGCGAAATGAAGAAGCATTGAATAAATTGAATGGTCAATTTGAGAAGAGAGCAAAATTTCGAAAGCTCTTATCTTTTTATTGCACAGGGTTGCCAGAGTCACACGTTGGAAAAAGTGCTAAGTGTTTTAGGAAGGCAGTTTTGGGTAAAAAGAAAAATAAGTGGGATTCAAATTTAACAACTTCTTTCCAAGAACATTAAGATGAATATAATACTTATCTAAAAAGAAGAAACAAATTTTAGGATTTTATATTTTATATTTTTTAATATGCGATACTGGTCGGAATTTCGCCAGAGATGTAAATAAAACTAAATTATTGTTGATTTTTTTGAATTTTCTTTTAGCTGTGCACATTCTGTTTGTTTGCACAGATTGTTTGCGGAAGTCACTTGTGTGATGAATTCATGAATTTGTTGAAAGAATTCTTCCCAGTGTTTCTTTTTCCTGGTGAATAATCTTCAAATCTCATTGTGGGATAGAAAAATAGAATGAGATAAAGATGTCATTTAGCAAACTAAAGGGTGGGCCATGTAAAATTTGGAACTCTAGCTATATGAAAGCAGGGTCCTTATTGGACAAAAGAACTCGTGTACGTGCTTGTCCAGCGCTTTCAGTGGAAAATATTGGCGCTGTAACTGAAAATGTGCTGGAACAGCCATTAACATCAACCCGCCACCGTTCGCAGCAATTGAGCATTTCTCGCACTTCTTTGCGGCGCATTTTGAATAGAGACCTCGGTTTATAAAGTCCAATTTGTTTGCACTGATTGTTTGCGGAAGTGACTTGTGTGTGGTGATTTCATAAAGTTGTTGAAAGATTTCTTCCGAGTGTTTATTTTTCCCGGCCAATAATCTACAAATTTCATTGTGGGATAGAAAAATATATTGAGATATCAGTATAGTAAACTAAAGGGTGGGATATGTAAACTTTGGAATTTGGACCTCCCACAATATCGAAGCAGTTGGTCAATTTGACATTTATGAAGTGACAGATTAATAGTTAAAGGTTAGAAATTTACGAAATGGGTCGCTTTGTGCTTGAAAAAAATTGGAAAATATTAAAAACTTTCTTCTAAAGTTCTTAATCTTCAATTCAAACTGTACGAAATCTACGAAATAAATTCGAGAGAAATAGAGTGGCATAAACGAAGTTTGTGGATCAATTTGTGAAGCGAGTTCGTCAACCCGGCTCCTTATTGGACAAAATAAGTCGTGTTCGTGCTTGTGGAAAATATTGGCGCTGTAACTCAACGTGTGCTCGAACAGCCATTAACATCAACTCGCCACCGTTCGCAGCAATTGAGCATTTCTCGCATTTCTTTGCGCAGAATTTTGCATAGAGAACCCCACTTTGAAGGCATATAAAATCCAATTTGTCCAAGAAGTGAAGCATCGTGACCATCCGATGTGTTTTCGCTTCGCTGAGTGCTTGGCTGGGGATAAAATAAATGGTTTCCCATTACATCCCATGAAGGGACTGGGGAGAACTTCTCACAATCACTGACCTGTGCGCTTTCCAGTTTTCACTCACTGATTGGGACCTACAGTTTTACACCGATTCCGAACGGTAATTTGAGAAGCTTTTTCACGGCAATATACTCGATAGTGTCGCCGTCACTATGCGAGGTGGCCGCGTAAGCAAACAAACAAACGTAAGCAAACAAAATTTACGCATTTGGGGCTTTGAAAATTTATACGTTGTCCATTAAGTTCTTAAAAAACGAAACGACGTTGTGATTCACGAGATAGAGGCCAAAACAATCGAAAATGTACTGAAAGATTGGGTAGATCGAATGAGGTACTGTAAAGCAAGTCGTGGAAGCCATTTGAACGAGATTGTGATTCATTCATAAATGCCAATGATGGACCTTACCAATCAAATGATAATTTGAAAAAATTCTATTACAATTTTTTTTTCAAGTGAAATTAAATTAAATTCTAAATTTTACATGTCCCACCATTAACAAGAAATTGTAGGTTTCTTATATTTAAGGGCAGTTTTCATAGAAAGAAATATAATAAATTCTATTGAAATCTGATTCTTTTAAACAAAAACGTAAACATATCCGGTTTTATGAAACCGACGTAAATGGAGTAATTTGCATTGAAAATTCTGCTCAAAAACCATTTATGTACTATTATAGTTACTTTAATGGGTAGCATTCGCAAATCTTGTACATAAAGACGTGGGTTCAATCCCCATGGTGACCATGGTTGACGCCGGCACCTTCGACTGATTAGCCCTTAAAAACAGATGTAAATGAATAAAAGTTGGGATTTGCAGTGAAACTGAATGCCATAATCTTTGACTCTACAAATTGGAAAGCTCATAAATCGCTGATTTTGGGAAGCTCTTCTCAATCCCTTCATGTGATGTAATGGTAAACCAAGATTTATTATCACAAAAGAAAAAGATTATTAAAACGAATGCATGCCAACAATCAGGCTTACAAATTCGTTGTGCAAATCAAACTGTATGCGGCACAACTCTAAAATGTATGAGACTGACTCATGACGCTAATATCTTTGTTCATAATTTTCTAATATTTGTGCACTTTTTACCAAGGCTATGGAGTCTGACCAAAATTGCACGACTTCGACTCCAGCATTTTGAAAATTCACGAGTGCATTATCAAATATTCAATCATTATTTAAGAAACGCATATCGATGGTGACAAGTTGAAACTCGTAATTAATATAATTTGTTTATCCCAAAGATGAAGAAAATATCTATAAATATCAATACTGTTATACATTACTATTGCTACGTCTGTTAAATATCATTTCTTTTCTAAATGTAAGCTATATTTTAAGTGAGTTTTCTTTGCCTGCTGAAAAAATTGGTATATTAGTAAATAATTTTCAAGTTACAACCATGCCGGGAGAAAAAAAATTAAAGTTAACCCAAGTCTACCAAAAACAAAACGGGTATGGAAAACTGACCTAAAGCAAACTTGTGTTATCTACTACTTTTTACTTCGCGCTAAACTAATTATTCGACGCCTTTATATTGGGAGCCGCTTAAAATCGCTTACCCTGCGTTTACACGAGACAAGACAGTGAGAATATGTGTTAGTTATCAAAGAAGAGATAAAATGTTTGTCCAGACAATTATAAAGACAATAAACTCATAAGCAACCGCCGTCAGTGTCGTTTCGTGTCAATTCAATATCATTTATCAAAATCTACAAATAAAAATAAATTTTTCGAAATTGTTCAGTCTTTTGCGATTATGTTTTGCTTCCTTTTCGTGAATTACAACGAAACTTCACCGAATTGGTTTCTGACATCAAATCGGTTGGAGAATTTTCTGTCTTGGAAAAAATCAGAGGCAGGCAATGGGGAAGGGTGAGTGTTTTAGTAAAAAGGTGTTTTTTGTGTTCCAGGCCGATGGTTTTTGACCGCCATTTCCATTTGGTTGACATTTTTCAGTTGTGCAGAGCAGTCGCTATCAATTTACTATGGAGCATCTAACGCACTAAGAACGTGATGAAGTTATTAAAACATTTTATCTAATTAATCGTTCAAGTGTAAAAACGCAAAGAATTTTGAGGGATTTTTTTTGTTTAAATAAAGGGCAGAGCAAGTCAACTATTCAGCGTATTGTAAAGAATTTTGAAGCTTTGTATACACTGGGAGATAAAGTGAAGTCTGACCGAACTCGTAGCATACGAACGGCACAAAACAACATTACAGCTAAAGAACAATATTATTGAAGAAATTGGCGCAATAACACCCGTAATATGACAAAATGTTATGCAAAATATGGTTAAAGGAGCACGCATTTGCGCAGCGGCAAGAGTCGGTCGTTTTGCCAATATTACATTTCATAAATAAGTGTTATAAACTACACTTTCATGCAAAAACAATATGTAGATCTATCAAATAAAAAAACATCGGCCTGTAAGCTAAAAAACGCCCTGTATTGTTATTGTCTCCGCAAATCTGTCTCGTGTAAACGCCAAGTAAGAGATACTGCTTTTATCTAAAGCCCTGAACACATTGCAATCGAAATCTCGCATTTGGAGATTTCGTTTAACAAAACGTCTGTTTTTCAATACAATAAACAGCTGTTTAATTACTCGCATTTACTCGAAAATCCGGCTGCAGTATTATTGCAATATAATACTTTTAATTTTCCGCTAAACTAATTTTTCGACGAGTTTGTACGGGAAGTAGTTTAAAATCGCTTAGTCCCCCATTCAAAGTGATCGAAAAATAAGTTAAGCAGGTAATACAAAATAGGCCTACTGTATAAAGAAGTAAAAACTATATTTTTTGTCGAAATCTTTAGATTTAAAAGAAAAAAAAATATTCCAGAATTCGACGTCAAGACTCCGATACTACGTTACTAGTTTTACAGTGTTTGATCTAGTGAAATATGAACTATTTCCAGTGTCACTACCCAATGTAAGAGAGAAATGAAAATTCTTCACTATTGGTAATTTCTAATAATCATTAAATATTTGCTATTACTTAAAAATAGAATATTTTTTTGAAACGTTTGGCTTTGAATAGTGTTTTCTATTTAAAAATCCCAACTTTTTTAAAACAAACCCTTACAATCACTAAAATGCAAAACATTTCTAACAAAAATGCCAACAAGGTAACTCTGTTTTGATGATCATTACGAGAGCGGCAACTCTGTTGCATGTCTTAAGAGAATCTTTGGTATACAGAGAGAAAAGCTTTCATGGTTTGTTTATAGTTTTTATTTGCTAATATGCAAGTTGCCAGATTGTGAGAAACTACGAATGCCAAATCCTCGGGGATTATTTTGAAGATCAGGAAATGAATTTAATAAAAAAAATGTCAATACTTAAAGAAAATTTGGGGGTAAAATTTGCAATTTAATTTATATTTAGTAAAATTGAGGTAAACGAAAAGTAGAAACATATATAAGTAGAAACCGTCGAATCCCTTTGGACCATATTTGATTACAAAACATAAAGGAAAAATATATTGATTGTGTTCTGTTATTCGACCTTGGTTTTACCAATAAATGATTCGACTATTTCTAGCTTGAGGTCAGTACTGTTTTTGTTTATTTTCGATATTTGTTAATTTTTGGTTCCTGATGATGGTGTAGCGAAATATCGAAAATAAAAAAGACACTGCTGACCTCAGGCTCAAACAAATTGTATTATTTATTGGAAAAATATATTTTTTTGTGTATTTTTTACTGAAATTCCTTAAACCACACACTTAATTAAAATCGACTGTAAATAGAATTTAGCAATACTTAACTTAGTATAATCAATGACTGGATAGGTCGTCAAATTTCAAAATTGTAAGAAAATATAAAACTCCCTTAAGTTATCTCTTAACATCTACAAAATCAATAAGAGTCATTGTACTCTAGTTCTACACAAAGTGTGAATGGTATTTTTAAAAACATTTTGCGTATCAGATAATTAATTTACAACAAAAAAAAAGGTTTTGATTAATACGTTGCACCTTAAATTTTGCTCTCTAGTATTTGCACAATATTTCATTATCTTGCTTACTTGATTAAGCAAGAATGTACAACGCAATTGATGTGAAATCTCGTAAGTTGCTACGAAAATTTGCTAAACGTCAACGAACATTATTGTGAATAATAAGATATGATCGAAATTGTACAGGGTTAAGATGGGTACTATGCCGACTTTTCACGATAAAACTTCATCCAAACAAAGGTCGTTCAATGAAAGCACCACATTTTCGCCAGACAGTACTATGAACTTTCGCAACGAATATTTATTTTGCTTTTAAACACGGTTTTCGAAACAGCTGATTTTAAATCAGCTAATTTATTTAATTTTATGAACAAAACAAAATATTTTTTCTAAATTGAGATCTAGACTTTACTATCCTAGGCAGAGTGCCAAAATATCATTCCCTTCAGAATGACTCGAAGAACTAATAAGATGTTAGTGTAAATTCACGATTCTTTCATAACGATTTCATATTTGCACAGATCACGTAAGTTTACCCAACAAAACAAAAGCCTCCGCATATTTTCGAAAACAGCCCTATAATATATTTAGTGCACGCAATTTTCCCAGAGTCTGCTCTTGCATACCAACCAAATGAAACAGTTGCGAAATATTCGGTTTACATATTCGGTTTTTGCATTCCTTTGTATACGTATCTCCTGTGGGAACTGGAATTTCAATTTAGCTGCATACAGAGTTTCAGCCAATTTTACACTATTAGGGAAATCGTTAGATAAGCTAATATTTGCATTTGCGGAAAGCGATTCAATCGTATAGTGTAAACATAAAAATAATGATGTGTAGAAAACATTTTCACAGATCTGTTAAACTGAAGTTGATTGTGAAGTTGAAGTTGATTGTAGTTGATTGTTTCCTTGAATTTTGAACGGTTTGCTACCTATGGAGCTGAACAAGAGAAAAAAGGTAAAAACAAATCGAATTTTTTAATGTTTTTTTTGCAATTTTGACCTTGAAGATGAAGTTTTTTTTTTGAGTTTATATGTTCCCAATTTTTGTTCTTTATGACAAGAGCTACAACTTTCCCTCAGAGAGTAAATCAAAATTCCGAACAGTTTGCAAGATATGAGCCTGACAAAATGATCACTTTCACCGCCCCAAATCTTTGGTAGCCCACATAAAACAATGCATGACTTTGGGCAAAACTCGGAGACACGTTTCTTTTGTTTTGGTCTTTAATCACGTGATGGTGTCCGTATATGGTTATATTTCCATGACTTAGAAAATTACACACAGTGTAATCCAGGCCGAAAATCGTAAAAAATCAGCGCACGGAAAACTTTCACGGGTTAATTCAATTTTTTCTCCGAGTTGAATTTTTCAACACACTGAATAAGTAACAACAATTAGTGCTCGTAAGTGATAACGCTCTATGTATTTTTATGCTAAAAAATGTATGGGCAGTCGGTAAACGACTCACTCAGACTTATTAGTCCATTGTGATATCATGGGCTAACAAGATTAAGCGCTAGCCCGCCCCACCGGAGAACCATTTAGTGTGTTCCAAGAAGCTCAAGATCTGGTCTAGTTCTATCTAAGAGACTATAGCTTTTTATAGAATTCAAATCATAAAATTTCAGTAAAACAAAGTCCGAAGTTTGTAAATTTTACTACCGATTTTTGTCGTTAAAAAGTTACAGAATTCCGGTGCAGATCTCTAAATAGGCATGAACCCATAGTAGACATCCTCTTGCCGGATAGTGCATTCATGCAATTTTGAAACAATACAACCAATTTCTTATGTCGTGCCAGATCATCACATACTGGTATTTTGCCCGACTAGCCGCATTTTCGGAGAAAAATGGTTCGATGATGTCTTCATCGTAAAATTCTCATCAAACACTGACATGTTTCCCAAAAATCTCTCGTGTATTTTTTGAACTCCAATATGCGGCAATTTTAACGACTTACGAAGGTATCAATATAAAAATGAGCCTCATTGGTGACGATGAATTTGTTCGACTGACTACCCATTACTTTGAAAATTTTTCTTAATAATGAAAACGCGTTGTTCTTTCATTTAGAGTTTAATTTTTAATAACCCTGAACTGTTAGCTGTCACGCTGTATTATTGTTGTCAAAAAGCACAGAACTTCAAAATACCATACAATTCCCCTTAAAATTATTTAATAGATCTGGCAACTTTCGCTGTCTCTCTGTTGTACCCCTGAAAAAAAGTTGTTAGTAAAAGTTCACTATTTCATTGAGTGAAAGTTTATAATGAATTTCCCCTTAAAAACCATAAACATATTCTCTTTTACATTAGCAAAGTGAATTTCTGAAGAGATATTTTCAATGGCGATCTCTTTGCATTTCAGTAATACAAAATTTAACTAAAATTCAAAGAACATTTAAATATTTAAAGAATATTTAAAAATATTTAATTATAATTATTGTGAATTATTATAAACAATATTTATTCATTATCACCGCCTGTTGCTAAAAAAAATTAACGCTTTTACTCTTGCGTGACAAGTGAAACCCGATTTTGATCATCAATTGTACATAAATGTGTGCCGTCAAGCATTTAGGCCGCCGTTATTTTTGGTCTATTGTTTTAGGAAATTTTTGGGATTTTTATATTTTTGAACTAAAGATAAACATAACCGTTAAAAAAGAAAGTTCTACGTTGTATTAATATTGTTTATTTCAATTTCAATTTTATTTCAAATGTCTGTCAAAATTGTCTATTGTATTTCCTGCCTACACAGTGAGAGCGGAAGTTCTTGTTTGAAGTGACAGATAAGATACTATGCCTGTTAGTTCCGTCACAGACTTTTGACATCAGAGTTGGGGGGTTTGCCATTTTTTGTCAACTGAATTACCAACAAATACAAGACTGTATAAGTATAATTGGTTGAGTTTTGTATATGATTTAATTTTCATATCTGAACATTAAGATGTTTATTAAAAAAAAGGGCGCAACAGTTTTAAATTTAAGCAGGGGTAACCTTGACCCACATATTACATGATTTCTGTATTTTTTCTGTATTTCTTGTTATTTTTTGTTGTTTGGTTGCAAATATAGCGTGTTTGTAGCTAGTTGCAAATATAATATACTTGTGTCCAAACACATTGTGTTTGCTAATAAATATTAGATGTTGGAGACACAATGATTACTAGGTTATAACATATGTTTTTGTGACCCCAACATGGATTTGTTGTTTGAAAACAGCAGATCTTCAGGTCACGAAAAGCATGCTTGCAAACATATACATGTTTCCTGCAATATGCTAATGAGGCCGCTTTTTTCAGCGTGTACAAACGAAAAAGATGTAGGTTGGTATTTTTGGTATGGAAAATGAAAAACACATGAAAATTTTAAATATATTTATGGGAGTGATCATCACAACTTTTACAAAATCTATAACCGCTGGTGCTGTAATAGCTAGGGTGCGAAGCTCTTGTACATGAGAACGTGGGTTCGATCCCTGTTCTAAACACCTTACATTTCTTTCCACGACCGTCACCTCGCTTAGTGCCAGAAACTGCACTTCTGCGAAACGGGCTCCAAAAAATATAAGAATCAAACACCGAATATCGGCAGATATATGTGAAGTTCAAAAATCAAATAATGGTTCTGTGGTGGGAAATATGGGGCCTCTATTGTCTACAAAACGAGTCCACCTAGGTACATTGTAGGAAACATCAAGTGTGGGTACTCAAATGAAAGGTATTCTCCTCACGAACTTAGTGGTATTTTGTTGTTTGATGTGCGATGTCTGTAGACCCATATATGCCTATTTTACAATATTATATGTTTTTTAATTTCAAGTTTTCTTACATAAATGAAGGGTTCGTTCTGGTTTTGTCAAGGGAATTATTAAAATTTTTTTTTAATTTCTCGATACCCGAAATAATATGGTAAAATAGGGTTATCTGGGTCCACAGACGTCACAACTTAAAAATAAATATGCCACTACATTCGTGAGGATAATACATTTCATTTGAGTACCTACACTTGATGGTTCCTTCGATATCCTTAAGTGAACACGTTTTTTGGACCCTAGGGGCCCCATAGGTCCGACATTTTTTTTTGATTTTTGATGTTCCCATAATTTGCCCGATTTTCGGTTTTAGTTTCTTTTATTTTGGAATCCGGCTCGGAGATGTGTAGTTCAGCCGAAAAATCTTCTAAAAAAAAACATTCTGAAACGGTATAAAACTCTAGTCCCCCCTGATTGAGTGTAAAACTAGAAACCGCACAGCTTACTGGTTAAGAGAAGATCTCCCCAGTCCAGTCATGGAATGTAATTCGCATCTCTGTATTTATTTTGTAGCAAGATCTGCTTTAACTTACATTTCTGCGTATTGGTAAGCGAGAGAGGAAGTTATTAGCGCTTTGGAGCAGTAGGATCAAATTATAACCTTAAACACCAGAATAACAAGCTCCATGTTTTTGAAATTTCGTCACAACATAAATCGATTTAGGTCGGCTTGTGTTAACTGTTTGTCATATTCGGATACATACATATCGAAACATTTCGTATTCGAGCCGTATATTTCATTCGTTTGTTAAGGCTATTGTCTTGTTTTCTTCTTCTTCCGTTATATTCACTTACCAATGGTAAATATTTGTTATTGACTTTTAACTTGCACACGTTGAAATTTCACCCCAGATGTCTGGACCAAGTATTTGCTTATTAAGTCCTCGCAAATTTATAAATTCATATAATTAACAAACAATATAAAACAGTATTGTAAGCAAAATATTTTTTTCAACAGCACATTTTAGTACAAAGGAAAATTTTCTCAATTTTTTTTACTTTTCAATTTGTATTATTTCAAATTTCTTTTTTCAATATTTTTTAGGCAATATTTTTCAATTTCAAAACCTTTCCCGTCTGACCACAATCTTACACAAAACTGAGGCGCGTTAGGATTTTATTTTAAGAAAAAATATTTTTGTTTATTTCAAATTTTGCGTCACTTTTTAGAAAAAACAACAAACACAACATTTCCCAATAATATTGACTTTGGTTTTGAGAATAACAAAGTGTTATTCCTTTATTTGGTCCAAGAAATGCAATTGTGTAAATAGAATTGAATTTGAATAAATTGCGATGTTGTTTTATATTGATAAATATAATATAGAAAAAAAACATCTTCTTAATTTTTGTAAATTGCTTTATACCCTTATTTGAGCGTTCAAAATTTATATATTATGAAGATTAGGGTGATTGCTCTCAAATAATATTTGTTGCAAAATAAAGTTGTCACAGGTGTTTGATTATTTTTGTTTTTGATTATTTTAAAATCCTCGCCATTAGGTGTGCGAAATTTCATACTGGCATGTTCTAATTTCCTTTAAGTGGAGTTAAATCTTCCACAAATAAGGGATGCGGAATGGTTCTTTTGTAATGCCTTCCTAAAATAAGGCCTGCGGAATACATGCATTTTTTCATCAGATATAACCAAGAAGAAGATTTTTATAATTTTGAAAAATTTATTTTCCGATTCTTTTTAACTGTCATTTAATTGGAAAATTTCATACAAATTTTAAAATTATATTTTTTATTTAATATTTGTCAGGGTATTTTTAAAATTTTCAATTTGAAGTTGGGCGTGGTACAACTTTCTAAGACAGATACATACATACTTATAAATAAATATTTATTTATTTATTTTAATTTTATTTTTGTTTAAGAAAAATAAATTAAAGTAAATCCCTTCTAAGGCCTTCCTCTTTGCATGCCTTCTTTAGACAATGGGCAAGGTAGGCCTTGCCTCCCAATCTCACGTAATGATAAAAAGAAAGGAGGAGGTAATGTGTAGGGAAGGCCTTCCGTATTTTAAAGAAAGCCTGTTTGGTCATGATTTCAGGCCTTCCAAGTCATGACCTCCGGCGCTGGGAACAGTGTCTGTGAACATGTGTAACAGAAACAATTCTTTACACATACATTCAAACGTGGTCACTCTCAATTGTTGTCTGATTATTAGAGTGCAGAGATAATATATACCACAGAGAATTAGAGAAGAGCCGACATCCCTCTCTTTACGTTCTCTCCATGGCCACGAGGTAGTAGGTCATTTAATTGAGTTCGAGTTGCTGTTGTATGTTACTCTTTGGTTGGACATAAAATGGACAGAAATAAAAGGGAATGCGTATTTTTGTTCGATGCAACTAACATTAAACATAACTCAACTGCCATTAGTATCAATCAAACACCATTTAAACTTAGTTTGCTGCATGGTTTGCATAATTTAGCGGTCATTAGTATCAATTAAACACTATTTACACCACAGAGCAATAGACAAGAGTCGACATCCCTATCTTTACGTTCTCTCGATGTCGACGACGTAGTAGGCAATTTCATCGAGTTCGAGTTTCTGTTGAATTTTACTCTTCGGTTGGGCACAACAAGGATAGAAATAAAAGGGAATGTGTATTTTCGGTCGATGCAACCAACATAAACCATCATTAGCATGAATCAAACACAATTTAAACTTAGTTTGCTGCATTGTTTGCTTCTACTTGCTTATCGCTCTCTCGCCTATTTACTCTGTTTTCTATACACTTCCTATTTTTTTGTCGATCAACTGTGTCATGGATACCCCCTGATGTAGCAGAATCAATTGTCTACACTAACACTCAAAAGTGGTTACCCTCAATTGTTGTTTGATTATTAGAGAGCAGAGATAACATATACCATAGAGCAATAGATAAGAGTCTCTACACCTCTTTTTACGTTCTCTTCATGACGACGAGGTAGTAGGTCATTTAATCGGATTCAAGTTGCTGCTGTATGTTTTCGTTGGTTGGACATAAAACGGACAGAAATAAAAGGGAATGCGTATTCAATCAAACACTATTTAAACTTAGTTTGCTGCATTTGTTTGCTTCTGGTTGCTTATCACTCTCTCGCCTATCTACTCTGTTTTCTATCAATTTCCAATTTTTTAGTCGACCAACTTTGTCATTGATACTACCCCCTGCATATATTTTAGGAAAAGTGTAAGTAAACAAAGAAATAGTTTCCCATTACATCCCACTTAGGGAGGGGAGAGCTTCTCACATCCATTGAGCTGTGCGCTTTCTAGTTGTTACTAGTGATGCACAGAATCGATGAACCGGTTCTGCAGAACCTGTTCTTTACAAGAACCGAAAACGGATTCAAACGAGCCCAAAGACGGGTCCAAATGAATCGACAACAGCTGAGAACCGGAACCGGTCCAAATACCCGGTTCTTCTCAAAACCCGACTCGATAGAACCGGCTCTTCAAATACGAGGAACCGCACGTCACTAGTTGTTACACTCACTGATTGGGACCTACAGTTTCACATCGGTTCTGCACAGTTCCCAAGCGAGGAAAGAAATATAAGGTGATCAGAGCGAACCCACTTTCTTATGTACAAGATCCGTGGACACTAACCAGGGGCACCACCTACTGCCACTTATGAGAATTTTGGGAGGCACTTTATTACTCCAAAGTTGTTACAATTTGTATGGCAAACATATTCCGAAATGCTGAGTGCTGTGAAGTGACTTCGTACCTAAGTTAATACATTTAATTGTAGTAACGAACTAAGAATTCCACATTTTGCATCTTTTGAAAAGTTAAGTGCTGTGAAATCTCTTCTCAACTAAACTTGGAGAAAAAGCTGTAAATTGTAATACTTTTTATCGCAATAATGAAACATAAAAATTGATATTTGTCGACCATTTTCCTTTAATTTTATGAAATATAATAACGAAAGAATAAGAAGAACTAAAATTTCAGTCTGTT
Organism: Phaonia tiefii; assembly: GCA_963931995.1. Classification (NCBI taxonomy): domain Eukaryota; kingdom Metazoa; phylum Arthropoda; class Insecta; order Diptera; family Muscidae; genus Phaonia; species Phaonia tiefii. The sequence continues at coordinate 221,109,556 of OZ008370.1, read as the reverse complement.
GGACAGTTTTTGAAAGCTGAACGCTATGGAATCCCACACAGCAAAGATTTTACAACAAATTATAATTTAGTTTCAAAGCCATGTCAATAAGTTAATCACGAGTATCAAACAATTTAAAAAAAATACAGTGACATTTTTCGCTCTAGGGGGATTTTAACCTGGAAAACTCGGCAGCTCCAGTTTTCTAGAAGGAAATTGATTGTCATGATGATTGATTGTCATAAACATGAATGTTCGTTTGCCGCAGAGAAATTCGGCAAACAAAGTTTAGTTGCCTAAAATTTCGTTTATGCGAAACGAATTTTTTTGCGTGAAGGCTTCAGCTTATGGGTCGAATGAGTATTATTGTTTTGTAGCTTAAATTAGAATTGAAGTGGCAACAAATCATGTACCGATATAAAGGTGAGACAAAACTCTACAAAAAATATTTTCAAACTTCTTGTCATATCTCTTGCAGATTTCCAGATATCCATCGTGAAAGAAAGGACCCAAAGGTGAAATACAGGTGATTCTGGAAGTTCCGGACAAATTTCTCCAGCGTATTCCTCGGCTCATTTCATGAAGAAAATTCCACTAGGACCATGTCTGAAAATGCAAGGGTGCGAAATGACAGCGGGTTCAAAATTTTCGGATTGGCGGTCGGAGGGTAGTAGGGCAAAGTTGCTAACTTCTGAATCACCCTGTATATCTCCCACAAAAAAATAATGAACCCTAAAATTTATAGCACATTATAAGAAACCTGTGTAAAGGTGAAACAAAACTTAACAAAAAATGTCATATAACTTTTGGTTATAACTCCTACGGATTACGAGATATTCAGCGTGAAATAAAGGACATAAATGTGAAATTTTTCGCCTAAAAACTATATATGTATAACTTTTCGACCTAATGTCCAGTCAAATCTACAGGCAATACATACATTAGCAGCACGCTATGAAAACCCCAAGACAATATTTATAATAAGTGTTATATAAATTTTTGTCATATCTCTAATAATAGTTTTCGAGATATTGGGATATTTAAATTAAAAGATTGTGCTAAAATACGTTGTACATCAATTTTGAGCCTGAGTAATATATGAGTCTGAAAAAAGAAAAATGCATTTCTTAACCGTGTAAAAATCAATGCAGAAAAATTGCAAAAATCACACCGAATAAATGTAAAGGCCACCCTAATGTACATACATGCTTAAAAATTTGTGTTTAATCCTAATAGGAAATATAAAATGCGCATTTTTCTTTCTCTGTCTCTAAAGGTTATTACAGTTTGCATTAGTAACCTGGAAAGACAATAATACACATTCAATTCAGGCAGTTTAATGGCTTCTCTCCTCCCTAACAAGGCAAATATTTGAGTATCATCACGATCCATCCCCATCTATTTCACCACACTCATTAAGGTTGAATGATCTACGCGAGTTTTTAAAATTAGAAATTCCAAGTTAATGAACTTTTTCATTTGTTTATCTTTTTTTTGTGTGGAATGTTAACAAAAAAAAAAAGAAGAAGAAAAGTTTAAACACAATTTCAAATATTTAATTTAAAATACAATTGTCTGCCAGATACTCTAGAGGCAACAAGATAAATTTCATTTTACTGGTTGGGTTCAACAAACATTTGATAGCAAATTGTTGACAAAATTGTGGAAACATATGTATAAGTATAAGTGAACTTTACATTTGAAAGAATGAAAACAATTAGCAATAATATTTTGTAAATATTTCCTGAGTGTGAAAATGTAAATAGAATTTTCTATTTGACTGGAAAATGCCAGGAGAACTGAAGGGGCACTATACGGGCATTGTCTTCAAATGCTTCGCTTCATTTCGATCAAGTTCAAGGTGATAAAATTGTTGACATCCCCCTTGTTTTGAATGTACTGGGCTAAAATGTTTACATTAATATTTGACTGTCAATAACAGCGCTGTTAACGGGAGGCTCTGTAAACATTGACATACTGTATTAAACATATGGTTTTCTATTCTATGAATTTAATATTTTTTTTGAAACATTATTTGTAGTCGAAATTGGAAGAAAATATCCAATTACATTTCCGGCCAGATTGTAAGCAACTAAATTTAAATCGAATAAGTGACATTTACCCTTAGCCTCCATACCAATAAAGTCCTGATTGACCATCATAAAATTCCCAATTTTCTTAAAAACATCTTTAATAAGGTTAAAGTCTCTATAAATTACAACTTTTGCTGACTGTACTTGAAATAAAATATTTCTGTAATATAAATTTTCCTATAAAATTTTTGTTCTACAAATTGTAAAAAGCTGATTACTATAAAATTGTTTTAACATCAGAATAGACGAAGAAATGTCTTTCATTGTTAAAAAAAAATAGTTTTTATAGTCTAATTTTCTAAGTCTAATTATAGTCTAATTTTCTAAGGAAGAATATAAACAGTATTTTCCATTGCTACACGAATGTGAAAAGCTGAGAGCTACGGGATTCTGTACAAACTTAAAGAAGTTCATAACTATGAAAATTTTAAAGTATAACTTTAAGCCCGGTATTCAGTTTTTATGAAATTTCCGTTGCCATAAGAAGTAGGTCTATAAAAAATAGAGAACATTTCATGAACAGAAAATTTCGCTCACTTTGCATTTGCTTGCTTGGTGCTTGGTAAAGTGTCGTGTCGTAGGCTAAATCAATTACAGGGTTGTTACGCCAAAGTTAATTTGTAGGAAAACAATTGTTTGGCAATTGGTTGGGACGGGAATTTCGACAGTTCCATGATTTTAACAATCAAAAGTTTCACCACATGCGTTAAAAATCAAATGAAGTGCGAAGATGAATTCTTAATGAAATATTTCCAACCTAAATCAAAGATAGGTGATAACTCTCCACAATAAAATTTTCCGTTTCGAGATAAATGACAAAATTCCTGACGAAAATTTCGTAAGAACTGAAAACGCGGCTTAAGTAACGCATTGAATCGGTAAAATTTTATACTCAAATTCGTCACCTCTGTGACGAATTAAGTTTCTTGATTTTCTTGTCAAAAGTTTTTCGATTTTTTTTGTCGATAAATGATAAACAGACAATTTGGAAGTTTAAAAAACGCGAAGCACTGAGAAATTGCTTCAGATCAAAGTTATGAAAAAGATTCTGCTTCATCGAATATTTACAAATTGCGGAGATTTTGGTGGCTTTAAAAAGCTGAGCGCTATGAAATTTCTACGTTCTTAAATTACGACAAAACGCATTCAAATCGAATGTCTTAATTAGTAATAACGTAACACTAAGGCGAAATAGTATTTTAACTTATTCGATGTTTCGAAAAGCTGAGCCCTGTGAAATCCCTTTGCACCTACAATTATGTTAATATTTTTAATCATAATAACGAAACAATAATGGCGTTTTCTTTTTTGACAAAAAAGGGACAGTTTTGCTGCCCTTTATCCTAAAAATATGTTTCCCTGTTGCATTTTAGAAAGCAGAACAATATTTTTGAGTTCGGAATATAAAGATGCCATATTTGGACAAGAAAACGGCAGAAGTTTTATAATATTTTTCGACGACATAGCAAAATTGTTTTCAGAAAAGAAAACACCCTAAAACTGACTGAAATTTCTCTAAATCTAATACGTTTAATCATAATAACGAAAAAAAAAACACGAACGAAAATGTCAGCTTGTTGGAAAGTTTTTTTTATCAGCTGAACGCTATGAAATCTCTATTTACCTAAACGCTATTAAATCAAATAATTTTAATTATACTAATGAAACAATGAGACGAACTAAAATTTACACATTCTCAATGTTTGAAAAGCTGAGCGATATGAAAACTTTTTGTATCTAAATTAGTTGAAAATTCCGCTACATCCATTGCGTTTAATCGTAAAAATGAAACAAAAACGTGATCTAAAATTTCCATATTTTTGATGTTTTGAAATGCTGAGCGCTATGAAATTTCGTTGTAGCCAAATTTGGTGAAATGCTACTAAATCGAAAAGTTTTAGTCATACTAATGAAACAATAAGACGAACTAAAATTTCAACATTTTTTATGGTTTAAAAAGCTGAGCTCTACGAAATCTATTCGAGTCTAAATTAGGTTAAAATGCTATTAAATCCAATATTTTTAATCATAATCATGAATCAATATGACGAACTAGAACTTGAATTTGTTGAAGGTTTTGAAAAGTGGAACACTTTCAAATCTCTTCGAACCTAAATTAGGTGAAAATGATATTAAATTCAATACTTTTAATCGTGATAACTAAATTTAAATAGCTCAGGGCTATGAAATCTTTTTGTACCTAAAGTAGAAGAAAATTCTTATACATTTAATCATAATATCGAAAAAAACAGCGAACTAACATTTTAACTTTGTGGATGTTTAAAAAGCTGAGAGCTATGAAATCTATTCATACATAAATTTAGAGAAAATCCTATTAAATGTAATACTTTCAATCGTAATAACATAACATGGGTGGTGCAATGGTAGTGTGCGCAGCTCTTGTAAATGAGACAGTGTGTTCGATGCCTGCTCTGAACACCTTGCATGACTTTCGACATCGTTCATATCGCTTAGTGACGATGACACTATCGAGTACTTAGCCATGAAAAAGATTCATAACAATACTGTTCGTAACCAGTGTAAAACTGTAGGTCCCAATCAGTGAGTGTAAAATTAGAAAGCACACACCTCGCTGGTTGTGAGAGAAGATCTCCACAATCGATTAATGGGATGTAATAGGAAACCATTTATTTCCAACATAACAATAAGACGAAATAAAATTTTAACTTTTTTGGATATTTTGAAAAGCTGAGCGTTATGAAATTAATTCATAAATAAATTTAGAGAAAATGCTCTTGAATATAATACTTGTAATCGTAATAATGAAACACTAATGGTCAGTTTTTCAGTCAGTGATGATCTTCGTTTCTTAGTTAAATTGTGGTTAAACATCGAATTGTGTTTTTCAGTCAATGGTTAACAATGAATTAACCATCCAATGTTGGTTGGTTAACATGTGGTAGCAACCGTATGATTTTGACAATCACATTATTGACTGTCAAACTGAGAAATGTAAGATTTTATAAAATACATGTTTCAGTTCAGATTTATACACGTACTTTAGTCCTAGATCGCCATATTGTTGTGCCTTTTTTTTTAAATTTTTGGTAAAATTACTTCAATTTTATGAATTTATTTCTTATTTTACATTATTCCATTTTGATTGTTCCTCTTTGTTGTTTTGGTATTTAGCCCTAAACATATGTTTACCCCAATAAGAATACGAGGGTTGCCATAATCGTTAACAAAATGACGGATTACATTAACTCGCCACTGAAAAACAAAATGCAAAGCTAACCTCTAATTAACTTTCAACTACGTTTAAGTAATCTGATAGTTAACCACGCACTTAAAAAGTGGGCATAAGATTAATTAAAAGTTAAACGTTTTTAATGTTTTGAAAAGCTGGGCGCTATGAAATTATGAGAAACAGCTGTTTAATCAATCAAATAATTTAAAAACTAATTAGAAAAAACCTGTTAATCCATAACTGGTGTATTATGAATCGTAGCAACTAAGTAATAAGACGAATACAAATTTAAACAATTGTATCTGATTAGATTTGAAATATAATTTTATTACACGGCGATCTCATCCAATCTAGCCAAAGATATCCAAAGACGCTGTACCAGTTGTTTCAAATACAATGTCAAAGCTGTTCAGCAAATTATGGGTGATCTCCCTGCCGTCCGTTGCAACCCTGTCGTCCCTTCAAACACTGGGGTGGATTATGCTGGCCTGACTTCTTAAGCCCCGTATTCGGTTCTTGCGAAATTTAACGCATAAGCTGTTATTTTTGGTTATTACAACTATCGAAATGTCAAAATTCCGGTCCCAAACAATTATTAAACAATTGTTTTCGTACGAAATAACTTGGCGTTACAACCCTGTGATTGATTTTGCCTACGAAATTTTCGCAAAGAGCTGAGTATCAAGCAAATGTAAAGTGAGCGAAATTTTCGGTTCATGAAATTTTCGTTATTTTTTATACATTTAGAGATTTTTTATACCATCAGAAGTACCTAATGGCAATTTTAGAAGTACTCATAAAAACTGAGTACCGGGCTTTATGTGCTATCAGATCAGGGAAACAGATAGGGGGGAAATAGGAACAGTTGGAAGTAGAATTTCAGCGATATTGGCGACCAATCGTTTCAAAGTTTGCGTTTCTTCTCATTAGCGTCTTTTAATGATCTAGGACAGAGATCGTCTGTTAAAATGCGTAACTAATTGAAGATTTGTGTTTCCTATCCGCTCTCTCTCTCTTTTTTTAAACATTTTGGATACTTGTAAAAAGCTGAGCGCTGTAAAATCTCTTCATGACTAAATAGGAGCAAATTCTAGTCAATTAGATAGTTTTGGGAGAAAAATATGTCTAATTAAGTAATTTTGATCTGGTTGTATTGGATTTGTTGTGACTAAGATTTAAGACGTTTATGCCTGTGTAAGTCATACAAAAGCTGAATACTATGAAAGTCTTCTGATAACTGAAAATTGTTTGTTTTGTAGATGCAATTAGAATAAATTTGATATTTACGCAAAATTTTAAAAAAATATTTAAATATTTCATGAGTATTAAATACTTTCCTTAAAACTACATCATATTTTAACCTGTTCTCATGTTATAGAATCTACAACATATGAATGTCCTTCCAAAGTAATACCACGTCATTCATATTATACCAATGTTACAATTATATATATTTAATATATGTACCTACTCACGTAAATCCTGATATGTTCATATGTAAATCCAAAATAATTGTTTTTAGGGGTCTGTCTCCTCCATTGTATCGAAATAAATTACTTTCCTGACAGCATAAAATATTAAATACCCGGCCTGGCGTAATTTCACTCTATTCCCCTCTTCCTTCACAGGTTAAGTAACTAGGTAGCTTAATGGACTAATATGACAAATAACACGTGTCCATTTAAGGAAACCATCAATTGTGACGTTTACGTATCCTGTTGAGCCACGTAGACATGGAAGTTATTGCATGACAACAAATCAATTCACTCAAGTTTTCGAGGCCAGACCATAGAGTCATTGTATGAAGGATATCCTGAAGTCATTTTAATCAAATGCCAAATGCCAAATATAGATCATTCGTGTCAAATGAAAAACAAAATTCTTTAATCCGTTTTCATCATGGATGAATTGTAATGATTTTACCCAATCCTAAAAGAATTTCATAGCAGTCACCTATTTCTAAACAACTTTAACAGCCTTATTCGTAAAAAGTTGTGAGAGGTTTGAGAGACGATTTATCATAGAAAAAACGTCTGTCAAACCTCTCACAATTTCTTAAGAATAAGGCGGTTAGATATTAAATTGAAAGATGCTTATAGAACAAGGACAGCTTTATGATATTGTTTGTGGCTCATTCATATTTTCATATGTTTGTCTTGTATCTAAAGAATTTCATAGCAATGACCTTTATCATTGTGTTACCCATGTTTGCAATTCCGTCATAGAAAATTTATCAAATATATAAGTCTTACCCATTTTAAGGAATCATTTAATAAACTTACCTAAAAATAAAAAAGAGAAAAAAAATATTAGTTGTGTTAATAAATATTAGAATATTTTTAAGGTTATAACTAAATTTGAAGAATAACAAAAAAATAAATTTGAAACTGATTTATTACCAGAATATCAACAAAAAAATATTAACCAAAAAATAACTTCCGGACTACAAAATTGCTTCCGTTTCCGAAGACTGTCTTTTATTTTTGCAAACATCAGCTAAACATTTTCGATTTAGTGTTTTCTTGCGATTCGGTTTTGGAGGGTCATTCGAAAATCTTCCATATGCTGTAACATAAAGAAACACACCCCCATGTGTGATGTTGTTTTCCTCGATTCCAATTGTTGTTTTTTTTTATTTTTATTGGATACAAAATAAGGAAATATAAAATTATAATACGGAAATAGTTTTGCAACAATGCTGCTTTTTATTTAAATTTAAAATTTCAAAATTGTTTTTGTAAGATTTTCAAAATGCAAATCTCAAAAATGTAGTACTTCGGTAAAACTGATTGTTAATTACACTGTGCAATTTGGAAAAGAGACATAAGGGGAATCAATGGTTTTACCCTATTTCGGGTCCTAAGAATCGAACTACTTCATTCGATTTTTAACCTACAATGAGTTTCGAATGAAATTTAAATGTTCTCTATTGAATTGTGAAAATTTCAAATGAATTTGGGAACTTCCTAAGAATCGAACTACTTCATTCGATTTTTAACCTACAATGAGTTTCGAATGAAATTTAAATGTTCTCTATTGAATTGTGAAAATTTCAAATGAATTTGGGAACTTCTATTTGAATTCCAAATTACTTATAAATTAACATTGTGCTTTTGAATTGTGAAAATTTCAAATGAATTTGAAAATTTCTATTTGAATTCAAAAATTAAATAAAAATTCTACTTTTCAAACTAAACAATTTTAATGGCAATTAAAATTAATTGATTACTTGTATTGGAATTCTAATAAAATTAAATTTTGGATTTTCCATTTTAAACTAGAAAACTGTTAACCCTTTGACAACCACATGCAAGTATGCTTGCACAAGGGTTGTTGGCACCTAGAGTTGTTCACCTAGGAGTTGTTCACCTAGGACGTAGAGCGAATGTATCTCTAGGCGACGTATAGAATATGGTTGGGTCAACTATAGTTTGTTGGCGGTAATTCTCTATACACACTGAAAAATATGTCCTTTCTGTTGTTTGGGTGCAAATATAACGTGTTTGTAGCTTGCCGCAAATATAGTATACTTGTGTCGAAGCACATTGTGATTACTATTCAATATTACATGTTGGAGACACAATGATTAATATGTTATAATATATATTTTTGTGGCCGAAATGTGGGTTTGTTTGTTGAAAACTGCTGAAAATAAAAACGTGGGAGACAACAAAAAAGCAGCAGTTCTTCAATTCGTGAAAACATGTTGCTGGGGCCGATATTTTTCAGCGTGTAGATTTGTTCAGTTAGGTGATAGATCGAATGTATCTTTAGGGGTCGTATAGAACATGGTTGGGTCAACTATAGTGTGGTGGGTGGTAATTCACTGTACACCCTGAAAGATCTGTATTGTTTTTAGTTGTTGTTTGAAGGCAAATATAAGGTGTTTATAGCTTGTAGCAAACATAGTATACTTGTGTCCAAACACATTGTGTTTGCTCATCTAATATTACATGTTGCTGACACAATGATTAATAGGTAATGTGGTTTTTTTGTTTATTAAAAGCTGACAACGTAAACGTAACAGACAAACATGGCACATAAAAAGCAGCAGATTTTCAATTCATGAAAACGATGCTTGCAAACATATAAACGGTTCCTTCAATATGTTGCTGCACGCTGAAAAATCTGTATTTTTTTGTTGTTTGGGTGCAATTGAACATGTTTGAGACACAATGATTTATAGATTGTAGTATATGGTTATGAGACCCAAATGTGGATTTCTTTTAGAGAACCGCTAAAAAGGAATACGACACAACCAACAAAGAAACCAAAAAGCAGCAGATCCTCAATTGATGAAAACAGTGCTTGCAAAGATGTACATGTTTCCTGCAATATGTTGCTGGGCCGATATTTTACAGCGTGTGGGGTAGGCCCTAGAAACATAGGCCGACATAGGCCCTAGAAACACTCAAAGTGAACTAAACAATTGTCCTAATACAAGGGGTTAGATACCACAGAGATGGAACCCCGGGTATGTTTTTCTGTCATTTTTATTTTAAATTGAACAAGTTTCAACGAAATGGAAAAATTTTTTTTTTACCAAATTCACACGTTCTATTTAAAATTTTCCAAATTTAAAAGTAAATTAGGAAATAAAAATTAGAGTTTTTATTCAAATTGAAAAAAAGCTAAATTTTCGTTTCGAGTTTTGAAAATATAAAATTTAATAAAAATAAGGCAGATCTAATCAATAAACAAAAATCCAAAAAAGATTCTAAATTTCCATTTTCAATTTTGAAACTAAAATTAATTAGGGTAAAAATGAGAATTTTTCATTCAATTTAAGAAAACAAACATTCGAATTTTGATAAAAATAAAATTTAATTAAGAAATAGAAAAATTATTTCTTTCAAATTAAAAAAGAAAAATTAAAAACAAAGTTCCATTAATTATAATTTAATTAAGAAATATAAAACTAATTTCTTTCAAATTGAAAAAAAAATTAAAAACAAAATTTCCATTTCGAGTTTTAAATTTTAAATTTATATTTAAAAAAATTTAAAAATCATTTCTATGTGGAATTTTGAGAATTGAAAATTAAATTTGAAAGTAAAAATGAGAATTGCTAATCGAATTGAAAAAAAAAATTATGGAAAAAATCAAAATTTCCATTTCGACTTTGAAATTTTCAAATGAAATAGGAACAAAAAAATATTCCAAATTTTCATTACGAGTTTTGAAATTTAAAATTAAATACATAAATATTTCTATTCAAATTGAAAAAAATAAAAATTTTCCATTTATTTAATTTTAAAAATTTAAACTTAAATTAGGTAATAAAATGAGAAACTAAGTATAAATGACAATTTCTTTTCAAATTGATAGCAAAAATCGAAATTTCCATTTAGAGTTTTGAAATTTTAAAATGAAATTAGGAACTTTGTTTAAAATATTGCATTCACCTCCATTTTAAATTTTATTTTGTTTAGAGAGAAGTTTGAGAATTTAAAACGAAATTAGAAAATACAAATGTAAATTTCTGTTTGAATTTAAAAGATTAAAAAAAATTCATAATTTTTTAAAATTTCAAATTGAATTATGAAAGAAAAATTACAATTTCCATTCAAATTGTAAAAAAGCAAGATTTGCATTTCGTATTTTGAAAATATAAAATTTAATAAGAAATAAATGTGAGAAAATTAAAAAAAAATAATTTAAACAAAGTTCCCTTTCGAGTTTTAAAAGTTTAAATTGAAATTGGGAAAAATTGAGAATATTTTTCAAATTGAAAAAATTAAAAAAAAATCAATATTTTGGTTTCTAATTTTGAAAATTTAAAATGAATTTAGGAAATAAAAATGACAATTTGAATAAATTGAAAAAATAAAAAAAATAAAAAAAAATGTCAAACAAATTAAAATAATAATCATAAATCATTTCAAATTTTGAAAATTTAAAAAAAAATGGGAAAATTTATTCAAATTAAAAAAAATTAAAGAAAAAAAAACGAAATTTCAATTTCGAGTTTTAAAAATTTAAAATGAAATTAGAAAATAAAAGTAAGAATTTATGTTCAATTGAAAAAATTTGAAATGTGAAATTTTAAACTCAAATTAGAAAATACAAATGTGAATTTGTTTTTGAATTGAAAAGATTAAAAAAATTGATAATTTTTAATAATTTCAAATTAAATTAGGAAATAAAAATTAAAATTTCGGCTTAAGTCCAGTTTTAGGGCCACTCTCGTATCGCGTCCAAATTATCGTCACTCCATACACCTTATCATCCAGAGTAAAACCGTATTTTTTTTTCTGGGGAAACCCATACTTCCCGAATTGCGGGCCTCCAAAGTTTGAACATATATGGGTATCATTGGAAAGCTTATGAAAATACCTTCAAAACTCCGTAATCCATTCGGATTTATTAACCCATTACGAGCCTATATCCAATATTGGAATTTTATAACCCCACTTTTTGAGTAAAAAGCCTATTATCTCAGAATAGTAAGTTACCAATATACATAAATTATTGCATAGGTTAGACATTAAGCTAAAAAATAAGATATCATTTGTTCCTTTAACCCATTAGTGACCGACGATGTCAAAGGTCAAAGTTCACGTAAACAAAAAATAGAAAATTATTTTCAAAAAATCGCGCGTTATTTTTCCGACAAAAAATAAAAAATTATTTTAAAAAAATTGCTCGATTTTTTTAAAATAATTTTTTTCCGACAAAATAAAAAAAATAAAACAGTTTAAAAAATTGTTTCGCTCGATATTTTTCCGACAAAACATAAAAAATTATTTTAAAAAAATCGACAGTGGCCCTTAAAGTTGACCTGCTCCAAAAGTGAGAATTTCTACTAAAATTGAAAACAATTAAAAAAGCCTTTCGAGTTTTAAAAGTTTAAATTGAAATTGGGAATAGTTTTCAAATTGTAAAAATTTAAAAAACAATCAAAATATTTCTGAAATTTAAACTGAATTTGGGAAATAAAAATTAGAATTTGAATTAAATTGAAAAAATCCAAAAAAAAATTCAATCAAATTAAAATAATAATCAAAAATCATTTCGAATTTTGAAAACTTATAAAAAAAATTGGAAAATTTATTCAAATTAGAAAAAAATAAGGAAAAAAACGGAATTTCAATTTCGAGTAATAAAAATTTTAAATGAAATTAGGAAATAAAAATTAGATTTTTATTCGAATTGAAAAAATTTAAAAGAAAATTCAATATTTCCACTTCGAGTTTTAAAAATTTAAAATGAGAATATTTATCCACATTGAAAAATACAAAATTCTCATTTCGAATTTATGAAATTCAAAAAACAATTTCAAAAAAAGATTTAACATTTTGATAACGAATTTTGAAAATTTAAATGGAAATTCAGATTGAGATTTTCTGTATAAAAATTAAGATATACCAAAAACGTCAATATTTTTATATCAACTTAGAAAAAAATTCCTACAAATTTAGAATTGAAAAAAAATTCGACAAATTTAAAATGGAATTAGAAAATAGAAATGGGAATTTCTATTCAAATTGAAAAAAAACACCAAATTTCCATTTAAAATTTTGAAACTTTTAAACGAAATTAGAAAATACAAATGTGAATTTCTGTTTGAATTTAAAAGACGATAAAAATCATATTTTTTTTATAAATTTAAAATTGAATTAGGAAATAAAAATTAAAACTTTGAGTTAAATTGAAAAAAATTTGAGATTTGCATTTTGAAATATATAATATATAAAAATTATTACATTTTATAAGAAAAAAGTAAGAATTTCTATTAAAATGAAAAAAATATTTAAAAAAGTAATTGTAAAAATTTAATTTTCAAATTGAAACAATTTTAAAATAACTACATTTATAAAATTTAAAATTAAATTTTATTCAAATTGAAAAAAAGCTAAATTTTTATTTCAAGTTTTGAAAATATAAAATTTAATAAGAAATAAAAATAAAAAGATCTAATCAATAAAAAAAATCAAAAAACGATTCTAATTTTCCATTTTAAAATTAAATTAGGGTAAAACAGAGAATTTTTCATTAAATTTAAAAAACAAACATTCGAAATTTTAAAAAAAATAATTTAATTAAGAAATATAAAAATAATTTCTTTCAAATTGAAAAAAAATTAAAAAGTTCCATTTCGACGATTTAGAAATTTAATGTGGAAATAAAAATAAGAATTAATTTTTTTTTAAATTCAAAAAAGTCTTCAAAATTTCCTTTACGAATTTTGAAAATGTAAACTTAATTAGGAAATAAATATGAGAATTAGATTTAATTTAAAAATTTAATTTTCAAATTGAAACAATTTTAAAATAACTACAGAATTTTGATTGCAAATTTTTAAAATTTAAAATGAATTTAAGAAATAAAAATGAGAATTTAAATCAAATTGAAAAATCAAAAATCAATCAAATTTTGAAAATTTAAAATTAACTTAGGTTTTCAAAATTAAAATTTTTATTCAATTGAAAAAAAAATCAAAATTTTCATTCGAGTTTTAAAATTTAAAATGAGAATTTTTATTCAAATTGCAAAAAATTAAAAAAAAAGTTTTAAAAATGTAGAATGAAATTATAATATACAAATGAGAATATTAATTAAAATTGGAAAAGAAATCAAAAAAAATCAATAGTTTCATTCGAGTTTTGAAAATTTGAAGTGAGAATTTTAATTCAAATTGAAAAGAATTACAAAAAGCATCATCTATTTGAATTGACAAGACAAAAAGAATCGTCATTTCCATTCCGAGTTTTGAAAATTTAAAATTAAATTATGAATTCAAAATTAAAATTTTTATTCAATTTAAAAAAAATCAAAATTTCAATTTGGAAAAAAATTAAAAAACATCATCAAACTGTTTTCAAAATGTAGAATTAAATTAGGGAATACAAATGAGAACTTTTATTAAAATTGAAAAACACAATTGAAAACACATAGTTTCATTTCGAGTTTTGAAAATTTAAAATGAGAATTTTTATTCAAATTGAAAAAAAATTAAAAAATGCATAATCAAAAAGTTTGAAAAATGTAGAATGAAATTAGGGAATACCAATGAGAACTTTTATTAAAATTGAAAAAAAAATTCAATATTTTCATTTCGAGTTTTGAAAATTTAAAATGAGAACTTTTATTCAAATTGACAAAAAATTCAATATTTGCATTAAAATGAGAATTTTTATTCGAATTGAGAAAAAATTACAAAAAGCATCATCTGTTTGAATTGACAAGATTAAAAAATAAACTCATCATTTCCATTTCGAGTTTTGAAAATTTAAAGTTAAATTATGAATTCAAAATTAAAATTTTGAATAAAAGAAATCAAAATTTCCATTTCGAAAAAAATTAAAAAAACATCATCAAAAAGATTTAAAAATGTAGAAGGATATTAGGGAATACAAATGAGAACTTTTATTCAAATTGAAAAAAAAATCAGTTTTCATTTCAAGTTTTGAAAATTTCAAATGAAAATTTTTAGTCAAATTGAAAAGAATTGTAAAAAACATCAGCTGTTTGAATTGGCAAGATTAAAAAATAAAATCAGCATTTCCATTTCGACTTTTGAAAATTTAAAATTATGTTATGAATTCAAAAATAAAATTTTTATTCAACGAAAAAAAAATCAAAATGTCCATTTTGAAAAAAATTAAAAAAGCATCATCAAAATGTTGTAAAAATGTAAAATGAAATTAGGGAATACAAATGAGAATTTTTATTATAATTTAAAAAAAAATCAAATTTTCATCGGGTTTTGAAAATGTAAAATTTGAAAAAAATCAAAATGTCCATTTTGAAAAAAATTAAAAAAGCATCATCAAAATGGTGTAAAAATGTAAAATGAAATTAGGGAATACAAATGAGAATTTTTATTATAATTTAAAAAAAAATAAAATTTTCATCGGGTTTTGAAAATTTAAAATGACAATATTTGTGCAAATTGAAAAAATTAAAAATTTGTATATTTATACAATTGAAAATTTTTTTGAAAATTTATGATATTGAAACAAATTCAAACAGTTCAAAATGTTGATTTCGAATTTAGAAAATTTAAAAGGATATTGGTATTAAGATTTAAATTAAAATTTTGTATATCATACGAGAGGTCGGATAAATAAATCATCACTTTTTCAATTTAGAATCTCCTTAAAAATTACGAATTCAAAATTTAATATTTAAAAAATTCCTATAAGACGTTATATTTGCATTGACTTCCTCCTACTCTTACATTAATGTCCTTCGTTATTATTCCTCGACTTCTGCCACTTAAGGTTTATAATAAAAACATCAACATTGTTTTAAATTTTTCTTTCATACATTTTATTGGCAATTATTTGATTAATAAAAAAAAAAACTATTAATTTAGTTATCAATTCAAAAATATTTATGACTTTGATCTTAACAGCCAACAACGAATGACAGGCGACAGGCACATGTGTTTTTAGTTTCAAGAAAATTATAGTAATACAAATCGTTGAAGATAAATAAAAACCACTACGCATTTGCGTTGAATTTAATTTAAAAAATAAAAAAAAAAATAATAATGAATATTGTAAAAACAAAACAAAAATTAAATTTTTTATCTCCTTATAATAAAGTAAATGCGTAAAATTGTTGCCGCCAACATGATCTTTTGTTTTGCGGAAAAGTATTGCAAAACACATGATTGGGCCGGACAGAAGAGGCAACACAAGTGTGATTGTTCTCCGTCTCCAACCCAAGTAAAATCATCATTATCGTCATCAACATCATCATCATGATTTCAGATGCACTTGACTTTGACAGCGTTTATTAAACTTGTTTCCTCAAACGTCTGGTCTCTGATCTCCTCGACTCTGGTCAATGTAGTATTTGCCGCTTTTGTAAATTTATTTTTTATTTCCTTTATATGCGATTTTAAGGCGTCACCAGTTTAGCGATATGTGCACATTTCCAGTAATTATTCATAAAATATTTACTTCACTGTTCAGCAAAGTTTTACAACATCCGACAAAATGAAATTTTCAAAAAAAATTGATCTCATAATTTTGTCCCAAATTTTGAAATGAAAGATCCCACCCATTACATCCCATCAAGGGACAGGGAAAAGATTGCCACAATCAGAAATTTGAGAAAATATTTTGTACACCATAGCTCCTATTATTCTACTTTCCAAATATCCATTTTCATTTTGTCAATAACAATTTTAATTTATCAATATTAGTTTGGGTTGTCATAATATCAATAAATTAAAAAAAAATGGATATTTGGAAAGTAGAATAATAGGAACTATGGTGTACAAAATATTTTCTCAAATTAATATAAAAAAATCAGTTCTTGTTTGGTTCTAATTCTAATTTTATCTATGATTATTTTGAATTAATAAAAAAAATCCATTTCTTTTCTGTTTCTTTTTCGAATATTTTCTATGATGTTTTTGAATTTAAATAATTCCATCCAACGCAACATTTTTTCAACATCATAAAAACGTTTATTCCCTCATACCAGTTAACACCTAAAAATATGCCCCAATTTTTTTCAATATCGTAAGCAACCCAATTTCAATTCAGTTTCATTACTCTCTTTCGCTAACGCTCTTTTATAGAAATTCTCATTTAATTTATGTTTTTCTTTTTTTTCTCGCTTATTGCACTTAAATTTTTCAAAAGTTCATTGTCATTTGTGATGTTGACGCTTCGTTTTCTGTTTCAATTAGTGCTATTGTTGATAAGACAACTTGAGACCTAAAACCCTGAGTCACCCTTGCGAGGAAAAAAATTCTATTGTTTTTCAATATTTTCTATACAAATTACATATTACAATTTCCACTCGAACCCACATCATTAACAAATTGTGTAAGGTCATAAGTGTGTTATGATGGGGGCTGCAAATATTTTGGAGTGATGGGAATTTTAAACAATTATTATGAAATGACTTTAGCATAAACACATGGGGTCTTCCAGGCCCATTGAAAAATGTTTCTTCACAAAAACTAAAAATTCATTTCAGCATTTTGACCATAACTAAAGTGCAAAATCAATAACATGAATTTTATATCTATAACTGAAAACACTTCTAATCTATATCAAATCAAATTTAATCTATAAAATCGAGAAATTCCTATGAACAACAAGCAAATGCTGCATTACTATTAGTCTAAATGTAATGCAGAGACCATCGTGTACTAATACGAAAAAACGTTCGCAGAAATAAACAACACATTACTCACTAGCTATAGGTAATGTAGAGAGTAGCAAGCGCTTATGTTCTATGTGATAACGTGTTAAGCCCCGTATTCAGTTCTTGCGGAATTTTCGAAAGAAATTTTATCATTTATGTCTAAACGGAAAATTTTGTTGAGAAGAGTTACCACATATCTCTGATTATTTGCAAGGTAATAATAATTGCTCTACGAACTCCATTTTATTTTTAGCGCAAGTGGTGTTACATCTGATTGTTAAAATTATCGAAATGTCAAAATTCCGGTTCCAAACAATTATCAAACAAATGTTTTCGTACGAAATAAGTTTAGCGTAACAACCCTGTACTTGATTTTGCCTGAGTACCAAGCAAATGCAAGTGACCGAAATATTCGGTTCATGAAATTTTCGTTATTTTTTATACACATACTTCTTATGGCAACGAAAATTTCATAACAACTGAATACCGGGCTTTAAATGTGAAATAAGCAATAAGCAACACATTACTCTCTAGCTAATGGTAATGTAGAGAGTAGCCAGCGCATATCTTCTATGTGATACCATATTAAATTTGTGTGCTAAAATGAAAAACGACTTATGTGCATATTTCATAATTTTCAGAAGACAATTTTTAAGTAATTTTTGAAAAAATACAAAACACCATCATAAAGCTAATGTGTGAAATTGGAGCAGTGTTCGACACAAAGAGAACATAAATAGAGCAATAGATACGATTCACCATCCTTCTCTTTATGTTAGATGACGAGGTAGTAGCATAGAGTAATACTTAAGAGTTTCCATCACTCTCTTCGATGCCTCTTCATGGCGACGAAGTAGTAGGCCATTTCATAGAGTTTTATTTGCTGCTGAATTGTTTCAATTTTACACTTTCGTTGGACATAAAACGGACAGAAATCAAAGAGAATGCGAATTTTCGTTCAATGCAAACAACATAAAACATAACTTAGCTGTCATTAGTATACACTATTCATTCATTTCCCTAGTACCTTTTCGATCAGCTGTGTAGGTAATTTCATCGAGTCCGAGTTGCTGTTGTATGTTACTCTTTTGTTGGACGTAAAAGGGGAGAAATAGAAAGGACATTCGAATTTTCGTTCGATGCCTCTAAAATAAACCCTCTCTTAGCTGTTATTAGTATCAATCAAACCATAGATTAATTTATATACATATAAATTTGTTATCCGCCTCATCTGACGTTTTTCTTTACGATTCTTCAATAAGGAAACAAACTTCTGTCTGGTGTTTTGTTTGTTTAACTACAACAATTTGTGCGAACATCGAACAACATCTTCCATTTTTAGTTTTGTGCATTCACGATTATCATATATTTACATATTTTGAACATTCACCGTAACAATTTCAGCTGTGTTTATCAAACCTCAGCGACAGAATTCTTCTCTTGACGTTCAAACTTGCAACTTCCACAAAGTCGCTTGCCTTCAATCATTAAACCGATCAGCGAGTTGACAAATTCGTGTATAATTTAATCTATGAATAAAACACTATTTCAACTTAGTTTACTGCATGATTTGCTTCTGGTTGCTTATCGCTCTCTCGCCTCTCCACTGTTTTCTAACAATTTTCTACTATAAAGTCAATCAGCTGTGTCATGGATACCCCAAACCATGCAGCAAACTAAGTTTAAATAGTATTTGATTGATACTAATGAGAGCTAAACTATGTTTTATGTTAGTTGTATTCCCCTTCTTTTCAGTCCGTTTTATGTCCAACCAAAGAGTAGCATTGTTTGTTTCTAGCATAGAGAAGTAGACAAGAGTATCTATCCCTCTCTTTACGTCATCTCGATGACGACGAGATAGTAGCATAGACGAATTTAATATAGACGAATTAATTCTCTCATCTGACGTTTCTTTTCACACTATTCTTCATAGGCTTGTGCAAATGAGAGAAATTCGACGAAAATTAATCTACAGCAGGTTGAGTTACAAGAACTGTTGACTTAACTTTTTCATTTCGTTTTCGTGTAGAACTATGAAATTTAAATGAATTTTACACTTTTTTTTCACTTTTATCTCTGGTATACATTTGTATTGTATTTAGCACAATTATTTTGCCACAAAAACACAACATGCGGTTGTTGTTGCTTTGTTCGACGTGCTGTACTATTGCCTCTATCTGGTATTATTGAACTCATGCTTTCCACCATCCAATGTTCACTTGCAACCACACCTATGATGTTAAAAATATTTAAAGAATTAATTCGTCTATACTAAATTTGTATATGGGCAGTAGGCTATTTCATCGAGTTCGAGTTGTTGTTGAATTTTACTGTTTGGTTGGAATGCGTATGATGCAACCAACATAGAACATAATTTAGCAGTGGTTGCTTATCGCTCTCTCGCCTATCTACTTTGTTTTCTATCAATTTCCTACATAATAGTCAATCAGCTGTATCATGGATACCACATGGTTGTGTACGTATAAGATGCCGATCATGTTCGGTCCCCGAGGGCTATGAACGCCGACCACTGAATTGGAGCCACCATAAGTTAGGTATACACCAATTTGTCATTAAATATACCGACTGTTTAGTTTATGAGATACATTAAACACTTTTTACTTTTTAATTAAAACTTAACTAATGAAATTAAAAAGTACCAATGAAAAGGCCAAATAAATAAATATCATCCCTGTTGAATGTAAACACTTTTTCCCAACTAAAAAGGGGTAATTTGGAGAGTCCGTTTTTCCTTTTTTTGTTATTGTGAGTCGCCTATGTCGACATTAGTTGTATCTTATTTAACAAAGAAGAAGAATATAGTATTTTGGGACAACAATATATGTGGACTTAATGGAGGTTTTAATATTAAATCTTATGCTGAATTTGGATGTTATTCCCTGAAGTTGTGAAGTTGAGAAAAAAAATGTTGTTTTTTTTTTGCTAAAATTCACTAGGAATCGAAAGTTCATCCGCATCCGCTTCAAAAAAACGTTTTCAGTACTTCACATACAAACTGCCTAAAATCATAGTTCATTCCACCATCCCATTGGGACACCTAACTTGGCTTTACACTCTACTCATTCTCCTGTACATTTCATACATTTTAACCGGACCTGACGAGAGCAAAAAAGGATACTATTCGCCGGTGAAAAAATTCATAATTGTTTACTGAAGAAATTTCCTTCATAATATTAATTAAACATCCTCCATTAAAACTACTTCATTAATCCAATGAAGTTTTTCGTAAAATTCATACATTTTATGAAAAAGTTTAACGAAATGTTACGAATTTACGAAACGGCTTGATTGATTGAATGAACAATTTTCCTTATCGGTATGAAAGTTGTTCCTCGAAAAAGTCTTGATACAGCGGCTTAATAAAATACGTAGTTCCAAAAAAATCGCATCATTAAGGGAATGAACAATTTTGATTATCGATATGAAACTTTTCCATTAAAAAAGTCCTGATAAAACGGCTTCGTAAAAAATTTCAAAACATTCCCTACATTAATTGAATGAACAATTTTCGTTAACCGTATGAAGCTTTTCATTGAAAAGGTTTTCAAAAAGCGAATTCAAAAAATAGTCTAAACAAATTATCTTCATTGATTGAACAATTTTCATTGTCCGTATGCAACTTTTTCATGGAAGAAATCTAGTTTTTAAAAATAATGAATAATTTTCATTATCGGTCTAAAACTTTTTCATTGAAAAAAGTCTTCATTAAGCAGCTTCATAAAATAGTTTCATAAAATTCGCTGCACTGATTAAATGCGCAATTTTCATAATCGGTATGAAGCCTTTACATTGAAGAAGTTTTCAAAAGGCGGCCCCATAAAATGGCGTAAAAAATTTGACTGCATTGATTGAATGAACAATTTTCATTGTCGGTATGAAACTTATTCATTCCAAAATTCTTCATAAAGCGACTTTATGAAATAGTTTCCCCAAATTCTCTGGATTGATTGAGTGAATAATTTTCATTATCGATATATAATTTTTTCATCGAAAAAGTCTTTATAAATTTATTGAATAACGTCATTGTTATTATGAAGTATTTCATAGATTTTAAGAAAAAAGAATAGTTTTAAACAATGCCTGTTGTCTTTGGGTGCTAGCGAGATTTTTCGAACATATGCAAGTAAAGAATTCTCATCGCATTGAAATTCTTCGTTCAATATAATTCAAGATTGATTATTTTATTTTTTTTTTTGAATATAATGAATTTCGTAGATTTTGTGAAATTTCCTTTTAATACAAATTTGGGAATAGTTTCAGTGCCGTAATTAAATGTTTCATGGAAGGTATTCGTATTATTTCTAAAGATATTCGCAATATGTACAAAGGCTAAAATTTCATAAAATCTATGAAAATATATCAGAGTAGTAGATGAACAAATGAATTTCATAGATTCTACGCAATTTTCCTCTAAAAGATTTAATGAAATGTTTATTAGGCTGAAATTTGTTGAAGAAATGCGTAATATTTCTAAATATTTCGATATTTATAAAATGTGTCAACAAATGTCAATAATTGTTTTTACTTTTCAAGTTTCATAGAATCTACAAAAATGTTTTATTAATGTAATGTAATGTAATTTCATTGATAGTACGATGAATTTTATACAATCTATAAATAAGTTTTATAGATCCGATGAAAGGTTACACAGATCCGATGAAAATTAATGAAAGAACTGGTATAATTTATGAAGAATTTTGTAATATGTATTTATAAAGAAAACCGTTTCACTGTTATTATGACGAAATCCTTCATAACTACTACGAATTTCTTCATTAATTTTCTTCGAAAGAAACAGTTTATTGTGTCGAAGAAACTTATTCATACATTTTATAAAATTCATCATAGAATCAATAAAATTAATGAATTGATTCTATGCTGAATTTAATAGAATCTATGAATAAGTTTCATTGATCCATTGGAAAGTTATTTTGGCTGAAAATGAATGAAATGAAAATAAAAACTATGAAATTTATGAATCAGTACAATGACTGAATTGATTTTATGATGAATTTAATAGAATCTATCTATGAATAAGTTTCATTGACCCACTGAAAAGTTGTTTGGTCTGAAAATTAATAACGGAATTCTTAGAAGTTATGAAGAATTTCGTTCTAACAACAGTGAAATAATTTTCTTTGTCAATATTACGAAATTTTTCATTACTATTATGAGTTTCTAGATTAATATCTATAATTTCTATCAGTTAAACATTTGCATAGATTTTATGACACCTGAAAATCATGAAATATTATGAAACCAATAATGAAAAATATCACAGATTGAATGAACTATTTTATTGTAATAATATCAATCTTCTATTACAATGTACTATTATTTACTAAATATTTTGTAAATATTACGACTACATATACACAAAATGTTCATACACTGGAAGAAAAACGTTTTGTCGCAAGGACGGAACATGTTCTTTAGTGCGTTTACATTGTTGCCACGAAAAGTCTCGAACAACCAACGATTTTGTCATCGCCTGAATGCAAAATTTCGCACATCGGACGATTTTGTCGTTGCTGCCATGAAAAGTTTCGCACCATGAACGATTTTGTCATTGCTACAAAGATGATCAAGAAGTAGACGATCAGAAGATGTGCGCAATTTGGCAACTCTCGTAAAAGACAACCGAATAGTGGTTACAATTCACTCAAACGCATTTCTCTCTCGCGTCATATCTTGATTTTTTCATACTTTTTGCATAGTTTATGTAATTTTACTTCAACATGTTTGGAATTTGTATACATAGTTATATACAATTAGACTATCAAAAAGCTGCTCGTGTATTGAAATATTTAATAAGGAGAGAAAGAGAGAGCAAAGACTGATAAAGGCTTCGCTCGTTTTGTATATTGGCATTCGAGTGAAGAGAAGTTTTAACTGTCTACGTTAGTACATAGTTTTTGATTGCTACAATGTATTTTCAATCGAAAAAACTGCTCATGGACTGAAATAATCAATGAAGAGAGAGAGAGAGATAGAAATAGAGAGAGAGAGAGAGAAGAACGTTTTACTCTTTTTCTTTGTTTGCAATGTTTAGTGGGCGCGGCTCTTGTAAATGAGTACGTGGGTTAGATCCCTGCTCAGACCACCTTACATTTCTTTCGTCGGCGGGCACCACACTTAGTCATGGCGGCACTATCGAGTACTTAGTCATGAAAAGGCTTTTCAAAATACCATTCGGAACCGGAGTAAAACTGTAGGTACCCATCAGTGAGTATACAACTAGAACGCGCATAGCTCACTGGCTGTGAGAAGCTCTCTCCAATCCCTCCATGGGATGTAATAGCAAAAAAAATTGTATACATAGTAAATGGTTTTTGGACACTTTACAATTTTACTTTTGATGAAACTATTCGTTGAGGTGACGAAGCTTTTCGCTTTTATTAACGGTTGAGCTCACAGACTACATTATGAATTATTTTCAGAAGTTTCGCAAGAATTCTCAAATGTAAGAAATATTTTGATAGTTTTTGTCAACTTTATTATAAACAAAACACAAGTGTGACCTAATTTTAATGAACTGTTCCACAAAGGAAAACCCGCTTTATTTTATAACCCAAAAAATATTACAAATTGTGGCCGAGAAGTGAGTTAATGTCTTCTACTACATGTGGCTATAGCTGCGGCTGTCCAGGGTCCAGTAGTTGCCTTAAAGAATCTTTGGAATACAATTTATAGTCCACTGCTACCGCAGATATACAAATTATGAATAACGACCAAGACTTTGTGTATCATGGACCAGACAAATGGTGGTCAGTCAGTCTGTCACGTGGTGGTGTTGGTGGACGACATTATATCGTTAACATTGAACACAATTTCGATACAATGTTGTTTGAATAAACT
Source organism: Phaonia tiefii (assembly GCA_963931995.1). Lineage (NCBI taxonomy): Eukaryota > Metazoa > Arthropoda > Insecta > Diptera > Muscidae > Phaonia > Phaonia tiefii. Next base: position 221,085,280 of record OZ008370.1, on the reverse strand, counting down.
TGAGCAGACTAAATAAAACGATAACAATAAAAACTTGACGTAGGTCGTTGATAAATCTACTAAGAGAAAATAATATTAACGTACGAGTCTTGTGACAACAAATAAGGAATTATGACCTTAAACCAAAGTTTCCTTTTTTCTTTATGGTTCGCATCGTAATTTGCTCATTGTGTGATTGTTTTTTGTTTTTGCTTTTTGCAAGTCATTCCTTTGTTTGTTCATTCATCCAAGTGATGTCATCTCAGATTGCATCAGTCAGTCGTTGGATTTTTTTGTTTTTTCGTATTTACATTTCAAATTTGGTTTCTTAAAAATCTTGAAGTTCGAAGTGACATGTGAGATTTTTTGTTCTCAGGGTGATTTTAAGGTTAGAAATTTACGAAATGGGACGCTTTACGCTTGAAGATAATTAGAAAATATTAAAAACGTTCTTCCAAATTTCTGAGTCTTCAACTCAAACTATAAGAAATTTACGAAATATATTCAATACACTCTGAATATTATCGGCCCCAGCAACATATTGCTGGAAAAATGTACATCTTTGCAAGCACTGTTTTCATGAATTGAAGAGCTTCTGCTTTTTTTGTTCCTTTGTTGTCTGTCTCGTATTTGTTTTTAGCGGTTTTCAACAAGACACCCACATTTGGGTCTCAAACACAAATATTATAACCTATAAATCATGTTGTCTCAAATATGTTATATTAAGTAGCAAACACAATTTGTTTGGGCACAAGTATAGTATATTTGCGACAAGCTACAAACACGTTATATAACCAATTAAAATAAAACGTTATTGCTAAACTTTAATACAGCCGTGAAATTTTCAGACTAAAACACTAATAAAAATATTCAATTAATTTCAATAAAATCCAATTCAATTAAGAGAACAAGAATAGAACTGATTTAGACTATATTAGACGTAGTTAGATTAGATTGCAGTGAATTGACTTGGGGCTAAATTGAAGGAATGGAATTGCATTGCATTGAATTGAATTGAATCTAATTGAATTGAACGGAAGTGAATTGAATTGAATTGTATTGAATTGAATTGAATTGAATTGAATTGAATTGAATTGTACTGAATTGAATTGAATTTCATTGAATTGAAATGAGTTGAGCTGAATTGAATTGAATGGAATGGATTTGAATTGAATTGAATTGAATTGACTTGATTTGAATTGAATTGAAGTGAAATGACTCGACTTAAATCGAACCGATTTGAATTGTATTGAATTGAATTGAATTTAATCGAACTGACTTGAATTGATTTAATTGAATTGAACTGAACTGAATTGAGTTGATTTGAATTGAGTTGAATTGAATTGAATTGCATTGGATTGAATGGAATTTACTTGAATTGAATTTACTTGAATTGAATTTACTTGAATTGAACAGAATTGAACTGCATTGATTTGAATTGTATTGAATTGATTTGAATTGTATTGAATTGAGTTGAATTGTATTGAATTGAATTTAATTGAATGGAATTGAATTGAATTGAATTGAACTGAATTGAATTGAATTGAATTGAACTGAATTGAATTGAATTGAATTGAATTGAATTGAATTGAATTGAATTGAATTGAAATGAATTGATTTGAATTGTATTGAATTGAGTTGAATTGTATTGAATTGAATAGAGCTGAATTGAATTGAATTGAATTGAAGTGAACTGACACGACTTAAATCGAACTGAATTGAATTGAACTGAGCTGAACTGAATTGATTTGAATATGAATTGAATATTGATTTGAATTGAATTGAATTGAATTGAATTTAATTGAATTGAATTGAATTGAATTGAATTGAATTGAATTGAATTAAATTGAATTGAATTGAATTGAATTGAATTGAATTGAATTGAATAGAATTGAATTGAATTGAATTGAAATGAATTGATTTGAATTGTATTGAATTGAATTGAATTGAATTGAATTGAATTTAATTGAATTGAATTGAATTGAAACGAATTGAATTGAATTGAATTGAATTTACTTGAATTGAACAGAATTGAACTGCATTGATTTGAATTGTATTGAATTGAATTGAATTGAATTGAATTGAATTGAATTGAAATGAATTGAATTGAATTGAATTGAATTGAATTGAATTGAATCGAACTGAATTGAAGTGATTTAAATGGAATTTAATTGAATTGAACTGAACTGAACTGAACTGAGCTGAACTGAACTGAATTGAATTGATTTTAATTGTATTGAATTCAATTGAATTGAATTGAATTGATTTGAATTGAATTGAACTGAACTGAACTGAACTGAACTGAACTGAACTGAATTGAATAGAATTGCATTGAATTGAATTGTATTGAGTTGAGTTGAATTGAATTGAATTGAATTGAATTGAATTGATTTGAATTGAATTAAACTGAATTGAGTTGAATTGAACTGAACTGAATTGTAATCAAATTACTGATGTTTTCTTTAACGGAAAATTTAAAAATATTAAAATCTGATGACACAAATTCCATTCTAAATTGACTATTGAAGTCATTGAGATTTTCAATATTTATTTTCGCATAAAAATTTAAAAATAATGTAAATTTTCAAATGTTAGAAGTTGTTTTCAAATATTTTCCTGTGTGTTTTGCGTCGAACACTTGCATAGTAGAAAATTCTCAATTCAGTTGAGTTTTTGTTTGAATTTAGTTTGATGAATTTTTCAAAAGCAGCATTCCAAACATCCGCTGATGAAAATCTGTGGCTAGATCTGAAATAGCTATTCGGTTTGCCAGGAATCATGAGGATGCATTTGCAAAACATTTTCTTTAAAAAAAAAATTACAGCAGACAGGCTGTCCCTGCAGGCTGTGTCAGAGACACGGCCATTAAGTTTAACGTAGAATACGCCATCCGATAAGACAGAAAACATATATAACTATAAATTCATTTGCTTATATTATTTATCATTTATTGTTATATATGTTTTCTGTCTTATCGGATGGCGTATTCTACGTTAAACTTAATGGCCGTGTCTCTGACACAGCCTGCAGGGACAGTCCGTGGCCGAAGGACAACTGTCTGCTGTAATTTTTATATTTACCAACGGCATTTGATTCAAGTCCGTTTAAAAAAAAAATATTATGTTCAATTTTTTTAAACTTAATTTAATTTATGTATTTTAATTAATATTTTTATTGAAATAAGTTCTGCGAATGTTGAGAGGGCCGCCCTAATATTAAAAAAGGTCTTCCTTATCGAGTCTTCGCATTAGCATTCGAGCGTTGTGTGAAAGCTTTACGCTTTATAATTCAAAATTAATGTTACAACAGCTTTATTGAAGCTTTCGCAAAAAAGCTTTATTACGTTAGCTTACTGTTTGTTTCACTTTTTACTAGATACATGTTGCCAAGCAACATTAGCTTGCTGTTCGTTTCACTTTTTACTAGATACATGTTCCTAAGCAATGTTGAGCAACCAAAAACACTCAACCAAACACCGCACATATGTTTGAGTGTATGTGTTTAAACAATTTTCATTTGAGAAATTAAAATACTAGAAATATATCAACCAATATGAAATGTATATCAAACGAAAGATAACATCTTCATTTACCTACAAAAAAAATTTTAAAAAAATTCATCTAGCCGTTTCCTCAAATTCAATGAAATAAAGATTACAACAATAAAAACCTGACATGACTCCTCATACCGTAGACGTAAGACGTCAAAAGACTATATCTCTATTTATAGAGATATAGATGGTCTGGAGGTCTTCAATTCATGAAAAATATGCTCCAAATATATACATGGTTCCTGCATAATATTTTTCAGCGTGCAATAATGTTTTTCACCTGGCAAAACGAAGAAATATTTAGACAAATTTTTCAACAAAATTTTGTAAAATTTAATAAATTTTAAAAACCAATTAACTCATTTCATTAATAATCTAAAATAATTTTCTGTTTTTCCTTTCCAGGTAAGTGAAAGCAGACAAAACAATTTTTGAATGCAACATCAAAAAGTTCATCTCCTAAGCATGAAGCACAAAGTATAAAGGAAATTTATATTGAAATAATCAATAATATAAAAGTTCGTTGAACTTAAGTATCTTAAGTGCGTAATACTTATTTAATAATTAACATGTACGAATTTCAAAATCCTACTGGACTGCTGTATAAATACTATTTCGTTTGATCAGTGAGTACAAAACTAGAAATTTGGATGTATGTAAATTGAAAAATATTTATTTATTTTATTTATGTCGACATGTTTTCATTATTGGGTTCAAGAACCTGTTGTAGGCTTGCAAAATTATTTAAACCGAAATTGAATTTTCGAAATTTCTGAAGTATTACGAAACATACAAACATTCAAAACCACATATAAATTTCAATATCCACAGTAATCCACAATAATAAGGGATATTAATTTATTTTCCACAATATCTGTTTCAATATTTACCCACAACGAATACTATTCATTACAATCGTTGAACAAATAATGGAAAAAAATAAAACAAAAGTTTATAATTTGTTTGATTTTCCCCTCAGTGTGAAGTCATTAAACTACGGATACAACAGAAAGTGTTTGCACTTTTTTCCCCCAGCTGTTGTTATTTAAGCGATTTAAACGCTTATTATTTGCCATGTTGCTTATATTTGCACTTGCAATGCCAGAACCTTGACCCTTTGGATTTGTTTGTTTACATTTCATTTATATTTTTTGTTGTTTTTATTATCGTTTCATTGTTATTATTTTGAATTTAGCATACAATGAGTTTCTTAATACCCTCCCTTGATACTCTATGCTGCTTCCCTCATCCCCTTTTTCCCTTTTCACTAAATAGATTAAGTTTTTGTATCGACGGGTACAATGGTCATTTGATCTTCAGACGCTATAGAAATCCGACAAATTGATTTGATTTTTTTTGTTGAACTATTGATTTAAGAAATATATTGAGTTTATTTAACTTTCTGCCATCCTACTTCTAGAGGGGTGGAGGGAGGGGACTTTAATAAACAAAAATACTTAAGGCGAAGAAAGCAATACAAGGTCACAAACCTCAAGGAACAATAGTAATTTTTGTATTTAAAATATATGTATGTATACTCATGAGTCTGGAAGTTTCAACAGAAGATAAATATTATCCCTCGCATTCATAACGAACTGTTAGCAAGCGATTATCATCTGTCTAACGATTTTTAATTCAATACCATTCAACTGAACTGAGCCCAATGACGAAGTTTCAACAGAAAATCCCTCGCATTCATAACGAAATGTTAGCTACCGACTATCATCTCACTAATGATTTTTAATTGTATACACATTCAACTGTGCCAAACGAATGTCTACAAGGCGAACGAATACACGCTAACTTTTGTCCAACAGCTGGTGCGATCATGAATATCAGAGCTGCAGTTGCCTAAAACAGACATGTTCATATTAGAGTTAGACAGTAGACAGAAATCTGTTAATAAATCAACTTTTGGCTAACGAGCGACTAAGTCTAAAAAAAACATTATAATTAAAAATTTGGAAAGACACAAATTCATGGTGCCCAAGATCTAATCTTTTGTATTAAGTTAAATAAAAAGCTTCTTTTGTGCTTAAAGAGTTCTACATTCAACTAAAATGCGACGGAATTTTGATAACAAATCAAAATGTGATTTTTAACGGTGCGCAGAAGCAAGGTTCATATTTCGTGGGTAACCCATTACACTGTGATAGTTTTTGGCTAAAAAAAATTTTAAGACATGGTCGGAGAGGACGGTTTTATCCTAATTTGGGTACGAGCAATCGAACTGCATCATTAGTTTTTTTGAGTTTCAATTACGGTTTCATACAATTTTTTTTTTATTTAGATTTTTTTTTGATTTTGACTCACTTTTGACAGCCCCTAACTTCTATATGGTTGGTTGTACCGGTTAACATTCTTCAACAAAGTTGTTCCAAATGTTTTGCGCTTCAACTTTATGGAACAAAGCTTACCTCTAAAACCAGATTTTTGGGTGACTTAGATGCAGAACATCGGCAGAATAGTAATTTTCCGACTTTCTTTCAGTTTTCCATAACACAAATTGCCAGTAATCACATTCTTTCGCCAAATAAGAGAAAACCTTTCACTATATAACTATAGTTATTTAATCATCATCATTTATAATTAATTATCTGCTGAAAAATGTTCCAACTCTGCTACAATCCAAATGTTGACAACACTTTTATATTCTATGTTTTTAATTGTCAAATAAGCTCACGCTTCGAATATGGCAGAATATGCTCATTCCATTTCGTACTATAAATTGAACATGAACTTTGAATACTTATACTTACTTATCCGGTCTCGGACAACCCCAGGGGGTCAGGGACCTTACAAAACGAAGATAACATATTTCGCCAACCAGTTCGATCTTTTGCTTTATCTCTCCAGTTGGCAATACCAAGTGTACGCAGGGATTCGTCAACCTGATCCCTCCAGCGCAGTCTTGGTCTTCCTATTTTTCGTCTTCCTTCGAGTTCGGTTTCGAAAAGTCTTCGCGCTGGTTCATCTTCATCCATTCTACTGACATGGCCTAGCCAGCGCAATCGCGTTATCTTGATCCGCTTAACTATGTCAATGTCAGGATAAAGCTCATACAGCTCATGATTCATGCGTCGCCGATACTCGCCGTTGTGCACTATAGGGCCATAAATTTTTCGGAGTATTTTTCTCTCGAAGACTCCTACAGATGTTTCGTCTGCTTGCGATAGGACCCAGGATTCTGCGCCATAAAGCAAGACAGGTTGAATGAGAGTCTGGTACAGCTGGACTTTTGTTACTCGAGAGAGGGCTTTATCTCTAAAGTGCTTGCTTAGCCCAAAATAACATCTATTCGCAAGCACAATTCTCCGTTTGATCTCAAGGCTGACGTTGTTGTTTTTGTTCACGGCAGATCCGAGGTATATAAATTCGTCCACTACCTCGAAGTTATAACGGTTATCAACGTTCACGCTTTGGTCTAATCGCGTGGAGGCCCTGTTCGTTGAAACCATTAATTTTGTCTTGTCCTCATTCACCGTCAGACCCACTTTTGCTGACTCCTTCTCAATTCTCGAAAAAACCGCAGTAACTTCTCTAATTGTGCGCCCAATGATATCTATATCATCAGCATACGCGAGCAGCATGTGACTTTTGCTGCTGATGGTTTTATTCATATTGACTGCAGCTTTTCTCATAATGATCTCCATTAAGATGTTAAAGAGATCGCACGATAGGGTGTCGCCTTGCCTGAGGCCTCGCTTAGTTTCGAAAGGTTCGGTAAGATCCTTACCAACTTTCACTGCGGATTTGGTGTTCGTCAAGGTCATCCTGCAAAGGCGTATGAGTTTTGCAGGAATACCAAGCTCAGACATTGCTTCATAGAGTTTCTCCCGTATCGGACTATCGAAGGCTGCTTTATAATCGATAAATAGATGATAGGTGTCGATATGTTTTTCGTGTGTCTTCTCCAGGATTTGGCGTAGCGTGAAAATCTGGTCAGTTGTCGATTTTCCAGGCCTAAAGCCACACTGGTATGGTCCAATCAGGTCAGCGATAATTGGTTTTAGTCTTTCGCACATTATACTTGATAGAACCTTATATGCTATGGATAAAAGGCTTATTCCACGGTAGTTGGCACAAATACTCGGGTCACCTTTTTTAAATATGGGACATAGTACACTGAGACTCCAATCGCCGGGCATGCATTCATCTAACCAAATTTTGCTAATGAGCTGATGCATGCACCTTATCAGCTCATCGCCGCCAGCCTTAAACAGCTCCGCCGGTAATCCATCGGCTCCTGCGGCTTTGTTGTTCTTAAGCCGGGCAATAGCTGTTCTGACCTCGTCTTGGTTAGGAGGGGGGCAATCGACGTCGTCGTCCATATTGAATACACATTTGCATAAAATATATGAATTTACGACACGGTGTTTCACTATTACGGATAGATTTGTAATCTGGATCTACGCATAAAGATTTTATATGCGTTTCTCAACAAATCTTCTAACAATTATCAAATTCCAAATAATTATTAATTTCACTTAATTTTACTTTTTTCTACACTGAAAAGATTTTTTGGATAAAAACAGTTTGTTTAATTTGGTTTTGAACCAAAGAAAACATAAAAACGACAAATAAAAAGAACAATGATTTAAAAAATATTTCGTTTGCCTACTTGTTTGTGGGTTATGCAGAAGACAGTACAACGAGCAAAAAAAAGTGTGTGGTCTGTTGGCAAACCTGCATATATTTTTTATGAAACCGATATTGTAACTCAAAAAACTAATGGTCCAGTTCGATTCCTTGTACCCGAATTAGTGTAAAACCGTCGTGTCCTGGCCTTTCTCGTTTTTCAACTTCCACAGTGTTATTATTGCGGTGGAGAATGGGTAGCGATCGTTTACCCTTTACCCACAGGGTAATAGGGATAATAATGGGTAGTTACCCACGGCGATGGGTAACCCATACGCTATACAAACCTTGGTAACCCATACCATATCTGATCGAATATATGATTAAAATTTCTATATCTCGAAAAAGGAGCGTCGAATCGAAAAACTAATCAATTTTTCTGGTTTTGTAAAGGTTTTTTCATAAACTGGTCCAATACGAATGGAAGATTCTTTTTAAAAAAATCTCCGAAATAAAAGAGTGGCTACAACTCGGAAACGCTACGCCCAATCGCAAAAATAATAAAATTGTTACCTGCATAGGAGGCTGTAACCAATGGATGTCTTCAATATGGCATCACTTTTCTTTTTAAAAAAAAATCGCTAACACCAAAATTTTTCGAATAAAAAGGTCGTTAAAACGGGCTCATGTCTATATTTCGAAAACGGAGCGTCCAATCGAAAAAATAACCAACTTTTTCGGGCTTCTAAGGGTTTTTCCTAAAGTGGTCCAATTATTTTATTTGAAAAATTTTAGTTTTAGCGATTTTGTTAAAACAAAAAGTGATGCCATATTGAAGAAATGCATTGGTTAAAGCCTCATGCGAAGGTACAAATTTTATTATTTTGTTGATTGTACGCTTCGTTTCCAATGTATAATACACATGAGGGCGTTTTAGCGATTTTTGGTTCAAACAATTTTATTTTAGTTTTAGCGATTTAAAAAGTTTTATTATTTTTTCGATTGTACGCACCATTTCCGAGTTATGTCCACTTTTTTACTTTAGCGATTTTCTTATTTTGTCGATTTTTTGAACAAAAATTCTTCCATACGAATTGGGCCACTTTTGGAAAACCCCTAAGAAGCCCGAAAAATTGATTATTTTTTCGATTGTACAGACCGTTTTCGAGATATAGACATGGGGGCATTTTAGCGATTTTTTTATTCGAAAAATTTTAGTTTTAGCGATTTTTAGCGATGATGCCTTAGTGAAGACATCCAATGATTAAAGTCTCCTATCGACTTTCCTATTTTTGGCGATTTTTTGAAAAAAAAATTCTTCTAAACGAATTGGACCACTTTATGAAAATCGCTTAGAATCGCTTAAAATTGGTTATTTTTCCGATTGGACGCTCCGTTTCCGAGATATATAAATTTTTTCTAATTTTTTGATATTTTCGATAAATAATGGGAATGGTAACCATAAATAAAATAATGGTAATTATTTTCCCCATTACTTTGTAATCTGGCACGTTTTTGTTCTCAGCAGCTTTCAGCAAACAAAGCCACATTTGGGTGACAAAAATATATATTATAACCTATGAATCATTGTGGCCCCAACATGTAATATTGAATTGCAAACACAATGTGTTTGGAAACGAGAAAACTATATTTGCGCCAGGCTACAAAAGTTACAGTTGCATCCAAACAATATCAAAAATATAGACTTTTCAGAGTGTACATTTCAAAACAGTACTTTCAAAACAATTTTAAAATATAATGAAAAAATATTTTCCATAGTAAAATATTATGGTAATGTAGGAAAAGAAATACAAAATCGTGAAAAATTTAAAATTCTACAAAATGACCTGTATAATACTTCGATCGTCGGAATATATCATCCTCGTATAAAATGGGTCTTTTTTGAAAGAGAAATATGAATAAATTTTGAATTTATTGTGCCAGTGAGGTAACAGATTCTTTATGAGTAGTTAGGTAGCTAGTGTGCTATCACTAGTTACGTAGTTGGAACATGTAAACTATACAATAGTTGATAATTTATTACCAGCTACGTAACTGTAGAATGGTAATGCAGCGAGGGGGAAATGGCCTCCCTCATAGGATACCGCTATGTTATATCTGCCAGTTGAAATAATTGCAAGTTGATCGAAAGGTAGTAAGTGGTGGTTGCTTTATAGTTAGCGTTGTAATGGGGTGGGAACCAGTTACATTATCTGGCGGGCAAAATTACTTGATAGAGCAAAATTTCTCGATAGAGTCACTAAGAGAAATTACGTTACCAAGAGAAATTAAAGAGGTTATCAATGCGTGTCAGGAAGCCAGATTCTTGTAAACAATAATGGCGAAAGTAAACGTTAGAGGCTGTAGGAAATATCGCCCAAACAAACATTGTCAAAAATAAAAATAAAAGAACAAAAGTACACCCACAAAATGTCCATACATTTGTGAACTATACACGCTGAAAAATAAGAGCCCCAGCAACATATTACAGGAACCATGTACATGTTTGCAAGCATTTTTCGTGAATTGAAAATCTGCTGAGTTTGTTTCATTATTGTGACAGACAGCAGTGTTTTCAGCAGTTTTCAATAAACAAAGCCACATTTGGGTTACAAATACATGTATTATAACCTATTAAACATTGTGTCCCAAACATGTTATATTGAGTAGCAAATACAATGTGTTTGGACACAAGTATACTATATTTGCGACAAACACGTTATATTTGTATCCAAACAGCAAAAGAAGACAATTTTTTCTGCGTGTACTTCATATGAAAAATTACCTACAATTATGGGTCTTATTTCATTATTTTTGGTTAAAATTTGATTATAGCCAATTGGGTGTTTCCTGAAAAATAATGAAATAAATTTCATAAAATTTGACTTGATTAGTGAAAGAAAAATCATGAGAATATATTTTCGATAAAAATGTAAGTTTTATTTATCAAATTATAGTGTTTCCATGGCGGTGCAATGGTAGTTGAGCGCGACTATTGTGCAGGAGATCGTGGGTTTGATCCCTGCTCTAAGCACCTTAAAATTTCTTTCAGCGGTGGTCACCTCACTTAGTGACGGCGACACTATCGAGTAGTTAGCCATGGAAAATCTTCACAAAATACCGCTCGGAACCGGTGAAAAACTGTAGGACCCAATCCATGTGTGTACAACTAGACCGCGCACAGTTTACTGGTTGTGAGAAGCTCTCCTCAGTCAGTTCGTGGGAACCATTTTTTTTTAGCTTTTCATATCATCTTGGTATTGTCCTTTCCATCCTGGAGTAGTCCACGTCCTTTGTAGTCATACCTATTTGATTTCTGTAAAGATATGAGAAAATACAATAAAAAAAATTTCAAATTATTTCGGTACAATGCTGCTACGCACGCGCTTCCCGGTCTACGAGCTGCGCGTGTCTTTCCCCATGCAGACATGAGTTTAGAAATTATCAGACCACATACCTGCTCTGGCTTTCAATTCTGGAAACAATTCGTCTACTGCTTACTATTCGATGCTGCCAGTTTGAAAAACAGTGGAACGCAAGTATTAGGTTTTTGATGGATTTCGATTTTAGATTTAAATTGTTTTAAATAATTTTTTAATTTTTGTGGATGAATTAATTCTTTTTAAATCTTTTTTTTTATTTTTGGTTTGGATGATTTATATATTTTTTGTTTCGCTTACAAGACTTCACATTTTTAACTTTTTTCATTAACAGTAAACACTATTCACTACACTATTTGCTATTTATCAGCAGACAATTTGTCTGCTATTACAGCAAATATATTGGCATAACAGCAAACTGTTTGCAGTTGTGATGATGACAACATTTAAACGTTAAAGTTAACACTTTATTCATTAACAGCAAACACTATTCTATTTGCACTATTTGCTATTTATTAGCAAACAATGTGTCTGCTATTACAGCAAATATATTGACATAACAGCAAACTGTTTGCAGTTGTGATGATGACAACATTTAAACGTTAAAATTAACACTCTTTTCATTAACAGCAAACACTATTTTCTACACTATTTGCTATTTATTAGCAAACAATGTGTCTGCTATTACAGCATATATAAGGATAATACAGCAAACTGTTTGCATACTTGCAAGTTAATTGCTAAACAACAAACACATGTTCGCTGTTTTGCTTTCCCCTTTTTAACAGCCTTTTTATGCAGTTGCTACTAACATATTTTTTTGAGTGTATCACAAATTGTGATCAATATTAGCAGTTATTGCTGTTCATTAGAAATGTATCTACGCAACAAATCGAATTACCCATTTCCCATTTATATTATGGTTTGTTGTTGAATTAAAATTTCTTTATTATTTTTTTTTTTGCAAAATTTATTTTTTTTGATCAAAACAAAACAATTTTTTTTTTTGAAAATAAATTCGTATTTTTTCGATGGTTTGTTGAACCTTTTGTTGTTGACATTTTATGCATTTATTGTTCTAAAACCGGACACTCTTGGTCGCAGCCCCTTCAGCACACACCGTATTAATTGTGTTGATTATTGTTATTGTTAGAACACCTACCTCTCTCTCTCTCTCTCGCTCATTATAACTGCCTACTAATGCCTGAGGATGTGATCTGACGACTAATGTATTATGTCTCTGTCTCCCTCTCTCTCTCTATCTACCGGCAGAATATTTTCAAATTTTCAAAGATGATTGGGTGCAAAACTTTTGCGAATTTGAATGAGAATTATTTAGTAGCATTATTTGCAAGTTCATTGCCATGGTTTAACCTCATTCATGGTCAAACAAACAATTGATATAATCGTATTGTACCGTAGTTAGGGTTGCCAGGTGGTGAATGTCGAAAGTCTGGATAACCATTAGTAAAAAAGCGGGATTTTTCAGAACAAGTAAAGCCACATTTAGACCCCAGTTAGTCGGGACCATGTTAGCGATAACCTTAAACTGCGTTTACACCTACCAAGATTATCACATTTTCGGGATTATCGACGTTTTTTTCTTATGGAGTTTGACATTTATAATCCCGAAAAAGCGATAATCTTGGTAGGTGTAACTGCAGTTTAATTCTTTGAGATTAAATTGACATTTCAGGTGGCAACTTTGTGCTTAGACCAATTTTGAGCAACTCCATGCCGAGACCAAAAAAAAGCCGCCAATTTAGGTCTTAGTTTCACCCTAATTGTACAAATTTGGGATGTTTTTGAAATAACTGAACCTTTAAAACTGGATCAGTCGGTCAAATCGGACCAGTTAGTCAAATCGGCTTTCATTTTAAAACAATGAGAGCCAAATATATCGGCGGCGGTTGAGCTTCAAAAAAATTTTGGTAGCGGCGATGCGTCGGAAAATTTTGGATAGGCCTCCGCCTGTCATACAGTTGATTTTTTGTGTATGTTTTCATTACGGTTGCATTTTTTGTTGGTACTTAGTAGTGTTACATCAAATTGTACACCAGTTTAAAATGGGGTTAAAATTTAGTCGATCAAATCGGACCAGCCAGTCAAATCGGCTCACATTTTAAAACAATGAGAACCAATTATATCAGCGGAGGCTTGAGCCTCAAAAAAATTTTAGTAATGGCGACGCATCCGTAAATGTTCGATCAGCCTCCGTCTGTCAAACAGTTGATATTTTGTGTATGGTTTTATGACGGTTGCATTTTTTGGTACTTGCAAAAACTTCTGTTTTAATGTCGCATTTACACCGCAGTGTATCACGGCCAGGTTAGCGATAACCTTGATCTCTAATCTTTGCCGTTTACACCACCCAATTTGAGATTAAATCGACATTTCAGGTAGCAACTTTGTGCCGAGACCAAATTATGGAAGACGACGGTGTTGTCATATTCATGAATTGAAGATCTGCTGTTTTTTTGTTTCTATATTGTTTGTCACGTTTTTGTTTTCAGCAGTTTTCAATAAACCACGATACATGTGGGTCACAAAAAAATCACCATTGCGGCATTGCTATTATTGCGTCATTGCGTCTCAAACATGTAATATTGAATAGCAAACACAATGTGTTTCGACACAAGTATACTATATTTACGACAAGCTACAAACATGTTATCTTTGCATCCAAATAACAAAAATATAACGATTTTTCAGCTTGTGCTTTGTCTTTCCTTTAATTTTGGACAATAATTAAAAATATTGGACGTTGTCTAATTATCTCGCATATTTATGCGACCTTTCTGTTGTAATTTTTTTGCAATAATTAGTCAACCGTGAGATCTTAGTTGTTTATTAATATTTTATTATTTGTTTTTGACAAATCAATATGCTTTGGATAATAACATCTTCAGGAATAAGAGTAACAATAACCAAATGTCACAACAAGTCAACATTCAATAAGCGAGCTTTTTTTATCTTCGCTAAATTAAGTTTTCGACGACTTTGTATGGGTTTCCACTTAATATTGCTTAACTCCCCATATAAAGTGGTCGAACATTATGTTTAGCAGGAAGTAAAAAAAAACAAACCTACTGTTGGTTCAATATTCCCCTAAAATTGTTTTATACACGGGACTCTGGAAAATCGCGAAATGTCGAGAAACTCCCGATGAATCCACAGCATCTGGCAACCTTAATTCTCCCGCTGGCCGTTCGTTTACTCGGTGCGTTAATTTGAATTTCTTCTCAATTTAGTTGTATTGCAATTTACATATTTTTTTTTTGTATATTGGAATCGATAGGAGTACATTTGTACCTTCTACCCACTCATACTGTGTTAATATTCATAGAGTAGACGTCAATAATACAAGATTTCTATTGAAATATTCCCTCACGTTTGCATTTCATTTCCTTTCGATTGATTCTTGATTTAATATAAAAATCGGAAAAAAGCAACACGAAACAATTGTACCCATTTCCTATTTGTGCAATAGAGATAACCGGTTTGATAAGACAATGTACGCCGGTTATCGGTCAAAGTTTGGTAGAAGCTCTACCTACTATCGTGCGTCAAACTTTTTGATTTGCTAAATAGATTTGGAAATAAACTTTAATTAACTAAACGAGTAGATAATATTTTTTGGTTTACACTCACAGAAATAATTGTGTGAAATAATAGGTTGTGGCAGAGGTAAATTTGGTTGATGCCACCGAATTGCTGTTGCCACCAACGAATTGAGGTTGCCACAACCGAATTGGGGTTGCCACGACTGCAGTTAATCCCCACAACTGAAATTCGTGTCAACCAAACTCGAGTAGGTTTTGACAACATCTAATGCGGTTGTGACAACCTCTAGTTCGGATGTTGCAACCTCTAGTTTGGATGTGATGGCATCTAATGTGGTTGTGACAACCTCTTAATTCGGTTAAGGCTACGGTTACGATTATGTTTCTGTGGATGTATATAGTGCAACAATTCCCAGCAAGTTTTGAACCCAAATATATAATTATTTGTCGTTAGTCTACCATTTAACTTAGTATGAGCGTATGGGTATGGGGTATTCCCGACCCATTTACATTTTGATCTGTAACAAACTTTTGTTAGCAATTTTGAGCTTTCCTACATCCTTCAACATTTACACACTGTTCCATGTACTGTGTGCCAATTTACAACAACTATAGCCTAATTGTTTTCAGATGGGGACGATAGAAAATGAAACACACTATTCGATTATCTTAAATGAATAATTAAATATATCCACGAAGACACTAGGGAAAGTTTCTCAAAATAACTGATCTATGGGATTTCTAGTTTTACACTCGCTGGTTGGGAATTACAGTTTTACACCGATTCCGAACGGTTTTTGAGAAAGTCTTTCATGGCTAAATACTCGATAGTGTTGGCGTCACTTACTGAGGAGACCGTCGTCTAAAGAGATGAAAGACGGTTAGAGCAAGGTTCGCACTCACCAGGTTGTCATTACCAAGAGTCCCGTCCACCACCGAAGGCTCACTTAATCCTTTACCAAATAGCCAACCAATTCTTACAAAAAAACAAAAGGGTTTTCCATTGCATTCCTCAAAGGATTTGGGATTCTTACTGAAATTATTCGAAATTCTTAATGGAGCTAAAGACTGTCTTCATATTTAAAAAAATATTTACTAAATTTTATAAACGCAGTTTCCATTTCCCATAACGAGACTTAAAGATGAGGAAAAATAAATTGACATTCCGGATATCAATATATAAAGAGTGTGCAAGAGTATTTCAGTTCCACCAAGTTCTTGTTGAAAGTCACTGGGCTAATGACAGTTTTGATACAGTTTATATTTACGCCAGAATTTGGACCTAATACAAATAAATGTGTTCGGCCAAATCAAAACTCATTTATTGTATATATAAGTAAAGTTATTTTAAAAATCACAGGTGTCAATAAATTCAAATTTTAAAGCAGTTTCTTCAATTCGTCTTTGGCTCATTCTCCTTCACATTCTACCCTGTATCAAATTTGAACTAGGAGATCTGCTATTTCTACGAAATCCCTGGGATATTCTTTTACGAAACGAAACGGAATGAAACTAAAAAATGAATTTTGAAAGAGTTTCATTCATAAATCAAATTTGCAACTAGGAGGTCGATCAGCTGTTTAATCGAAACCCCTGCAACATTCGTTTACGGAACGAAACGGAATGAAACTAAAAAGGGAATTATGAAAGAGTTTCATTCTTAAATCAAATTTGCAACTAGGATTTCGATCAGCTGTTTCATCGAAACCCAAAGGGCATGAAACTAAAAAGTGCATTACGAAAGAGTTTCATTCATAAATCAAATTTGCAACTAGTAGATCGAGCAGCTGTTTCATCGAAATCCCTGGGGCATTCTTTTACGGAACGAAACGGAATGAAACTAAAAATTAAATTATGAAAGAGTTTCATTCTTAAATCAAAGTTGCAACTAGGATGTCGATCAGCTGTTTCATCGTAACCCATGGGACAATCTTTTACGGAATGAAACTAAAAAGTGAATTATGAAAGAGTTTCAGTCTTAAATCAAATTTGCAACTAGCAAGTCGATCAGCTGTTTCATAGAAACCCCTGGGACATTCTTCTACGGAGCGAAACGGAATGAAACTATAAAGAGAATCATGAAAGACTTTCATTCTTTAATACGATTAGTCTGTAATTACAACTTGACTTAAGAACCAGTGTGATCTTCAAGTGTATAAGAAAACTCAAAATTTGTATCCCAAACCAATCACTATCATTTCTTTAGGAGTCACTCCAGGTAATGTCGTTACCCCCAGTAACCTCAATATTGATATAGCTAATTTTTTTTAGTCAATTGCTTTAACGATGCTTCAGAACTGAATTGAAACTGGAACGGGAGTTTTGCATTTAAATAACGTAACAGTTGCATTTGCAGTAATTAAAACATATTTAAATTGTTAAAATGTTGTGTTGGTTAAATTTTCTAAGATTTTACTATACCAAAAAACGTAGTTTTATGAATGGAACGAAGTGGAAATGGAACACGTCACTAGATTTCTATTCTGTAGTACCTTTTTATATAAAATCACATGCTTTACAATAGTGGCACATCTTTGTTTTTATAGGGAACACAACGGAATTGAAACAAAATCTAATGAAATATCAAAAAAAAATTCAAAATTGGAATAAACTGTTTCGGAAATTTTTCAATGTACATTAACAACATGGAGTAATATGTGTAGACCTTGCACGAAGGCAACAGCCAGCCAAGTGTTGTGTCTACTCTTACAGTCAAGCTGCTATAAAATCTCTGAAATCTGTATTCCTGGTTTCAAAAATTGCCCATAACTGCCGCGCATCTGTAAACAAAATGAGCAAGCAGTTTGATATCCATCGTAATGGGTGCAAGGTCACATGAGCATTCCAGGGAACTATAGAGCAGATGACAACTTTATCCCTTCGTTTATTTTAATTCGTCTCTCGGAGCAAAAATTTGTACCAACACAAGTAGACAACCGTTATTAACTGTGACCCGCAATTAAAGGCGAGATTAGAGACTACCTTACCTGTTCCACTGGATATGGAGCATGTGGGTATTCCCCTTTCTACATGCATAAATGTTTTAAAAGGCATCAATGTTTCACATCAAAATTATGAATGGACCAAGTTATGACAAAAAAAAGAGTAGTAATAAGTTTTGTATCATTCGCCAGATGTCGCCAGTGCTTTTGAGTCATACAATTCGTTCCATGAGTTCTCTATACTATTCAATACTCTTTGCCGATGAGACCTGCTTGTTTGTTCGCTGCCGCTACATCAATACCATCATACTTACTGAGACTATTGTTGTACAACAACCACGTATGTGATGCTAACGCTGTGTGTTGTTTGCATGTATTCACTTTGATAGATTGCCCTACCCGTGCCTATAGACGTTAACACATCAAAAACATGTTTTCCGATTACATCCCACGAAGGGATTGGGGATAGCACTTTCTAGTTTTACACTCGCTAATTGAGACCCTCAGTTTCGCACCGATTCCGACCGGTATTTTGAGAAGCATTTTGATGGTTAAGTACGCGATAGTGTCGCCGTCAATAAGCGAGGTGACCGTGGACGAAAGAAATGTAAGGTGGTCAGAGTAAGGATCGAAACCACGTTCTTTTGTACCAGAGTCGCGCACACTAACCATTGCACCATCGAAGGTCTTAGATATGCGAATGAAAGATGGGGTCTGATCGTTCGATAAACTTGATATTCACTCCTAGGCAGGATATCTCTCCGCTAGTAACTGGGATCACTGGGCACGTCTAGACTTGGAATCTCAGCTCATGATTACAGCAGAAACTGCGAGGAAGAAGAGGCGTATGAGAGTGTCGTACTTCTGACATGCTCCTGTCCCGCATTTTACATGAGTAGGAGGCAATATTTAGGGTGTTACTTCTTTTTCGATCTAAAGTATATTTAGGGAGTTAAGCTCAATGACCTTAGATTAATTTTGCGGAGAACAAATTGGTTTATCAAGGACTAATATATTTTCCATAGAGTAAGATATAAAGAGCGTGCATGTGTGTTTCAATTCCACCAAATTCTCGTCGAAAGTTACTGGGCTAACGACAGTTTTTATACAGTTTTTTTATGTCAGTTTGGTCATTTGGTCGTAATACAAATAATAATAATAATAATCAATGTTGTGTTCGTTCAAATCAAAACTCATTTATAGCATATACAATTGCATGCACGTCAATAAAATCAAATTTAAAGACAGTTTCTTCAATTCGCCTATCGCTCATTGTCTTTCACTTTCTATCCTGTATCAAATTTACAGCTAGAAAGTCGATTAGCTGTGTCATCGAAAAACCTAATATTTTCGATCTTGGAACACCGGAATGCGATACCACCTGGCTTGAACGACCCTTAACCTCACCAGGTCAATTTGCAGCTTCAACTATGGAGCCCGGTACATGACGTATCGTGGAATTACAAATGATGACTCATTGGACTACGTGTGTCAATAGTGACAGCCACTTCTACCTAAGTTAACCCAATATATAAAGAATAATAAAGAATGTTAATCGTTGTTTCAGTTCCACTTAATTATCGTCGAAAGTCACTGCGCTAATTGGAGTTTTGATTCAGTTTGAATTAATGCCAGAATTTGGACGTAAAACGAATAGACATTAAAGAAATTATTTGTGTTAGTTCCCATCAAAACTCATTTATGGCATATAACGATAAATATCATAATGGCTTAAATGACAATCAAATTTATTTTAAAGCCAGTTTCTTCAAGTGTCATAAATGACAATCAAATTTATTTTAAAGCCAGTATTTTCACCCCGTTTATCGCTAATTCTCCCTCGCATTCTATCCTGTCTGAAATTTCCAACTACCAGGTAGATCAGCTGTTTCAACGGACCAAGGATAGAAACATTGAATCGCTTACTTTACTAAAAATAAATCTCAAATAAAAAATCCTGTAGTAAATTAACTAAAATGTTTATGAATTGTTGTACCATTTGGTGTGATGATCATAATTTTGCTTAGGAACAAAATGGAATTGAAACATCAAATATCTAACTGAATTATAACATTGTATAACAGATTTCATATTTTGTAAAACTGTTCCCATTTTCATTGACCAAGCTACCACTATAGATGTATTGCTAATCACCATAAATGTATTCTATAGATAACATGTCTGCTGTACTTACTTGGCTTTTTCTGCTGTTGGCGACTTTTTGCATCCGTGTTGTTGTTGGTCACCGTGTTGTTGTTGGTCACCTTAACGGTGGCTGGGGCTGCTGCTACTGCCAATTTCGTTGTTGTTGTTGTTGTTGTTACTGCAGTAACCACGGACGATTTGGAATCGGATCGTTTTAAATTCGTGCATTTCGTTGATTTATTATTTATAATTGTATCGGTTTGTTCAGATTTCTGTGATTGTTTTTTATTATTATTACGATGATAATTGTTCTTGCGTTGTTGCTGCTGTGGTTTAGCTTGTGGTGGTGGTGGTGGTAAGGCTTTTTGTACAGGAGCAGCGTTTTGAGAAGTTGATGGCTTTTTTACAGGAGCAGTGTTTTGAGAAGTTGTGGACTTTTGTACAGGAGCAGCGTTTTGAGAAGTTGAGGGCTTTTGTACAGGAGCAGTGTTTTGAGAAGTTGAGGACTTTTGTACAGGAGCAGTGTTTTGAGATGTTGCCGGGAGATCTGCTGTTATTGTCGACGAAGCAGTAGTCGAAGTAGTCGGAGCAGTGGAAGAAGACGACTGTGCTTCTTTAGAAGGCATTACAGTTGAGATTGTTATGGTTTTATCTGTGATCACTTTCAAATCCTTTTCATTGGATTTGGAAGATTTGTCAGTTTGTGCTGAGTTATTTTTTGTCGATTTTTTATGATATGACCTCTTGCCTCGACTATTTAGATTTGTGGCACCTAATATTGCTGGTACTGTGGATCTTTGAATCATCATGGAATTATAGAAATACCTACTGCCGTTCTGGTAAAAGAATGTGCATCCGTCGCGCTGAGTTGAATGATATTGCTGATGACCGATTAAAGTTTGTGTCGTCTGCTGGAAGGCGGGTATGGGGCCTACTTGAAAGATGGGGGCGGCATTAATGTTGGGTGTAGCCAGCGGTTGCTGAGTGGAACCGCCTATATAAAGGTCAGCGTTAATAGAATCCGCATGTAGTCGTGGTACAAATACAATACTGTTTATGTTCATGGTGGGCTGTGGGTTAAAATACAATCTGTTTCAATTCCACTTTGTTTCTGCAGTCTAGTGAAGGTTTGTTTTACGGTGTTAACGCGAACGAACTGCCTTGACTATGAGTGGCAGGCGGGCAGGCAGACAGGTAGGTAGGGTATGCAGTGGGTTAGAGACAGCCACAGCTGGCTCTTGATCTGCTTTCTTTCTCTCTCTCTCTCTCGCTCTCCCTCTTTGTGTCTGTCTGTCTTGTTGCACTATATGGACTGAAGCTCGAGTTCAGATGCGCGCTACGTATAATCAATCCACAAATTGGCAATAATTAACTCAATGGCACGTACAGTGGCAGCGCGTGTTATTGGCTTAAATATCAAGCGTAATAAGATGCCAGAACCGCTGGCACTTTCGGTTGTGCTATATAAACTAGAATGGCAATGTTGAGGATTTTGCTGCACTGGATAACTATGAGGGGGTGCTGGCGTCTGAGGTTTGTGCTGTTTAATTTGTTGTAGCTGTTCATTAATTAACAAAGAAGACGAATGTCGATGTTGTTGCTCTGTGCACATATTATGAAACGGTTTCGCGCCACAAAAATAATTAAACGTCTAGCTGATGACGTCCGCGTGTCGTTTATAGTTGACGCGAAATTGAAATTGTTGTTTGTATTTGAAAATCGCTCAGTCTCAAAGCGCCTTAGTGTCTCGTTGGTGTCTTCCTGTTTCAGCCAGAATCGTTGTTGCCATAAAATGTTGCTTCTTCGCGTGCTATCAGTGATGCACTTGTTGCTGCACTAAATTCAATTGTTCACACGAAAATTTTATATTTATTTTGATATTTTCTTCTTAAAATTGTCTTTTCTGGCGAACTTTCTTTTGTTCTTAATTTTGTAGAATTGTATTCAAAAATTGTTATTTCTGCAAAGAAAAAAAATAGATAAGAAAATGTTATTTGTTGTTAAACAATTAATTTAATTTATTCTTTGTTTTAAATTTTTGCACGATGATGACGTGAAATTTTATTTATACTTTGTTTGGTATTATTTTTTTTGTTAAAATTTGTTTTAAAAATAGAAATTAATTCATTTCCTTTCCATTATTTTACAAATATTATAAGAAATCATAACGAATGCCATTCGATTATAGGCGAAATCATAATAATGTAGCTATTGTCAAATATTTGAGATAATAAATATAACAAAGGAACGAAATGGAATTGAAACACCACCCATAAAACACCAAAAATGCAATTTATTTGTAAAACTAAATGCGAAACATGATAAAAAAAATTATTCTTCGGAATGTAAAATATTAAGGAGGAATGAACTGGCATAGAAACGGTATATAGGAAATACTTTACAACCGTTTAAGTTTATATTATTCGATGTTTAAGTTGTTATATTCTTGAACAATTGTTCGGTTCAAGATTAATTATCTACTATTAAAAAACAGCAGACAGTTGTCCGAGGCCTTCGGCCACGGACTGTCCCTGCAGGCTGTGTCAGAGAAACGGCCATTAAATTTAACGTAGAATACGCCATCCGATAAGACAGAAAACATATATAACAATAAATTCATTTGCTTATATTATTTATCATTTATTGTTATATATGTTTTCTGTCTTATCGGATGGCGTATTCTACGTTAAACTTAATGGCCGTGTCTCTGACACAGCCTGCAGGGACAGTCCGTGGCCAAAGGCCTCGGACAACTGTCTGCTGTAATTTTTATATTTACCAACGGCATTTGATTCAAGTCCGTTTAAAAAAAAAATATTATGTTCAATTTTTTTAAACTTAATTTAATTTATGTATTTTAATTAATATTTTTATTGAAATAAGTTCTGCGAATGTTGAGAGGGCCGCCCTAATATTAAAAAAGGTTTACCTTATCGAGTCTTCGCATTAGCATTCGAGCGTTGTGTGAAAGCTTTACGCTTTACAATTCAAAATTAATGTTACAACAGCTTTATTGAAGCTTTCGCAAAAAAGCTTTATTACGTTAGCTTACTGTTTGTTTCACTTTTTACTAGATACATGTTGCCAAGCAACATTAGCTTGCTGTTCGTTTCACTTTTTACTAGATACATGTTCCTAAGCAATGTTGAGCCACCAAAAACACTCAACCAAACACCACATATATATTTGAGTGTATGTGTTTAAACAATTTTCATTTGAGAAATTAAAATACTAGAAATATATCAACCAATATGAAATGTATATCAAACGAAAGATAACATCTTCATTTACCTACAAAAAAAATTTTAAAAAAATTCATCTAGCCGTTTCCTCAAATTCAATGAAATAAAGATTACAACAATAAAAACCTGACATGACTCCTCATACCGTAAGGTAAGACGTATTCTACGTCAAAAGTACTGTTTCCGTCAAAATGTAAATTTTTATAGACATTATTTAATTTTATTTGAATTTGAATTTTGTTGACCGATTTTGTTAGTTTTTGGTTAATGTATGAGAAATTCATACTACAAGCTTACAAGTCATGTACATTTTTCGAATTGAAAAATGGTTGGTTTTTTGTTGGAAATAATAGACAATTCAGTTCAACACACACTCACTGGCATGACTAGTCTCGAACTCCGTGACAACTTCATCATCAGATGCCTAACTACTGTGCCTGAATTGATACCATCGGTTGATCATCAATCGTATATATGTATACAAACTCAATTCTGCAATTCACATGTGCGAATTAGTATCGATCGATGATCCCTAAGTATCAACATCACTGAAAGGCCTATAAATCCAACAACAAGAACAGACAGAATTTTTCCACCATGTTCTTCTTTTCCTCATGCATTCTCGCATTGTTGCAGTGCTTTGAGGTGAGTTTTCAATCTATATCACAGAGTTGTATTTTTCCGTGGTATAGCATTTTTTGAAGACCGTGCTAGTGTCAGTTACATTTATTTGAATTTGATATTTAAGAAAAATAAAAGATGTTATAAGTATTGATGGTTATGGCAAAGTATTTGTTGTGAATGTTTTCGCACAAATGGGAGTTGTGACAATTCTCTCTAAGTTGACATTTGTTTATCCCTATAATGTGTGATGATATACCTAAATACTTGTGAAGAAGAGAGCTGATAATATGCCTTGGTGGACATTGAAATATAGCTATGTATGTATTATTCCCAACCATAATAAAATATTTCTTTTTTCATATTTTCTATTAAACTTTACTTTTTCAAGGAAAAATTACATTTCAATTCTTTACGATGATAAAAGGAACAAAATTGTAGCATATAAGTGAAACAATGGAACGAAAACAATGGAATACGGCGTAATTGCAAAACTGAATGCTAAACATGATCAAACACCTTCTATTTATACAAAATAATAGAAAATTATTATTTACACAAAAAATTAACTAAATGCTAAAATAAATAAAATAAATAAATAGTTTCCCATTACATCCCATGAAGGAATCGTGGAGACCTTCTCACAACCAGTAAACAGTGCGCTTTCTAGATTTATACTCATTGATTGGGACCTACAGTTTTACACCGGAGAAGCTTTTTCATGGCTAAATACTCGATAGTGTCGCCGTCACTATGCGAGGTGACCGCCGTCGAAAGAAATTTAAGGTGGTCAGAGCAGGGATCGAACCCAGGACCTCATTTACAAGAGGCGCGCACACTAACCATTGCACCACCGACGGAAAATGCTAAAATACGATATAAAATTTTGTATTTATATAAAATATTAACTGGGATCGAGCTGGAATTTAAACTGTACATAACTGCCTAAATTGTAGCATATAAATGCGACAAAGGAACGAAATGGAAACGAAATACTACCCATAAAACTCAATAAAAATACGGCTTAATTGCAAAACTAAATGCTAAACACAATAAACAATTTTGTATTTATACAAAATATTAATGAGGAATGAACTGGTATTGAAACTGTATATAAGAAATTCTGTACGCTGATAACAGGAGCAAAATTTTAGTATATAAATGGAACAACGCAACGAAATGGAATTGGAACACTCCCCACAAAAGTCAACAAAAATACAGCTTAATTGCAAAACTAAATGCTAAACATGATAAAATAATGTTTTTATATGAAATAATAATAAATTATTATTTATATAAAACATTAACTAAATGCTGAAACACAAAATAAAATGTTGTATTTATATAAAATAGTAATGGGGAATGAACTGAAATTTAAACTGTATATAACTGTTTAAATTGTAGAATTATATCAGACTGAAACGAAATGGAATTGAAACACCCCCAAAAAAGTAAAACACTATACAGCTTTATTACAAAACTACATTCTAAACACGATATATAGCAAATATGAATGAGGAATGAACTGGTAATGATACGTTATACACGAAATTCATTACGATTATAGCACGAGCAAACTTGATAGCTTTCTTTCTTTTCACAAATATTATAGAGTAATAAGCAAAGAGTTTGCAAAACGGTTTCAGTTCCACCAAATTTTTGTCAAAAGACACGGACTAATAGGAGTTGTGATACAGTGTGAAGTTATATCAAAACTTGGCCATAATACGAATAGAAATAAAAGATAATTGTTGTATTAGTTCATATAAAAACACTTTTATATCATATAAAGTTGTTTTAAAAGTTAAAGTGTCAATAAAATAAAAACTAAGTCAGTTTTTTCAATTCGTCCATCGCTTATTCCCCTTCACATTATATCCTGTATGAAATTCCCAACTCGGATGTCGATTAGCAGTTTTATCTAACCGCCCTGTATACATGAGCTAAGGAACGAAGTGGAATTGGGACGTTTAATTGGCATAAACAAAAGGTCTATGAAATTTGCTGAAGTTTCTCAAAAATATCGTTCAAAAACGAAACGGAATTGAAATTGTTTTATCAAATATTTAACTAATGCACATTAATAGTCAAATACTATAATTATATCAATTGGTAAGCAAAGTTTTATGTTTATATAAATTGTTAAAAAAGTTTTAGTTAAGATAAAATAAGCAAAGAAACGAAACGGAATTGAAACGTTTTTTTTTGTAATTTCAAAAAAACTATTGTCAAACAATAATTAACAAACGAAACAAAACTCAGTTTTTTG
The DNA here is from genome assembly GCA_963931995.1 of Phaonia tiefii. Classification (NCBI taxonomy): domain Eukaryota; kingdom Metazoa; phylum Arthropoda; class Insecta; order Diptera; family Muscidae; genus Phaonia; species Phaonia tiefii. The sequence continues at coordinate 221,059,011 of OZ008370.1, read as the reverse complement.
TCACAAAAATAGATGAGAAACGAAGTGGAATTGAAACGCTTTTTAATTTCAAAAGATACCATTGTCAAACAATAATTAACAAACAAAACAAAACTCAGTTTTTTGTCACAAAAATAGATGAGAAACGAAGTGGAATTGAAACTTGTTTCTACACCGAAGCATAAAAGAATAAATTTAAAAAATATAAGATTCAATGTTAACAAAATAAGTATTTTCCTAGAAACAAATTATTAAGAAACGATTTGGAATTGAAGCACTTAATTTGAAATATGGCTATTTTTAAAACTTTACAAGAATACTATTAAAAAAAAATTAATAATTTAAAAATAAATTTAAAAAATATAAAATTAGGAAACGATTTGGAATTGAAACACTTAATTTGAAATATGGCTATTTTTAAAACTTTCCAAGAATATTATTAAAAAAAATTTAATTACCCAAATCATAAGATACACTTTAAAGAATTTTTTAGTGGAAACCCTCTTATCTACTTATCTACTCTCTGCGACGCAGTTCCATGAACTAGAACTTTTAGGAATTTCGCGCGGCATAAATATGAACAGACTGTTTCCTCTCTGGTATATAAAATAGCAAATGATTTTCATTGTCAATGCTTATCACTTAACAGCCAGTAATACGCAATCATACGTTTTTAATGCTTCATGATTTTTAATAAATGAGGTTATTCCCCTATATATGATAGGGGTTTGTTTCTTACAAAAAGATAGGAGATCGACCCACTTAGGATTTGGAGGATTTTTGAAAATATAAAGTACAATCAATGGTGGGTATTGGTCGGAATTTATGACGGTTGGATTGTAATGAATATTTCCCCATAACGTCCCATGAAGTGGCAGTGGAGATCTTCTCACAATCACGGAGCTGTGCGACTTCTAATTCTATACTCTCTGATTGGGACCTACAGTTTACCCCGGCTCCAAACGGTTAATTGAGAAGCTACGCGACGACTGACTTTAAATATGATTTTATTGTCACCTATACGAGTAAGATTTAATATAACGTTATATGTTATAAATAAGTTTTGATGTGAACGAACACAACAATTTTTTTTACGTCCTAATTTGCCATAAATTCAAGCTGTATCAAAACTCGAAGTCGACCAGTGACTTTCGACGAGAATGTGGTGGAACTGAAACACTCATACACACTAATTTTCACAATTTTAGTTTTATTTCATCGATAGAGACATCTCCAAACAACTGCATTTATAAGTCAGCACAGTTTTCATAGGACTGTTTGGAATTGAAACAGATTTTCGAAAGGCTTAAATCTATCTTTAGGGAAATAATTTACAATTTTGTGGATTTTTCCGGATATTTCAACCTCCGTTTAAGAGGGACTCACAAATTTGTTTTACATATTAAACGTATGCTTGGAATTGGAACATGCTCTTTCGATAATCGCCGTTTCTTTAGGTTGAAATAAGTTTTTCTAAGTTTTCTTTTTAAACGCCAATTATTCAATAGGAGCACATGCAATTGAAAGATGATTTTTAATAATTCGTATTTTTTTAAAGTTACAATAAAATTATTGTTGAGTTGCTGTAAGTTGGCTATTTAAAAACCGCCATAATTCTGTGGGATCATATGGAAATGAAACAAATTTATGTATAATTCACTTTCTGTTTATGTTGAAATTAGATTACTGTTGAGTTTCAGTGGAGGTTTCTTTTAAACACCAATAATTCAAACATGTGGAATTAGAACAATATTTCTCAAGGAATACCTGGAATTGAAACATGTTTTTTCAATTATTCACCATTTGTTTAGGTTAAAATAAATTTAATGTTAATTTCCTGTGAATTATCTTCATAAACATCAATAATTCTACAGGAACGTTTGGAATTAGAACAATTTTTGTATAGGTATAATAGGCATTGAACGTTATTTTTAAATAATTCACAATTTCGATGATTGAAAATAAGGTATGAAGGCTAATTTCCTGTGAGTTTTCTTCCTAAACGCCAATAATTACTTTAATAATATTATAATTTCTAACAAACGCCAATGGTAACGCTATAGGACCATATGGAATTGTAACATATTTTTTGTCAAATTGCTATTTGTTTAGGGTACAATTTGTGTACTGTTAATTTTGTGTCAGTGTTTCTTTCAAACAGCAATAATTCAATAGGAACATGTGGAATTAGAACAATATTTGTAAACGGATGAGGATAGAACCGATTTTTTAAAAAAATAATTAATTTTTCTGAGGGAAATTTATTTTATTGATTCGCTGTGAGTTGACTTCTTAAACGCCAATAATTCTATAGGAACATATGGAATTAAAACCAGTACGAACATGTGGAATTAGAACAATAATTTGAAAGGAATAATGAGAGTGGAACCTGACTTTTAGGTATTTCGCAATTTCGTGGTTGACAAATTGTGGTTTTGTTAATTTCTTGTAAGCTTTCTTCGAACAACCAATAATTCTATAAGAACATATGGAATTGAAACCAGTTTCACTGATAATTTACCATTTGTTTAGGTTACAAGTAGTGTACTATCAATATTCCGAGTTTTATTTTCAACAGCAATGATTCAGTAGGAACATTTGGAATGAGAACAATAGTTCGAAAGGAATTGTGGGGATTGATAGCAAATTGCTAGGTTGAAAATTAATTTGTTTGTTAATTTCATTTAACTTACTTCGTAACCGCCAATAATTCTATAGGAACACATGAAATTAAAACATGTATTTTGAGAGTTTGCTATTTGTTTAGGTTCCGGTTAGTGTACTGTTGATTCTCGGTAAGTTTTTTAAACAGCAATAATTCAATAGGAACATATGGAATGTGGGCATCATTTGTAAAAGAATTGTAGGAAATGAACCTGATTTTTAGATAATTCGCAATTTGCTTGGTTGAAAATTAGTTTTTTGTTGATTGCCAGTAAGATTTCTTCGTAACCACCAATAATTTCATAGGAACATATGGAATTAAAACATGTTTTTTAATAATTTGCCATGTGTTTAGGTTAGAATTAGTGTACTACTGATTCTCGGTGACTTTTTTAAACAATAATTCAATAGGAACATATGGAACATATGAGATGACCGTCGGCGGTGCAGCGGTGGTTGTTTGCGCTGCTCTTGTGCCTGAGAACGTGGGTTCGATCCCTGCTCTGACCACCTTAAATTTCTTTCGACGGCGGTCACCTTGCTTAGTGACGGCGACACTATCGAGTATATAGCCATGAAAAAGCTTCTCAAAATACGGTTCGGAACCGGTGTAAAACTGTAGGCCTCAATCAGTGAGTATGAAACTAGAACGCGCACAGCTCACTGGTTTGCGAGAAGCTCTCCCTAATCCCTCCATGGTGTGTAACGGGACACCATTTATTTTTTCAAATAGAATGAAGGCAATATTTTTATAGGAATAATCGGAATTGATCTTTATTTTAAGTTACTTCGAAAGTAACTTGGTTGCAATTTAGTTTATTATTGTTATAGCGTAAGTTTTCTTCTTAAACAATAATAATTCTGTAGGAACATATGGAATTGAAACATGTTATTTGATAATTCGCCTTTTGTTTGGGTTATAATTGGAATATTGCCGTTTTTCGCAGTTTTTTTAAACGCCAATATTTCAAAGGAATATATGGAAGTAGAACAATATTTTTAAACAAATGCTTGGAATTGAATCTGATTTTTAGAGAATTCCCTATTTTATTGAGTTAAAATTGGTTTGCTGTTGATTTTCTGTGAATTATTTCATTAAACATCAATAACTCGGTAGGAACATATGGAATTGAAGCATATTTTTTAACAATTCGCTTTTTATCTAGGCTACAATTGGTCTATTGTTGATTTGCTGTGAGTTTTTTAAACATAAATAATTAAATAGGAACATATGGAATGGAAAGAAAATTCAGAGAGTAATAAGTATCAATTGTATCAATTCCACCAAATTCTCGTCGAAAGTCATTGATTTATGCCAGAATTTGTACAAAATAAAAGAAAATTGTTGTGTTCGTTGAAACAGGGTGATTCTATGGCACAGCTGATCGAAAAGGTACTAGGCCGATGATGTAGAATGAGAGAGCAAAGAAGACAGCAACTAATTTTCAATAGTGTTTATTGATACTAATGACAGCTAAATTATGTTACATGTTGTTTGCGTTGAACGAAAATACGCATTCCCTTTGATTTCTCTCCGTTTTATGTCCAACGAAAGTGTAAAATTGGTAAAATACAGCAGCAAATAATACTCGATGAAATGGCCTACTACCTCGTCGTCATGAAAAGGCAACGAAGAGGGCAATGGAAGCTCTTAAGTATTACTCAATGATTCAAATCAATACTTACTTATTGCATATAAAGTTGTTTTAAAAGTTATAAGTGGTACTATTTAAAGAGTTTTTTCAACTCCCCTTTTCACCTACTATTTACCTACATTCTCTTTTACCTACTATCCTTTATCAAAATTGCAACTAAGATGTCGTTCCGCTGTTTAATCAAACCCCCTCTGCCAATAACTCAATAGGAACATATGGAATTGAACCCAGTTTATTGATAATTCATCATTTGCTTAGGTAGGTTTTAATTCACTGTTGATTTTTTGTAAGTTTTCCTTTTAAGCATGAATAATTTAATAGGAACATAAGGAATTAGAACAGCATTCTTAATGAAATTCTTGAAATTGATACTGATATTTAGATATTTCGCAATTTGCTTGGTTGAAAATTAGTTTATTATTGATTTCCTAAGGGGTTTCTTCTCAATCATCAGTAACTTAATAGGAAAATATGGAATTAAACCACAATTTTGTAGATTTTAGTACTAGCAAATTGAAATTTTCTTTTGTATTTACAAAGTTGTTAATTTTAAACACATGGAATTAAAACAAATTCGATAATATTTGTAAGACTGGTTGTTGTAATAATATCATTTTCCATATGGAACAACTTGAGATTTATGAAACACCATATGGAAAATTTGCTCCGCTAAAATTCAGCAACTGATTTAAAACTAAAAACAATATATGTACTACGTAATATATTACAAACCATTAGGGGTTTGAAATGGAATACTTAGAATTGAAACAGATTTTAAGGCATTCAACGAGTTAGTTGCTTTTTCAATATTCTTTACTAACTTTTTAATTCTTTTCCTTTTAAACAATGTCCCATTCAAGGGGTACACGCGAAATTGCCACATGATTTCTGATATTTCTCCAGTCACGAATTGAAATTTCTTTGTTTGAAAATTAATTTGTTGAACTTGTTGAAAATCACCAAATATCTATTTATGTATGTATGTATTTTAATAATTCGATTCTCTTTGAACACACATAATACAATGTTATTTAGAGATTGTTTGGGGGGTGTTTTTGTGTTTAATTTCGTGTTTCATTCAAATAAAAATCCCTTTCTGGTCTTTGTTTGAAATCAGCTGATTTCACTTTCACACACCGCGGTGTCTGTGCGTGTGTGTTTGCATGGGTCGGTAGATGAACTCTCTTTCACTCACTCACTCACACTTCTTTTCTCACATAGCTATTCAGCGAGCGCACTGGATCACGTAAACAAATGTGATATGGAAGTTAGTTTTGTTGTAGATTTTTATTACAGCCAGGAATTTCAACATCAAATGTCAATATTTCACCGGGCGAAATACAGCAGTGTTGAAATCTTTCCACTTTTATTTATTTTTTTTAACAAATTCACCACAATTTCGAAACTTTAGTCACAATTATTAGTTTTCCAACCAACCCCTTAGTGTTTTATCACGGTTCTTTAAGAATTTAATTTTTAATTCATAATATTCGTTTATCTTTTGTTGCAATTTTTAAACGTTTCTTTTGAAATATTTTCAACTTTTCGACGACACGTCCATCTTGCACTTTGGGGAACTACAAACGTTTTGAATATGAAACTCATGCGAGCCCGACCGACCGACGTCTGGCAAACACCACACACTGAGCAGCGCAGCGCAGCAATTGCGCTAGCAGCACCATTGTTTTGATTTCTTGTTTCGTTCCTCATCCACCACATTCAACCCGCCAGCCAGTCAGCCATAACAAAACATTTGTATGTAATCTGAAATAAGTGTGACAACGAGTACAACGAAGAAAGAAACACAAAACAGATGAAGAAAAACTGATGTAAATATCAACAGAATGGGGGATAAAACGTCCACGCTAAAAAAACATTGAAACACAGATACACACCCATTCTCAGTGTAATTTACTTTATGAGGAAAATCGAATGGAATTGAAACACAACAGGCACATACTTATAATCTCTCTCTCTTTCTCTCTTGCGCTCTCCCTGTTTTGGCGTCGGTGACAACCAACAGTCATCTGGTGAATTCAGATATGTTGCAGAGATGGGAGAAGTGTTATGTTGTGGGCAATCATGGTAAGGTCAAGTACCTAATGATGGAATTCGTAGTTGCAATCATAGACTAATAGTATAGTAGACCTAATAGATCTCCCAGCAAATTTATAACATTTAGCCTGGTGTGATATGAACGTTGGATGTCGAAAAGAATTGCTTCAATAATACCAGATAGAGGCAATGGTTCAAAACAACGAACAAAATCACAACAACGGCACTTCGTTTTGTGCGTTAAAATTATTGTGTTAATTAAATACAACACAAATGTAGGCTAACAATAGGTTTGTTCGAGAACGTGATAATTAGCACTAATTATCACTATTTTTTGCTGGAAAGTGTTCGATAACTCCCAGCAGCCAGCAACGAGAGAGCCAGAGAGTGAATATTTTGACAGTTCAATGATGGAGAAGTTGATGGTTTGTGCTGGGAAAATTTTTGCCAGCACGAATTAGCAAGCCAAACATAACAGCTATTTTAAGTAAACAAACAAAATTAGGACGTAGAAAGAATATAAAATAATAAATTTATCATTGGAATTTTAGTTTTTAAGAGATTGAAATGTGATTTTTGAATGTTTTGTTATAAATCTTTAAGTATTTCTGTTGAAAAAGAAAACAGTTTTGGTGATTTGTAATGTTTTGTTCGAATTGCGTTTGTTGGTTCTTCCAATGTTTACATTGCATATCAGCTGTTTACATACACAGTTCTTATTTTGTTGCTAGTTTTTGCTGGATGTCGTTCGCGTACTTTTTGTGCTATTTTTTATTGAGAGAGTAAAATCATTCTTACTCTCCAGATAGTTTTTGCTTGCTATTTTTTGCTGGAAAAGTTCTCGAACAAACCTAATAACTGTCTATAACAAAGTATAGAACACATTTAAATTTCACAGTTTTTCACCAAAATGGCACGAAAAATTAAAGCAAGAAGTTATTGTAATTCCACCTGGTGTATGTCACTTTTCGTCAAACATCTCTCTATCACACCGACCGCATCAAGAAGAGTGAAAGGAAACGTCAGATGAGCCAAATATTCTCTCTAGTATGAGATTACTCTATGGTTTCAATTACGATAACCGTTTTATGTAATAGTTAATGAGTGTCAAATCTGAAGGCTCACATTTTATACAAATTGATAGGAAAATGAACCAATTTAATTTGAATAGGCAAAACAAACGGAGCCAGCCATTCATTTTCGATTCGCTCGAAAACTTTAAATCGGCAAGGGAGTTAAATTTGTAATTCTTTGAAAATTTAAATCTTTGTTTTTGGAACGAATTTCCTTATCGCACGTTGCGGGGTGGGGGCTAAATGAAAAAAATTAAACATCCATTTTTTTTAACACTATTATGCTGCAACTAGAGTGTCCAAAACCGAAACCGGTTAACCCTTTTTTTTTGCCAGTAACCGTGTGCCGGATTTTTGAAAAAACGTAAACTTCGAACACACCGAAAACCGCTTATTTGACGCCGGTTAGCCGATTCCTACTCAATTTGTGTTCATATCCTTAAAAAGAATTAATAATACATGATATGATTTTCGAATTTTAATGAAAGTTTGGCTTAAGAAAGATGATTTCCAATTTCAAATATGATTTTATGCTTCAATAAGTTCTAAATGACATTTCCAAACAATTTTTTATTCAAATTTCAAAATGATTTCATGATTTGAATAAGAAGTTTATATTTTTTTGTCAAATTTCATAACGTAAACTTTTTTACAATTAATATTTTGAACTTAACAATAATTTCATACATGAAATTTTCTTTCAAATTTGGAATTTAAATCAGTATAATATGAATTTGAATAAAGCTTTTACATTTTATATTAAACACGCATTCTAAATTGGAATATGATTTATATCTTAATTTGAAATTAAAACGTAATTGTCAAATTTAAATAGAGTACAATTTTCTGTTTTAAACACGAATAAGTATATGAAAAGGTTCCTAAACAAATGTACTGCAAGTGCTAAATGTGTAAGTGTGTAATTTAATTTAAAACAAAAAAAAAACGATTGCACCGGTTTTTGACAAAATTAAAAACCGAAACCTGTACCTCGTTTCTGTAGTTCTCGAATCGAAAAAGTTTTCACATTAAGCATGAAACAAAAAATTCCAACGTTTCTCGATTTGTGAGTAAAAAGTGTTTCTGTATATCAATGCGAAAAGAGGCAACACTGATGAAGTTTTGATTGGAATATTCCAAGAAAGCTGTCAAGTAAGAAAAAATATATAAACAAACAAAATAAACTAGTGCGAAAAGGAACAACAAAAAGAAGTATAGACATGTATTCAACTGCATTTTATTTTTGCTTTCTTGATTTGTCTGTAATATTTTGGAAAAATTAATTGAAATACATAACAGAAAAGATATAGGTCTTATCTTCTCCAAGTTTTAATTTCTTAAAAAACCTTTTTGTAGAAACAATATCAAAATCTCGCACCGTTTTAATTTGTGAGTATTTTTGACGTTTCACATTTTTATTTTTTCGACTCACTACTTTTTAGAAACAGATTTTCTCCCATTTTTCCAATAAGAATGAAAAAAGCAGTACGTCACAGAAAGTGTTCGCAAAACAAACGTTGTAGAAACAGTCACATGTGAGAAGCGATTTTTTGTACCGATTCCTAGCGTTTTTGTTTCAATTCACATGTTTCATGTGAAAACTTTTTCTATTCGAGAACTACAGAAACGAGGTACTGGTTTCTTGAAAAACTGATTTTTCGAACAAACCGAAAACTGGGTTTTAAAAAATTCCGGTTTTTTGGACACTCTTGCTACAACTATATTGAGTACTTTTGCTTTGGTTTGTGTCTAGACTAATGGCTTGGATCATAGAGAAATAAATTTACTAGATGTCTCACAGATGTTTGGAAATTTCCTGTTTAATGGGAAGTTTTCTAGGTGGAGCCTATAACCAACATTTAGTATATATTGTAGTTTTGAACCCACTAAAAAGTAAATTTAGAAAAGTCAAAGTGAAAGTAGTTTAAAAAATAAAACTTTCTTAAATAAGTGCCTTTTCTTAAAAATAAGTAAATATTCTCAAAAATACCAATTTATGTATATTCTTAAACAAAGTACCTTTTCTTAAAAAATATATGCCTTATCTTCAAGAAGTAAGGAATAATTAGTCAAGAATAATGAAGTACCTTTGCTTAAAAAAGTAAATTTTCTTACTAAAAGTACCTTTTCCTATAAAAAAGTAATAGTTTTAAAATATGTATCTTTTCTTAAAAAACTAAATTTTCTTACAACAAATTGCCTTTTCTTGAAAAACTACCTTTTCTTTAAAGAGTAGCATTTTTGTGAAACAAAATAACATCTCTTGAGATAAGTACTTAATCTTAAAAATTTGCCTATTCTTGAAAAACGGAGCAATTCTAAAAAAATTCCCATTTTATAAAAAAAAATTCTCCAAAAAAAATTCCTTCTCTTAAAAAATATACATTTTATTACAAAAATTCCTTTTCTTAAAAGTACCGTTTCTTAAAAATAAAATAAATAATAATAATAATATAATAAGTAAATTTTCTTAAAAAAAATAACCTAAAAAGAGTACCACTTCTTTAAAAAGTACCTGTTCTTAAAAAAAGTACTTCTTTGTCATACTCTTGTGGCTTTTTCTTAAAAATAGTAAATTTTCTTCAAAAAACATTAGCTTTGAATAAAAGCAGTACCTCTCTTTAAAAAAAGGACCGTTTCGGGAAAATCTAAAACATATTCTTACAAAAAGGACCTAAAAATATACTTTTTATTTTAAAAAAATAAATGCTATAAAAATTTTGTCTTACAACAAGTTTATCATTGTACAAAAAGTATCTTTTTTAAAGATCCATTTAAATTATTGTATTTTTCAACGGCGTGTTGGAACTAACTACTACATAACATACAGCGAAAGGAACTTCGTTCCAACCGTGTGTCCCCTGACACCTCATGTGATTTTTTACTTTTAGCTCGGGAGTAAAACTTGAAAAAGCGTGAAAAATTTTTTGGAAAGGATAGGAATGTACAAAAATTGTGAATGTGTATAAGAAGGGGACAAACTGGGTACAACTGCGAAATGCGAGAAGAATCGTTTGGAAGGGTTAGGGATGTGCAAATATATTGAATGCAGATACAAAGGATAAAATGGAGAGCGAAAGGGTACTATCAAATTAATCCTTTAAAATCATTTACGTAATAGAGATTACGATACGAAACGGATGTGGTAATTAGGCTCCTGGTTTTGTTTCAGCTGGTTCAGTGTTTTGTTTTTTCAAAACCTATTTTTCAATACAAAAATTATAATTCTATTATTAATTTTCCAAAGAAAATTTAAAAATCTTTTAGGGCCTTAAGTTTTAAAAATTCGTTTATATTAGAACACGTACACTGGTTGGTGGTCATACAATTAGAAATGCCACATTAGAATTTGTACTGAATAACAGAATTGAAGCCCCTGGTGGAAGAAGATGATAACTCACTTTTTTTCAAAAACAATATTTTCCTTCTTTTAATGTTTCCATGGTAATAGCCGGGTTTCGGTTTGTTCGAAAATTACGTTTTTAAAAAAACGTCACACGGTTAATAGCAAAAAACCCGGTTAACTGGTTTCACCTGTTTTTCGATTGTGGACACTCTAATATCACCGCAATTATTTGTGCAAATTTCTTTAGTTTAAACTAGAAAAAGATGATTTTTGAAAAGATTTGGTGTCAAAACTTGATCAAAGCCAAAACCCAAACCAAAACAATCAGCGAGCATACCCAACAAACCAAACTGTTCAGTTAATTTCTGATGTCAGAAAATTCTGAACAAAATACGGAACTTTTAGGAAAATTCTTTCAAAATTCGTATAGAATTGTGAACGAAAAATCTGGGGAAATTTCATAAACATACTTTCCGAAATTCTTAAGAAATTCTGAACATTTTCTGAACCATAAAATTGAGGAATTTTTGCTTTTAACTTTTGCATGTTTTGTGCATGTATAGTACTTTACTTTTGTGCATGTATAGTACTTTACTCCGAATTTTCTGACAGAATTCGGTACGAATTTGTAATATATCTGAGCACATATTATATAACTCAAAGAAGAAAATCAAATTTAATCCTTCAGTGCTAAAAAAATAATTAAATTTATATGAACACGTATATTTCCAAAGAATATTTAATTTTACGTTCAAAAGAAAAATACTATATATACAGGGTGGTTCAGTTACGACTGGACAAATTTCTCCAGCGTATTCCTTGGCTCATTTCATGAAAATATGTCCATCTACGACCATCCCAGAAAATGCAAGGGGGCGAAATAGCAGCGGTTTGAAAATTTTCGGATTGGTGGTCGGGGGTACTAGGGTAAAATTGCTAAGTTCTGAACCATTGGCCGAATATTTTAAAACCGCTGTCATTTCACCCCCTTGCATTTTCGGGTATGGTCGTAGATGGACATATTTTCATGAAATGAGCCAAGGAATACGCTGGTGAAAAAAAAATATATTTTACTGAAATAAATTATTTTAAGTTTTTCTTTGAAAACAAATGGAAAAATGTGTATTTGTGAATAAAAATATAATCTTCGAATCAAAAATATTTTACAAATATACAAATTACATTACTGAGTCTTTACGAAATCTGTTTCTTTACGAAATCTGAAGTCTTTACGAAATCTGTTTAAATTCTTTCAGAATTCTCTCCAAGATGTTGCTGAGAATATGACCCGAATGAAAGCTGACTTCTGTCAGAATACGATAAGAACTCTTACAAAATCTTCGATCAGAATTCTTTCAGAATTCGATTCGTATTCGGTTTAAATTCTGGCAGCATTCACAGAAAATTCTCTCAGAAGTAGTAATGATTTCTATAGGAATTCTCTTAAGATTCGGTACGAATTTAAACTTCCTTTCAGAATTCCCTCGGAGTTTATACATAGAGTAAGGCTGTGGGCAGATTGGTTCAAATATTTGGCACCGAACAAAATTTTGAAGTTTGCGTGGTGAATTTCTAGTGTCAAAAATTAGACTAGGCCCAGGGCTACTATAAATTTTGACAACGAACCAAATAATGACATTTGTTTAACAACAAGATGTATTTGGTAAGGTGATAGCATCAATAATGCTGATCCCTTTTTTTTCATTCATTTGTCCAACGAAAATTGTCAAATGTTTTTAAAACAATTGTGTTTGCATTGTTTAAAATGAAAAATATAAATATTTGCAATTTGAAGTACATAATTTTTAGAGTTTCATTTTAAACAGGTCATATTAAAACCAAAGTTTGTTAATCAACATCTGCTGCTCCTACCACCTTATTCAACACATCTTGCTAAACAGGGACACAAATGTTGTCTTTTTCAAGGAATATTAACAAAAACGTCCTTTGGCTGAACTGCAACTTCACCAATTCTTCCAAAGCCGCAAAAATAAGTGCAACATATTTTTGATTTATTTATTTTTTCATTTCAACACCACCACTCACTGACTTGTCCTGTTTTGTGCGCGACTAAATGTCAAAAATTTGTTAATAATCTGTCAGAATTTCATCATATGAATCCGCACAGCAAAATGACAAAATTTTATCTACCATACCAAAATTTATTCACCCAATTTTACTACGGACTGAAAGAGTTCGATCCGCCAACAGCCTAATACTTAAGAGTTTCCATTACTCTCTTCGATGCCTCTCCATGACGACGAGGTAGTAGGCCATTTCATAGTTTTATTTGCTGCTGTATTTACAAATTTTACACTTTCGTTGGATATAAAACGGACAGAAATCAAAGGGAGTGCGTACTTTCGTTCAATGCAAACAACATAAAACATAATTTAGCTGTCATTAGTATCAATAAACCATAGTGTAATAATATAAGTGGAAGCATAAGCCCAGCTGATCAGGCATTTTGTTATTGGGATGTTTCCTTTTATTATTCTTTGTTTACGTAGTACACTTGAAGTGTCAAACTTGTCTCATCATTTGTTTTGATTCTTATTGTTCGTTATTAAACGTTTGAAAAGTGTTGTGCAAATTAAATTGAAATATAAATATAATTTTAAGTTGTATAATTTCTGCCTATTACTTTTTTTTTAATACATGCAATTCTATGCATGTAATTATTTACTTTGGCGTTTTTCCTTTGCCTCTTCTTCGTATATAAAATGATTTTGACATATCGAGTGTATTGTCATAACAATAGTACAACAAAATTCTGTCAAAATCGTTTCATATTACAACAACACGCCACGCGTAGACTTATATTATTAGACTATGCAATAAACACTATTTAAAATTAGTTCCTGTCTTCTTTGCTCTCTCATTCTCCATCAGCGGCCTAGTACCTTTTCGATCAGCTGTGCCATAGAAGCCCCCTGGTTTATATGAGAATTCGATCAAAAATCGGTACGAAATATCGTTGAATGCATCAGAATCCCCCCGCTATTTCACTACGAATGTGTGTCAACTCTTCAACCCTGTTTTACGTTACGGAGGCGGACAGAATTCGAACCCGAATTCGGCAAATTGTCAGAATTTCGTTTCGAATTCGGTACGAATTCTGAACATTTTGTTTGTTGCGTACTTATGTATGTACTACATCTGAATGTGTGTAATTGAAAAGTCCCATTTCCGGCTATACGGCCAACACATGAATGAATCAATGAACGAACCCACCAACCTACCACCACCACCCGTAAGTGTAATTCCCCAAAAATACATACATGTTATGGATGTATGTATGCATGCATGTATCTATGTATGGTGTAGTAGAAGTGAATACATAAGCATTGGCAATTGTTTTGATTTTGCCTCCACTTTGCACTGTCGTTCGTTTGCAAACACTAAACACACTGAAAACAATTTCAAAGTCTGTGCAAATTCATGTTCCGTTGTTGTTCGTATTGTTGGCCCCCATTTGCCATCTAAGTGTGTCAGAGACATGAAGGTATTTTTCATTTTATTTTATTTGCCTCCCCTCCCCTTGCCCGTCAACGTTTTTTCGTTTGTTTGTTTCGTTTTATTACGAAGTAAGTTTTGTTTTGATTTCATCGCAGAACATTGTAATTGTAATTGTGTGTTGAGTTTTGTTTTCATTTTACAAAGAATTTGGGGCTTTATTTCATTTATCTCCGCAGTTATACATCCATGCATATATTCATATGTATGTATCTGTGTGAGTGGAGACTCTCTAGTGCAAGTGTAGTACTTTGAGAATGGGAGAACAAATTGAGAACAATCGTGGTGTAATAAATAAAGGTAATCAAACAAGAACAACAAAGTAAAAACCACATACTTTGATTTTGTTTGGTATGCAGTAACTGCCAAATTCACCACAAAAGTAAACCAACCCTAAACGAAAACCAAAAAGTACAACAGCAAAATAACGGGTTTTTCAATAAGAGCGCTACAAAAGTTTTTTTAAATAAAACAAAACCGGTTTTAGATACCAATTAAATTCTTTATTCCTGTGAAAGTACGTTCGATGCCATTATGTATGGAACTCGATTTCTTTTGCATGGCCACCACGGGCACGCTTGCAGAAGTCCAGACACTGAACACAATTTTCGACGGTTTTCAAGCATAAATCGGCCGATACTGCTGCAATTTCACGTTCGATATTCGTACGAAGTTCATCAATCGTCGCTGGCTTGTTGGCATAGACCATAAACTTGACGTAGCCCCACAGGAAATAATCTAACGGCGTCAAATCGCACGACCGAGGCGGCCAATCGACTGGGCCATTTCGTGAGATATCACGTTCACCAAACTTGGTTTCCAATAAATTGATTGTGGCATTCGCTGTGTGGCTTGTTGCGCCGTCCTGTTGGAACCACATGTCCTCCCAATTCACGAACATACGACGCGTATGGCGGTCAAGCGGCTTCAGTTCTAGCGTCAATTTGATCTTGTAAGGATGTAGGCCAAGATCTTTTCGCAAAATTCGCCACGACGACGTCACAGAGATGCCCAACGCTTGAGAACGACGTGTGAGAGACACATTTGGGCTTTCTTGAACTGAAGCCTCAGCGGCAGCAATATTCTCGACACTACGGGCACTTCTTTGTCTCACTGGCACGGGAACATTTTGTACTGTGCCTGTGGATTCAAATTTTTCCACTAGACGCTCAATTGTTGATCTGGTAGGACGATTATGACGACCACAAATTGGACGTAGCGCTCTTAAAGTTGAGGCCACTGACTCCAAATTTCGGTAGTAAATTTTAATAATTTCGACTCGTTGTTGGCTCGTATATCTTTCCATGATGAAATGGCAAACCTTATTGAAGAGAAATGTCAAAAGAGCGGGAAAAAATATGGCGTCGTTTGCTGTCCCTATCGATTTACTTTTGTAGTGTCTCTGTTGAAAAACCCTTTAAATTCATTTCGTAGTCCAGTAAGCCTACGATATGACAAAAATTAAATGAGATATTCTAGTGCTTCTACCTTAAGTTATTCCACCACGGGAATAATAAAAAAAGAACCTCATGATTCTTCTTTCGTTCGTTTAGTTTGGCTGAGTGTTTCTTCTTGCTTGTTTTGATTTTTTTATTTGGTTTTTGTTTATCTTGTACATACTTTGTTTGGTTTAGCGGTTCATTTTGTTTTGTTGCTTGATTGTGAACGAAATGTGTTTTGTTTTAGGAAGAGAGAGACCTGATGGAATGGTTTTGTAAATAACACACACATGCATACATAAATACATGCATGTGTAGATACATATTGAATACGGGGTCAACTAACAATAATGACTGAATGAGCAAATTTGAGAGAGGATTAATTTTGTTAGTGTTGACTACTGATCACATTTTGTGACTGGGGTGAGTGAAATTTACAAGGGTTTGAATGTTGTTAGCTGTGCATTTGATGACTATTAACACTAAATGTGTAATCGAGGGGCCGTAAAAAGAATTACAGGTAGTAGGTACAAATTCACAAGGGAACTGCATGGAATTGAAATTATTTAATGGAACATCTGTAGTTATTTTAGTTTAGAATTGTATGAAGATGTGTAGTGCGTTTTCAACCCCCTATTTTTGTGTAATAGAAGAAAATAAAATTGAAAGCAAACAAGCAGTCGTATTTCTGTAAAAAATTAAAGAAATACATATTGAATACATATTTTGGACGGTGTAAATGTTATGAAAGCGAAATCTGTGCAGTGAATTTTTTACTGTTTACGCAGCTGTGCCATTTAGTTTCTCATTAAGCGTGTTTTGGTTACACCGTTCGCTTATATAATCGCTTGTTTTGTATGAAGCACTTAGCGAAGACTTAGTGACACGAATCATTTTCGCGAACGCGACACCTTTTACCATTTGCAACCCTTTTCCATATTTTTTAATATGTATCTACTATGATTTATCGCTAAATATTCGATTTCTTTGCAACTTGCAAGCGATAATCGCTTGCTTGCAACCAAATCACGACTGTTATAAGCGAACAACTTTGGCTTTGCTAGGATCATAGATTAATTTATACATTGATTTGTTATCTGTCTCATCTGACGTTTCTGTTTGCGCTTCTTCAATGAGAAAACGAACTTCTGTCAGTAATATCGAACAAAATCCTCCATTTTTAGTTTTTATAATATTTAGATATTTTGAACATTCAAAACGAACAGTCAAACCTCAGCGACAGAATTTTTCTCTTGACGTTCAAACCATAGAATAATACATACCATAGAAGCTTTTATTCGCTCAATAAATTAAACGTCATATGTAGGTACGATGGAAAGTAAACATTGGATGGCGGAAAATAATACCAGATAGTGGCAATAGTAAACAACGATCAACAAAGGAACAACAACCGAATTTCGTGTTTTTGTGGCAAACTAGTTGTGTTAAATACAATACAAATGTATATCAACGATAAAAGTCAATAAAAAAGTGCAAAATATATTTAAATTTTTCTGTTCTACACCAAAACGACAGGAAAAAGTTAAGTGAACATATTTTGTAACTCCACCTGGTATAAGGTAATTTTAAATTTAATTGCTCTCATTTCCACAAACCTACGATGAAGAGTGTGAAATGAAACGTCAGATGAGAGAATAAGTTTATCTATGTATGTATTATTCTATGGTTTAAACTAGCAACTTCCACAATTTCGCTTCATTTCAATCATTAAACCGATCAGCGAGTTGACAAATCTATGCATAAATTAATCTATGGTTAGGATGATAAATAAAAAAAAATATAAATATCGAGCAGCTGTAATTTTATTGAATTTTGAAAATGACATCGACGAATAAAAGTATAGAGATCCAACACGCCTCAGGCGCCTGTTGAAAAATACGATAATTTAAATGGATCTTTAAGAAAAGTTATTTTTTCTTGTAAAATAATAAACTTTTTTTAAGAAAATTTTTTTTTATACAATGCATTTTTTTAAGTATATTTTTAGGTCCCTTTTGTAAAAATATGTATTATATTTTCCCGAAAAGGTAATTTTTTAAAAAGCGGTACTTCTTTTATTAAAAGCTAATGTTTATTTAAGAAAAGGTACTTTTTTTAAGAAGAAGTAGGTACTTTCTGTAAGAAAAAGCCATACGAGTATGCATTTTTTTTTACGAAGAAGTACTTTTTTAAGAACAGGTACTTTTTAAAGAAGTTGTACTATTTTTAGGAAAAGCTTTTTTAAGACTTTGTACTTATTTTCAGAAAAGCTACTTATCTCAAGAAAGGACAAGCTATTATTTTATTTTTAAGAAAAGGAATTTTTGTCAGAAAAGGTATTTTTTTAGGAGAAGGTATTTTTTTTTAAGAAAAGGTTTTTTTATGAAACGGGAATTTTTTTTAGAATTGATCCCTTTTTCAAGAATACGTAAGAGTAGTTTCAAGAAAAGTTATTTTATTTCACAAAAAAGCTACTCTTTAAAGAAAATGTAGTTTTTTAAGAAAAGGCAATTTGTTGTAAGAAAATGTACTTTTGTAAGAAAAGGTACTTATTAAAAAAAATACTTTTTTTTTATGAAAATGTACTTTTATAAAGAAAATTTACTTTTTTAAGCAAAGGTACTTCTTTAAGATAAGGCATTTTTTTAATAAAATGTACTTTGTTTATGAATGTTGTTACTACTAAGACCCCTTTCACACTCGGCAAGATACTTGCGTAAGTCAGTTTTTCAACTTTCCGAGTACAAGCAAGTCTGTACTCAAAATTTATTCCCCTATCCCGACCTTACCTCTGTCATCAACAAACCAAGACTTGGGCAAGAGACTTGCGCAAGTAACTTGCCGAGTGTGAAAGGGGTCTAACAGTATGTAAATAACAGGCGGTTAGTGCTGCGCCTGAAAGTATGCATTGTAACAACGTACCAGCTCGCTAAACCAGTAGCATGAATTCACCTCAGTAAAGATAATTCTCCGCCATTCGAGATTGTTCTACAAAGATAAGCAACAACAACAACGTCTAGAAGGTTCTTGAATTCGCTAGCTATATTTGTGATTAAACCCCGTAAAGTAAGCATCGCGAATCGATAGTAAAATATACGACTTGTTAAAGTGTTATAAATAAAGTAAACTGTTGTACTATATAAACCGTTGTAATTATCGTAATTTAAAACGAACCTTGTTTTGTTATTGGGAATAATACAACGCAAAAAGGACGAATAAGGAAATTCGTAACAATATGAATAGGTACTTTTTTTGAGAAAATTTACTTTTTTAAGAAAAGTCACTTATTTTTTTTAAACTTCTTTCACTTTGGCTTTTCTAAATGTACTTTATATTGTGTTCAAAACTACAATATATACTGAATATTGGCTACAGACTCCACCCAGAAAACTTCCCATTAAACAAGAAATTTCCCAACATATGTGAGACATCTAGTTAGTTTAGACACAAACCAAAGCAAAAGTAAACAATATGGTTGATAATAGTGGGATGTAGCATATTAGTGCTAAAACAAAAGATGTTTAATTTTTTTCGTTTAGCCCCCCTCCCACAATGTGCGATAAGGAACATCGTTCAAAAAAAAATATATAGATTGATTGGTAAAAAATGTTTTTACGTTAATGACCTTTAATGCGACAATTTTTTAGAGGGAAAAATATCGATTTTCCAAATTTCAATTATACAAGGTGGCGCAAAAGTAATCCTCCTATCAGAAAATGCTATTAATTTTGCGTTTGGCCCCTGATGTCAGTTCTGTTTTGACATTTGTGTAGCAAACACATGCGAAATACACGTTAATAAACAATGTTACGGTACACTGCTCCAGAACGCGAATGTTGCTGACTATTTATTTGGCCAATAATCGGTCGGTGACTTTGGCACAACGTGAATTTCGTCGCAGATTTCCTGGCCGTCCAACGCCTACTGGTGAAACCCTGCGACGTTTAGCCGCTCGCCTCGAAGAGACTGGTACAACACGAGATGCTGCCAGGCGTGGCAGACCCCGGAGTAGCCGTTCTGCAGAGAATATTGCTGCTGTAGCCGAGGATGTCATGGATGCGCCGTCGACATCGACTACAGAGCAATGATCGGCTACAGAGCAATGATCAACGAGTTCTTTTTGCCGCAACTTGATGAATTGGGATTGGAAAACATGTGCTTCCAACAGGACTGTGCAACGGCACACACTGCACGTGCCGCAACCGATATGCTGAAGGATGCATTTCCCGGGCGCCTAATCTCCCGTTTTGGCGATTTGCACTGGCCAGCAAGATCGCCTGATTTGACCGCTCCAGACTTCTTTTTGTGGGGCTTTTTGAAGTCGCGGGTTTATGTCAACAAGCCTCAGACTCTTGCAGCTCTTAAAGACAATATCCGTCAAGAATGTGAGGACGTATCGCCGGAAGTTTTGGCCAAAGTGATGGAAAATGCCATAAAAAGGGCTCAAGTGACAATCAACTGTGGCGGCGGCAGTTTACATGACATCATATTCTCGACTTGATGTAAAAAAAACTAAAAGACCAAATAAAAATAATCCACAAGAAGAATCAAAGTTTTTCATATTTTTTTTAAATTACAGCCAAAAAACATCGGAAGTTTACTTTTGCGCCACCTTGTAGATAACTCAGCAAGTTATTTGTAACTTTTATCCGTTTAATTTATTTAAATTTGAAAAATATCGTAGTTTTAAATTTAAATTATGGATACTAAGAAGTTTATCGAAATTAAATCAATTTGTAAGTCAATAAGTTTTTCACGAAAATAGCTATAGCCTTAAGCGAAATGCAGACTTGCCATTCTTGAGCATGAACATCAGCTATCGTTGATGTTTATTGTCGGTTTACCACCCTTCTTGATAGCACATAAGAATGTAATCGAAGTTGTTCACATCACTATCATGTTCATTTTTCAACTTCATTAGTCAGATAAAAAGTTATCGACCAAGCTCATGCTCATGAGTCACAGGTCTGTGGTTTGCTTTTGCTTTTCCGTGACATTTCCGTCGATTTTCCAACTTTAAAGTATCGATAACTAAGTGAGATAGTTTCAATTTTTCTGGCTTTCTGTAAGAAAAATATTTGTTGCCGTGTCAGTTACTTAGCGGCGATAAGATAGACATTCCAAATTTCAGTTTTCGATAGCTTATAAGTATCACTAGTTTGTCTGGCTTTCTAAACGAAAAATACGTTGGTTTCCGTGGCATTTATTTAGAAACGGAAATATCTATTTTCCAAATCTTAATTATCGATAACTAAGCGAGTTATTTTTAATTTTTCTGGCTTTCTATAAGAAAAATAGTTCGTTTCCATGGCATTTATTTAGAGGGGAAATATCGATTTTCCAAATTTAAATTATCGACAATTAAGCACGTTATTTTTTCGCAATTTGTAGTAGCTTTCTAAAAGAGAAACGCATTTTTTCTCGTGGTATTTTATGTAAAGAGGAAAGATATCAATTTTCCAAATTTAAGTCATCGAAATCAAAGCAATTAGTGAATCAAAAATCTTTTTGCGTGAATAGAGTTCGCCCTTGCTTTTCCGTGGCATATCTGACGATTTTTTAAATTGCATTTTCAGATAACTCGATAACTAAGCGAGTTATTTTTAATCTTTACGCTAAATTTTTAGCTTTTTATAAAAAAAAATTTCCAAACTTTGTTTTTCCATAACTCGAAAACTAAGAGAGATATTTCAGACTTTCTGTAAGAAATACGCCGTAGTTCCCGTAGTGTTTATTTAGAGGGGAAATATCGATTTTCCAAATTTAAATTATCAATAAATAAGGTTGTTTTTTATTTATACCGCAATTTTGTTTAGCTTCCTATAAGAGATATACAAATTTCCACGTGACATATATTGAAAGGGGTAAATATCGATTTTTCAAATTCAAATTATAGCAACCAATTTTTCCGTGGCATTGCCGTCGATTTCCAAATTTAAATTATCGATAACACGTTAACTAGGCGTAGTATTTTCCAGTTTTTAGTAATTTTGATTTAGCTTTCTATAAGAATACCTCATTTTTCCATGCGGTATTTATTTAAAGGGGGGAAATATCGATTTCTAAATTTAATATTTCCGATAGCTAAGCTAGTTCTTTTGAATTTTTCTGGCTTTCTATGCAGTGGTGAAAAATATCGATTTCAAAAAACCTAAATTTCCGCAATTAGAATCATTTAAAAAAAATCAATTGCAACTTAAAAGACGTGATTTGAAGTTTGAAAGTCATCAATGGGAATTTTAGAAACATCAACTGAATTTTAAAAGACAACAATTGAAATTGAAAAGACATCAATTGAAATTTAAAAGACGTCAATTGAAATTTAAATGACGTCAATTGATATTCAAAAAACTAGTACATAAAATCAGTTAATAATTTCCGAATTTTAAATTTCAATTGATGTGTTTCAAATTGCAATTTATGTCTTTTAAATTTCAATTAATATCCTTTAAATTTCAATATGTAAATTTACTATTCTCAACGTTTTAAAGTTACTATTCTCAAAATCGATTGCAATTTAAATGATTTACTTTTCCGTCGGTGGTGCAATGGGTAGTGTGCGCGCCTCTTGTACAGGAGATCCTGGGTTCGATACCTGCTCCAACCGCCTTAAAATTTCTTTCGACGACGGTCACCTCGCTTAGTGACGGCGACAGTATCGAGTATATAGCCATGAAAAAGCTTCTCAAAATACCGTTCGGAATCGGTGTAAAACTGTAGGTCCCAATCAGTGAGTGAAAACAGGAAAGCGCACAGCTCAGTGATTGTGAGAAGTTCTTCCCGGTCCCTTCATGGGATGTAATGGGAAACCATTTTTTTTTTTTTTTTTTTTCTCAATTCGATGTTGCTTTACATTTTTAATATTAATTATATTTCTTTATATCAAATCTAATTTCACAAAATAAATTGGAATTTTCATTGGAATTTTCATTTACATGTTTCGGAGCAAATTTCTTTTAGCAACAAAATTGGATTTTTTTCGTTTTTTTTTTGCCTGGTAGAGCATTAAATGCGGATTTAAAAAAAAATAAAAAAGGTTTGCGGAAGTCCATATTTTCCTAAATATAGATCTCCAAAGCTTGAATGTATAATCGCGCATAACTCTGCCATTTATTATCCGGTCGTGATGAAATAAATTTCAGAAATCGTTAAATTTATATTCCACTTAGTCGCCCGACCGTCCGGCCGGGCTCAGGCAGGGAGGTTAAAATTCCCTTTGTACCTTAAGTCGATGTGTGACAAAATCATAAAAATCGCGCGAGTTTTTACAAATAATTTTTTTTATTTTGGTGTGTAAAAACTACAACAAAGGTCAACAGAAATAAAAGACAACAACGACAAAAGACAACAACACCAAAAGGCAAGAACAACAAGTTGATTAAACCAAAAAAAAAGAGGTTAAAAAATATTTTTTAAATAAGCCCTCAATGAGTTAATAAAAGGAAATATATTTAAACACAGAGTTATATAGTTTCACAAGAGCTTTGTAATGATACATATTTCAAGCAGATCCGATTATAAATACCTGAGATATGACCGATTATATACTCAAGCTTTCAAGGCCTATATCTCAAGAAGTTGGACCTAGCGCAAAAAAATAACTTATTTTTCAACTCAGCGCAAAAGCCTTTACCGTTGGTGAAATTTTGGTGCAGATCTGATTTTGCTGCTAAAATAGTTTTATGCCAAATTTTCAGAACTACACCATTTCCAATTGAAATTGAAAAAAAAATCAATTGAAATATAAAAATTCTATTTGAAATTTGAAATACATCAACTGAAATTTAAAAAAAACATAATTTGAAATGTGAAAAACACCAATTGATATTTAAAATATATCGATTGATATTCAAAACACATCAATTGAAATTTAAACATATAATAAAGGGTGTCTTAGTAAGAATGCACTTTTTCATTTTAAAATAAAAATACGTATTTTTGAGATAGTAGTGATTTTCTTATTGGATTGTAGAGAAGACATGTACCGATTAAGTGTGGAATAAAATATCCGTTAAATGGCTCCCACGGCTCTGATGACAGGTCAACAATACCCTTTGCATGAAATTTTCCATGACTTTTTCAATGCGATGTGGCTGTATCTCCCCGATGACGTGTTGGATCTCGGATTTGAGCTCAGGAATTGTTTCTGGTTTATTCGCATAAACCCGAGATTTCACAAGATCTCAAAGAAAGAAATCGCACGACGTTAAATCGCATGACCTCAGTGGCCAGTTGACATTAGAATTTCTTGAGATAATTTGTTCTGGAAATTGTTGGTGCAATAAATCGATTATTTCATGTGCGGTGTGGCAGGTGGCGCAGTCTTGCAGAAACCACTTATTGTTCAGATCCATGCCGAGAAATCCGTTATCATATTGGTGTAACGAATGCCGTTCACAGTCACTGCAATTTGGGCCTTATCTTCAAAAAAGGCTGGCCCAATCACGCCGCCTGACCAAAATCCGCACCAGACAGTTGCTCGTTGTGGGTGCATTTGTTTCTCATGGATTGAGGATTTTTCTGAAATGGGCGTCATCGGAGAAGATTACTTTTTTCAAGATGAAGATGATTTCACTTAGCTTCATTACCCAATGAACGAATTGCCGGCGCTTTCTATGGTCTGCTGGTTTGAGCTCCTGAGTAAAAAGGAGTGAATTTTGTACGCATACAGGTGGAGGACTTTTGCCAAAATTCCCTGTACAAATTTGAAGTTGTTGAGAACGATGCCGCATTGATGTTTTCGGAGTTTCGGCGGCACTCTCGTTTACAGCAGCAATTTTGCCAAGATACCGACCGATACATTAAGTGTTTTTTTTTACCCCGCTAAAGTTAATTATAGCTTAATTTGTACGGGACAGCTAAGCGATATTAAGTGGCATTTCAGTTTCCCACTTAAATTCCGACTTGAGCGATGACAATGTTGCCACATGTTAAATTTCAAGAAATGGCAACAAAAAGTTATCTTAGATAAATTTTGTTATCATTTCGTACGAATGAAAATGTTATCAAGGAGAGACTCAAAAGCAGAAATTTCCAAAATGGCTTACACATGGTAAGTTTTTACAGATTATTTTGTTTAATGGTAAACTACGTCTCTAAATTTGAAGGATAGACTTTTATTTCTGATAGAAAACAAAATTGGAATTTTAAAATTGTTCACAACAACGCTCGGTAAATGTTATACATATTGATCATGGTAGAATTATCTGCAAGGTATAGTCGTTTAAACAGGTAATGCAATTTTTTCCATGTCATTGTTCGTTTCACTTCGTATTTTGTTTTTATATTTTTTGTATTCTTGTATTGTTAGTATATAGTTGTGTAAAGTTTGACAACTGAAACGAATGAACGAAAATACAATGTCTGTTGTTGCTGCTTATAATTGCAACAACACCTTGTGCTTGCGAAGTTGAAACCATAATCTCCAAATCTAAACCCTCTAAAGCTCTCGGTCCCGATGGCATCTCGATGATAATGCTGAAGAAACTCGGACCTATAGGGATTCGATTTCTCGCGCACACACTCACTCTTTCGGTGTGCCAACTGCTCATACCGTACGTGTGGAAAACTGCTCGAGTTATCCCGCTCCTAAAACCTGATAAACCCGCTAACCAGGGAGAATCTTACCGCCCGATTTCCCTCTTATCACCCGTAGCAAAGGTTTTGGAGTCCCTACTCTTGCCGACCCTGAAAGAGCATTTTCAGCTCGCCAATCACCAAGATGGCTTCTGGCAAGCGCATTGCACTTCGACGGCGTTAAACGAGATAACTACCCATATCACCAATGGCCTCAATCAGAGCAGACCCGCTGAACGTACAGTAGTAGCAGCTTTAGACCTGTCTAAAGCTTTTGACACTGTCGACCACTCGATCCTGCTACAGGACATCTTGAACTCGTCTCTCCCAAATACTACCAAGCGCTGGCTTGGCAGCTACCTCAATGGGAGGCAGGCATTTGTAGAGTTCAGGGACCAGAATTCCCGTTATCGCAAGATAAAAGTGGGTGTGCCCCAAAGAGGAGTATTGTCACCTATACTCTTCAACATTTATCTTGCGAATCTTCCTGCACCTCCCCAAGGAGTTAGTATTGTGTCGTAAGCCGATGATTGTACCATCATCTCCTCAGGCGTAATTGTAGACGGCATATGTGCTAGGATTAACAGCTATTTAGCCACCCTTACTAGCTTTCATCAGAAACGAAATTTGCAGTTATCTCCGTCAAAGTCTTCTGTGCCCCTTTTCACTTCTTGGACCGAAGAAGTAAGGAGAGAGCTCGACATCTCTGTCTATGGGGGGTATATGCCCACAGTCCGTAACCCCAAAATACTCGGAGTTATTTTCGATAATCTCCTTACTTTCTCTAAACATGCGGATTACATCAGAAGAAAAGTCCACACCCGCAACAAGGTCCTAAAGGCCCTTGCAGGGACAACTTGGGGCTAGGAGAAGGAGATAATTGTAGTGACCTATAAAGCTATAAGTCGCTCGGTCTTCAGCTATGCCGCCCCGGTGAGGTCATCTTTCTTAAGTGATACCCAGTGGAAAGGTCTACAGAGGATCCAAAATAATGCACTTCGAATCGCAACCGGATGCACACAAATGACGAACGTGGATCATCTACATGAGCAGACCAAGTTACTGTCAGTGCCACAACATAATGTGTTGTTGACAAGACAGTTTCTTTTGGCTTGTCATCTGCCCAGTCACCCCAACCATCATATTCTGATGCAGGATCCACCCCCCGTCACATCCGGAAGGACATCAGGCGCTACTGTGCGGACGTCCAAGACGTCATTCCATCGGACGTCAACACACTGTCGATAGCAGTAGCACAGAAATTGTTGCATAACACGGCGGTGTCAGAGGACATAAATAGCTACTCTTGCAACAGGGTCCTTAATGAACACCCTCCCACGATTTCGAATAATGAGAGGCTTCTGCCCAGGCACACCAGAACCATTCTGGCACAGCTTAGATCTGGTTTGAGTTCTATCCTGAACTCATACAGATCAAGGATAATCCCAGGCACCTTAGATCAGTGCCCACACTGCCTACAAAGCCCTCATGACACTATTCACATTTTCAACTGTCCTGATAGGCATACTGACTTGCGCCCAGTGGACCTATGGGACAGACCCTTGGAGGTGGCACAATTTCTCCAGCTCCCCACCGCTACGTCCAGTGACGCATAGGGGAATTACACCTAATTTTGTTTTTTATATCTTCCAGGGACGAACGAGTGGAAACAGAAAATCTGTTACAACAACAACAACAACCATGTGCTTGTTGGCACTGGCTACAAACGTGTTGCCGTATCGCATTTTTTTCACCCATTACAGCAAATGTTGCCACCTTGCGTATTTGGACAGCCGTAAGTGGTGATAGCTTAAAAGAACAGCCCTATTGACGCACAGGTGTCTTACTGTTCATAAGCGACCCAGTTTCTTCAATTTATTTGACCACTCTTCGAATGGTTGACACATAAGGTGCACTTTCTGGACTGAAAATTCTTGGAATTTTGCGAGCGGTCTCAGCATAACTTTCCAAATGTTTGTATTAAGTTTTCACAATTAAAGCCCGTTGTTCTTTCATAAAGCGCTCCATTTTTAATAATCGGAATAATCATTTGTGACAGCCGCCAGATTTCAGAGCTGCACAAAAAATTGCCACTAAATTTAAAAAGTGCAATGTTAATGAGACCCCTCCCCTCCCTTTACATAAATCGGTCAATAATTTTTTAATATCAACTAACGAATGTTAAATTTGTGTGTCTTAAATTTCAATCGATGGCTTCTAACTTTCAATTGATTTCAATTAATGTTTTTTAAATTTTAATTGATGTATTTCAAATTTCAAATGGAAATTTTAAAATCCAAATAATGTATTTGAAATTTCAAATACAATTTTCAAATTTCAATTGATATTTTTCAACAATTAAATTGATAGTTTTTAAATTTCAATTGGGAATGGTGTAGTTGTGTATGTAAGTACTTAATTTCTGGCTAGCGAAATCACTAGTTCAGAACTAGCCCCTTCCCTAACGCAAAGTAACACTTAAGTTGTGATAATTAACAATTTCTATTTTAACTGCTGTGGTTTAATTAGCGTTAACAGTCGCGTAATTCTACCCAATACTACTAGAGAAATTACTACGAACCTTGAGATGACGCATTACTATGTTAACGAAATCCGTCAATTTCTGATGACGTCGAAACTTTTATAGAAATTCATTAAATGAGAAATTTCTAAGAAAACTCGCATGCAATTAACGATACAAGTGTTTTCCCCGAAAGAAAAAGGAAGCGAAATTTTTTACATTGTATTGAAAAAAAAACTAAATAAAATATTGCAAATATTCAAATTAGAGCAACATTGTATCCCAATAGCTTTGTACAACATGTTTAGTCATATTAACTGATCTATTTCATTTTTCCTACCACTAAAAATATTGAACAACAGACACAAATTGGTTTGACTCAGTTTTATCTTATCGTGTCGAACCAACAAACAGACCGACAAATTGCCTTAACATCACAAACGAACAGAGTTTGAATTTTATGTCTCAGTTCGAGGTTCTTTTTCTGCTTCATGTTCGCCAACACAGTCAGCCAAGTCGGCCAGCCAGCCAGCTAGTCAGTCAGTCATTGATGGAATGGCAATTGTATTGAATAAATGCTCTCAAGTATTGAAACGATGTGTGTGTGTGTGTGTTTTCCCCTTTGTTTTACACTTAAGACACAATAATAATTATTTGTTTTAATTTTTTTTTTTTTGAAATGACAAGACAAAGAAAATATTTGCGGAATTGCTTGCATTCATTTAAATAAATAAACAAGATATGAAATTGCAAAATTTTGAAAAATTATCACTTTTTTTATTTGGAAAATTTTAGGCTGACAATTGCTTGATTACTTGTTGTAATCTTTATATTCGAATTAATCATTTCAATTGGATGGTTTAAGTGAAATTGAAGATTTATACTGTTCTGGGGGTTAATTAATTTATAGCGAAATATTTGATTGATTAATTAACCCATTTAGTGGGGTTTGTGAAAATGTAACCTTCACTAAACTTCCAATCTTTTTGTTTATTTTTGTTAATTTTTCAAACTGCCCAACACATGTTAAACAACTAATAAATTATGGTTATATGATGTGACGAGTGCGTTAAGTTTACAGTTTTAGCCAGATAATTAATTATACATAAGTACATAATTACTTTGAGCAACGTGACAACTTCCGGAAGATGTTTAAAATATTAGTTAATAGAAATAAGAGTAATAGTTAATAAGAGTCATTGCAATGAAATTTCAAACAACTTTAGACAAGTTGTTTCTCGATTCATTTGTTTTAATACAACCATTAAAGTAGACCTTTACGCCGCCGCCGACTGATTACGTAGAAATCGGCGCAGCGACGGCGTTGTTCGGCGGAGTATTAGATTTTGTTTAAAACTTCGTATAATCGATCAATTAGTGGCATTGTCCTGATTTACAACCGCAACAACCAAAAAACTACAAACTATAAAGTAAACACAACCACAATCAGAATATTTCCTACTAAAGCTGAAAATTTCGCTCACTTTTCATTTGCTTGTTACTCAGCTCCTTGCGAAAATGTCGTAGGCAAAATCAATTACAGGGTTGTTACGCAAAATTTATTTCATACGAAAACAATTGTTTGATAATTATTTGGGACCGGAATTTGGACATTTTGATAATTTTAACAACCAAAAGTAACACCACATGCGTTAAAAATAAAATGGAGTGCGTAGTGGAATTATAAATTAAATATTTGCAAGGTAAATTATAGAAAGGTGGTAACTCTCCGCAACAAAAATTTCCGTTTAGAGATAAATGAGAACATTTCTTACTAAAATTACGAAGGAACTGAATACTGGCCTTAAGGCGGTTCTTCATTAAGTCATATTGAAATTTCTATTTTAATTTCAAGTTATAAAGTTCTGAGAAAGATTTTCTAGGCTGATTACACGACAGTGACGCTGTTATTAAGGCAGACGGTTAACGAATTGAAAGGTGGTAGATTTTTAAACACTTGTTCGCAATGTAATTGTTTGATTATGTTCATAATTAATATTAATTAAAACTATTGTTTTCTAATTATATCTGTTTAAATACCGCATAATAGTAGCAATCATATCTCTAATTGTTAGAATTTTAGATTCAAGCCGCAATGTTCGTAATTGACTTATGAAACTTTTCTTTCAAATTCAAAAATTGCTTATTTGCGAAAGCAAATATAAATCAATATATATAAATTCAACATTAAAAAACAAATGTAAAAGAAAATAAAAGGAAATTCTTTAGAAACCCCAAGAAATCTAAATTGAAATTTAAAACACATTTAAAAACAAATCAAAATTGTAACAAAGTTGAAAAAAAATAACCAGATATTTCTAAGACATTAATTGATAATCTAAAAACACTGGCCGATTGAAGTTTTTTAAATTTAAAAGACAAATCTTTTAATATTAATTACATCAATTGAAATTGAAAAAATCAAAGTATTCCCCTTGAAATTTAAACCTATCAACTAATATTCAAAAGAGATCAATAGAAATGTAAAAAGTATGACATTGAAATTTCATATAAATATATACAAAAAAATATAAATTAATATTTAAAAGACATCGATTGAAGTTTAAGTATCATCAATTGAAATTTAAAAGACACCAATTTATTTTAAATACATCAATTCAAATTGAAAAAAAATATTCCACTTGAAATTTAAAATAGTACATCAATAAAAATTCATTAGACAAAAATTAAGATCAAGACCAGAATATGAGACTGAAATTTGAAAGGAATCAATTGAATTTGAAAAAAAAAACTCAATAGATATTTCGAAGATATCAATCTATATTCAAAAGTTATCAATTGAAGTTTAAATCTTGTCAGTTGAAATTTAAAAGGCGGAAATTTAAATTTCAATTGAATTTTGAAGAAAAACTAAATATTTCACTTGAAAATTAAAATAGTACATCAATTAATATTCAAAAATTAACAATGGAAATCTAAACTCAAATATGATATTGCAATTTAAAATGCATCAGTTAAATGTTAATTGATATTTCAAGAATATTAATTGATGTTACGACGATAGCAATTGATATTACGAAGATACAAATTGATGTTCAAAAGACATCAACTGATGTTTAAGGCCCATCACTTGAAATTTAAGAGGCAACATTAAAATATAAAACGTATTAATTAAAATTAAAAAAATCCAAAAAATTCCAATTGAAATTTAAAACAAATCAATTAATGTTGAAAAAACATAAATTGAAATTTAAAAAACAAAAACTATAAATTGATATTTAATTAATAAATTGATTTATATAAAGATTTCGCATGTATATTCGAATGACATAAACTGCAATGTAAAAATCCTCAATTGAAATTAAGCAAACAACGAATTCCATTAGAAAATATATCAATTGAACTTCAAATACAACAATGAAATTTCTGTTGTTTCAAATTTTATTTGTTTTCTTTTTGTAATTTAATTGATGATTTTAAGTTTTTTAATTAATTAATGACTTTTTAAATTAAACAGTTAAAATTCTATTGACCTGTTTCAAATTTCAATTATTTTATTTTTAATTTTAATTGAAATGTTTGTATTTGCATTACTGACTCAAAGTTAAAAGTCATTAATGCAAACTCAAAAATAAGAATTAAAATTAAACAAAAATAATTTAAATTAAAAAAAAAACACAAGAACAATTTCAAGTGTTCAAATTTAAAAGTTAATAATTCGAATTGAATGGAGAAAAATGTAAATCATTAATTCAACCAAAAAATATTAATTAAACTTAAAAAACAAAACAATTGAATTTAAAAAAAGTCAATACCATTTTAAGTGTTTAAATTTTAAAATCATTAATTCAAATCCTAAACAGATAAATTTAAATTTCACAGACATTAATTCAAACTCAACAATATCAATTGAAATTAAAAAACAATCGTAATTTGAAACGGATCAACAGGTCAACGTAACTGTATAATTTTAGGTCACTAATTCAAATTGAAAAATATCAAAAAATTCAAATTGTCAAATTTTTGAATTCGAATTAAACATTCTTTAATATTTCTAAATTCGAATTAATGACTTAAAATTAAACAATTTAAATTCCGTTGACCTGTTTCCAATTTCAATTGTTTCTTTAATTTTAATTGAAATTTTAAAGTTTGAATTAATTAAAGGCTTTTAAATTTCAAAGGAAAATTCCGGTGACCTGTTTCAAATTTCAATTGATTTTTTATTTTAATTTTAATTGATATTTTTGAATTTGAATTTAAAACATTTAAATTTTAATTGATGTGTTTTGAATTCGAATTGATAGTTTTAAATTTAATCTGTTCAATTGATATTGGCCTTTTCAAATTCCATTTGTTTTTTTTTTGAATTTTAATTGAACTTTTTGAGTTTGAATAAATAACTTTTAAATTTTAACTGATGTTCTTTGAATTCGAATTATAGACTTTTACATTTCAACAAGGAACATTCTGGTAAGCTGTTTCAAATTTCAGTTGGTTGTTTTTGGATTCCAATTGATATTTTTGTGCTTGAATTAATAACTTCTAAATTTTAACTGATGTTCTTTGAATTCGAATTATAGACTTTTACATTTCAACAAGGAACATTCTGGTAAGCTGTTTCAAATTTCAGTCGTTTGGTTTTGAATTTTAATTGATATTTTTGAGTTTGATCTAATGACTTCTAAATTATAACCGATGTTCTTTGATTTCGAATCGGCTTTTAAATGTCAACAGGGAAATTTCTGTTGACCTATTTTAAATTTCAGTTGTTTCTTTCTGTGTAGATACATATTCTCCGTAGGGTTGTGACACTACTTTTCAGTAGTTCAGCAACCTCCAGTGTGGCGGTAATTTCCGCCTGAAATACCCTACAGTGATCAGGCAGCTTGAAGGAGATATTTACATTTAGGTCCGGTGAATGGACCCCATAGCCTACTTGCTCGTCCAACTTTGATTCATCCGTGAAAAATCTGATACTATCCAGGATATCCAGTGACTTTTCCCAGGTATTCCTGTTCGGAATAGATGGGTGGGGTAATTCAAATTCCCTCTGTACCTTAAGCCGATGTGTGACAAAATCAAAAAAATCAAGCGAGTTTTTAGAAATAATTTTTTTTATTTTGGTGTGTAAAAACTACAACACAGGACAACAGAAATAAAAGACAACAACGACAAAAGACAACAACACCAAAATACAAGAACAACAAGTTGATTAAACCAAAAAAGTGAGTTTAAAAAGCATTTTTTAAATGAGGGTTAATAAAGGGAAATAATAAATTGAAATTTATATACAGAGTTATATAAAAGAAAATTTATATACAGAGTTATAGAGTTTCACAAGGGCTTTGTAACGATACATATTTCAAGCAGATCCGATAACAAATATCTGAGATATGACCGATGCTTTAAAGGCCTATATCTCAAGAAGTTGGACCTAGCGCGAAAAAACCTTATTTTTCAACTCAGCGCAAAAGCCTTTACCGTTGGTGAAATTTTGGTGTAGATCTGATTTTGCTGCTAAAATAGTTTTATGCCGATAATTTTTTGGATTCAATTGATATTTTTTGTATTTCAATTTGTAGTTTTTGAATTTCAAGTATTTCCAATTGATTTTCAAGCGCATGTATTTAAATTTCAACTGATGCACTTTAAGTTTCAAGAGGGGTTTTTCCATTTCATTTGATAAATATCAAATTTCAAGTGTTTTTTTTCAATTCCAGTTGATGTAATTTAAATTTTGAATGTAGATTTTATATAAAATTTAAATTTTTTCAAATAAAATTCTTATTAAATTTGAACTGAACTCTCTTGAATTTGAATTATATGTCCTTGAATGTCAAATAATGGTATTTAAATTATGGTTGTTATTGTAGAAGTGTATATGGATATTAGCGTGGCCGTTAGTTGTATGGAGATTCTTTTTTTTTTTGATTTCTTATATTCTCTCCCCCCAAAATCGGTTCAGTTTTATGTAAATATATATATACATATATATATATATATATTTTAAGAAAATCATTTTACAAGAATGTGATGTATGGTAATAATTTAGCTCTTCTAGTCAACAACATTAGCCCCAAAAAATGTTTTTTGATAAAATTAAAATTATTTTATATTTTCTTCCTTATTTTCTAAAATATTAATTTTAGCACAAAACTTTCTTTGATCATAATGTTGTTGACTAGAAGAGCTAAAATATTGCCATACATCATATTCTTGTAAAGTGTTTTTTTAAAAAGATATTCATATACAAACAAGTTACATTTGAATAAATGGGCTTGAAGGCCAACTTTGAGGGGCACTTTGAGTTGCACCCCCTAAAACACAACTTATCCCTATAAAATTTTTTGGAATTTTTTTTTTACATAAAACTGAACCTATTTGGGCGGAGAGAATCTAAGAAATCAAAAAGAAATCTCCATACAACTAACGGCCACGCTAATGTATATATGTATATCTTATAGTATATATAATATATTAATTAATATATTATATTATATATATTTATTTATGTTTTGGAATTTCCGTATTATTTTTTTAATTTCAAATGATATTTCTTGAGGTTCAATTATTTAATTACTCGATTTTCAAATGTGGGTTTTCTTGAATTTCAATTGATGCGTTTTAGATTTCATGAGGATATTTTATTTTTAAAATTTATGCTTTTCATATTTGGTCTTGAATTTCACTTTACGAGTTTTGATATTTTTCAAATTTCAATATTTTTTTTCAATTTCAACATTTTGTTTTGCATTTCAATTGATACTGTCGGATTTCCAATTATTGTAATTTGATTTTCAATTTTATAGTTCAATTTAGCGTTTTAAATTTCAAGTGGATTTGTCTTAAATTTAAAATTTGGACTAGATTTTTTCAAACGATTTTTGAAATAAAATTTAAATTTTTTCGAATGTATCAGGGATGACTGTTATTTATTTGGCCTTTTTTAAATGTTTAAGTTGAATTTCAATACTCTTTTTTTAATTTTAATATTTTTTCCATTCCAATTGATATTTTCGGACTTCCAATTATTATTATTTGATTTAAAATTTTATATTTTAAATTTCAATTGAGCGTTTTACATTTCAAGTAGAGTTTTCTTAAATTTCAAATTTTGACTAGATTTTTCCAGCGATTTTGAAATAAAATTTCTATTTTTTTAAAATTTTCAGGAATGATTTTTATTTATTTTGCCTTTTTTTAATGTATTAGTTGTAAATTGGTTGCATTCATTTTTATGTAGGCACATTACTTAATTGAGCATTTATAGTTTGTTTCAATACCATTTCGTTCCGTTCCATTACAAACATTCCATAATTAAATTGAATAACTAATAAACAAATTTCGTTTTTTTAGAACTGCTATATTTTAACACTCCTTTTGTGTTAACAGTTTCCTTCGATTCCATTTTGTTCCGGTGAATTTCAAACCGTTAAATATTTAACTTATTTAGAAGTTGGCTCTTATGAAAAATATCTTCATTTACATAGAATGCGCCATTTTGTTCGTTTGTTTCATTTCCACTCTGCTCCAAAATATAATTTAAATAAATTGTACATTTAAAACTTGCAGCTAAAAAAATCTAATTATTTATTTTAACAAATCACATGTTTTAATTTCAATTTCATTGCCCTACTTTAACAAATTTAATATATTTGAAAATGTCTTCTGAAAACTCATTTCCATATCTCTTAAAAAACAAAACACCTGGCGAACACCGACACTTTATTTCACCAGCCATTTAGTCTATCAGTCATCTGCATTGACTCGTCATTATCCAAAAAATTTCATAATATACTATATTTAGGTTAGTGAAATACAACATATGGATATCTATCTACTATCAGTTTTTATGATTTCGTGTTTGTTTATCTTTTTCCATCTACAAATTGTTATTATTTTTAAACACTATTATTCACCTTTTCCCCACTTTGACTTTTCGTTGTGTTGTGATTTTTATGATGACACTTTATTTCTTTCGATATTTTCTTTAAATTTTTCTTCTGTTTTTTGTTGCAATTTTTCTCTTAAATTGAGTAATTAAGTCATCAACAATTTCCTTTTTTATTTCATCAACAATTTCCTTATTATCTCGAAGAAAACTGAATTTTGCAATAGAAACAAAAAAAAAACAACAACAATAACGCAAATAAATAAACAAAATTCACTTTTTCGTTTGTTTTGTTTATAACGATTCGATTTGAAATTGAAATTGATTTGAAATGGATCAGAGATTGTTCGTTAGATATTGGACCGCCCCGTATTTCACTTTCTGCAATACCAAAAAAGCAACAGTCAGCTCGCGTGTTCCGTATGAAACTAAAATAAACTTTGTATTCATCATCGACGAATGTCGACCGCGACGACTCTCAGAGCACTTGTTGGTGTTATGGTACCCTACCATAAGCTATGGTACACCGGCTTACAAGTGGATGATAGCGATATGAAAACATCAGTGCCAGTTTTCTCGCTTATCCAAGCGACAATAAACGATTAATCAAAGTGTCGATTAATCAGGTTGCCTGATTAATCAATCGTACATCCCCAGTTTTCGGGTTACAATATGGTTTTTTAAGGCTTTTGTCTTCCGAATGTTCCCAAATAAGGGTTGTGCTCTCTAAAGGGAGGTAGATTTAATGAAAAAAGTCGGAAAGCTTTTATTTTATGCCATAAAGGGACCAGACTTTTTCAAACAATTTCACAGAGTTTTAGAGTGAGCCGCACAATAGTCATTTAAAAGCTCAATTTAAAATGTTCATATTAAATGTCAAACATCGGGCGTTTATAGTTCATTTAATTGGGGAATAATCACGAATGAAACTGAAGCTTAATTTATAAATGAAGCTGTCCTTAGCTAAACTTTTAATGCCACCATTAGAGAGCTTTCATATTAAGAATTAGTTTATTTAAAAACATTTTTTCAAATGCTTAAAAATACGTCGGACCTTTCTAAAACGAGATTGAATACAAAATAGTCAGTGCCACATTTGGGACAACGGCTCAACTAATCTTCCAATTTTTCCATTTTGGCCAAAAATAAAAATAATCTTGTTGCAGAATTGAATTGATTGCATTGAATTGAATTGCATTGAACTGAACGGAAATGAATTTAACTAAATTGAATTGAACTGAATTGCATTGAATTGAATTGGATTGCATTTAATTGAATTGAATTGCAATTCATTGAAAGCAATTGAGTTAAATTGAATTGAATTGGATTGGATTGGATTGACTTGAATCGAATTCAATTGCATTGAATCGAATTCAATTGCATTGAATTGAATTCAATTACATTGAATTGTATTCAATTGCATTGAATTGAATAGAATTGCATTGAATTGAACTGAACGGAATTGAATTTAACTAAATTGAATTGAACTGAATTGAATTGAATTTAATTGAATTGAATTGCATTTCATTGTATTAAATTAAGTTAAATTGAATTGAATTTAAGTGAATTGAATTGAATTGAATCGTATTGAATTGAACTGAACGTAATTGAGTTGAATTGAATTGCATTGAATTAAATTGAATTGCATTTAATTGAATTGAATTCAATTCAATCGAACAGAACTGAACTCAATTTAATTGGGTTGAATTTAATGGGATTGAACTAAATTTAATTGAATTGAATTGGATTGAAGTGAATTGAATTGGATTGAAGTGAATTGAATTGAATTGAATTGAATGGAATAGAATTGAATTGAATGGAATTGAATTGAATCGAACCAAATCGAATTGAATTGTATTGAATTGAATTGAATTTAATTGAATTGAATTTAATTGAATTGAATGGAATTGAATTGAATAGAGTTGAATTGAATTGTTTCGAAATGAATTGAATCGCATTGAATTGAATTGAATAAAATTGCATTGAATTTAATTTAAATGAACTTAAAATTCGGTATATTTTTCATTTAAGTTCCATTCAATACAAACTTTCTGTGAGCCTTTAAATTGAGCTTTTAAATGACGATTTTATCATTTAAGAATTCGTGTATATAAAATCATTTTCCTTCAAAAGCTTAAAAAGAGGTATAAAACAAATGGTTTCCTGTTACATCCCACGAATGGATTGGGGAGAGCTTCTCACAACCAGTGAGCTGATTAGGAGTTACAGTTTTACACCGATAGTGATCGGTAGCTTTTTCATTGCATAATAGCTACTCGATAGTGTCACCGTCACCAAGGGTTCAGATCAGGGATCGAATCCACGTTCTCATGTGCAAGAGCGGCACCACCGACGGTCACAGAGGTAATCACTTTCAACTAATCTAAATAAATAAAATAAATGGTTCCCGTTACATCCCATGAATGGACTAGGGAGAGCTTCGCAGTACCGGTAAGCTGTGCGCGTTCTAGTTTTACACTCACTGACTGGGGCCTACAGTTTTCACCCGGTTCCGAACGGTATTGTGAGAAGGTTTTTTATGGCTAAATACTCGATGGCTTAGTGTCGCCGTCACTAAGCGAGGTGACCGCAGTCGAAAGAAATTTAAGGTAGTCAGAGCAGGGATCGAATCCACGTTATCATGTATAAGAGCCGCGCACACTGCCATTGCACCACCAAAGGAGATTAATAGTTCATTAATATACTTAGGGCGAGTTTCACACTCGTCATTTAAAAGCTCAATTTAAAAGCTCGCAGACAATTTTCATATTAAATGACATCTAAATGACAAACATCGGCCATTTTAACTACTTTGAAATGGAAAATTTTCAACTGTGAATCTGGCCATTAGTCAGGAATTAGGAATCTAATGTCTTAAGAGCTTACGTTATAGACTTATGGCAAAAACTTTCTTATGAAACCAACTTGCCTTTGGAAAAAGTTTTCGTTTTCAAAAATTTAATTTAAAAAAAGGTCCGTAGGCGCTTTCGTTTCAAAGCTGTCATTAGATAATCGGTTTCAAAAAGCTTTTATTTCAAAACGCTTTTTAAAGATGTCATTTCAAAAATACTATCGGTACAGCTTGCGATTCAAAACCCTATCGTTGTTTCAATAAGCCTTCGTTAGGGCTTTCGTTTTAAAAAGCTTTCGTTAAAGAAGTCATTTTAAATAAAAACTTTCATTTCAGTAAGCCTTCTTTAGGTCTTTCGTTTCAAAAAGCTTTCGTTAAAGTTGTATTTTCCAAAAAATTCCTTAATAGCTTTCGTTTGAAAAACCTCGTTTCAATAAGCTTTCTATAGTTAGGTCTTTGATTTCAAAAATCTTTCGTTAAAGCTGTCGTATCAAAAAACTTTGGTTAGAGCTTTCGTTTCAAACATCTTTCATTTCAATAAGACTTCGTTAGGGCTTTTGTTTTTTAAAAAATATTTTGTTAAACCATTCATTAAAGCTGTCGCTTCAAACAAACGTTGGTTAGAGCTTTTGTTCAAAAATCTTTCATTTCTATGAGCCTTCGCTAGGGCTTTCGTTTCAAAAATATTTTGTTAAAGCTGTCATTTCAAAACAACTTTCTTTATAGCTTTCGTTTCAAAAGGCATTCGTTACAGATTTTCTTTCTATAAGCTTAAGTTTCAGCTTTCGTTTTGACAAAAGAAAAAACCGAACTGAGAATGCGAAAGTTTTCTAGTTTTCTTAGCCGTTACAACAGCGTAGTAGGTAGCGCCCTTCCAGGTCGTTGTGTACCGACATCGTAATTAAGTTATTAGTTGATTTTTTCATGCTTCTGTCCCACATATGTAATACAATTTGATGGAAAGTGTTGTTGTAGTGGGGTTGTTTTTCATCTTCTCTTCCTCTAAAAATGATGGTGATGCCGTAGCTGTTGTGTGTAGTTATCAGCTGCTGCCACTTGATGCCGCTGGTGATGCTGTAGCTGTGACAGTGGCTGATGCTGATGCTTCGCCTATTTGTTTCTTTCTGTACACATTATGTTGCTGTTTTTTATTATGTTTTCTTTTGGGTTTTCCTCGCCAAATTTTTCGTTTACGTCATCAAAAGCTATGGCAACAAGTATACTTTTGTTGTACATAATTATTGATGTTGTTGCCACTGAAAAAGAAACTT
Source organism: Phaonia tiefii (assembly GCA_963931995.1). Taxonomy (NCBI): domain Eukaryota; kingdom Metazoa; phylum Arthropoda; class Insecta; order Diptera; family Muscidae; genus Phaonia; species Phaonia tiefii. The sequence continues at coordinate 221,019,210 of OZ008370.1, read as the reverse complement.
TTGATACAGTTTTCTGTATTCAGATTTTCCTTGCAGAAGGGAGTGAGAGCTGAGGACGAAGTATAAGCGAAAGGGAGATTTTACTGTAGGATTTATTTAATGAAAACGTTGATGTGGAGGGATTGCTCTGTTTTCTCTATTATTGGTTTTTGATGTACAATCTAGATGTATTGAATGATGTTTATTGATGACTGGGTGTCGGTCGCTGTTACTGGGTTTTGTTGTACTAAAGAAAATCTTGCCACCACTAACTCTCGTGGTATTCCGTTTACACTTGACCAGCCTTGTGATTGGCACACGACAGCACTGCCACCCCTACTCATAGGTGGTAGGAGACGCCTCGACGTCTTTGCCACTCACTCAGTCAATGATTAAATAGCTTGAAATACTTTCGCCCCCCCACAAAGTCCAAGTATTATCTCCAATAATCCCCCTCTTGCACCCACCTATAAAATTAGATTCAACTATGACTTTGTAACATCTTCTTCTTTGATATTGACCTGGGACTTTTTGTGTTGTGTTCTTCAGTGGCATTGTCGTGTCATTATGTGGGAGGAGGGAAGCATGTGTATTCCAAAATCAGCATGTGGGTTTTAAGATATTAAACTTACATACATACAGACATTCATTCATACGAATAAATAATATTATCTTGAGGTCTTTTGGATTGTTTTGTTGTGGTTGTTGTATGGAACCTTGTATCTTATAGTACGAGTTTCTTAATAACATTGTTATTATTATTATTGTTGTTATGATTATCATCATGGTAAACGTCATTATTCGGTATTTATTGTCATTTTCAGTAGGAGTTGGCCTTCGATAACTTGCATTTACTCCCGATCATTACAGTGATTTGGTTAATGAGAATGGTAGGATTTGTATAAGATAAAAAGGAAATTACGAAAATGGAATTTTCTAATGGAAAATCCAAGAAAGTTGTGAAAAAGAAAAAAAATGTTCGACAACAGTCTCTTAGTTATCGATTTTATAATTGAATTGATTAAAGCGAACCACAAACTTGTCATTCATGAGCATCAACTTGGTCGATAAAAGAAACTAACGAAAATCGAATTTTCTAATGGAAAATCCAAGAATTTTGTGGAAATTAAAGTAAAACTGTTCGATAACAGTCTCTTAGTTGTCGATTTAATAATTGAATTGATTAAAGCGTACCACAGACTTGTCACTCATGAGCATCAGCTTGGTCGATAAACGAAAATTAGGAAAACTGGATTTTCTAATCGAAAATCCAAGAAAGTTGTGAAACATAAAGTAAAAATGTTCGATAACAGTCTCTTAGTTATCGGCTTTATAATTGAATTGATTAAAGCGAACCACACACTTGTCATTCATGAGCATCACCTTGGTCGATAAAAGAAACAAACGAAAATCGAATTTTCTAATGGAAAATCCAAGAATTTTGTGAAAAATAAAGTAAAACTGTTCGATAACAGTCTCTTAGTTACCGATTTTATAATTGAATTGATTAAAGCGAACCACAGACTTGTAACTCATGAGCATCTGCTTGGTCGATAAATGGAAATTAGGAAAATGGAATTTTCTAATGGAAAATCCAAGAAAAGTGTGAAAAATAAAGTAAAAACATTCGATAACAGTCTCTTAGTTATCGATTTTATAATTGATATGTTTAAAGCGAACCACAGACTTGTCATGCATGAGCATCAGCTTGGGCGATAGCTTTTTATCTGGCTGATGAATTTGAAAAAATATTACCAAAAAATGTCGTAAACATTCAATAAGTCTGTGACTTTTTGAATGTGAGACAGCTTTTTTTTTCAACATAATCTCCTTTTAGCTCAATACACTTAGTCCAACGTTTCTCCAATTTTTGTATCCCTTCCAAAAAAAAGGATTTTTCGAGGTCCATAAAATAGGCATTTGTTTGATCAATAATTTCATCGTTGGAGCTAAATCTCTTTCCACCGAGCCATTTCTTTAGGTTGGGAAATAGGAAATAGTCACTGGGGGCTAAATCCGGAGAATATGGCGGATGAGGTACCAATTCGTAGCCCAATTCATGGAACTCCAAACAATCCATTGAAGTTGTCACACGATTACGTTTATGGTCAATTGAGAGCAAACGCGGCACCCATCTTGCAGACAGCTTTCTTAAACCCAACTGAACATTTAAAATCGAAACCACACTGACATATGAAATGCCTATGGCATCAACAATCTCACGCATTTTTACTCTTTTTTTTTTTTTTAGAATTTATATTTTATTTTGTCCATATATTAATTTAACAATTTTCATAACTTATTCTGGAGATTCTCCTTTTCTCCCAACGTCCTAAGACTGTTCTGGGAATATATGCCTTATGGTTAATTCAAGTGCCTGTAAGACCAGCCCACTTATACTCTTGCGTATATTAAAACTCTTCTTGGTTCAGCTTTCGCGGGAAAAGGACCATAAAACCCGGAATATTTTTACTCTTCGATCGGCCAAAACTAAACAGTAAAACCATTTTTTACCATTGAAATCGATGGTGCAGAGTCCCCATAGTATTTATCAAGCTTTTCCTTGGTCTGATTGACGGTTTTTTTTTCGCAAAAAATAATGTTTAATGGGCACTAGAAATTCACTTTTTCCATTTTTAAAAAAATGCACGAGGTTGTATGTTTTGAACAGCTGTTAAACGCAAAGCAAATGACGAAATTTGCTCAAAATTTGACAGAAGTCTATTAACAGGTGGTACTTTGCAGTGTTGCATTTCATATAACTACGAGGGAAGTTCGAAAAGTCACGGACTTATTGATCCGCCTGTATTATGGGTCACATATGGGTCAAAGTAGGAAAAACATTTTTAAAAATGCTTTATTTCCATCTACAAACATTTCTCCCGAAACGGCACAGCTGTTTAGATAACTCTTAAATGGATTTTAAGATAAGAGCTTAATTCGAAAGCTTTTCTTCCAAAGGCCACAAAAAGAGGCCTTGCTGCAAAACATGCCACAAGATGTTGTATGTGAAGAAATAGTTACTCCAAAAAGGGGGCAGAATTTTTTGAAAATTCACTCGATATAATTCATGTTTAAAAATAATTCACTTCAAAGCTTTCTCTTTCTAAAGCTTTTTCCGGTTGTGGCTATCCTCTGTTTTCTTCGTTCACATCGTAATGAAAATCTTTGCTGTTCGTCTTGTACAGTGAGTGATTACGTATCGGTGTAGGCAGTAATTATGTTGGCATGTATTTCTGAACGTGTGGCTCATTCATCAGCATGAGCGTGATAGTGATGCGAACATCTGCGATGGGGAATAACCCATCATATAGTGGTCCAACTTGTATGGAAGAATTTTTAAAACAGATTAGGTATATACTGAAAAAAATTTATTTGGCAATATTATTTTTGCAATATTTTTATTTTTTAATTTTCAACTTCATAGAATTAATGCAGAATGTTTCATAAATATTACAAAGAATATTTTTTTCAGTGTAGGGTATTTGGTATTATAAAATTATTTAGTTTTTCTATTCACTTGTAAAATGCAACCTTTAAATTTTACTTCCGCACGTCTGTACGCCATGGAACAAAAATGTTATCCTTAAGAGACACTCGAAACCATATCGATATTAACAAATAACTAAGATATCGAACGAGTCATTATGGAGTTATGATTCATTCCCGCCCAGCAGGTTGTAAGAAATTGCCTGAAGTTCGTCTCAAATACCCTTCACACACCAACGCATTGGTAAAATTGTATCTAAAGCAAACAGAAATTGGAGGTCTCTCTCAAACATTAACAAAGAGTGAACTACGTTTGGAATGGAGAATCAAAAAGTTTTAGGTAGGTTACCTATTTTCTAAGGTGTCTTGATATCCGATCGTTTAACTAAAGTAAAAGAGGAATCGTCACATATGATTCATAGTGGTGTGATACACCTAGTAACAAATATTCGCAGAGTCTTGGAAATTTGAGTTTTAAAATAGAATATTAAACTCGCTTATCGTCACGTTGACCGTTTTTAAAATGAAGAACGAACAACGTAAAAACTTTTAGTGCGGCCGTAATACAAGCGGTTTATTTACGTAGCCCCGTAGTTATTTGTTTATGTTTGAAATGGCTGAATATGGAATAATGCAAAAAAATAGAGATAAGCAACATTTTAGAATAAAAACAAAAACATTTAAAACAACAGTTTCACTGAGATGTGGGGTAGGTCTATATTGACCTTAAGTTACCCTAAACCAATTTCAATAAATTTTTTATAAATATTTTCCTGAGAGATTAGATTTTAGTCAATTAAATGAAAGGTTGAGTACATAAATACTAGAATAATCGAATACCGATATCTTCCAATAACCGGTTATCGGGCATTACGAAAAATCACTTCTTATATAATGTTATTGAGTCAATTGATTAAATTGAAATGATTTTAATTTAAACGAATTTAATTGAACTAAATTGAAGTGAACTGAACTGCACTGGATTGAATTGAATTGAATGGAATTGAATTGGAACGAAATTAAATTGACTTAACTGAATTCAATTCAATTGCATTGAATCGAATCAAATTGAATTGGATTTAATGGAGTTGAATTTAATCATATAGAATGGAATGGAATTGAACTGAACTGAACTGAACTGAACTGAACTGAACTGAACTGAACTGAACTGAACTGAACTAAACTGAACTGAACTGAACTGATCTGAACTGAACTGAACTGAACTGGATTGAACTGAACTGAACTGACTTGAAACGAAATTAAATTGACCAAATTGATTTGAATTGAAACGAAATAAAATTGACTGAACTGAATTGAATTGAACTGCATTGAATCGAAACAAATCGAATTGAATCAATGTGAATTGCATTGAAATGAGTTGAATTTAATAAAATGTAATTGTATAGAATTGAACTGAACTGCATTGAATTAAATTGGATTGAACTGAATTGAGTTGAACTGGATTGCATTGAATTGAATAGGATTGAATTGAATTGAATTGAATTGAATTGAATTGAATTGAACTGAACTGAATTGAATTGAATTGAATTGAATTGAATTGAACTGAATTGAATTGAATTGAATTGAATTGAATTGCATTGAATTGTGTTGAAGTTAATTAAATTTAATTGTATAGAATGGACTTGAATTTAATTTGATTGAAAATTGAATTGAATTGAATTGTATTGAATTGAATTGAATTGAATTGAATTGAATTGAATTGAATTGAATTGAATTGAATTGAATTGAATTAAATTAAATTAAATTAAATTAAATTAAATTAAATTAAATTAAATTAAATTAAATTAAATTAAATTAAATTAAATTAAATTAAATTAAATTAAATTAAATTAAATTAAATTAAATTAAATTAAATTAAATTAAATTAAATTAAATTAAATTAAATTAAATTAAATTAAATTAAATTAAATTAAATTAAATTAAATTAAATTAAATTAAATTAAATTAAATTAAATTAAATTAAATTAAATTAAATTAAATTAAATTAAATTAAATTAAATTAAATTAAATTAAATTAAATTAAATTAAATTAAATTAAATTAAATTAAATTAAATTAAATTAAATTAAATTAAATTAAATTAAATTAAATTAAATTAAATTAAATTAAATTAAATTAAATTAAATTAAATTAAATTAAATTAAATTAAATTAAATTAAATTAAATTAAATTAAATTAAATTAAATTAAATTAAATTAAATTAAATTAAATTAAATTAAATTAAATTAAATTAAATTAAATTAAATTAAATTAAATTAAATTAAATTAAATTAAATTAAATTAAATTAAATTAAATTAAATTAAATTAAATTAAATTAAATTAAATTAAATTAAATTAAATTAAATTAAATTAAATTAAATTAAATTAAATTAAATTAAATTGAATTGAATTGAATTGAATTGAATTGAATTGAATTGAATTGAATTGAATTGAATTGAATTGAATTGAATTGAATTGAATTGAATTGAATTGAATTGAATTGAATTGAATTGAATTGAATTGAATTGAATTGAATTGAATTGAATTGAATTGAATTGAATTGAATTGAATTGAATTGAATTGAATTGAATTGAATTGAATTGAATTGAATTGAATTGAATTGAATTGAATTGAATAGAATTGAATTGGATTGAATTCAATTGAAACGAAATTAAATTAAGTTGACTCAATTGAATTGAATTGTACTGAAAGGAAGTTGAAATGACTGAACTGAATTCAATAAAATTGCATTGAATCGAATCGATTCAATTAGAATTTAATTAAATTTAATTGTATAGAATTGAAGTGATTGGACTTTAATTGAATAGAATTGAATTCAATTGTACTAAATTGAATTGAAATGAGTTGCAGTGAATTGAATAGAATTGTATTGAAACCAAATTACATTGATTGAACTGAATTGAATTGAACTGAACTGATTTGAATTGTATTGAATTAAATTAAATTGAGTTGAATTGAATTGAATTGATTTGAATGGAACAGAATTGAATTGAATTGAGTTCCATTAAATTAAAGAGAATTTAATTGAAGTGAATTGAATTGAGTTGATTTGAATTGAATTAATTGAATCGAAATGAAATTGACTGAAATGAGTTGAAACGAAACTAAATTGACTGGACCGAATTGAATCGAGTCAAACTGAATTGCACTGGATTGAGTTGAATTTAACTAATTTTAATTGTATCGAATTGAACTGAATTGAATTGCATCTAATTGAATTGAATTGAATTAATTGCATTGAATTGAATTTAACTGAAGTGAACAAAATTGAATTGAACTGAATTGAAGTGAATTGAACTGAACTGAACTGAACTGAATTGAATTGAGTTGAGTTGAGTTGAATTGCATTGAATTGAATTGAATTGAAGTGAATTGAATTGAATTTAATTGCATTGAAGTCAATTGACTAGAATTGAATTGAAATTAATTGATTTGAATTGGACTGAAGTGAGTGGAATTGAATTGAATTGAATTGAATTGCATTGAATTGCATTGAATTGCATTGAATTGCATTGAATTGAATTGAATTGAATTGAATTGAATTGAATTGAATTGAAACAAAATGAAAGTGACTGAATTGAATTGATTTGAATTTTCAGGCACTGAATTGGATGGAATTGAGGTGCGTTGAATTGTATTGAATTGAGATGAATTGATTTAAAATTAGACTGAAGTGAAGTGAATTGAATTGAATTGAATTGATTGGAATTGAATTGAATTGATATTAATAGTATCGAATTAAATTGAATTGAATGGAATTGAATTGAATTGAATTGAATTGAATTGAATTGAATTGAATTGAATTGAATTGAATTGAATTGAAATGAAATGTATTGAATTTAATTGAATTTAATTGAATTTATTAGAATTTAATTGAATTGAATTGAATTAAATTAAATTAAATTAAATTAAATTAAATTAAATTAAATTAAATTAAATTGAATTGAATTGAATTGAATTGAATTGAATTGAATTGAATTGAATTGAATTGAATTGAATTGAATTGAATTGAATTGAATTGAATTGAATTGAATTGAATTAAATTAAATTAAATTAAATTGAATTGAATTGAATTGATTTGAATTGAATTGAATTGAATTGAATTGAATTGAATTGAATTGAATTGAATTGAATTGAATTGAATTGAATTGAATTGAATTGAATTGAATTGAATTGAATTGAATTGAATTGAATTGAATTGAATTGAATTGAATTGAATTGAATTGAATTGAATTGAATTGAATTGAATTGAATTGAATTGAATTGAATTGAATTGAATTGAATTGAATTGAATTGAATTGAATTGAATTGAACTGAACTGAATTGAACTGATTTGATTTGAATTGGACTGAAGTGAATAGAATAGAATAGAATAGAATAGAATAGAATAGAATAGAATAGAATAGAATAGAATAGAATAGAATAGAATAGAATAGAATAGAATAGAATAGAATAGAATAGAATAGAATAGAATTGAATTGAATTGAACTGAACTGAAATGAAGATTGAATTGTATTGATTTGAATTGAATTGCATTCAATTGAAATGAATAGAATTGAACTAAACTGAACTGAATTGACTTGAATTGAATTGTAATGAAATGAATTAAATTGGGTTGAAATGAATTAAATTGGGTTGAAATGACAATGTTGATAATAAAAATAATGTATAAATTACTGACACATAATGTGAATAAAGTAGTAAAAATAATTCACTATTTCCTAATAACTAACTCCTCTAAAACTTCTTTTTAAACTGCTATGAAACCGTTAAATCCCTCCATCATTTCAAACTTTAAAACCGTCATTGACTCAAAATTCTTTCAATTCCATTCAATGTCGTCTGTGTTTAAATTAAACACATTTTTTATTGGCGTCAAAATCTCACTAATTGCGAAGATGTTGACCTTTTTACATGTGAGGGCGAGGAAGAGCAATAAATACATATGAAAAGTATTAATAAAAATATTCCAGATTTAATTATAAACAAAACTCATTTTGCTGAGGTCATGTCGGATAAACAATAGAATTATATTTTTCTACCCATCTGTGGGCAATTAAGTTAATGGGGGGGCGGGAAACATTTTATTCAATTGAATCTTGTGTTTCATTATGATTTTATTAAACTTATAAACCACAACTAATATTGAGCGATGTGATAATTGAGTTAAAGCAGGTCAGTAAACTTATAATTTGTAGTAAAAGCAAATGGAAAGATCCAATACATTGCATAGATTTAGTACTTTAGATAAAAAATATTTGTATATAAAAATGTGTTCAATTTATGTATAAACAATGATGAGCCAAGATAGAAATATTGAAATTGATTTTCAAATCTAATTGGACTTTACGCAGTGAACCTATCACAGCAAGGACTAGCTGTTTACTATTGTACATCTCCCACTGTGCGTAGGGAATTTGTAAATGAAATAAATACACGTGCCACTGTTTGCCACAGGGAGCTATATCGGACAATTTAGCTGTTAGAATACTCCGCAGCAAAAAATATTGCAATATTGTAAAATATTTCAAAAGATAAACAAACTGAAACATTTAAAAAAGCCTTCAATCAACTTATCCATTTTGAAATAAAATAAAACTCTGCCTATAAATTCTCATTAAATTAAATTTATTGGTGCCGGCATTTATGATTCGTAGAAGTTAGTCTAATTTAAGCGAAACTATAATCGCAATAGTTATTTTTATATATTTTCGAAACTGGATAATTTTTTCTTCAACTTCCACTTTAAGCCCGGCATTCAGTTTTTATGATATTTTCGTTGACATAAGAAGTACGTGTATAAAAAGTAACGAAAATTTCATGAAACGTAAATTTCGCTCACATTTCATTTGCTTGGGGGAAAAAAATGTTGTAGGCAAAATCAATTACAGGGTTGTTACGCCAAAGTTATTTCGTATGAAAACTACTGTTTGATAATTGTTTGGCACCGGAATTTTGATATTTCGAGTATTTTAACAAACAAAAGTAACACCATATGAGTTAAAAATAAAATGTAGTGGGTAGAGAAAATTTATTTATGAAATATTTGCAAGGAAAATCGGAGATAGGTGGTAACTCTCTGCAACAACATTTTCCGTTTAGAGATAAGTAACTAAATTTCTTACGAATATTTCGCATGATTTGAAGGCAGGGATTAAGAAGATGTAACATGCCAATTATAATCTGTCGAACTAGTTTCTGAACTAGTTCCAAGGCCCCAAAAAAGAGACAGTTGGATTTGGGGGAGAAAGATTGTACACTCTTGTCATAAGATGAATCGCCCCAATAGGAAACAGTTGAACTAGTTCCTGAAAATGTTCCAAAGTGCCAGAAAGGCGGCAGTTGGATTTGGAAATATTGTGCACTCTTGCTATAAGATGTATCACCCCAATAGGAAATAGTCGAACTAGTTCCCAATCGCCAGAAAGGGTACAGTTGGTTCTGGTAGAGAAAGATTGTGCGGTCTTGAAATAGGATGTATCACCCCAATAGGAAACAGTTCCAACTAGTTCCGAGGCGCCAGAAAGGGGACAGTTGGTTTTGGGCGAGAAGGATTGTGCAGTCTCGCCATAAGATGTATCGCCCCAATAGGAAACATTTGCACTAGTTCCTGAACTAGTTTGAAAGCGCCAGAAATAGGACGGTTGGTTTTGAGCGAGAAAGATTGTGCAATCTTGCTATAAGATGTATCACCCCAATAGAAAACAGTCGAACTTGTTCCTGAACTAGCTAGCCAGTCTAGCCATAATATGTATCACCCCAATGGGAAACAGTCGAACTAGTTCCTGAACTAATTCCGAGGCGCCGGAAATGGGACACTTGGTTTTGGGCGAGAAAGATTGTACAGTCTTGCCATAAGATGTATCACCCCAATAGGAAACATTTGAACTAGTTCCTGAAGTAGTTCCGAAGCGCCAGAAAAGGAACAGTTGGATTCAGGCGAGAAAGATTGTGCACTCTTGCTATAAGATGTATCACCCCAATAGGAAATAGTCGAACTAGTTCCCAATCGCCAGAAAGGGTACAGTTGGTTCTGATAGAGAAAGATTGTGCGGTCTTGAAATAGGATGTATCACCCCAATAGGAAACAATCCAACTAGTTTCGAAGCACCAGAAAGTGGACAGTTGGGTTTGAGCGAGAAAGATTGTGCACTCTTGCTATAAGATGTATCACCCCAATAGAAAACAGACGAACAAGTTCCTGAAATAGTTCCAAAGCCCCAGAAGAGGATATTTGGATTTGGGCGGAAAAGATTGTGCAGTCTTGCCATAAGATGTATAACCTCAATAGGAAACAGTCGAAATAGTTCCGAAGCGTCAGAAAGGGGACAGTTGAATTTGGGCGAGAAATATTGTTCAGTCTTGCCGTAAGATGTATCACCCCAATAGGAAACAGTCGAACTAGTTCCGGAACTAATTTCAAAGCGACATAATGGGGACAGTTGGTTTTGGGCGAGAAAGTTTGTGCAGTCTTGCCATAAGATGGAAACAGTTGAACAGTTCTACAGTAAAATGAAGTAATACTAGTTGTATGGTACAGAGTAAGTAATACTAGTTGTATGGTACAGAAATACTACTAGTTCCGAACCAATTTGGTAGATACTGTAACGTAACCTAGCTATACAAAACTCTGGCTACTTCCGCACCCCAGTTTTACACAGGAAAAAATTCCCAAATGATTGAAGAAATATGATGGAAAATAGCGGGTTTAAAAATTAGAGTTGACAAGAATTTACACCCAAATAGAACTTATAGCTTGAGAAAACTTTAAAGCCAAGTTATCTTCAACCAATTTGTGTCTACATTAATCAATTGAAATTTAAAAAATCAATTTGAAATTTCAAGTACATCAATTGATATTTAAAATACAGCAATTGAAGTTTAAACCCCATCAATTAAAATTTGAAATACATCAACTGAAGTTTCACATACATCAATTGATATTTAAAATATATCAATTGAAATTTAAGAGACATCAATTGATATTTAAAATATATTAATTGAAATTTAAAGGACATCAATAGATATTCAAAATATATCAATTATAATTAAAAACACATCAATTGAAATTTAAAATACATCAGTTGATCATCATCACATACATCAATTGATATTTTAAATATATCAATTGAAATTCAAAAGACACCAATTGATATTTAAAATATATCAATTGATATTTAAAATATATCAATTGCTATTTAAAATACATCAATTGAAATTTAAAACACATCAATTGAATTTGAAAACACATCAATTAAATTTAAAAAACATCAATTGTACAAAATCGGTTCATAATTTTTAAATTCCAACTGACGAATTTTAAATTTAAATTGATGTTTTTTAAAATTCCAATTGGTGTCTTTTAAATTTCAATTGATGTTTTTTTTTTTTAAATTACAGTTGATTTATTTTAAATTTCAAACACAAATTTTAAATTCCAATCAAGGTATTTTTAATATCAAATATAACTTTCTAATTTCGATGGATATTTTTCAAAATTTTAATTGATATTTTTTAAATTCCAATTGGAAATCGTGTAGTGATAAATGTGTAAATAAATCTTTAAATTAAATATTTTATTATCAACTGTTGTAGGACACAATAATCAAAATCCTTAAATTAACTAAAAATTCCCAATATAATGATATAATGATAAATTAAAACGAAAAGTTTGATTGAATTTTTAAAAAAAATAAATTATAGTGAAAAATGCTGAAAATACTTACGAAAAATCTTATCATTGATTTATTGTTTTATTTAAATATTTTTATTCTGTTGTTCGACCTTTTATTTATCAATAAATAATCAATATTCTTCGAGCTTGAGGTCAGATTTGCTGATGTTGTATTTATTTTCCTCGATATTTCGCTACTCCTTTGTGTAGCATCATCAGGAGATATAAACAATATTTAACAATTGAAACAAAATAACAATTGAATAAATTAAAGACTTTTGTTGTGAGTGTAGAAGTAGAACGCGCACAGCTCACAGGTTTGTGAGTTGCTCTCCCTAATCCCTTCATGGGATGTAACGGGAAACCATTTAGTTTTTATTTAAAACTAGCCGGATCCGGCAAACTACGTTTTGCCTTCAAAGTTTTTGTAATGCCATAGGGTGAACAAAATTTGTTGTTCCATTACGTTTCAAACTATAGTTATGGCTATTATATCTTATATATACCCTCTTCCACCCTGGCTGTAATTCTTACTGTTCCCACAACATATATACCAAATCGCATTTTCATATCTCTGACAGTTCAGGAGATATAGCGATTTTAAATTTAAAGTTGTATGGGCGGTGCCACGCCCCTTTATCCAATCACAACCTAGTATAGCCCAGGAGTATCAGCAGGTCGTCAGTTCCACATTGTGAAATTTTCATAACAATCGGTCTATTAGAAAAGCCCTCAGATCGATTTTTGAAAAGGGGTCGTAGCACCGCCCACTTTCACCCTGGCAGTATAGCCTATGTCACCCGCTAGATGATTCTGAATATTGTCTGAAAATTTCATCAAAATCGGTCCAGTCGTTTTCGAGTCCATTCGTAACATACACACGTACATTCATTTTTATATATATAGATTCCTAAAATGAGTGAATTACTGGTCTGATCCCTGATTACGAACGAAAAGCTAAGCGAACGAAATTCAGTCACTCTAATTCGACTCAAATTGGGTTCCTGTACTCTATGTTTGTTGCCACATGACAGCATATTCGACATAAAGGAACCCAAGTTTTGAGAAATTTTATTCGACTTTCGACTTGAACCGAAAATATTGTGGAACCCAAAGCAACTTTCTTTCGTCTGGCACACGAACGAAATCTTTCGTACGAGTTCGAGGAACAGGCTGCAGATAATTTTTATTAAGTAAGAAAAAAGTTTTAAAAAAATATTTCTATCCAGAAACCACCTTAAAAAACTTCAATAATTAATATTTACATGAAATTAAAATATTATAAAATTAAAATATTTCAAAATATTAATATATAAATAAAATTTCAGTGATATTATTTTAAAAAATAGTTCAATAATATTGAACTATAAAATTAAGAAACAATAAAAAAATAATTCCTTAATACTTACATTTGCGTGT